>LR738714.1:481534170-481615373 GCA_902687465.1 Secale cereale
GGTCGCAGCTAAGCCCCTGAGTGAGAAGGTTGCTCTTCACTCGGAGTGAATGTTTGTAACTTAGGCGATTCCAAGCTACGTTGTATTTGTGGTGGAGCTCGGAAGACAGAGCCACATTATACTTATGGCGCAGCTCGGAGGACCGCAGCTAAGCCCCCGAGTGAGAGGGTTGCTCTTCACTCGGAGTGAGCGTTTGAAACTTAGGCGAGTCACGGGGTCGCAGCTAAGCCCCCGAGTGAGAGGGTTGCTCTTCACTCGGAGTGGATGTTTGTAACTTAGGCGATTCCAAGCTACGTTGTATTTGTGGCAGAGCTCGGAAGACAGAGCCACATTATACTTATGACGCAGCTCGGAGTACCGCAGCTAAGCCCCTGAGTGAGAGGGTTGCTCTTCACTCGGAGTAAGCGTTTGAAACTTAGGCGAGTCACGGGGTCGCAGCTAAGCCCCCGAGTGAGAGGGTTGCTCTTCACTCGGAGTGAATGTTGGTAACTTAGGCGATTCCAAGCTACATTGTATTTGTGGCGGAGCTCGGAAGACAGAGCCACATTATGCTTATGGCGCAACTCGGAGGACCGCAGCTAAGCCCCCGAGTGAGAGGGTTGCTCTTCACTCGGAGTGAGCGTTTGAAACTTAGGCGAGTCATGGGGTCGCAGCTAAGCCCCCGAGTGAGAGGGTTGCTCTTCACTCAGAGTGGTTGTTTGTAACTTAGGCGATTCCAAGCTACGTTGTATTTGTGGCGAAGCTCGAAAGACAGAGCCACATTATACTTATGACGCAGCTCGGAGGACCGCAGCTAAGCCCCCGAGTGAGAGGGTTGCTCTTCACTCGGAGTGAGTGTTTGAAACTTAGGCGAATCGGGTTTGCGGCTAAGCACCCACTGGGGGATTTTGAAGACCAGTGTTTTTAGAAAGCATCAATAATTAAAGGACCACTGCTAACTTGTCTTTGAAACAAATCGGGAAATCTTTATTACAACTCGACCGTCGAGTGTCTCAACTGTAGAAGCGGCGGAGCAGGTCCGCGTTCCACCAACGAGGTACGTCTTTCTTCTTGGCGACATTGTTGAGATGGTATGCTCCGTTGTGCAGTACCTTGGTGATGATGAATGGACCTTCCCAGGCCGGGGCAAGCTTGTGTGGACGTTTCTGATGCACTCGAAGGACCAGGTATCCTTCCTGGAATGCTCGGCTTCGGACGTTGCGAGCATGGAATCGACGCAGGTCCTGTTGATAGATGGCCGACCAGATCAAGGCCATCTCTCTTTCCTCTTCCAAAAGGTCGACTGCATCATGACGAGCCTGCTCTGCCTCGGCTTCGGAGAAGAGTTCCACTCTGGGGGCGTTGTGCAATAAGTCGCTCGGCAACACAGCTTCGGCTCCATAGACCATGAAGAAAGGGGTACGGCCAGTCGACCAGTTTGGAGTTGTCCTCAGACCCCATAAGACAGATGGTAGTTCAGTTACCCAAGCTCCAGCGGCATGCTTAAGATCACGCATGAGCCGCGGCTTTAGGCCTTGGAGAATCAAATCATTTGCTCTTTCTGCCTATCCATTTGACTGCGGATTTGCCACGGAGGCGTAGTCGACTCGTGTTCCTTGAGAAGCACAGAAAGCTCTGAATTCATCCGAGTCAAAGTTGGAGCCGTTGTCTGTGATGATGTTGTGGGGAACTCCATATCTGAATATCAATTCCCTGATGAAGCTGATGGCGGTGCTCGACTCGAGGTTCTTGATGGGCTTGGCTTCAATCCATTTGGTGAACTTGTCGACTGCCACGAGTAGGTGGGTGAATCCGATTCTGCTTGTTCTGAAGGGGCCGACCATGTCCAAGCCCCAAACAACAAAGGGCCAGACTAGCGGAATGGTCTTCAAGGCGGACGCCGGCTTGTGGGACATGTTGGAGTAGAACTGGCAACCTGCGCACTTGTCCACAATATCCTTGGCCATCTCGTTGGCGCGGGGCTAGTAAAACCCGGCTCGGTATGCTTTGGCCACTATGGTCCGAGAGGAAGCGTGGTGGCCAGAAGTTCCCGAGTGAATTTCGTCTAGGATCAATCGACCTTCCTCTGGAGCGATGCAGCGCTGAGCTATTCCGGTGACGCTTTCTCTGTAGAGCTGACCCTGAAAGACAGTGAACGCCTTGGATCAGGGGACAATCTGGCGTGCTTCCTCCTCATCTTCTGGGAGTTCTTGCCTGAGCAGATACGATATATATGGCAGAGTCCAGTCTGGCGTAATCACTAGGACCTCCATGATCAGGTCGACCACAGCAGGTACTTCGACTTCAGTCGGATCTGACGCACTGACTGGCTGTGGGGGTTCTTCCGTGAAGGGGTCTTCTTTGACAGAAGGGGTGTGCAGATGCTCCAGGAACACATTCTTGGGTATAGGCCTCCGAGTCGACCCAATTTTTGCGAGGTCATCGGCCAGTTGATTCTTGGCTCTTGGCACATGATGGAGCTCTAAGCCTTCAAACTTCTTTTCAAGCTTCCACACTGCACTGCAATAACTGGTCATTGTCGGGCTCCTGACGTCCCATTCCTTCATCACTTGGTTCACCACTAAGTCAGAGTCGCCATAAACCATCAAGTGGCGGACGCTGAGTGAGATGGCCATGCGCAACCCGTACAAAAGTGCTTCGTACTCAGCTTCGTTGTTCGATGAGTCAAAGTGGATCTGAAGGACGTAACTAAGCTTGTCGCCCCTGGGAGAAACCAGGACCACGCCTGCGCCGGATCCGTTCAGCATCTTGGATCCATCGAAGAACATAGTCCAGTGGTCCGACTGAACTTGAGTCGGCAGCTCTTGTTCTATCCACTCGGCCACAAAATCTGCTATAGCCTGAGACTTGATGGCTTTCTTCGCTTCAAACTTGATATCTAACGGAAGAAGTTCAATCGCCCATTTTGCCACTCGACCGATTGCGTCTCGGTTGTTCAGGATCTCTGACAGTGGGGCGTCGCTGACGACTCAGATTGCATGGTCCGAAAAGTAATGGGCAACCTTTTTTGCAGTCAAGTAAATCCCGTACACAAGCTTTTGGTAATGTGGATACCTTTGCTTGGAGGGGGTCAAAACTTCGGATATGTAATAGACCGGGCGTTGGACCCTGTATGCATTGCCCTCTTCTTCCCGCTCGACCGTGAGTACAGTACTGACAACTTGTCCGGTGGCTGCAATGTACAGTAGAAGAGGCTCTCCGCTGACTGGGGCAGCGAGCACCGGCTGGGTCGACAGTAGGGCTTTGAGCTCTTCAAACACTGCTTCGGCTTCGGAATTCCACTCGAACTTGTCTGATTTCTTCATGAGTCGGTAGAGAGGCAGTGCCTTCTCACTGAGACGAGAAATGAATGGACTCAATGCGGCCAAGCAACCAGTAAGCTTCTGGACGTCGTGTATACGCTCGGGGCGTTTCATTCGGAGGATGGTGCTGACCTTCTCTGGGTTGGCGTCGATTCCCCGTTCGAAAACGAGAAAACCGAGCAACTTGCCGCCAGGAACTCCAAATGTACACTTTGATGGATTGAGCTTGATATCATAGCTTCTTAGGTTTGCGAATGTCTCAGCGAGGTCGGTCAGCAGGTCGGAACTTTTCCGTGACTTGACCACAATGTCATCCATGCATGCCTCGACGTTCCGACTGATTTGCTTTATTAAGCACTTCTGGATCATGCGCATGAAGGTAGCGCCGGCATTTTTGAGACCGAAAGGCATGGTGACATAACAGAAACACCCGAAGGGGTGATGAAAGCTTTCTTGATTTCATCGGGTCCGAACAGACGGATTTGATGGTACCCGGAATACGCGTCCAGAAAGGACAAACGTTCACATCCCGCAGTCGAGTCGACTATCTGATCGATGCGGGGAAGAGGAAAATGATCCTTCGGGCAGGCCCGATTGATGTGCTTGAAATCGATGCACATGCGGAGGGACTTGTCCTTCTTGGGGACCATGACGACATTGGCGAGCCACTCGGAGTGGTAAATCTCGCGGATAAACTCCGCTGCCAGGAGCCGAGCCACTTCCTTGCCAATTGCCTTTCGCTTCTCCGCAGTGGACCGACGGAGATGTTCTTTCACAGGTTTTACCTTCGGGTCGACTCGCAAATGGTGCTCAGCCAGTCCCCTGGGTACACTCGGCATGTCTGATGGTTTCCATGCGAAGATGTCCCAGTTCTCACGGAGGAACTAGACGAGCGCTTCTTCCTATTTGTTGTCGAGTGTAGTGGAAATGTGGGTCGGTGCTGCGTTGGGGTCGGTGGGGTGGATGTGCACGGGTTTTGTGTCCCCGGCCGACTGGAAAGCTGACTCGGAAGCCGGCTTCTTCGCCCTCAGCAGATCACTCGGGTCCACGCTCTTTTGGTACTCCTCCATCTCTACTGCTGCCATTTGCTCGTCGGCGATCTTCGAGACTTTATGGAAGCACTCTTCCGCTTTCTGACGGTTCCCAGTAACGGTTATGACGCCATTAGGTCCTGGCATCTTCATCTTGAGGTGAACGTAATATGGTCGAGCCATGAACCTGGCGTAGGCGGGCCTACCCAGGATGGCGTGATAAGCGCTGTTGAAGTCCACCACTTCGAACGTCAGCTTCTCTTTGCGATAATTCTTCGACTCACCAAAGACCACTTCGAGTGTGATCTGACCAAGTGAGTCGGTTTCTTCCCGGGGATTACCCCGTGGAACCTCATGTCACTTTCTCTCAGCTTGGACATCAGAATGCCCATATCCCGGAGGGTTGCCGCATACAAGATGTTCAAGCCACTGCCCCCATCCATCAGAACTCTGGTCAGACGCGTGCCCTCGAACACCGGGTCGACCACCAGTGCCTGCCGCCCGGGGGTGGCAATGTGTGCTGGATGATCAGACTGATCGAATGTGATGGGGGTCTTGGACCATTTCAAAAATGTGGGGGTCGCCGGGACAACCATATTTACTTCTCTATTGATGACTTTCAGTCAACTTTTGCTCTCGACGTCTGCGAAGATCATCAAAGTGGAGTTGATCCTGGGGTATCCTCCGTCCCCTTCCTTGTCTTCGGATTCTTCTGATTCCTTCTCCTTCTCAGTCGACTGATCTTTCTGGAAGTTCTGGATCAGGAGTCGACACTGTCGAGTGGTGTGCTTGGGATATACCAAGTTTCCCTCTTCATATTTCTTCGTGTGTATGGGGCACGGCTGGTCAAGCACATCATCTCCAGCTTGATCCTTCACTTTCTTGGGGGCCCGGGAACCTTTCGGCTTTCCTTTGCCCTTTCCCTGATTGATCACTGCAGCCTCGCCCTGAGCAGCTGGCTCGGCCTTGCGCTTGTTCTTCCGATTGGAATTCTGATCATCCTGTCCGACTGGTTTCTTGCCGCTGCGGAGCCGATCGGCCTCTTCACCGTTGGCGTACCGACTGGCAATCTCCATCATCCGCGACAGGGACATATCGCATGTTCGACCAAACTTCAGATTCAGCTCACGGTTACGCACGCCTTCCTTGAAAGCACAAACTTCCTGGTGCTCAGACACATTCTCCACCGTGTGATGCAGGGTGGTCCATCGCTGGATGTAATCTCTCAAAGTTTCATTCGACTTCTGCGCGCAGTGCTGAAGCCCTGCGAGTCCTGCAGGCCGCTTGCAGGTGCCTTCGAAGGTCCGAATGAACACTCGCGTGAGCTCTTCCCAACTATAAATACTCCTGGGGGGCAACTGATTGAGCCACGCCCGAGCAGAACCGCCCAGCATCAGAGGAAGGTGCTTCATGGCCACGTCGTCGTTGCCGCCTCCGATCTGTACAGCCACTCGGTAGTCTTCTAGCCAGGTGTCTGGTTTTGACTCGCCGGCGAACTTGCTTACCCCCACCGATAACCTGAAGTTTGGGGGGATCTCTGCGGCTCTGATAGCACTGCAGAAACACTCGGGTCCAGAGACAGGTGCTCGGCTGCCACTCGGTTGATCCCTGCCTTGCTCTTCTCTGAATGCCCTGTTCCGGTTGACCCGTTCCTGCACAAGGATAGACCTTGCATCGAAACCTGGCCTCCGGGGATCTGGGGGAATCCTCCGCTCATCGTCGCGCAGGCGCCTGCCCTCATGCCGCCGGGGCGAGTACGATCCGCTTCCCGGAGGAGGCGTAGGCACTCGATGGCGGTCATGATGTCCGGGTCGACGGTCGTCCTGCCCGTCATTCCGACCGAGATGTCGGTCTTGCCGCGGGCCATGTTCCTCACGCCTCGGGGGCGATCTTGGACTGTGGGCCGACCAAACGGTGTCTGCAGCTGATACGTCCAAAACGTATCTATAATTTCTGCTTGCTCCATGCTTCTTTTGTGTGATATTGCTATGATATTGATGCACTTCCATACACTTTTGATCATATTTGGACTAACCTATTAACTCAGTGCACCACAGTGCCAGTTCCTGTTTTTTGCTGTTTTTCTATTTCAGGTTTCCCCCATATTAAAAGTGCTCCAAAAATTCCAGGAAAAATATAGGAAAAATCAGCGCACAGGAAGCTTCGCGAAGAACCAAAGATGGGCCAGAGGGGAGCCAGGGGAGGCCCAGGCGGCCACCTGGCGCGGCCCCACTCCTGGCCACGCCAGGGGGGCGCCTGGGGCCCCTGCTCCGCCTCTGGCTGCCCCCCTTCGCCTATATATCCCTCTCGTCCCGAAACCCTCGAGGACAGAACCCTTTTTCGCGATCTCGCCTCTGTTCCGCCGCCGCAGTGCTTCCAAGATCGGGAGCATTAGGAGAACTCTTCCCGGCACCCTGCCGGAGGGGAGAACCACCACCGGGAGCTTCTCTACCACCATGGACGCTTCCCGGATGAGTCGTGAGTAGTCCACCTTGGACCATGGGTCCATGATCAGTAGCTATGTGATGTTCTCCTCCCCTCTTTGCTCTTCATGGTTTAGACCTCGTGAGCTGCCCTACATGATCGAGGCACATATGTAATCTTTCTGCTGTTGCTTTGCTGAGTTTGCTGGGATCTGATGGATTATGAGACTATGTTCAGATTGTGTTTGAGTAATATATTTGATTCACCTTTTTTATATCTTTGTTTTTGAGTAATTCTTGCATGTTCTCCGTTGCTGTTTATTACTTTGGCCAAGTAGTAGGTAGTAACTCCAAGAGGGAGCATTATGCTTGATTGTGGGTTCATGCCCCCTGATGACTAGCTTGAATGACAGAAACATGAGTCTAGGGGATGTGTTGTTGCCACAAGGGAGAAAACAACGGTGCTTGTACTTGTGGGTGCAAGGATTGTTTACTTTACACAAAGTTCTTTTAATGTAGTTGTTTGTTGCTTTGAGTTTACACTTTGGGTGGGATTCACAACTTAATACCAGCGAGATGTTCTGGATAGATATCTCAAGGTGGATGATTAGTAGTAGATGCAGATGGATTTCGGTCTACTTGCCTTGGCGTACCGCCCATGCTTTTGAGCGTCTACCTTTCTTTGCAGCATAGTTAGCATTGGGTTGTGCACATAATCCTGTCAATTGCCCAGCTGTAATTTGTTTACCTCGCTTTGCTGTTTTATCGTCTTTTGGGAGAGAGACATCACTAGTGAACATCATGGGACCCCGGTCCATATTACCACCGCTGATCACACCTTCTATTTACTTCCTGTTTTTATTTCCTAGTTGCAGTCATAGCTATCATTATTATCTCTTGTGTTTGATCCTTTGTAAACAATAAGGCCGGAGGGATTGACAACCTCTCTGTACTCGTTGGGAGCAAAGTTATTTGTATCTGTGTGCAGGTCCCGTCAACCGCTAAGTTTCTGGCGCCGTTGACACCTACTTGTCGACCCTCGGAGTCTCACGGGATTCGATCCTTGGTATCTTTGCCAAGGGAAATTTGCCGCTACGCTACATCTCAACCTTCCACTTGGGGTAACCAACGAGGGGCGAGAAGCCATCAGCAGCCACCGATCTGCTGTGAATCCTGTTGCGCGACAGAGAAACAGCCGCGTTTTGCTCTTCAGTCGTTCGGAGGAAAGCTCGGATCTGCTGAAGGCCTCTCCCAGTCTCCAACTGAGAGGGTTGAATCGACTCCGTGATGCGAGCCGCGGCTTCGAGGTTCTGGACTGGCGTGCGGAACACCTGAGTCTCGCGTTGGCGCGATTGCCGCGGTCGTCGACTGGACTCGGGGACCAGTCGGCGGGCCTGTTCGTCGAGTGCGCGTTGGATATTTTCCAAGCGCGCGCGCTCGGCCACGGTGGCCAAGCGTGTGGCTTCGAGGGCCAGAGCCTGCGGAGAATCCCCCACGATGGGAGTGAAGAGTGCATCTTCATTGCGGCGACAAAGCTCAGCCCTTTGCTCGGAGGTGAGGGGTTGAGGAATGTAACCGTCGTTGTCGTGTGACCGGCCGCCGCTGCTCGCCGTCTCCACCGCGAGGAAAACTCGGCGGGCTGCGGCACGACTCGACCACGAGGATTTCCGCTGCGGGATCGCTGCTCCCGCACTCAAAAACAGAATCCACGAGCTCGGTCGACTGATCGGCCGGCCCGTGGAGGTAACCGTCGGGCTCGATGGCCGCGACTTGAGGGGTGGCCGTTTGATGGGCCACCGCGTGTTTCACCCACTGCTAGAGCCGTGAGCGACCAGATCGCTTGCGGCGGCGTCCGGCAGGGATGGGGGACGATGTAGGGATCGATGAATATTGAGTCGACGGCTGCCGAAGGAGGACGCCGCAGGCGCTGGCGCGGAAGTGCGCAGCCCCCCGGGTGGACAGAGCCTCGACGTCAAGAGGGACGTCCTGGAGCCACGCGGAGTCGTCGGCGATGAAAACGAGCGCGCCGAGACAGATCTCGCGGCCCAACGCTAAACCACCGCCTGACACCATGATGAAGGAGGTCGGAGAAGAAGTTGCAACCTCACAAGATGTCGCTAAGACGCCTTGCCCCATGGTGGGCGCCAACTGTCGTGGTTCTAAGTCTGACAGTACGAGTAAGGGGTACGAATGGGGAGGCAAGGCCCTAGCTATGGTGGAGTTCTACACAAGGTGTTTTTGAGTTCGGGCCCTTCTCGGAGGAAGTAACAGCCCTACGTCTCGGTGCCCGGAGGTGGTCGACTGGTATGTGTATATGTGAGTTACAAAGATGTGAACCCTTGTACAGGAGGAGGGAGGTGGCTTATATAGTGCGCCAGGACCCCAGCCTCGCTCCACGTTACTAAGGGTTCAATGTACATTAAGGCAGGCGTTACTGATAACGCCTGCAGTAAAGAGCAGTTAAGGCATTCACTACGGCGTGTAAATACCAGACCGTTATTGTCCTAAGGGACCCTTGACCTTCGGGGGTCGAGTGCCTTGGTTTGGTCGAGTGGGGTTGGGTCGTCTTGTAGATGTCGTTTAGTCGAGTGGGATGTCTTCTTGGGCCTCCTCGGTCGACTGTCCCCGTCACCATAGGTTTTGTCTTTTGTTCTTTTGGGGTAGTGACCTTGGGTGGGGTACCTTGGTCAGGCCTGTGACCCTACCCTAGGTCTGTAACCTCGTCAGGCGGCCTACACGTACCAAAACAACAACGCACGACAAGTCTCACCTCATTCCGGGAACGTTACACGCCCACACACGAAAGAAGGACTCGGGGGTGCCACGGGCATGTGTGTGAGTGTCGGAACTCGAAACAGACAACGGGAAGAGGCGAGCGGAACCGGGTGCAAGTGACAAAACGAATACAATGCAATGCACATGATAACATGACATGGATGAAATGCACACACGCACACAACAAAACGACGAAACCCGAAATGAACGAAGAGCCCAGAATGGAATTGATGAAGTCAACGCTTCATATATTGCCATAAATGGAAAGTATCACATATGGGGTGTTACATCATTATTAGAGCATTGTCCCGTGTGAGGAAACAAAAAAAAAGATAAAGGCCAAAAAAAGTGATGGCCCAAAAAAAATAGAGAGGGGCTAATAAAAAAAAGAGAAAGCCCCTCCAAAAAAAGAGAAAAGAGAGAAGGGACAATTGCTACTATCCTTTTCCACACTTGTGCTTCAAAGTAGCACCATGTTCTTCATTGTAGAGAGTCTCATGTTTAGTCACTTTCATATACTAGTGGGAATTTTCATTATAGAACTTGGCTTGTATATTCCAACGATGGGCTTCCTCAAATGCCCTAGGTCTTCGTGAGCAAGCAAGCTGGATGCACACCCACTAGTTTCTTTTGTTGAGCTTTCATCCATATTTAGCTCTACTACATCCGTTGCATGGAAATCCCTACTCACTCACATTGATATCTATTGATGGGCATCTCCATAGCCTGTTGATACGCCTAGTCGATGTGAGACTATCTCCCTCCTTTTTTGTCTTCGCCACAACCACCTCTATTCCACCCATAGTGCTATATCCATGGCTCACGCTCATGTATTGCGTGAAAGTTGAGAGGTTTGAAAAGACAAAGTATGAAAACAAATGCTTGGCTGAAATCGGGGTTGTGCATGATATGAATATTTTGTGTGATGAAGAGGGAGCATAGCCAGACTATATGATTTTGTAGGGATAACTTTCTTTAGCCATAGTATTTTGAGAAGACATGATTGCTTTGTTAGTATGCTTGAAGTATTGTTATTTCTTATGACAATATAGACTTTTATCTTGAATCCTTCAGATCTGAACATTCATGCCACAATTAAGAGAATTACATTGAAACACTATATTGGTTAGCATTCCTCATCAAAAATTCTTTCTTTATCATTTACCTACTCGAGGACGAGCAGGAATTAAGCTTGGGGATGCTTGATACGTCTCCAACGTATCTATAATTGTTTATTGTTCCATGCTATTATTTATGAAGTCTTGAATGTTTAATGGGCTTTATCATTCACTTTTACATCATTTTTGGGACTAACCTACTAACCCAAACGCCCAGTCCAGATTGCTGTTTTTTGCCTGTTTCAGGGTTTTGCAGAAAAAGAATATCAAATGGAGTCCAAATGGAATGAAACCTTCGCGAGAGATATTTTTGGAGAAAATCACGCCAGAGGAACTTGAGAACCACGTCAGGGGAGCATCAAGTGGCCCTCGAGGGTGGGGGGCGCGCCCCCCTTCCCTGGGCGCTCCCCCCTGCCTCGAGTCCCACTCGAGCATCCCCCGGTGCCCTCCTTCTTCCTATATAAGTCCACGTACCCCAGAAACCCCGAGGACAGAGAGAAAACCCAAATTCCACCGTCGTACCTTCTGTTCCTGTGGAGATCCCATCTTGGAGCCTGTTCCGGAGCTCCACCGGAGGGGGATCCATCACGGAGGCCTCCATCGTCGCCCTCACCATGAGTTGTGAGTAGTTTACCACAGACCTTCGGGTCCATAGCTAGTATCTAGATGACTTCTTCTCTCTCTTCGGATCTCAATACAAAGTTCTCCTCGGTCTTCGAGGAGATCTATTCGATGCAATCTCTTTTTGCGGTGTGTTTGTTGAGATCCGATGAATTGTGAGTTTATGATCAAGGTTATGTGTGAAAGATATTTGGTTCTTCTCTGAACTTTTTATGTGTGCTCATAATATCCTTGCAAGTCTCTTCGAATTATTGGTTTGGTTTGGCCTACTAGATCTATAGTTCTTGCAATGGGAGAAGTGCTTGGCTTTGGGTTCAATCTTGCGGTGTCCTTTCCCAGTGACAGTAGGGGCAGGAAAGCACGTATTGTATTGTTGCCATCGAGGATAAAAAGATGGGGTTTACATCATATTGCTTGAGTTTATCCCTCTACATCATGTCATCTTGCTTAAGGTGTTACTCTGTTCGTATGAACTCAATACACTAGATGCATGCTGGATAGCAGTCGATGTGTGGAGTAATAGTAGTAGATGCAGGCAGGAGTCGCTCTACTTGTCTCGGACATGATGCCTATATACAATGATCATGCCTAGATAGTCTCATAATTATTCGCTTTTCTATCAATTGCTCGACAGTAATTTGTTTACCCGCCGTAGAATATCGCTATCATGAGAGAAGCCACTAGAGAAAACTATGCCCCCCCCCGGGTCTATTCTCAACATACCAATCTACATCTACTTTACTTTTACCGCTTTTATTTACTGTTTTATTAAACCAAAAATACCAAAAATATAAACTATCATCTCTATCAGATCTCACTCTCGTAAGTGACTGTAAAGGGATTGACAACCCCCTTATCGCGTTGGCTGCAAAGTTCTTATTTGTTTGTGCAGGTGCGAGGGACTCGCGCGTGGTCTCCTACTGGATTGATACCTTGGTTCTCAAAAACTGAGGGAAATACTTACGCTACTGTGCTGCAGCTCCCTTTCCTCTTCGAGGGAATACAATGCAAGCTCAAGAGGTAGCACCTATGCGTCGGATGATACCTTGCTTTAGCATGTCCCGGCCTTCGACTATTGCTCGCCATACCCGACTTGGGTGACCATCTAGATTTGCCTGCAATATATCTGTGTCCGGGAAGTAGATGCTTTTCAAGACACGTGCACTGAGGGTTTCAGGATTCTGAAGGAGTCTCCACACTTGGCGCGCCAGCATAGATAAGTTAAAGAGCTCAAAGTCCTTAAACCCAAGTCCCCCTCATACCTTTTGGCTCTGTCATAGACTTCCAGGAGTCTCCATGCTTGGCGCGCCAACATAGATAAGTTAAAGAGCTCGAAGTCCTTAAACCCAAGTCCTCCCATACCTTTTGACTCTATCATAGACTTCCAAGAGACCCAGTGAGATTTTCTCTTGCCTTCCTTCAAACCCCACCAAAATTTTCTTATGAGCATATTAAGGTGTTCACACAAACCCCTTGGTAACTTGAAGCAAGACATGGAGAAGACCGGTATAGCTTGTGCCACTACTTTTACCAGCACCTCTTTACCCGCTGTTGACATAGTATTCTCTAGCCAACCCTGCACTTTGCTCCACAAACGGTCCTTCAGATGTTTGAAAACCCCATTCTTTGAATTTCCTATGTCAGATGGCATGCCCAGATACTTCTCATTGAGTGTTTCATTTGGAACATTGAGAGAATCTTTGATCACTTCCGGAGTGCTATTAGGCACACCCTTACTGAAATAGAAAGATGATTTCGCAAAGTTAATTCGTTGGCCCAAAGCTTCACAGTAACTGTTCAGTACCAGTTTCACCTCCTCAGCACCTGCACTACTTGCCTTACAAAATAGTTGTCATCAGCAAATAACAAGTGACTTACCCGGGGCGCCGTAGGTGCCACTTGTAAACCACTCAAATTGGATGACTCACTCTTGGATTTTAACAGGCACGACATGCCCTCTGTTGCAAGCAAGAACAAATATGGACTGATTGGGTCCCCTTGTCTGATCCCCCTTGATGGTTCAAACTTCTCCAACTTATTCCCATTGAATAGCACCGAGAACTTGACCGAAGTGACTAAGTTCATAATGATATTTACCCACCTTTTCGTGAAGCCCAATTTCAACATCACCACCCTCAGGTAGGGCCACTCGACTCTGTCATATGCTTTCATCATATCGAGCTTGAGTGCAAATGACTGGTGCTTCTTTGCTTTGTTCCTCTTCATAAAGTGGGGACACTCATAAGCTGTGATAATGTTATCAGTTATAGACCGTTCAGGAACAAATGCTGACCGATCTTCAGATATTATATCAAGCAAAATCACTTTCAAACGGTTAACAATCACTTTTGAAGCAATTTTGTAAAGCACGTTGCAAAGGCTAATTGGTCTGAACTGAGCTAATAATGTGGGACTTTTTACCTTTGGTATTAACACTAGGACTGTTTCATTAATGCATGCTGCTGATTCTGTACCCTCCACTATTCTTAACATTGCCTTTGTCACATCATTACCACACACCTCCCAGTGACGCTGAAAGAAATGGGTTGGGTATCCATCTGGGCCCGGGGCCTTCGTCGGGAACATCTGAAAAGTGCTATTTTCACCTCCTCTTCTCTGTATGGATCGGTCAAGGCATCATTCATCATATCAGTAACTTTGCGTGGGATAGTATCCAGGACCGGCCCCATATTAGCTACCCCTTCTGACGTGTAAAGATTTTTGTAAAAAGACGTCGCCATAGTCTCCATCTCCATCACATTCTCTGTCAACGTACCATCATGTCGCTGCAATTCTTTGATCTGATTTTTATTTCTTCTCCTACTAGCACGCAGGTGAAAAAAGTAGGTGTTTTTATTGCCATGGATCAACCAGTCAACTCGAGCACGCTGTCTCCAGAGTATCTCCTCTCGATGGAACAGTTTGACAAGCTTATCTGTTATTTTTGTCTCCTCTCTGATCGGCCTTGATCGTCCTGGAATTGCGCGGAGAATCTGTAGTTTTGTTTTTAGTGCACTGATTTCCTGCCGCACGCTTCCAAAGTGCACTCGATCCCAGGTGGAAAGCTCTCCCAGCAGGTCCTGCAGCTTTGTCTTGACTTGCTCCACAAATTTGCCCGGCGCAGCTGCCCACTGGTTGCCCACCACCGAACCCAGCGAGGGGTCACGTTCCCAACAGACCTCATATTTAAATGATTTAGGGCCCTGCCTGCATGCATGTGTTTCTTGAAGCGTAAGTAGCAGGGCTACGTGATCCGAACTTGCTGCTGCTAAATGCTTGACTTCTGCTGTCGGAAACGCCAATAACCAGTCCGGCGTTGCTACAGCTCTATCCAATCTCACTCTTGTGAATGATCCTCCGGTGACTTTTTTCTCAAACATCCAACTCTGCCCCTTGTATCCAATGTCAGTAAGGCTGCAAGTTTCCAATGCATCTCGGAACAAATCCATCTCTGCTTGGCTCCTCGTACCCACTCCATCGTGCTCGTGACCATGTAGCACATCGTTGAAATCGCCAATGACAACCCAAGGGTGATTGCTAGCATTAGCAATGCCACGCATCGTATCCTAGGTTTTATATCTTTCTTGCGCTTGTGCTTCTCTACAAAAGAACGTTATCCGAGTTTCACTGAAACTAATTATTTCACAAGTACATCAATATGATACTCCGACGAACCAAGAATTTCCAACTTTATTGCTTCATTCCAGAAAATACGAAGACCACCACTTCTACCTCTACTGCTTATAGCAAAACTCTTCAAAACCTAAAGATCCTACCATACTCTCAACATGCGAGCCCTCTGTTTGGGTTTCTAAGATGCATACAATAGAGGGGGCATGTTGCCTCGAGAGATCTCGAAGCTCTCGAACTGTCGCGGGTTTGCCAGCCCCGCGGCAGTTCCACACCAGGCAACTCATTGCGCTAGGGGCGACCCCACGGGGAGGTCTGCCATACGCGCATCAGAATTTTTGTTTGGAGTTGTGCTCTTTGTGTTGGTAGGATCACTTGAATTTGGCTTGTTTCTCTTCGGTTCTTGCTTCGAAGAGGGGATCTCTGGAGCTTTCACTGGTGGCAAGAGAAGAGCTTTGTTTCCCTGGGTTGATGGCGCGGGGGTGATGGGTTTACTCCCCTGTAGAGCTCCGACCATCCCCCTCTTCCTGTTCAGATCAGCGTCCTCCATAGTGACATCCTCTTGGCGGTCATCTGATTCCATGAACTCCTCCGAGTGATTATCATTTGCAGCACCACGTCCCCGGCCACCGCCTGATCGCCCACGACTTCTCCCACCTCTATTACCTCGTCCTTCACTAGGGCAACGGCCCGGTCCCCTGAACCAGCTTGCTTTCAGTTCTTTAAAAACTAGGGCTTTAGGTGCCCAAACGCCATCACCACACTCCATAAACAGATGCCCCAAGTAGCCGCATACCGCACACCAATCAAGGAGCTGATACGTCTCCAACGTATCTATAATTTTTGATTGTTCCATGCCATTATTTATGATGTCTTGGATGTTTAATGGGCTTTGTCATACACTTTTATATCAATTTTGGGACTAACCTACTAACCCCAAAGGCCCAGTCGAGATTGCTGTTTTTTGCCTGTTTTAGGGTTTTGCAGAAAAGAATATCAAACGGAGTCCAAACGGAATGAAACCTTCGGGAGAGATATTTTTGGAGAAAATCACGCACGGGAGACTTGAGAACCACTTCAGGGGAGCCACGAGGTGCCCACGAGGGTGGGGGGCACGCCCCCCTTCCCAGGGCGCGCCCCCTGCCTCGTGGGCCCCTCGAGCGTCCCCCGGTGTCCTCCTTCCTCCTATATAAGTCTACGTACCCCGAAACCATCAACAACAGAGAAACCCTAATTCCATCGCGGTAACTTTCTGTTCCCGTGAGATCCCATCTTGGAGCCTGTTCCGGAGATCCGCCGGAGGGGGGATCCATCACGGAGTGCTTCTACATCATCATCATCGCCCTCACCATGAGTTGTGAGTAGTTTACCACAGACCTTCGGGTCCATAGCTAATATCTAGATGGCTTCTTCTCTCTCTCTGGATCTCAATACAAAGTTCTCCTCGGTCTTCAAGGAGATCTATTCGATGTAATCTCTTTTTGCGGTGTGTTTGTCGAGATCCGATGAATTGTGAGTTTATGATCAAGATTATCTATGAGAAATTTTTGGTTCTTTTCTGAACTCTTTATGTGTGCTCATAATATCCTTGCAAGTCTCTTCGAATTATCGGTTTGGTTTGGCCTACTAGATCTATAGTTGTTGCAATGGGAGAAGTGCTTGGCTTTGGGTTCAATCTTGCGGTGTCCTTTCCCAGTGACAGTAGGGGTAGCAAGGCACGTATTGTATTGTTGCCATCGAGGATAAAAAGATGGGGTTTATATCATATTGCTTGAGTTTATCCCTCTACATCATGTCATCTTGCTTAAGGCGTTACTCTGTTCTTATGAACTCAATACACTAGATGCATGCTGGATAGCGATCGATGTGTGGAGTAATAGTAGTAGATGCAGGCAAGAGTCGGTCTACTTGTCTCGGACGTGATGCCTATATACAATGATCATGCCTAGATAGTCTCATAATTATTCGCTTTTCTATCAGTTGCTCGACAGTAATTTGTTTACCAGCCGTAGAATATCGCTATCATGAGAGAAGCCACTAGAGAACACTATGGCCCCCGGGTCTATTCTCAACATATCAATCTACATTTACTTTACTTTTTCCGCTTTTACTTTCTGTAAAACAAAAATACCAAAAAATATAAACTATCATCTCTATCAGATCTCACTTCCGTAAGTGACCGTAAAGGGATTGACAACCCCTTCTCGCGTTGGCTGCGAAGTTCTTATTTGTTTGTGCAGGTGCGAGGGACTCGCGCGTGGTCTCCTACTGGATTGATACCATGGTTCTCAAAAACTGAGGGAAATACTTACGCTACTGTGTTGCATCTCCCTTTCCTCTTCGAGGGAATACAACGCAAGCTCGAGAAGTAGCAAGAAGAATTTCTGGTGCCGTTGCCGGGGAGGTTTACGCAAAAGTCATATACCAAGTACCTATCACCAACCCTTATCCTTCGCATTACATTTTTGCCTCTCGTTTTCCTCTCCCCCACTTCACCCTTGCCGTTTTATTTGCCTTTCTTCTGCCGTGTGTTTATTGTTCGCTTGCTTCTTGTTTGCTTGTGTGTGTTGGATTGCTTGCTTGTCACTATGGCTCAGAACAATACTAAATTGTGTGACTTCTCCAATACCAACAATAATGATTTTATTAGCACTCCGATTGCTCCTATTACCGATGCTGAATCTTGTGAAAGAACAATGAATCTTTCGATGTGAATTTTGTGGGTAGGAATAATTTTGGTAACAATGCTTATAGAGGTAATTTTAATCCTAGGCCTTTTCCTAGTAATTCCTCTAATAATTATGGTAATTCCTACAACAATTCTTATGGAAAGATGCCTTCTGAATTTGAAACTAGTGTTAAGGAGTTTATGATCTCGCAAAAGAATTTCAATGTTATGCTTGAAGAGAAATTACTTAAGGTTGATGAATTGGCTAGAAGTGTGGATAGAATTACTCTTGATGTTGATTCTTTGAAACTTAGATCTATCCCGCCTAAGCATGATATCAATGAGTCTCTCAAAGTCATGAAAATTTCCATTGATGAATGCAAAGAAAGAACCGCTAGGATGCATGCTAAAAGAGAGAATTATATTAACGTGTGTTCTTCTAGTTATCATGAAAATAAAGATGAAGATCTGAAAGTTATTGATGTGTCTCCTATTAGATCCTTGTTTTCTAGTATAAATCTTGATGAAGATAGGATTGGAGATGATTCTGCTTTAAGGTGTCCCAATGATTCGGAGTTTTTAGATCTTGATACTAAAACTGTTAAAAGTGGGAGTGAAGAGATTAAAACTTTGCATAGTGATGAACCCACTACTTTGGATTTCAAGGGATTCAATTATGACAATTGCTTTTTGATTGATTGCATTTCCTTGTTGCAATCCGTACTAAATTCTCCGCATGCTTATAGTCAAAATAAAGCTTTCACCAAACACATAGTTGATGCTTTGATGCAATCTTATGAAGAAAAACTTGAGTTAGAAGTTTCTATCCCTAGAAAGCTTTATGATGAGTGGGAACCTACTATTAAAATAAAAATAAAAGATCATGAATGCTATGTTTGGTGTGATTTGGGTGCAAGTGGCTCCACTATCCCAAAAACTTTGTGTGATTTGCTAGGTTTTCACGAGCTTGATGATTGTTCTTTAAACTTGCATCTTGCGGATTCCACTGTTAAGAAACCTATGAGAAGAATTAATGATGCTCTTATTGTTGCCAATAGGAATTATGTGCCTGTAGATTTCATTGTTCCTGATATAGATTGCAATCCTTCATGTCCTATTATTCTTGGTAGACCTTTCCTTAGAACGATTGGTGCAATTATTGATATGAAGGAAGGAAATATTAGATTCCAATTTCCGTTAAGGAAAGGCATGGAACACTTTCCTAAAAATAAAATCAAATTACCATATGAATGTATTATGAGAGCCACGTATGGATTGCCTTCCAAGGATGGCAATACCTAGATCTATCTTGTATCGTGCCTAGCTGGGGGCGTAAAACGACAGCGCTTGTTGGGAGGCAACCCAATTTTATATTTTTTTTTGTTTTCGCTGCTGTTAGGGAATACATATTGCATCTAGCTTATGTTTAGATGTGGTTTCATGTTTAGTTTAGTGTTTGTGCCAAGTAGAACCTTTGGGAAGACTTGTGTGAAGTTTATGTGATCTTGCTGTGAAAAACAGAATCATTAGCGCTCGCTAGAATGGTCATCAGATTTTACTGGAGCATGCTATTTAGTTGATTCTTTTTGCAGATGATTAATAGACAAATTCCTCACGTTCACCAATTTAGTTTGAATTTTTTAGAGTTACAGAAGTATGTGAAACCTGCAGATTACTACAAACTGTTCTATTTTTGACAGATTCTGTTTTCGTGTGTTGTTTGTTTATTTCAATGCATCTATGAGTAATATTGTGAAGTATGAACCATAGATAAGTTGGAATACAGTAAGTTTAACATCAATATAAACAAAAAATGAATTTATTGCAGTACCTTTGAGTAGTGGTTTGCTTTCTTATACTAACGGAGCTCACGAGAATTTTTGTCTAAGTTTTGTGTTGTGAAGTTTTCAAGTTTTGAGTATTGCTTTGATGGACTATGGAACAAAGAGTAGCAAAGGCCTAAGCTTGGGGATGCCCATGGCACCCCAAGTAAAATTCAAGGACAAAAGCCTAAGCTTGGGGATGCCTAGGGAAGGCATCCCCTCTTTCGTCTTCATCCATCAGTAACTATACTTGGAGCTATATTTTTATTCACCACATGATATGTGTTTTGCTTGGAGCGTCTTGTATAATTTGAGTCTTTGCTTGTTAGTTTGCCACAATTATCCTTTCTTGACACACCTATTTGAGAGAGTTAAATATGGCCTAGGAATTGTTAGAACACTCTATGTGCTTCACTTATATCTTTTGAGTTTAATAGTTTTTGCTCTAGTGCTTCACTTATATCTTTTAGAGCACGGTGGTGATAATATTTTGAAGAAATTGTTGAACTCTCATGCTTCACTTATATTCATTTGAGAGTCTATTAAAACAGCATGGTAATGTGTTTAGGCTATAAAACTAGTCTTCACATGATAGACATCCAATATCAATGTAGTAAAAACTTTCACACTAAGTGCATTGAATATGATGAGATGTTGGATGCTTGATAATTGTTTTGAGATATGAGGATAGTGATTTTAGAGTCATGCTAGTGGAGTTATTATGAAATTGAGAAATGCTTGTGTTAAGGTTAGTGATTCCCGTAACATGCACGTATGGTGAACCGCTATGTGACGAAGTTAGAGCATGAGGTATTTGTAAAGTGCCAACCTTTGTGTGGAGGACAAGGGCGCGCGATGGTTAACTCCTACCAACCTCCCCCCTAGGAGCATGCGTTGATTTCTTTGTTTTGATGACTCGTAAATTTTTGCAATAAGTATATGAGTTCTTATGACTAATGTTGAGTCCATGGATTATACGCACTCTCACCCTTCCACCATTGCTAGCCTCTCTTGTACCGCGCAACTTTCGCCGGTACCATAAACCCACTATGTATCCTTCCTCAAAACAACCACCATATTATTTCTCAAAACAGCCACCATACCTACCTATCATGGCATTTCTATAGCCATTCCGAGATATATTGCCATTCAACTTTCCACCGTTCCATCCATATGACACGCATCATATTGTCATATTGCCATGCATGATCATGTAGTTGATATCGTATTTGTGGCAAAGCCACCATGCATAATTTTTCATACATGTCACTCTTGTTTCATTGCACATCCCGGTACACCGCCGGAGGCATTCATATAGAGTCATACTTTGTTTTAGTATCGAGTTGTAATATCGAGTTGTAATGAAAGTGTGATGATCATCATTATTAGAGCATTGTCCCATGGGAGGAAAGGCTAAATCAATAAAGCCCCTCCACAAAAAAAAGGGGGGGAGGCCAAAGAAAAAACAAAAGGCCCAAAAAAAAGAAGAAAAATGAAAAGAAAAAGGGACAATTGCTACTATATTTTTTTCCACACTTGTGCTTCAAAGTAGCACCATGTTCTTCATGGCAGAGAGTCTCATGCTTAGTCACTTTATATACTAGTGGGAATTTTCGTTATAGAACTTGGCCTGTATATTCCAACGATGGGCTTCCTCAAATGGCCTAGGTCTTCGTGAGCAAGCAAGTTGGATGCACACCCACTAGTTTCTTTTGTTGAGCTTTCATACATATTTAGCTCTAGTGCATCCGTTGCATGGCAATCCCTACTCACTCACATTGATATCTATTGATGGGCATCTCCATAGCCCGTTGATACGCCTAGTTGATATGAGACTATCTCCCTCCTTTTTGTCTTCTCCACAACCACCTCTCTATTCCACCCATAGTGCTATGTCCATGGCTCACGCTCATGTATTGCGTGAAAGTTGAAAGGTTTGAAAGAATAGAGTATGAAAACAAGTGCTTGGCTGAAATCGGGGTTGTGCATGATATGAATATTTTGTGTGATGAAGAGGGAGCATAGTCAGACTATATGATTTTGTAGGGATAACTTTCTTTAGCCATAGTATTTTGAGAAGACATGATTGCTTTGTTAGTATGCTTGAAGTATTATTATTTCTTATGTCAATATAGACT
The DNA here is from genome assembly GCA_902687465.1 of Secale cereale. Lineage (NCBI taxonomy): Eukaryota > Viridiplantae > Streptophyta > Magnoliopsida > Poales > Poaceae > Secale > Secale cereale. Next base: position 481,555,700 of record LR738714.1, read on the forward strand.
TTTATCTTGAGTCTTTCAGATCTGAACATTCATGCCACAATTAAGAGAAATAAATTGAAAAACTATGTTGGTTAGCATTCCACATTAAAAAAATTGTTTTTACCGTTTACCTACTCGAGGACGAGCAGGAATTAAGATTGAGGATGCTTGATACGTCTCCAACGTATCTATAATTTTTGATTGTTCCATGCTATTATTTATGATGTCTTGGATGTTTAATGGGCTTTGTCATACACTTTTATATTATTTTTGGGACTAACCTACTAACCCAAAGGCCCAGTCCAGATTGTTGTTTTTTGCCTGTTTCAGGGTTTTACAGAAAAGGAATATCAAACGGAGTCCAAACGGAATGAAACCTTCGGGAGAGATATTTTTGGAGAAAATCACGCACGGGATACTTGAGAACCACGTCAGGGGATCCACGAGGTGCCCAGGAGGGTGGGGGGCGCGCCCCCCTTCCTAGGGCGCGCCCCCTGCCTCGTGGGCCCCTCGAGCATCCCCCGGTGTCCTCCTTCATCCTATATAAGTCTACGTGCCCCTAAATCATCAATAATAGAGAGAAAACCCTAATTCCACCGCCGTAACCTTCTGTTCCCGTGAGATCCCATCTTGGAGCCTGTTCTGGAGCTCCGCCGGAGGGGGGATTCATCACGGAGTGCTTCTACATCATCATCATCGCCCTCACCATGAGTTGTGAGTAGTTTACCACAGAACTTCGGGTCCATAGCTAGTATCTAGATGGCTTCTTCTCTCTCTCTGGATCTCAATACAAAGTTCTCCTCGGTCTTCGAGGAGATCTATTCGATGTAATCTCTTTTTGCGGTGAGTTTGTCGAGATCCGTTGAATTGTGAGTTTATGATCAAGATTATCTATGAGATATATTTGGTTCTTTTCTGAACTCTTTATGTGTGCTCATAATATCCTTGCAAGTCTCTTCGAATTATCGGTTTGGTTTGGCCTACTAGATCTATAGTTGTTGCAATGGGAGAAGTGCTTGGCTTTGGGTTCAATCTTGCGGTGTCCTTTCCCAGCGACAGTAGGGTCAGCAAGGCACGTATTGTATTGTTGCCATCGAGGATAAAAAGATGGGGTTTATATCATATTGCTTGAGTTTATCCCTCTACATCATGTCATCTTGCTTAAGGCATTACTCTGTTCTTATGAACTCAATACACTAGATTCATGCTGGATAGCGGTCGATGTGTGGAGTAATAGTAGTAGATGCAGGCAGGAGTCGGTCTACTTGTCTCGGACGTGATGCCTATATACAATGATCATGCCTAGATAGTCTCATAATTATTCGCTTTTCTATCAATTGCTCGACAGTAATTTGTTTACCCGCCGTAGAATATCGCTATCATAAGAGAAGCCACTAGAGAACACTATGGCCCCCGGGTCTATTCTCAATATATCAATCTACATTTACTTTACTTTTTCCGCTTTTACTTTCTGTTCTTATAAACAAAAATACCAAAAATATAAATTATCATCTCTATCAGATCTCACTTCCGTAAGTGACCGTAAAGGGATTGACAACCCCTTATCGCGTTGGCTGCGAAGTTCTTATTTTGTGTAGGTGCGAGGGGCTCGCGCGTGGTCTCCTACTGGATTGATACCTTGGTTCTCAAAAAACAGAGGGAAATACTTACGCTACTGTGCTGCATCTCCCTTTCCTCTTCGAGGGAATACAACGCAAGCTCGAGAAGTAGCAGGAGCGTCTGGTACTTTACACGAAATATCACCCGTTGCATCACATCCTTCTTGATAACTAGTGAGACTACATTCTTTAGTGGTTTCGTGACATTAATCTTCACCCTCACACGGGCAAAGTTCCCCTCAAAGTCTTGAGACTTGGGCTCAGCATAGATGAATTCACCAACTATCGCCGAAAGCGCTTTAATCTTGGGGAAGAAACCATCAGGGAGATCGTGAATTTGCATCCATATGTCTAGCTTGGTGAGATCTATCAGCGAGGGTTTAGTGAAACCATCATAGGGTGCCAAGACCACTGCTTTCCCTTTGAAAGTCCACGGACCCTCCTCCATAACACGTTCCCAATCGCCGAGGCATGCAAACTGCAACGTATACAGATTCTCCTCTAGCGGTCTGATTTTCACTTCCTTTGCCAGATCCCATGCAACCCTCATATTCTTGTAGAACCAATACTGGCTATAGGCCTTTTCAGTATGAACCCTAGCCAGGGCCATCCATCGAGTCGCTTCTACCGGGAGTTCATCGTCCTCCACAACGACATCTTGGAGATCATCTTCCTTCAAGCCCAACTCTTCCACCATCGATGCCAGATTCGTCTCTGCCGCACCCGACGATGCGCCATCTTCCATAGTTCGCTTGCCCGAAGAAACCAGGTCCACGAGCGTTAGTGTCCCCATCGCTTCATCCACTCCCGCCATGGTCGAGGCCTGGAGACCCCGATCGCTGGCGGAGGGAGGAAGGCAGGGTACATCAAGGTCTCTACGGCGGGGAGACAAGTCGCCGCCGCCTAGAGTAGGAAAACCCTAACGAGAGGGGAGGCCGGCTGATGAATTAATTGGCAGACGAACTCCACCGGCAGGCCGAACGGACGATCCCCCTATTAGCCACCAAATCACACAGCACACGCCTCGTCCTCTGTATGGGCTGGCCCATTGTGATTCTTTCTCTCCACCGGTTTTTGTGACGATTCTAGGACGTTTCTAAACATATTTTTTCCTCTTCTTTTTTATTGTCTAAAAAAGCATGTTTTTTATTTTATCATTTTTAGTTGTTTCCATTTTTCATTCTAATATAGTTTAATTTTTTCAAATTCATAATATTTTCTCCAAACTCGTGAACTTTTACCAAATCCACACAAAAAATCATGGTAGTATTTAAAATTGTCGCATTTTTTAGAATTCATGTCATTTTTCTAAAACACAAGAACATCTTTTGAAATATGGGTACAATCATAAAAGTCATGAACATTTTTTAAAATTTGAGAATATTTTTTAAATTTTAGTAACATTATTTCAGTTAGCAAGAATTATGGAAATCCAAACATTTTTAAAACTAGATGACACCCCGCGCGTTGCTGCGGAAAATAGAGAAAATAAATTTGTAAAACATGAATTATACAACGAATGGATATTGGGTAGATGGAAATTTTAAATATAAATTCAAGAGGGAAACCCAAACTATAACTTGTATAAGCGTGTTACATTATTTTCAACTGAAATAGCATGGGAGTTTTGGAATAAACACTAAGTTAGTATGTGAGTATTCTTAAGTCTGAATCATTCAAAGAGAAGTAAAAAAATCAGCATAACACATGGAAGAACCACGGTCGATTTTCCCGCACTTATTTCATTCATTTGAATGCAATGGGTGGACAACAAATATCTCAGATTTAGGTGAGCTTCTAAAACAAAAATGGAATATCATTAAGTATACGGAGATGAGCAAAGGGTGGTTAAAATGATGTACATGGGTATGAAGAGAAACATCGGAAGAGTGAGTGACATGTCGTTAAATAAAATTGCGCTTCAGGAGTCAACAGAGCAACACACCATGTAAATCTAAAACTCAAACATACGGAAGTGAAATTGCCACCATCTACTGCCTGGTAGATCGTCAATGCCAAATCTACCAATTATTCGCAGACAGATACCTTGGCATCCAGCTCGAGGAGAACTCGTTCAATTGCTTCCTTGCCTCGGAGCGGCAGTTTGCGCGGAAGACGCAGATGTGCGCAGGGATGAGGAGAGCCGGGGTTGGGTGTCGCCGAGGCGGGTCAGCAGCAGGGTAACCAACGCCGACGCACGTGATGACCGATGGAAGCTGAGAGCCACCAAATTGCATTGTGAGACATATGACTATGACACCTCGTAAAGAAGCCTTTGGACGACGGGAACTTAAAAAGATAGGCTGAAGGGAAATGGAATCAGAAGTCAGGAACAATCGATCATAAGCACTTCAGTTTCCGAATTAAAGATAGTGGATGTCAGTTACCGAAATAGAAGCGGCGGCCGCTTCAAATGCTATCACGTGAACGACTACAAAGGTCAGCCATGTATCTTTCTCATGGGCTTGGAGCGTTGTCAGATGAACGACCAAAGAAGTCAACCCACGTTCTCGCATCAGTATTTCACCAGGGATGTCCAAAGAAAAGCTATTCCACGGGCTGGCACGATTGTTGACGTGGGATTTGGGTGCATGTTAGTAAAATAAAAGGAGTATATCTCGTTGTAGCTGATCTTGCATGACTTAGTGGGAGAGAGGAATTAAGATGTTGAGGTGGACACTTTACATGTTGACAGAATTGGGACCAAGTTCTTAAGAATGTAAGATTCATGAGCAGTTTTTTGTATTTCAGTAACATTATTAAAATTATGATTTTTTTCAAAAGCTTAGAAAATTTTAAGACATTCAAAAAATTTGAAAACATCTTTCTGTTTGACCAGTGACTTTCTTAAAAAATCATAAAATTGAAATAATCGTGAATTCTAAAAACTTCATGAATTGGCTGGATTGAAAGAATGTTCGCCAATTAGAAAAAGTTTGAGAATTTGAGTTTACAAACTTAGAAAAAAAGTTTATTAGTTCCGAAAATGTTTACTATTTAAAAAAATAAAGAAACATTTTTAAAAGAAAAACGAAAAGCCAGCCAAACAAAACAGATAAAACCCCTACAGAAAAAAAAAACACTCGTCTAGAAGCTAATAGAAAGCTTCCCAAAAACCAAGAAAAAACTGCTAGCTCCCGTGTGCCAGTCTCCTGTATTCGCAGTTCCTATTTGGTGCCTTGACCACCACTTATTGTCCATTTCGTAAACTGGTGCATACCCAGAACTAACAGGCCAGCCCATGTAACTGCACACTAGCAGTTTTTTCTTGGTTGTCTTAGTGGGCCGGCCCAGGGAACCAGTTTTGCGAAGTTTATATGCACTGGTTCATGGTTTGGCCCGTATTGGGAACGTTCCACGCCATTTTTTTTATTTCTTAGCGAGGAAGGGAGCCAGCAATCGATTCATATCGTACCCTCTCGCTTAGGGTTTACAGCGCCGCCTCTAGCGATCTCGCCAACGCCGGGGAGGCTCGCTGTTTCTGATCGTTACCGATCCGTCGCCCTGTAGCAGGGCATCGAGGGAGTTTCAGTTGTCACGGCGGAGACGCCGTGGGGCTTTGGTCGTCGTCATGGCTGCCGAAGGGAGTTCTTCATCGCAGGCTGTCAAGAAAGCAGAGATCGATCTAGAAGAGATGTTGCAGAAGATGGATCTGATGGACGGAGAGTTGGACGAAGTTGTCATCGGAAAGGCCGATGCACAAAGATTCCAGGTGGAGGCCAAGTGGATGGCGATTGCGCGGGTCAACACCGACAGGCCATTCAGCTCAACTGCGTTTTTTGACAATATGAAGTTCATATGGGGGCTGGCTCAAACACCAAAATTCCGCGAGGCAGGAGAGAACTTGTTCATCTTCCAATTGTTCTGCCTTGGGGACTGGAAGAGGGTCGTCCATGGGGGACCGTGGCCCTTCAGGGGCCTTGGCGTGATCATTGAAGATTACGATGGCAAGACGGACCCTGAGCCAGTAGTTCTAGATGGGCTGTATGTCTGGGCTCAGATACACAAAATACCCGATCTCTATCGGCAACAGCGTGTGGTTGATCAGCTAGATCGCATGATTGGCAAGGTTCGGGAGGTCCAGCTTCGCCTTACGCTTTATTATGAAGGAGATTATGTTCGTGTTCGGGCAATAATTTTGACTGCGAAGCCGTTGATTCGTTGCACTCCGCTGACCGTGGAAGGGGAAGGTACAAGATGGTTTGTTGTTAGATATGAAAAAATCCCGTTTTTCTGTCATGTGTGCGGGATGATGGGCCATGGCTGTTGATACGTTCCAAACGTATCCATAATTTTTGCTTGTGACATGCTTGTTTTGCATCATTGTCTCATGTTTATATCAAAGTTTTCTATCTTTTTAGGCATTTATTGGACTAACCTACTAATGGTTGCAAAAGTGCACAATGTTCTTGTTTTACACTTTACTAGCAAAAGAGCCCGTGCGTTGCAACGGGATAGAAAAAAACACACGTTCTTAACCCAATAACCACGACTCGAGACCCTGGTAGGTAGATGTTCTTTATTTTAAAATGGCATCACATTTGTGTTCCCGATGGTGGTCTCAAACGTATTTGAATATGGTCAGTCCTAAGGCGTCTCTCTCTCACACACACGCACGCGCGCTCGCACGCACACAATCGCTCAGAATAAGATGAGAAAAATGTTATTTTTTTTCGTGAGGTTTTTCAGAGTTGTGCGTGCGTGGTTATCAATGTTTTTTCCTCTCAATCTGGTTTTAATGTGTGTTTATTTGCAATTTGGATCGCCACCAGTGCGAAAGAAAAACGGACCATGCACTATAGATTAAGTTTGCACCCAAATTAATAGTTTAGAAATGTTTAACAGCTAAAAGTAATAGTTTATTTAGATTCTACACATTTTTCTAATCAAATTTCATATATAATATGTTAAAATCGGAGTTACGGTTTAAAAGATAAGGATATTTTCTTTTTAGATAAACTGCAGATTGATTAACCAAAAGGTTAGGGGTTTTTCTGTTAAAACACAAAAAAACGATTCGGCTGACTTAAATATGGATGGCGGGTTGATTACATGAAACCTCAGGGGTTTTTATGAGAAAATGCCAAAAAACGGTTCGGTATGACTTAAACGTGTAGTGCGGGTTAATTTACAGAAAACAGAGGGACTTTTGTGCAAAGTGGCATGACGGACGAACTGAAACCTAATTTTCTTTATTATTAGGTAAAGATTGTGTAGGAATTACTTGGAAATTGACAAAAACGCAAAAGGAGTCGTATTGGAGTAGGACTCTGACTTTCCTGAAATCTGTCTGAGAACATTTTTAGAAGATGGTCACGTTCCGGCCCGAAGACGGCGTCAAACGGAAAAAGCCTAGTTGCGAAAGTTGTGGGGAATTTCGAGAGGATGCTTCTGGATATAAAATTCGTCCAAATCGGAGTCCGGACGGCCGAGAAAAGCCTGTTTTACTGAAGCCCAAAATCTGATGACGGGAATCCGAGAGTCTATATAAAGAGAGGAAACCTAGGTCACCAAGGGCCACGAATTTTCCTCCTCCCAGGTCGCCGTCTTGGAGGGGAGGACCAGCACTATTGCAGCACCATCCACAAGGAAGAAGGGGGCCAAGGAGCCGCTGCCCCCTAGGGCCGCCGCCGCCCCGAGGGCCGCCGCCGCCCCGAGGGCCGCCGCCGCCCCGGAGGGCTGCCGCCGCCGCCACGGCTGCCGTCAGCCGCCTCCTCCTCTCCGGGCTGCACCTCTCCATCAACACCACCATCAATCTCTTGCTCACCATGGCCATGTGTGAGTAGTCTTCTCCGGGGCTGAGGGCTTGTACGTGTAGCTATGTGGTTATCTCTCTTTCCCATGATGTGATCTTCGTTGTGATCATAGGCTATGTTAATCTAGGGTGATCCCATGATATTTCCCCTTCCTCTATGTATTGAATTGATGTACTCACTTGTCTTTATCTAGTATAATCCCCGAGACCAAGGTGACAGCGGTCTATTGGACATGGATTAGAAGAATATTTTCATGAGTGATTTCCTTTTTTGTGTGTTGATTGAAGATTGAGAGTCTCTTGGTGCTTGTCTTTGACTATCCTGGAGATATGTTGTGGTGATTGTGGTACTCTTTTTGGATGGCCGCGGTGACATTGGGTAATCCATAGATTGAGAACTACGAACTTTGAGGTGTGCTTTTGTAGCCCTACATAATTCTCGTCCTCTCTTGACCACAAAGGAATGACCTCCGAGTGCGTCTCCATTGCATGTTTTATGGGAAATATCATGTGATTAGACTATGTTAATGTTGTTGGGAGTTGCCACTAGTGAAAGTATGAAGCCTAGGCCTTGTTTCCACCATTGCAATACCATTTGTGCTCACATTTACCACTTGTTTGCTTGCTGCACTTTTTATTACAGATTTATATTACTTTGCTTTGTCACTCCTATCATCCATATTTTACCATCTCTTCGCCGAACTAGTGCACATATACATCTGACAAGTGTATTAGGTGTGTTGGGGACACAAGAGACTTCTTGTATCTTGATTGCAGGGTTGCTTGAAAGGGGTACATTCAACCTCCACTTCCCTGAGTTCGATAAACCTTGGGTTACTCACTTAAGGGAAATTTGCTGCTGTCCTACAAACCTCTGCTCTTGGAGGCCCAACACTGTCTACAGGAATAGAAGCGTGTAGTAGACATCAAGCTATTTCTGGCGCCGTTGCCGGGGAAGTGAGGTAAGTGAAGGTACCTTCTCTAGATCTTGCAATTAAATCTTTTTGTTTCTTGTTTTTATTTTCACTAGTCAGGCTTAATGGAAAACAACAACAAAATTAGAGAGCTTTATAAGCTCTACCTTGCTTTGGGACATGATGTGTTTGAAGAGAAAATTAAAAAACCTTTGGAACTTTATTATTTGCATAACAATCATGATGGTGGTGATGTTATTAGTATGTTTTTTTTAATATCAATATTGCTAATGACATGGAAATCTCTAAGCTTGGGGATGACACGTTTGATGAACATGGTATTTTTAGTCCCCCAACTTTTGAAGAGAAAATTTACTTTGATGATAGTTTGCTTCCTATATATGATGATTACAATGATAAATGTGAGCTTTTTAGTCCATCTACTATTGAGGATAAAATTTATTATGATTATGATATGCCTCCTAAATATGATGATTACCATGATGGTTATGATTGCTTTACTCTCACTATTTCTAATAAGAAAGATTTTGCTTATATGAAGAGTAATGATACTTTTATGCTTTTGGATCATGGAAACAATGCTTTATGTGATGCTTATATTGTTGAGTTTATTCGTGATCCCACTGAAAATTATTATGAGAAGGGAACATATGCTTATAGATATTTCAATAATATCAAGTTACCTCTCTTTATGTTGAAGGTTTTGAAGCTGCACTTGTTTTGTCTTTCTATGCTTATTGCTTTGTGCTTCAATGAATTATTCTATTGCAATATTCCTATGCATAGGAAGCATGTTAGGCTTAAATATGTTTGGTATTTGCTTCTTGATGCTCTCCTTTGTTCTTCAACTCTTATTCCTATGAGAGCATCATTAAAGTCTTAAGCCTATCTTTATGGCTATAAAGAAAGAGCTGTAGGGAGACAACCCTTGTTATCTTTGCTTTCAGTTTGTTCTTTCAGTTTTTAGTGGTCTTGATGTTTGTTACTACAGTAGCATCATCATTGTATCTTTTCTTTTCAGCTTTGTGCCAAGTTTAGCCTCCGATTGCAAGAAAGTTCAAAAGTTGTGACGTGCTGTCCAGAAAACAGATTCTGTCCTTGAACAGAAAAATTCGAATAAAATCACCAGATCATCTTTTTGATCTGAATTTTTTTGACAGCGTTCTCTATACAATTGGCTTTCGGGCGTCTGTTATGAGTTTTTTGATTTGAGTGGCAGAAGTGCCCCGAAAAAATTATTTACTACCTGCTGGACTGTTTTTCACAGATTCTGTCTTGTTTTGCCTTTTCTTCGTTTTGCAAACCTTGAGCTTGCTTTTTCTTTGCAAAAACCTTTTGGCATTCTTGAGAAACAGTAGACCTTCAAGAATATCTTTGTTTCCAGTAGAGAAAAATTATTTTATTGTGGGTACTAACCTCTCTAATCAGATTATGATGAGTTATGTATGAAGGGAGTTTTCAAGTGTGCGAGGGAAGATGATAAAAGAAGATTCAGGAGTGTCAAACGCTCAAGCTTGGGGATGCCCCCATGCACCCCCAAGAAATATTCAAGAAGACTCAAGCGTCTAAGCTTGGGGATGCCCCCATGCATCCCCTTCTCCATCAACAATTATCAGTTCGTCTTTCGTTCCACTATAATTATCACTTCATGTGTTATGTGCTATGCTTGGAGCGTCTTGCTCTTAGTTTCCTTTTTAGTTTTCTTTAGCTTTGCTTGCTGTTCATAACAAGTTAGAACCCAACTTTCTTTGTGTGGGAGAGAGACACGCTCCACTTTTTCATGAAACACTCATGTTCTTCACTTATATCTTTTTGAGTGTTTTAGCTACCTTGTTATATGCTTCTAGCTCTTGTTTTTCTTTCATATCATGTTCAGAGCTATTAGTTCTTTTATAGAAAGTACTCTCTTGCTTCACTTATATCTATTTGGATAGTTGATTAGTTTGAATTGCTAAATAATATGTTGGATCTGAAAAATGCCAAGTGTGGCCATGGTGCAAAGAATAAAAAGCTTGCATAGTCTTGAAGATCATTGAGTAACTTGATCCCTATCAATTGTTTTGAGAAATTAAGTAGTGATGCCTAAACATGTAGATCATTTAATAAAGTCTTATTAGTGAAGAAATACCTTTGAAGTTTGCAATTGTTTAGTTTTTCACCATTGATAGTTTTAAAGTTCTTGTTCTCTTTTTAGAAGTAAGATGGTTGACAAGGAAGACAGTGTAGAAGTCTTATAATTATGCTGAAAGGATGTTATAATTCTCTTGTACCGGTTAACATGTGCTTGCTAAAAACTTGCTAAACCAAAAACTCTGTACTGAGCGGGAATGCTGCTCATGCATCCAAATTCCATAGCCAAAATTCTGCCATATGTGTCCACCATACCTACCTATGCATGGTATTTAATAGCCATTCCAAGTAAATTGCTCATGTGCTACCTTTAAAACCTTCAAAATTTATCCTTATTTGTGTCTCTGTTTTAGCTCATGAGGAAGTGGTAGATAGTTCATTATTACTTGTGTTGGACAGAACGACCCCTGACGTGCAAGAATAATGGGCATGTCCTTAATTTTGCAAAAAGAGCCGGCAAAAGGGTATGCCCAGCCCACTTTACATGTCATCAATATCAATATCAAAAACCTCCTTCACACATCGTACCTGAGAAATCAGACAAACTTTGGCTAGTGATAAACAAAGGAGAAAGGGGAGTGTTATCATTCCTCTATGGGAGCCACTCTTAAGTTCTGTTTGGCATGAGTAGTAGTGCATTGTTTATTACCATTCGTTGACATAAGCATACATCTCTCAAAATTGCTTTTATATCTCTATGTTTTCAAAAATAAAAAGCTCTAGCACATGAGTAATCCCTGCTTCCCTCTGCGAATGGCCTTTCTTTTACTTTTAAATGTTGAGTCAGTTTTCCTATGTTCTAATCTTCTTCCTCCACCATAAGCAAGCATCTAGTGTTAACCCTGGGTTCAAGTTGATTATGTTCAAAATTTCTGCTTATTTATATATAATCCTTGTGCATTGAACTTATCCATGAGATAAATATGTTGAAAAGTGGAAAGCATTGCTGAAACTTTATCTTCCTTTGTGTGGCTAGAATGCTTTTGATGAGAGAACTCCTTTGGGCTAACAGTTGTGCTAAACTTCATAGTTTCATGTCTTCAAATTTATTATTCATGAAAGGAATTTACTTAGATGATTTACTTGGTTATTCATTGTTTACTTGCTTTCAACTATAGACAATTGTTTTGGTTCACTTTATTTCAGTTCATGTGCTTTACTATATTACTTGATCAAGATTGTGTTAGTAGCATGTCACCTCAAAAATTATCTATGTTATCATTCTACCTACTCGAGGACGAGTAGGAATTCAGCTTGGGGATGTTGATACATCCCAAACGTATCCATAATTTTTGCTTGTGACATGCTTGTTTTGCATCATTGTCTCATGTTTATATCAAAGTTTTCTATCTTTTTAGGCATTTATTGGACTAACCTACTAATGGTTGCAAAAGTGCACAATGTTCTTGTTTTACACTTTATTGTGTAGGAATTACTTGGAAATTGACAAAAATGCAAAAGGAGTCGTATTGGAGTAGGACTCTGACTTTCCTGAAATCTGTCTGAGAACATTTTTAGAAGATGGTCACGTTCCGGCCCGAAGACGGCGTCAAACGGAAAAAGCCTAGTTGCGAAAGTTGTGGGGAATTTTGAGAGGATGCTTCTGGATATAAAATTCGTCCAAATCGGAGTCCGGACGGCCAAGAAAAGCCCGTTTTACTGAAGCCCAAAATCTGATGACGGGAATCCGAGAGTCTATATAAAGAGAGGAAACCTAGGTCACCAAGGGCCACGAATTTTCCTCCTCCCAGGCCGCCGTCTTGGAGGGGAGGACCAGCACTATTGCAGCACCATCCACAAGGAAGAAGGGGGGCCAAGGAGCCGCCGCCCCGAGGGCCGCCGCCGGCCGCCTCCTCCTCTCCGGGCTGCACCTCTCCATCAACACCACCATCAATCTCTTGCTCACCATGGCCATGTGTGAGTAGTCTTCTCCGGGGCTGAGGGCTTGTACGTGTAGCTATGTGGTTATCTCTCTCTCCCATGATGTGATCTTCGTTGTGATCATATGCTATGTTAATCTAGGGTGATCCCATGATATTTCCCCTTCCTCTATGTATTGAATTGATGTACTCACTTGTCTTTATCTAGTATAATCCCCGAGACCAAGGTGACAGCGGTCTATTGGACATGGATTAGAAGAATATTTTCATGAGTGATTTCCTTTTTTGTGTGTTGATTGAAGATTGAGAGTCTCTTGGTGCTTGTCTTTGACTATCCTGGAGATATGTTGTGGTGATTGTGGTACTCTCTTTGGATGGCCGCGGTGACATTGGGAAATCCATAGATTGAGAACTACGAACTTTGAGGTGTGCTTTTGTAGCCCTACATTATTCTCGTCCTCTCTTGACCACAAAGGAATGACCTCCGAGTGCGTCTCCATTGCATGTTTTATGGGAAATATCATGTGATTAGACTATGTTAATGTTGTTGGGAGTTGCCACTAGTGAAAGTATGAAGCCTAGGCCTTGTTTCCACCATTGCAATACCATTTGTGCTCACATTTACCACTTGTTTGCTTGCTGCACTTTTTATTACAGATTTATATTACTTTGCTTTGCCACTCCTATCATCCATATTTTACCATCTCTTCGCCGAACTAGTGCACCTATACATCTGACAAGTGTATTAGGTGTGTTGGGGACACAAGAGACTTCTTGTATCTTGATTGCAGGGTTGCTTGAAAGGGGTACGTTCAACCTCCACTTCCCTGAGTTCGATAAACCTTGGGTTACTCACTTAAGGGAAATTTGCTGTTGTCCTACAAACCTCTGCTCTTGGAGGCCCAACACTGTCTACAGGAATAGAAGCGTGTAGTAGACATCAGCTATGAAGAGTGTGGTAATGGTATTTGGAAGGAAGAGGATAAGATGTGGGGAAGCTGGATGATTGCTCAACGGCGCACGGTAGCATACTGCAACCCATGGGGGGAGGTTCCCTTCTCGGGGTGGGATAGGACGGGCCGAGGTTTTGTCCCAGCGCGTGGACGGGGCGAAGCAAATGATCGCTCAGGTGGGAAAGCTGCTGTAGATGAGCACACAGAGGGCGATGAGGACACTGGAACTGAAATTCTAGAGAAGGAACGGGAGGAGGCAAGTGAAGCGGCAACTAAAGGGAGTGCATCTAACCTGAATGTTGCACCCGGCCTAGTTTCAGTAAATGCATTGGATAACCAGAACTCCCATGATGTTACTACAGAGAAGGAAGGGGTGCTGGAGGAAGCAGCAAACAGAAACGCCAACAAGAGTTTGTCTCACGACAATGTTCAGTTGGCTAATGGTACTAGCGCCCCATCTTTAAATGGAGCTAGCATGGGCGCTGTTGTCTTGGCAGGGAAGACGCCCGTGGGGGTACCACCACTTCCTCCTGTCTACGTCTCATCACGCAAAGGTAACAAGAGACTGAAGAAGGGAGCAAGTCAGCTAACGCTGGAAGGAGAGGACAACGCAACAGAAACTGCATCATCGGCGGGCTCCCGTGGGGGGCGCCGCCGGGCACAATGAGTTTTATATGCTGGAACTGCCGGGGCGCGGGCAAGGCCTCGACAGTTCGTGAGCTTCGCGGCATCGCGAAGAACTATGCCCCTACCATGCTTTGTATTCTAGAAACACAAATCGACAAGGCAAGGGTAGAGAATTTAGCAAGTTCAGTAGGTTTTGATAATGGTTATGCTATCAATAGTGTTGGTAGGAGTGGAGGCATTGGCCTTTTTTGGAATAATTCAATAAAGATTGACGTTGTTGGGTATTCAGATTACCATGTGGATGTTGAAGTTCGCGATCCAGGCTGGGATCCATGGAGAATGACAATAGTGTATGGTGAGGCTCAAACTCATCTGCGCCATCAAACCTGGGACACTATAAAAAATATAAGTGCTTCAAGCAGTCTTCTATGGCTGTGCATAGGCGATTTTAATGAGGTTCTTCGTCCAGATGAACATGAGGGAGTGGGACAGAGAAGCAATGCCCAAATTCAAGCCTTCCATGATGTGGTTGACACGTGCATGTTGATGGACTTAGGTTTCAAGGGCATATTCTGGACTTTTGAGAAGAAGGTAGCAGGTGGATCTTATACTATAGTAAGGCTGGACCGAGCTCTAGCTACGGCAGATTGGGTTTCCCTGTTTGACACACTTGGAGGCGGCCACGTCTGACCACTGTCCAATTCACCTTGAAACAAACAGTACTCAGAATCTACCAAGAGCTGCAAATAAGATTTTTAGATATGAAGTTGCATGGGAGACCCATGAAAAGTTGAAAGATGAAGTACAGGGAGTTTGGGCGGTGGGTCAACCAAGCTGCCGAGTAGAAGACATTAAGCAGAAGTTGGCTGTGCTATCTCAGAACTTGAGGCGTTGGGATAGAGATACATTTGGATCGGTCAGGAGTGAAATAAAGAAATTGAAGTTAGAGCTTGGGAGATTGCGAGGTGATCCAGCACGCACATGCCCAAGTCATGCCGAGACAAAAGTACATGAGCGGCTGGTTGAACTGTATCACAGGGAAGAAATACTATGGCGCCAACGATCTAGAATTGAATGGTTAACGGCCGGGGACAAAAACACAAAGTTTTTTCACCTGAGGGCAAGTATGAGGAGGAAGAAGAATATGATCAAATCATTGTCCAATGCTCTAGGTGTTACGGTGGATGACCCAGCCGAACTGAAAATCCTTGAATTTCTACAAAGATTTGTACACGTCGGAGGGAGTAACAAACATGGAGGCTGTACTGGACCACGTTCCACACAAAGTCACATCTGAGATGAATGGTATTCTTTGTGCTCCGTACACAAGTGACGAGGTAAAAGTAGCACTTTTTCAAATGTTCCCAACCAAATCCCGTGGACCAGACAGTTTTCCTGCACATTTTTATCAGAGGCATTGGGACGTGTGCGGTGATGAGGTGACAAAAGTCGTGTTGAGAATTGTCAAAGGATAAGAAAGTTCGGAGTGCATAAATGATACTTTTTTGGTCCTAATACCGAAGGTAATGAACCCAACCCTTCTCACTCAATTCAGGCCTATAAGTTTGTGCAACGTTCTTTATAAAATTGCATCAAAGGTGATGGCGAATAGGTTAAAGCAAATTCTTGCAGATATCATCTCTGAAGAGCAGTCAGCCTTTGTTCCTGGGAGATTGATCATAGATAATATTATATGTGCCTATGAATGTTTGCATTTCATGAAAAGGAGCAAGGCTAGATCTAACAGTCATTGTGCGTTGAAGTTAGATATTATGAAAGCCTATGACAGACTTGAATGGGCATATTTGGAGGCAATCATGAGTAAGCTTGGCTTTGCTAGAACCTGGGTTAAAGTTGTGATGGGTATGATTAAATCAGTGTCTTTTTCAGTTTTATTCAATGGAGAGCAATTGGACCAGTTCAAACCCACCAGGGGAATTCGACAGGGAGACCCAATCTCCCCTTATCTCTTTTCGATTGCAGCGGAGGGCCTTTCGTGCCTTTTGAAATCTGGAACTCAATCATCGCATTTTGTGGGAGTACAGGTGGTTCCGACAGCTCCGGTTGTTAACCATCTTCTCTTTGCTGATGATAGCCTGCTGCTTTTCAAGGCGAGTAATGAGGGGGCGACCACAGTGTCAAACCTGTTGACGGCCTATTGTAATGCTTCTGGTCAGAGGGTCAACAATGAAAAATCATCAATATTTTTTAGCAAGGGATGTCCTCAGGCGGTCCGAGAAGGTATAAAAAATTCTCTTAATGTGCATAATGAACAGTTAAGTGAGAGATATCTAGGCATGCCCACTGATGTAGGACACTCAAGGAATGGGACTTTCAAATATTTGAGAGACAGAGTATGGGAGAAGATTAAAGGATGGATGGAGAAATTGTTATCATATGCAGGAAAGGAAGTGTTAATAAAGGTTGTTGCCCAAGCAATTCCGGTTTACTCTATGGCATGCTTCAGATTGCCGCGTGGTATTTGTGAGAATGTGACATCGATGATCCGACAGTTCTGGTGGGGGAGCAAGAGGGGTAGAAGGAAACCTTGCTGGGTTTCGTGGGATGTTTGCACTAAACCAAAATCTTTGGGTGGTCTAGGATTTCGAGATATCGAATTATTCAACTTATCACTCCTTGCAAGACAAGCATGGCGATTGATTGAGGGGCCAATGACGTTGAGTGCAATGATACTTAAGGCGGTATACTTCCCCTCGGTTTCTTTCTTAGACTCTGAGTTGGGGGCACACCCGTCGCAAATTTGGAGGGCAATCATAGATGGCCGAGATGTGGTTGCACAGGGCATCATCAAGAGAATTGGAACAGGGGAGGATACGAATATATGGAAGCGGAATTGGTTGCCTAGATCGGGAATGATGAGACCGGTTGCATCCCTAGTGGCAAATCCACCTCAGCGGGTCTCACAACTTATAGATGCATCATCATCTTCATGGAGGGAGGAGGAGTTGAGACGGGTCTTCATTCCAATTGATGTGGAAGTAATACTCTCTATCCCACTGTGCACAAAGAGGATTACTGATTTTTGGGCTTGGGGTGAAGACCTTCGCGGCAAGTTCTCGGTAAGCTCAGCTTATAAAATGCTCTTTATGATGAAAAAACAAAGAGAAAATTTACTTGATGCGAGGGGAGGGACGTCAGCCTTGGAAAATGAGTTGAAAGCGTGGACTACCCTGTGGCATGTCAAGATCCCTTCAAAATAAAAAAACTTCATGTGGAGACTGTGCAATGATTCGGTACCTACAACAGAGGTTTTACATCATCGGCATATGGCATCAACTGCAGCATGTTGTTTCTGTTCAGCTGAGGACAGCTGGAAACACACCCTAATTGACTGCATTGCAGCTAGGTGCGTGTGGTCCTTGTCATCTGAGGAGCTCGTGGAGAAGATGTGTGACAACCTAAGCTTAAGTGCAAAGAACTGGGTCTTCACAATGCATGAAATACTCCCGCAGGATGAGTTCACACGCATGGTGGTAACGCTTTGGGCAATCTGGAGATCCAGACGAAGAGCAATACATGAGGAAATCTATGATAGTCCGATGCAGACCCATGTTTTTATCAACTCGTTCTTGAGGGATATGAATATTATTTCCAAAAAGGTACATCAAAGCAACAAAAGTCCAAGTGTGAGGCCAAATCATTGGATTTCCCCGCCCCGGAACATGTGAAAATTAATGTTGATGCAGCCATTTCAAACGGTAATTTTGGGGCTGTAGGCGTGGTGTGCAGGGACATAAACGGAGTTTTCTTGGGTGCTTCATCCATTACTTTTCAGCATATTCATAATCGTGTTACACTAAAGGCATTGGCGGTAAGAGAAGCTCTCGCCATCGCGGAGGATCTTTATGTTCAGAAAATTCCGGTGGCATCTGATTGCAAGAACATAGTGGATGATATCAAGCAGGGATCGTTGACAGATCATGCGGCTATTATACATGAAATCATAGAACGATCAAAGTCTTTCGCTGCTTGTAATATTACCCACGAGTTTAGGAGCTCGAATTTCGAGGCTCACAACCTCGCTAGGCATGCACTTTCGCTTGGGTTTGGCCGCCGTGTCTGGTTAGGCCATCCCGGGTTTTTGAACTTTATTCCTGTAAATGTTGTGACAATTTAAATAAAGCCTAGCGAGTTTGTCTCAAAAAAAAATTCTTTTTATTTCTTTGGGGTTTTTTGTTTCCATTGGTTTTTAGTTGTTTTTATTTTCTCCTTTTGTTTTTCTGTTCATTTTTCTCTTATGTTTCAATATGTGTTGTACATTTTTGTATACATGCTGAATGTATTTCAAATACATGTTCAAACATTTTCTTGAATACTTGTTCTCTTTTATATACAAGCTAAACGTTTTGGAGTATACTTGAATCATGTTTCAGATAAGCCATTATTTATTTATTTCTAAAGGCATGATGAAAATTTGCTTGCCAAATACACGTTGTACAATTTTTCTATACACCCCTGAAATGTTTTTGATACACCTCGAACATTTTGCAGATACACGATGATAAAATGTTTCAAGTACATGTTTTATCACTTTCTGAATACATCTTTAAAAAATCAATACACACTCAAAATTTTCTGAATAAAAAAAATACATTTTCTTGAATACACGTGAAACATTTGTCACATACTCCTTCAATTTTTTTGAAAAAAAATCATGGCTATCATCTATTCCAAATACATGTAGCACATTTTTTGTATACACGTCGTACATTTTTTGTATACACGCTGAATATTTTTTATAAATGTTTAATACATTTCAAATACAATTTCTTTTCAAAATATATGTTTGAACTTTTTTTTAATACATGATAAACATTTTCAAGCACACAAACATTTTTCGAATACACGTTGATCTTTTTTTCAAACATGTGAAACCTTTTTTGAATGGTACAAACATCTTTTAAAACTTGCGTGGTCAAACAATGTTGCACTGCATGAACTATTTTTCAATGTGCGATGAACACTTTTAAAAATTAATTTTAATTAATTTCTGGTATACATCAATTTGAAATATTTTAAAACATACTAGCAAAAATGCCCGTGCGTTGCAACGGGAGAAAAACAATATCATAGGACGTAGTGCAATAAACATGACCCAATAATATGTGCATGCCCTAATATTTGAACATAGGTACCCACATGTATCGTTCACTTCAAAAAAAAAAAACGTGTTATGGCACTGCTAATAGAACGTTATAGCATTATGAGTAATGTCTCGCTAATAGCACGCTATTGTTGCTTATCCTCCTTGTCTCGTCGACCAGTGGTATACACTTGCAAATATAACAAATGTACCTCAGTACATATACGGTGAATCAAGGAACTTCTGCAATTGACATGAGCAGATGAACAATATATGCTCACCTCAAGAAACAAAGTTAGGTCCATTTAGATGCTACCTCCAAGTTAATATGTCATAGCGCACACCTTGTTAAAGGAACATTGCGTTAAACCGTGAGCCACAAACAGTCTAGTTTATTGACATAATTAAAGTAATTAAATATTTTATTTGTTTCAAAACCTATGCAAGGTAGTCAATCGTTGTAGACCTCTCTTCCCTATAAATAATTCAAAGTATATAGAATTTTTGGGCAAAAAGTCTAGTTTATTGACATAATTAGAGTAAATTAATTATTTACTTGATACAGAACCTATGCAAGGTAGCCATCCATCGCAAATAATTCTTATAAATAATCCGAAGAAGACAAATTACCAAGTTTTGGGCAAGCAAATTACCATTGAAACGGTGCCGTTGTAAATAATTCTCAAGTGGTTGCTTGTTCATTTTTTATGAAATGCAACAAGCACCGCTTTTCATTCGTTAAGAGGGAAACAGATAGATTACAGGGTATATACACCATTTTAAAGTGACCAAAACAGAAAAGAAAAGGCAAACACTATTAGTTACAAGCTAGAAGGTTCACTGCACACCATAAGACGACTGCCCCATCCATTTCACTTCTTTCATTCCCTGCATGAAGGAAGGCTCAGAGCTCTTCCGAGATTAAGGTGAATCATTAACATATATGCCACTGCTATCTAAATAAAGATCAATGGAATCAATGTTTTGTTGGGCTTGGCACTAATTTTAAAAATTATTAACGAGCATGATAATAGCATATTTGGAATGTACACATTTTTCTGATGAATTTTTATATATGACATGTTAGATTGGTAGATATGATTTAAAAGGTATGAATATTTCTAAAAGTATTTGATCTTTTAAAAAAAGAAAAGAAAAATGCTGTAAGGGGGTTCGAACCCACGATCTCCGGTATGCTAGGCAAAGGCCGCAACCACTGGGCTACACACATGGATGTTTTATATGATGGAATTCCGCCCTATTGACCCAGCTGATCGCGGTAAAATAAATATAAGAAATGAAACGTTTTTTTTACTTACCGGTGGCATGGTGGGTAATTATTCACAACTTCGGAGGTAATTTAGATGACGGACGGGCTGAAACCCTATTTTCTTTATTATTAGGTAAAGATAAAGATTTGATCTTTTAAAAAAAGAAAAGAAAAATGCTGTAAGGGGGTTCGAACCCACGATCTCCGGTATGCTAGGCAAAGGCCGCAACCACTGGGCTGCACACATGGATGCTTTATATGATGGAATTCCGCCCTATTGACCCAGCTGATCGCGGTAAAATAAATATAAGAAACGAAACGTTTTTTTTTACTTACCGGTGGCATGGTGGGTAATTATTCATAACTTCGGGGGTAATTTAGATGACGGACGGGCTGAAACCCTATTTTCTTTATTATTAGGTAAAGATACTGGGCCGGACCACTAATGTGTCCCTTGACGCGAGGCTACTCTTGGTCTCGCTTAAAGCAAGACATAGTCGCACTTGGCTGGGCGAGCCCGTTTAGAGCCAGGTTTCTTTTTCAAAACTGACTAACCCCCTGAGTATTGTAGAAAATTGAAAAACTACAATTATTTTTAAATGGTCATGAACTGATGAAATGCTGAAATATTCAATAATTTATAACAAATGCACTTAAATTTGAAAAAGATCATGAATTTAATATATTTTTAGAAAAATGAAAACATGTTCAAAAATATTCATAAAATTTCAAGATCATTCATGAATTTTAATGAAGAATGATCATGAATTTAAGAAAAAAGCCTGTAGAATCTAGAAAATGAAACTAAAATAAATTAAAGGAAACAACCCAAAAATGGGAAAAGAAACGAATAAAGGTCGTGGCAGGGCACAGATTGCTCATTTAGCTTTCGCGCGGTGGGATGGGTGCACATTTGCTCGACAGCCGCCTCCCTATATATGCACATAACGGGAATAGCTAGGCAGGCACGTCTACCACTGTCATCCGTGGAAGTGAGCATCTGTTGCCACCGTAGCGGAGCCTCGTGTGTCCGACCTCAAAGTTCTTAGCGAAGGCCGGAGAAGCGTGACCTATGCGCCCGCTCGGCGTAAAGGATACAATAGTGCACGTTGTGGTGACCATGGGCGAGGCATCGATGACGAGGAAGTGGGTAGTGATGGCAAGGGAGTGAGGAACGAGACCCCAGTTCATGTGGCATGTTGTTCCCGAGCAGGTGACCGCAAACCCTAACCATCCAGGGTCCTCTCTTGCACCCCCTCGCCGTCGGAGAGAAACGCGGTGGTGTCGGTGCTTGCCTTCCAAATGAAACGAGCAACACGTCAAGCTCCTGAGGCGAGGAGCTCATGTGCCTTGACACGGGATGCGTCGGGGCCTTGGCCCCACAAACCTTCTTAACGGTGTCACCTCCATGTCGTTGTTGGGAGGAGCTCATTCTGGCAACGGTTGCTTCATGTCGTGCTGACAGTAGGGTGCCTCCTGGGGCACCAGGGGTGTGGCCCCGAGGTATCATGTTGTGTGCGTGTCGACCCTTTTGCTCACATACTTGCTCATTGGGTTGTGTGGACTATCAAGACGTCTTAAACTACCTTCATTTCAAAATATAATACGTTTTGATAAGCTAGCTAATGGAGGTACTCCCTCTGTCCCATAATCCCATAATGTAATACTAGTAGAATGCCCGTGCGTTGCCACGGGCTCTTAATTTTTTATTGCACCTATGAATACAATGCATATCAAATTTTGCATGTATATATATATTGTATGTATAGAAAAGATAGCCTGCAATAACTAAAAAATAATAGTAATCCATTTCACGTGCAACATAACTCGATGATATATAAATAGAGAACAATAATCCAAATAATTATATGTTACGAACTAAGATCTACTTGATGTGATTAAGATGTTACCTTACAACGTCAGGTATGTTATCTTAAACTTCATTTGCACGGTAATTTAGCAAATGTAATAAAAAACTATTTCTCAACTTATAACCATCCTTAACAAGCAATATATATTATATGTCAAACATAAAGCTTTGGACGGATAAAGCACATCAAATGACATCTTTCAATGAAATATAGCCAATCTTTTTGTACCACAAAATCAATCTTCTTTTTTGGCCCATTATTTTTGAAGTGTTTTCTCTTGACTTCTCTTTTCTATATGCACAAAAATCAAAGGATCCAAAGAAGAGAAGGATCTAGAGATGTTCATACCTAGAGTCAATAAGCAATTCGTTAGTCCACAACGACGACAAGTGCCAAGGCTCATGCATTTTAAGTCCATAATCCCAACCTACACCACAACCCAACAAACGTCGACATGTTCTGGATCCACTAAGAGCATCTACAATCGGACTTGGCAAATACGACCCCTCAAACGTCCGCGGAAGCGCCTGGACGTGTCCGCGCATAGTGACCGGTCACCCCTCAAAAAATGCATTCTACATTCGGATACCTCAAATCCATATTATTACATACTACACATCGATCTTTGACCGGAGCTTCGTCCGGTTCCGCTCCTACCCGCGGGCTCCCCTAGTCAAAACAAAGATGTATAAGGGAAGGGGCAGATACATCTTATAGAGCCATGATCTGCCACAATGCTAACCCACTACTTGTCGACAGAGCATGCGAGTCATCTTTTCCTCTCCTCATGAGATGTGCCATGTTCAAGTTCCAATTTCAGTGCACAGATTGTGAGATTCATAAAAAAATGTCAGTGCACAGTTTGGAATTATTCAGTGAAAGTGAAGCCAAATTAGAGAACTGTACATGTTACATCATCATCATTAGTTGAATAATAGCATCTAAAAATTCAACCGTTCGAAAGTAACATGCGTATATGTCAGGACTATGCATGCAATATACTCACATGATATGATAGATTTGCCACCAACGCCCATGAATAAGGCTCTCGGCCATCCAATCACTTGTGTTGTCAGTGACCCTTCTCGTCATCTTGTGTACCCCAAATACAATAGCATGTAATTGGACTGTTAGCAGACCTCGCTTATGGAAGCCATGGTAGAGTTGATGAACTACAACACTCATGTTGTGTCCGCTTCGAGTCAAAAGTGTGACTAATTAGTTTTCCAAAAGAATCAAATCAAGCCAAGTAATTTCACTTTGAATAGCCACATGAACAATACCCGAGTTTTCGTTTGGAAAGCTTTGCTAGGAATATTTATGCCCCACCCTTGATCACAAACCAGTTTGTCTTCTGCCAGTCAATGGATCATTGCTCTAAAGGGCTCTCTGAAGAAACATTTTCATCATGAGTTGATCATCCTTGGATGTTGGAGCATTACGTGCTTTTTAGATAACAGGGTGTCTACTACACAACTTGTTCTTGTAGAATCGTGTCGGGCCTCCAAGATGGAGGAGAGGAGGCGACGTGGACAATCCTGGCAGCGGCCATATTGGGACGGGGATAGGGCTTGGTGAGCGAGAGAAAGTTGGATCGGGAGGGATCCTATTTTTCTTGGAGGGCTTTTTTCACGGGGGCTATCGACTTGGGGGCGAGGGGGGACGGAACCGATCGCGGGGGTGGGTCGCCGAAGGGAGGGCAGGACGCGGTCATTGGCATGAAAAGTAACCTTACGTGCTTTTTAGATAATAGGACAATGCCTGTAGGAGCATAGATATTTGTACCCCCACCTGGGAGTATATATTTAGGCCTCATACACATCATGTCGAACATAAATATCTTTAGGATCCTCATGCACACCATACAATATTGTCAGGGTTTCACCGATAATCCCCTTGAAATATATTTTTCGCGTGCAGGAGCGCGCGCTCCCGGGAGCACCAACGAATTTGACGTTTTGGCACATGGGAGCGCGCGCTCCTGGTTTTTAAAATGTGTATTAAACATATATTGAAATGTAAAAAATTGCAAAAAAAAAACTTGACGTGTACATCTCGATATTGTACATGCTCACAAAGTCGTTTCACAAAAAACCGACAACATTTGCGCCACGTGTGAAAAAGACAAAATGCGGTGTTAAAAAATGTTTTTCACAAAACATCCTTGTCTTTTTTACACAAGCTACAAAAAATGTCGGTTTTCTCCGAAACATGACGTGCACATATATAATGTCGAGATGTATGCGCCAATTTTTTGTTTGAAATTTTTTCACACTTTGAAATAATTTTTTCGCGTGCAGGAGCGTGCGCTCCCGGGAGCACAAACGAATTTCTGTGACAGATAGTACTTACTTCATAATATGCATTCAGCCTTGTCTTTCTTTTTCAACAAGTGATGTAGTCAATTGAGGTGCAGACCACAAAGCACGTAGTTCTACTGATTACTGGTCTGCTGAGACATATACTTTTTTCATGTTCTGTTATTATTGTTAGACAAAAAGGGATGAATATGTTATACATTATGATTTGTACTTCCTCTGTATTATGCCAAGCAGAAAAAACATTAATCTATCTATACAAAGCGACAACAACTGTTAATTTCTTTTACTAATCTCCCAATCTCTCTCACATAAACATATATAGGCTATAATTTCTGAAACCACCCTTGATATGACCTAGTAGCACACGTTTCCTTGGCCCCAGTATATTTCTTGTTCGTATTCCTTGTCTACCTTGCATCCAAACAAAAATCATGGAAACCACATGGACAACAATTAACCAATCAGTCACGTGCAATTCAGATTAGCACATAAGAGAATCGGTACACTCTCAGCTCACAGACTAATCCACTGAAAAACATCTCATAAGAGAATCGGTACACTGATTTTCACCTTGTGCAGACTAAGTTTTGTCAGTACTGCAGATCCTTGTAGTCATACTGGCTTCATGTGGTCAACTTGCCTTGAACCCTCCCGGGAGCACAAACGAAATTCTGTGACAGATAATACTTACTTCATAATATGCATTCAGCCTTGTCTTTCTTTTTCAACAAGTGATGTAGTCAATTGAGGTGCAGACCACAAAGCACGTAGTTCTACTGATAACTGGTCTGCTGAGACATATACTTTTTTCATGTTCTGTTATTATTGTTAGACAAAAAGGGATGAATATGTTATACATTATGATTTGTACTTCCTCTGTATTATGCCAAGCAGAAAAACATTAATCTATCTATACAAAGCGACAGCAACTGTTAATTTCTTTTACTAATCTCCCAATCTCTCACACATAAACATATATAGCCTATAATTTCAGAAACCACCCTTGATATGACCTAGTAGCACACGTTTCCTTGGCCCCAGTATATTTCTTGTTCATATTCCTTGTCTACCTTGCATCCAAACAAAAATCATGGAAACCACATGGACAACAATTAACCAATCAGCCACGTGCAATTCAGATTAGCACATAAGAGAATCGGTACACTCTCAGCTCACAGACTAATCCACTGAAAAACATCTCATAAGAGAATCGGTACACTGATTTTCACCTTGTGCAGACTAAGTTTTGTCAGTACTGCAGATCCTTGTAGTCATACTGGCTTCATGTGGTCAACTTGCCTTGAACCCACCCTTTGTACGCAGCAGCCGACGTACTTGTACTTGCACTTGCATGGCTGGACTTGTACACAGGATTCTGAGTGGTACAGATTATGTTCAGCTGCTTAGAAAAAACTTTAGAATTAGAAACATACCAATTGTCTCTTTTTCTGGAGCCTGGCCTGATAAAGAGCTCGCCACATTGTAGAAGAATAACTTCAGAGTCCCTACACCAGAAAGAACTTAAGAAAAAAAGAACAAAAGCACTCAAACAATTGTGAAACAATTTCCAGAGACAAAATCCACCACACCCCATTCTAGCAACTCGGTTGTTCAGAAATTCAGTCAAGATAGATTGAATAGATAGATAAAACGAAGCAATTAGGACTATACAATGCTAGCAACAACCTGGTTGTCCAGAAAGGGATTTGCCAAATTCGATTAGAATTTCATGTTGGGAAAAATGTAGGGATTTGCCATTATGGCAGGTCAAAGCAGAATAGAGCTAGTGGAAACTGAAAGTCTGAAATATGAAATTATCTACCCACTGCACCTGACGGCTGGCTCTAGCATTTGAGTTCACATGTCCAAATAATGCAATGTGAGGTCGTGTTGGAGAGGAACACGAGATCACAGATCACCCACAAAAAAAACACGAGATCAGGGAGGACAAGCTCACTTGGCGGGGGGAGATGTGGGCGCGCTTGGTAGCACGACGACGGGGAGCTCGAGGAAGAGCACGACTGGATCCGCCGCCACCCACCATTGGAGCAAACCAGTTGTGGTCGCCGTCGTTCAGCCGCCTCGGTTTCTCTGTGTCCTCGTGGCGCAGCGGCCTCCGCCAGTGGCCTGGATCATGCGTCAATAGCTTGGACCTTCGCGACCGTCTCCTGCACTGCCTCATCGTTGGCCACTTCTCCTCCTCGCCTCACAGCAGCAGCACAAGGGCGTCCAGCAGTTCGAGAATATGGATCTGCGTAGGCTTGCATGCACTGATAAAGTCCAGTTAGCTTAAGATATCCCTAGTGATGCTGCTGATGCGTACCTTGCAAGATTGATATGCGTACGTTTGCACGCACTGATTGCGCAAGCTAGAAGATGGGGCGAGGCAGGGTGGAGGCGTCCTATTGTGGACTGCGTCGGCGGGAGACGGCACGATCCGGCAGAAGACGGCGGTGCTTACGGAGGCCTCCTGGAAGATAAGGTGAGGCGGACGTGACCTGTTGGATGGCGGCGGCGACCGCGACGCGACCCAGGTGCCGGTGGCGATGTGCACAAGCACGATGCGGCGGTTACCATCCAGTGCAGGGACGTAGATGGGCTTTTAACGCAGGATGGGCGGTGCATGATTGTCGTTGATTGATTGGCTATTTGGCCGGTTTTAAAAGTTTTACCATAAACCCATGGCGGAAAATCCGGGACGTGAGAAAATCCGGGACGTGAAAAACCAAGGGAAAGTGTGACGACGGCTCGCAGGACGCGGTCAGGAAAGGGAACCTTAGATAGTATAAGAGATAATATATTTTTTGTTATGCTTTACACATTATTTTTCTTAAAATCGGTTATTTTATTTCTTATTAATTAATGTGATTGAGCGATTTAAGGTAATATTAATTAATTTAGAATTGATTTGTAGAGATTGATTGTGATTGATTGTTTCACATAAATACATTACAAAATAAATTGCGACAGCATGAAAAGTTCTGATCCATTCAGATTTTTTTCGTTTTGTGAGAGGGTGACGTAAAACTAAACCGGTGGGGTGGGGGAGGGGATGAAAAAAAAACAACGAAAAAGTGGTGGGACGAAAAATTAGGATTTGGAATTGATGGTCATAAAACTAAACTTTATTAATTGGTAATGTGTTATCGGTTCCTGCCCGTTTATAACGTGTCTAGCTAGGAAACTTTGGGAAAATTAGGAAAGTTTTTATTGCGCTATGAATGAATTGATTGTGTCTGGTTACCTTAAGTTAATTGATTGCATTTGGAAATAATTGATTGTCATGCATTATTACGTTTGGAAAGAATTGATTGTCAATGCTTTAGGAAAATTAGGATTTGGAATTGATGGTCATAAAACTAAACTTTATTAATTGGTAACGTGTTATCAGTTCCTGCCCATTTATAACGTGTCTAGTTAGGAAACTTTGGGAAAATTAGGAAAGTTTTATTGCGTTTGGTTAACTTAAGTTAATTGAT
Organism: Secale cereale; assembly: GCA_902687465.1. Taxonomy (NCBI): domain Eukaryota; kingdom Viridiplantae; phylum Streptophyta; class Magnoliopsida; order Poales; family Poaceae; genus Secale; species Secale cereale. Next base: position 481,583,623 of record LR738714.1, read on the forward strand.
TGCGTTTGGAAAGAATTGATTGTCATGCATTATTGCATTTGAAAAGAATTGATTGTCATGCATGCGGTGAGTGAGGTGGGGTTGGGGTGGGTTAATTGTAGCGAAAAAAAACCGGTTGAAAAAAACCAGACGAGGTGGGACGAAAAAAAACCAACGAGGTGAGACGAAAAAAAACCTGCAACAAAGACTACCAACTGCTCCAATAGGAGTAGAGATGTTTCTTCACACTGATGGAGGAAGTAGTATTTAGGAACAAAAGGTTTAATAAACATTGAAAACCATATACATGTACATGAACCATGGAGAGAAAAAAGATATGCCGAGACCGGAAGGCAAAAGTGCGCTACAGCAGGCAGCATGCCTTCCTTCCACTCAACGTTCCACCATGCACAACCAACACCCCACGTTCAAAGATCAAAAAAAGCGCGCTGGCCACTCGCCCACTACACCACCATCGCTCACACCACTGCATCTGCATGCGAGGCATGCAACTAAACGCACTACGCAATCAACACACGTCCAAACGAAAGCATAATAAAAAGATTAAAACCCAGACAACTGCAATGGAAATCATCCAAAAAAACTTATTTGATCCTGCTTGTCCATGCTAAGCACGTTTAGCACAGGCGCGTTATCAGTCACTAATCCCCGGCGCCGATGGCGGCGGTGATAGCAACGCTGTGACGCCCAGGGCGATGGTCGCCAGCTTCCTGAACTCGGCGTCCTCCGCGGCCAGCGGCGACGCGTCGTCCGCCTCGCCGAACGCGTCCTCACAGGTCCCCGGCGCGTCCAGCGCCGCGCTTAGCCGCGTGAGCGCGTCCCGGGTGGACCTGTCCTCGCCCCGCGCGATGTCTTTCGCGGCCTCGCCGAGCTGGTCCACGGCGTCCGAGTACACCTCCGCGCACACACCGAGGCGCTCCCGCCTCCTCGCGTCCTCCTCCGAGGCGCACAATGCAGCGATGCGCCCGGCCGTGCCTTTGGCTGCCGCCCCCGCTATCTTGGCCGCGATGGCGGCAAGGCCGCGCGCGTCGGCGGTGGCGCTCGCTGGTTCGGCGTGGAAGGTCTTGACGCAGTAGTTGTAGCCGATGGACGGGTGGCCTGCGGCGAAGGATTTGCATGTGTCCTCTAACGTGGAGGACTCGCAGGTTGACGAGATGAGCAGGAGGAAGAAGACGTAGGTGAGCGGCCTCATGGTTGGCTTGGATCGATGGTTTTCGCCTGCCTTGTGTATGTCTCAGGTCTGGTGGTGAATAGGGATAACTGGCTGGTGAGAGATATATAGAGGCCGATTGATTTGCTAGCATTGCCAATATTTGATAAGTCATCATTTGGCAAAATCAAAATTTGTTGAGATTTGACAACGAAATGGTTGCATGCCGAAAGGTTGCATGCAAAATTTTAGCAAGTGCCAAATATTAAATAGATTGATTGCATATCAATTTTCGTTGGCAGTCTCATGATAGGTTGACAAATGTCGTTAAATTTTGATTTTTCGGGGCGGAGGAAGTATTACTAAGGAATGGGAATACAGCGTCCTGTTGGGGTTTGTTAGAAGGGAGAGAGAGGGGTTTGATGGAATAGTTGATGTATTGCTTAAGCCTCGTGGACATATATATATAAGTACATGATCTACTTGGAGTACAAGGCAAGCCAGAATATTTCCTAGTCTAACCTATGTTTCCTAATACAATCACGTTACTCAACATCCCTCCGCAGTCACAACGGTAGCGACGCAGACGGTAAGACTGGAGAAGAATCCGAAGGCAAGCCGACGGACACCCCCCCCCCCCACACACACACAGTCGGAACGGTCGACGCATCGCGGAGTCGTGGCTGGAGTGGAAACCGACGAGATTGCTCAAGCAGGCGGTAGCCCTTTGTGCCGTTTGTCGATGTAGCCGAGAACGTATGTGGTGGAGCCGTGGTCGAGGTAACCGTGCGAAGAATGCCGTGGTCGATGTCGAGTCGGGGTAGCCGGTGTCGAGGAAGTCGCCGTGGAGCCGCGGGCGCAAGGGGGCGCCGAGTTAGCATTGGCGCTGTGGTGTCGAAGTAGTGGTGCGCCGGGAAGATGTTGTTGACGACGCGTCGCGGCGGGTTTGCCAAGCCCGGGGACACATCGTAGACGAAGGCACGCACCGGTGTTGCCAGCACCGGGCATGCGTAGACGGACGAAGACGTAGTTGACGAAGCGCCGACCAGGCTTGCCAGGCCCGAGGACACGTCGTGGATGAAGGCACACTTCGGTGTTGCCAGCACCGGGCTTGCGTAGATGAGGGACCTGCACGAGCTGTACGCCATGTCGGAGAAGTCGGAGGGGCCAACAGAGAAGAACTCTACGACGATTGCGGCGTCCATCGGTGCGGGGCCGATGTCACCAATGATGGTCGGAGTAGACGAAGTGGTCGGGGTAGATGACGGCGACGCTGGCGACGGGCTGGTGCTAGGACGAAGACGAAGGGGGTGGACGGGAGACGACGGCGGCTACAAAGGTAGCGGCGGCTGCGGCCTGACGGCGTCGGCGGCGGCTAGGTTAGGAGTGCGGCGGAGGTGCTCGAAGTAGGCGAAGAACCCTGATAACGTGACGAAGATCGACGCGGACGGTGATGTTCCCGCGCCAAGGGAGATGGCGCGGCGCATACAGTCGACGCGCGGTGACGGCGGAGTGGACCGTGGACCGCGGTGCTACGGCCCGAATGGGCGGCGCGGCGGCGGCAAGCGGGTCGGGCCGACAGCGGGAAGACCTCGGGGCGGCGGTGGGGACCGCGGGCCGCGATGCTGCGGCCCGAAGGGGCGACGCAACGGTGGTTCGCGAGTCGATGCAACCGCAGGGACGACCTCGTGGCAGCGGCGGGGACCGCGTATCGCGGCGCTACGGCCCGAAGGGGCGACGCAGCGGCAAAGCACGAGTCGATGCAGCCGCAAGGAAAACCACGGGGCGGGGGCGCTGCGGCCCGACGGGGCGACGCAGCGGCAGCCCGATGCTCGATCGGCGGAGGGGCGCGCTGAACTCGGGACAATATTCACGGAACCTGCGAAGGCGCGCGCAACCAACGGGCAAGGTTGGTCACGCGGAGTAGATGAGGCGGATCGCGGCGGCGAGCGGGTGATCAAGCCGATCGCGCGCGAGGTCGGGGACGCCGCTCGATGGAGGCGTGGTGGCGGCGAAGTCCTGGATGACGCCGGCGACGGCGGACGGCATGGGACGTCAGCGCCGACACCCCGGGCTGCCAAAGCAGCGCCGGCGCCCGGGCAGCGAGGCCCGAGCGACCAACGGAGCAGCGGCGCCCGAGTTGAGGCAGCCGACGAGCCTGATGCAGGCGAGGACGAGGCCGGCGAGGTAGACCGCCGGGCCGCCGTGCAGACGCGGCGGAGGCGGGTGACGTGGATCGATGGGCGGGCCGACGCGCAAGCGACTATGATTGCGGGCCGGCGCGCAAGCGACGGCTATGATTGGTCATCGCATGGCGCGAGGCCGCCGGGTGAAGGCGATGCAGGTGTCCCGGTCGGAGCAGGGCGGTGACGGCTGTCGCAGGTCGACGGGCGGGCCGGCGCACGGATGACGGCCTTGAGGGGCCGCCTGTCACGCGAGGCCGTCGGTTCGATGAAGTAGCCGGCCAATCGCGGCGGTGTCGGAGTAGAGGCGCGTGGGTGTCGATGGCGGCGGTGGGCGACGCAAACCGATCTTAGATCGGAAAACCAAAAAGTAAACGCCGATCAAAGCGACCGGCGCGAGAGAGAAAAACCCGGAGCAAGGGCTCGGGAAAAAGACTCTCTAGGGCAGCCGGCTAACACGGCCGGCGGACGAACCCTAGGTACGGGCGGCGCGGCCCCCGACGGCGGTCATGAAGGCCGACCGCCCCGGGGGCGGCGCGCGGATGCGGAAGCTGTGGCGGCTAGGGTTTAGGATCGACTTGCGATAGATACCATGTTAGAAGGGAGAGAGAGGGGTTTGGTGGAATAGTTGATGTATTGCTTGAGCCTCGTGGGCATATATATAGGAGTACATGATCTACTTGGAGTACAAGGCAAGCCAGAATATTTCCCAGTCTAACCTATGTTTCCTAATACAATCACGTTACTCAACAGGGCTGGACAACAATAATGAGCTGCACAAAATTCACCGACATGGCAAATATGCACACTACATAGCCGGATAGCCCCCTCCACTTGTGATGAACTTTGAGGATAGCTTCAACCAACAAGTAAGCAGCGGAATAACACAAACAACATGCACAAGTGACACAGGATTTAACGTGGAAAAACCTCTTCAACTTGAGGAGTAAAAACCACGGCTATGGACCGACCGGTCCACACAACTTCACTATGAGAATGATGAGTACAAAGTCTTCTCTAGAACCTCTAGAGAGATTTACAACACACTCTCAATGTTGCCAACTGGCAACAGCAACAACAGCCACAAGAGGCAACATTTCAGCAAAGCAGAGTTTACACAGCTTCTGTACCCTTCAGTGTTTTGCAAACTGCTCTTAAACCGCTGAATCAAACAAGATCAAATCTGGCATACAAGTAGACACATGAGTTCTTGACATCCCCTCCAAATTTCAGCTCAATCGGACATCATTTTCCTACCCAAACTGTTCGTCTCCCAAAACTACTTTATTTTGAAACTGCAGCAGTCAGAGCTGACAAAACCACTCTCAAATCTGATGCTCCACTGACCCAATCCTCAAACTAGCTGATCAGGTCGAAGTACTCAAAGTAAGGAATGAGCTCACCAAGTTTAGGGTCGATCCGAGCACGTTTGATCCTCCAACCACCAGCTTGAACACTGTCTAGTCAGATGCAGCAAATCTGGACAGAACCTCTGCTTCTTCTTCTTCCTCTCTCTCATGTTGCGTTTTCTCTTGTGTGCTCTCTCTCTCACTCTCACGAATGGCAACCTCTACCAGCAGGGGTGGAGTGGCTAGGGTTTTCTTCTTGCTTCACTTCCCTTGGAAGCACTCTCAACCGTTGGATGCAGCGAAGATCAACGGCTGACATGTGTTGGACTTATGGGCTGATGTTGGGCTGACAACACACCTCCATGTGGAGGGACTTAGCCCAACAAACTCCCCCTCCCGACATCATGGAGGGTCTCACTGCCTTCCGGCAGCCATGCCAGCAAGCCAGCGGCATACTTCGAGCTTCTTCCTTGTCACCACTTTAGTCAACATATCAGCCCCATTGTCATCGGTGTGAACCTTCTCAAGTTGAATTTGCTTGGAATACAACACATCTCAAATCCAATGATAACGGACTTTTATATGCTTAGACCTTGAATGAAAACTTGCATTCTTACTCAAGTGGATAGCACTTTGGTTGTCACAAAGCAACACATACTTGTCTTGCTTAAAACCAAGCTCACAAGCCAACCGTTTCAGCCACAATAGCTCTTTGCTCGCCTCTGTTACAGCAATGAATTCAGCTTCAGTTGTATTCAATGCCACACACTTCTGCAGCCTACTTTGCCATGACACCGCTCCCCCTGCATAGGTAACCAAGTAACCTGAAGTAGACTTCCTTCTGTCAACATCTCCAGCCATGTCAGAATCTGAAAAAGCAATCAGCTTGGCCTCACCATCACCAAAGCAAAGTTTCAGATTTGTGCTGCCCCGGAGATATCTCAAAATCCACTTCACTGCTTCCCAATGAGGTCTTCCTGGATTGGACATAAATCTGCTCACAGTACTAACCGCATGAGCAATGTGAGGCCTTGTACACACCATAGCATACATCAAACTCCCAACCGCTGAAGCATAAGGAATATGATGCATTTCCTTTTTCTGCTCATAAGTGGTAGGACATTGCTTTCTGCTCAACTTGAAATGGGCTGCTAGTGGACAACTCACAACTTTAGCATTTTCCATCCTGAACTTCTGAAGTACCTTCTCAATATACTTTTCTTGAGACAAGTACAACTTGTTGCAATTCTGTCTTACTCAATTCTCATTCCGAGAATGTTCTTTGCTGGACCTAAGTCTTTCATGGAAAAACATTTGCTCAACTCCTTCTTCAACTTAGCAATCCTAGAGACATTCTTGCCAACAATCAGGATATCATCAACATAGAGCAATAATATGATGAAATCATCACCTGAGAACCTCTGAATAAACACACAATGGTCTGAGCTACACTTCTTGTAGCCTTGCTCCCCCATGATAGTTTCAAACTTCATGTACCATTGTCTTGGTGCTTGTTTGAGGCCATAGAGACTTTTCTTCAGCTTGCACACATAGTCTTCTTTGCCTTTCACATGAAACCCCTCAGGTTGCTCCATGTATATTTCTTCCTCCAACTCACCATGAAGGAATGCAGTCTTCACATCCATTTGCTCAACCTTCAAGTTGAGACTTGCTGCCATGCCAAGGATTACTCTTATGGATGCCATCTTCACAACCGGAGAAAAGATCTCATCATAGTCAATGCCTTTCCTCTGGCCGAATCCTTTTACAACTAGCCTGGCCTTGTACCTTGGATGTGATGTGTGCTCTTCTTGCTTGATTCTGTAGACCCACTTGTTCTTCAAAATTTTCTTGCCCTTAGGCAACTTCACCAACTCATAAGTATGATTCTTATGCAAGGAATCCATCTCTTCTTGCATAGCCTTTTTCCACTCCTTCTTGTGCTCATCTTCCATTGCATCTGCAAAGCATTCAGGTTCTGAACCGTCAGATAACAACAACACTTATTGATCTGAGGGATACCTGCTGGAAGGAATTCGACCCCTGTTGGATCTTCTGAGTGGAGCAGCTGGTGGACTTTCTGGTGCTGGTGCTTCCTGCTGATCCAGATCATCAAATTAAGCATCATACTCTTGTTGCTGCTGTTGGGGAGCATTTTCTTCACCCGCACCACCATGTACATCATCTTGTACATCTTCTGCATCTGCTTCAACTTGCATAGGAGCTGGAGCTGCAGGAACTGGGTCAGAATCAATCATGTCTTGCTGCTGCTGAGGAGGAACCTGCCCCTTTGTCTTCACAATATCCTCAATTGTTTGGTCTTCAAAAACACAACATCATGGCTTCTCACAACTTTCCTTGTTATAGGGCAAACAGCTTGTAGCCAAACTCATCACCTCCATAGCCAAGAAAGATGCACTGTCGTGTCTTCGAATCAAGATTTGACCTTTCATCTTGAGGAATATGAACAAAGGCCTTGCACCCAAAAACCTTCAGGTGGTCATATGAGACGTCCTTGTCACACCACACCCTGTTGGGAACATTTCCCTGCAAAGGATAACTTGGTGAGAGATTAATAAGATAAACTACAGTCATCGAAGTCTCACCCCAAAAGTGTTTACGTAGCTTTACACTTGACAACAAGCATCTAACTCTCTCCACAATTGTCCTGTTCATCCTCTCAGCAAGACCATTCAGATGTGGTGTCTTCGAGGGAGTAAATTGATGCCTAATACCTTGTTGCTTGCAATATGCATCAAATGGCCCAATATACTCTCCTCCATTATCAGTGCAAATGCACTTGATCTTCTTCTCAGTTTCTCTCTCAACCATGGCTTGGAATTGCTTGAATACACCTAGTACTTGATCTTTGGTCCTCAAAGTGAAGGCCCGAACTTTCCTGGAAAAGTCATCAATAAAAGTCACAAAGTACTTAGCACCACCAAGAGATCCTACCGACATTTTGCAAACATCGGAATGTATCAAGTCTAGCTTCTCAGGCTTCTTGTGAGGAGGTAGAGTCTTGAAGGCAACTATGTGTTGCTTCCCTGCTAGACAATCTGAACATTTCTTGATGTGAACTCCTTTCACACCCTTCAACAATTTTTTCTTCACTAGCACTGTCATCCCCTTCTCACTCATGTGCCCAAGTCTCTTGTGCCATAAAGCACAATCATCATCCTTCTCTAGTGCATTGACGGAAGCACTAAAGAGCTTACCATGAACATGATACAAAACAGAGACCATTTTACCTCTTGCAACAATCATGTTACCTTTGGTGAGCTTGTACTGCCCTTTTCCAAAACTGCTCAAGTAATCATCTCCATCAAGCAAACCAACTGAAATAATGTTGAGACGAAGTGCCTCAACATGCCTCACAGATTTGAGGACTAACCTTGTACCATTTGCGGTCTCCAAATGCACATCTCCTTTTTCCAATGATGGCTGATCTATCATTGTTCCCCATCTTCACAACACCAAAATCACCTGATATATAGTTAGTGAAGAGCTCTCTGCGAGATGTAGCATGAATGGTAGCACCGCTGTCCGGTATCCAAATCATCTCGTCACCATCCACAAGGTTGACGGTTTCATCAGAAACAACAGTGATCCTCTCCTCAATAGTGGAACCAAATCTGCCCTCATTTTCTTCATGCATAACAAGCATGATGTCCTCTTCTACTGCAGTAACTCGGTTTCCCTCTGTGTCACTATCACTGTCAACTTGCTTCTGATCTTATTTCTTCTTTTTCTTTTTGTCTTTCTTCCACTTGTCACATTGCCACTTATTGTGGCCCTTCTGATGGCAGTGATGGCACTCATAATCAGCATACTTAATTTTTGATTTGCTCCTACCTCTTTCTGCCCCTTTACCTGGACCTCTGCTCTTACTTCTCCCCCTTGACTGAGTGACCAACACCTCTAAATGTGAGGAAGAACTAGCTTCAGCCACCTTTCTAGACTCTTCATTTAGTACCCTGGTTTTCACAAGATTCCAAGTGACAACTCCATTAGGTGCTGAATTGCAAACCGCGACCTTAAAGGTCTCCCAGCTGTCCGGTAATGAGCCTAGTAGCAGCAAAGCTCTCACTTCATCTTCAAATGTTATTCCCATTGAAGAAAGCTGATTTATAATGCCTTGGAATGTATTCACATGATCTGCAATTAGAGTGCCCTCTTTGTACCTCAAGCACATCAATTGTTTGATCAAGAACATCTTGTTTGTACCTTCTTTTCGGGCAAACAACTCTTCCAATTTCTGCCATAAGGTGCGTGCATGTGTCTCATCAATGATATGGTTCAAAACATTATCATCGACCCATTGCCGAATGAACCCACAAGCTTGGCGATGAAGTACCTTCCACTGACCTTCCTCAATGCCCTCCGGCATCTCAGTGGAGAACACTGGCTTCCAATATTCTTTCACATACAACAAGTCCTCCATCTTGCCCTTCCATGCTTGAAAATTTGTACCATTCAAAAATATCATCCTACTAGTATTCACTTCCATCTTTCACCACAAGAAAACTCAGCAATTTGCACAAGCAAACCAAGGCTCTGATACCACTTTGTTGGGGCTGGACAACAACAACGCGCTGCATAAAATTCACCGACACGGCAAGTATGCACACTACACAGCCCCCTCCACTTGTGATTAACTTTGAGGACAGCTTCAACCAACAAGTAAGCAGCGGAATAACACAAACAACATGCACAAGTGACACATGATTTAACGTGGAAAAATCTCCTCAACTTGAGGAGTAAAAAACCACGGCTGTGGATCGACCGGTCCACACAACTTCACTATGAGAATGATGAGTACAAAGTCTTCTCTAGAACCTATAGAGAGATTTACAACACACTCTCCACGTTGACAACCGGCAACAGAAACAACAGCCACAAGAGGCAAGATTTCAGCAAAGCAGAGTTTACACAGCTTCTGTACCCTTCAGTGTTTTGCAAACTGCTCTTAAACCGTTGAACCAAACATGACCAAATTTGGCAAACAAGTAGACACATGAGTTCTTGACACCCCCTCCAAATTTCAGCTCAATCGGACATCATTTGCCTACCCAAATTGTTCGTCTCCCAAAACTACTCTGTTATGAAACTGCAGCAGTCAGAGCTGACAAAACCACTCTCAAATCTGATGCTCCGCTGACCCAATCCTCAAACTAGCTGATCAGATCGAAGTACTCAAAGTAAGGAACGAGCTCACCAAGTTTGGGGTCGATCCGAGCACGTTTGAGCCTCCAACCGCCAGCTTGAACACTGTCTAGTCAGATGCAACAAATCTGGACAGAACCTCTGCTTCTTCTTCTTCCTCTCTCTCAGGTTGTGTTTTCTCTTGTGTTCTCTCTCTCTCACTCACTCTCACGAATGACAGCCTCTACCAGCAGGGGTGGAGTGACTAGGGTTTTCTTTTTTGCTTCACTTCCCTTGGAAGCACTCTCAACCGCTGGATGCCGGGAAGATCAACGGCTGACATGTGTTGGACTTATGGGCTGATGTTGGGCTGCCAATACACCTCCATGTGGAGGGACTTAGCCCAACACGTCCGGGATTGTGGAGTGCTCGATCCAAACACCAAAACAATTGCTTGCTCATGTCAGCGGACGACTAGTGCAATCGAAGAAATGGCACGTAAATCGGCAAAAAAAATGCCACGTACTAGGTTGATCTGTTTGGTTTAGTCAAATTAAAGTGGGCATTCTCTTATGTCATGTTAACAAAAATTGTTTGAGCTCCATTTTTTCACAGAGTTGTGAACGACTGACATAAGAAGATTTTGGCTTTTTCGGAAACTATTTGTTGAGTGAATTTTCAGAATAAAAACTATCGACCCAAGAAGATGGGTAGCAGCAGCACTTTAAATTCATCATCCATTTTGGGCCACATGTGCTGTAGAGTGTGTAATGGGGAACGTCTATGTCTCGCCTCAAGACGCAACACTTTAGGTTTCGTCATCCATTTTCAGACGAACATAGAGCTCCTGCTAGCGGGCCGATCCATAACGTTAGTTTACCATTTGTGATGGGTTTGAGAAGCTTTAGTGGACAGCTTTATAGCGTTTTTAGAAGCCTGGGTGATTTTTTTTCTGTGTGTTTTGTGTGTTGATATTTTTGTTTCCCTTTCAGGGTTTCCCTCTTTTCTGTCTGTTTTTCTGTTTTTCTTTATTTTTCAAATACACGATGAATATTTTTTATATATAGGTTGAATAAATTTCAGACACACTCCGAATATTTATAAACACACATTGATTTTTGTATACATGGCAAACATTAGTTTGAACACACACTGAAATTTTCGTAAATCCCATGATTTTCTAATATGTATAAACATTTGTTAAGCATTATGATACTTTTTAAAATGCCACATATGAAAAACAACTACTGGACATTTTCTTAAAATTTGACTACATTTTTTGACAGGTAAGATTTTTTAAAATTATATAATATTATTTTGTGTATGCATTTATTTAAATGTCACATACATATTTTTCATATGCATGAATATTTTTTACATGCGGCGGACAGTTTTTTTTTGAATTATATGATTTTTTTCTATATAAGCTGCAAGAACAAAGTTTTACATTTTCCATTCATTTTTAAAATGTCCTGAACCATTTTTTTACAACTTGTGAACTTTATAAAAGTCGTGAATATTTTCTTGAGTGGTACAGACATTTTTGTAAAGTTGTATGAACAATTGTTTTGCATGCATGAACATTTTTAAATGCGCGATAAGTAATTTATTTTTGAAAATAAATTAATTATTTGGATTATATATTTATAATATTTTTATATTTAACCAATAAACTAGTACGAAAAGCGAACGAAAAAAACAAAGGAAACGAATGAAAGTAGAAAACCGGAATAAAACAAGCACTACAGGGCCAGCCCACTATGGAAGTGCTTGAGGCGAGCTCTATGTCATTAGACGCGAGAGCTCCTATTGGACGCTCTTTGCGCCAAATTGATGGCCAGACGCACAGGGGCAGCTTGACTGGGCCGGCCCATGAAGCTTCACCGCGGGACGAAAAAATGGCAAAAAGAAAAGTCAGGCGCGAACACAGTAGACTAGCATAGTTGGTTAAAGAGCAGCGCATATATAAAAGAGATAAACCTGACTTGTGCATTGTAGCGGACAGGAACCAGTTACTGCAGCGAACCAAAAATTACTAGTTGTATTGATTTGTTTTAAAGTATACTTACTTTAAATGTGTCTCTTTAAAAAAGTGTGCACATTTTTTGAATTCATGAAAAAAATAAGACAACAACATTTTTCGAATATGTGAAATAAAATAAAATTCAAAAGACAGAAATTGTTTTTGTGATAACGTGAACAATTTTTTGAATTTGTGAACAAATTATGAAATTCCGAACATATTTGAAACCGTGTGAACAAATTATGAAATTCCAAAGAAATTTGTAACCACGAACATTTTTTGAATTTGTGAACAAATTATGAAATTCCAAACAAATTAGAAACCGCGAATTTTTTTGAATTTGTGAACAAAAAATTGAAAAATGGAACATTTCGTGATATTCTGAACAAAAATTCAAACAGCGAACATTTTTTAAATTGGTGAAAAAAAATTAGAAATGGAAAATTTCGTGAAATTATGAACAAAACTTTGTAACCACAAACATTTTTAAAAATTCTTGAACATTTTTAAAATTTCTATCCAAAATTTGGAAACGTGAACATATCTTGAAAATGCGATTTTTTTAAAAAAAAAAACACGAACAATTTTAAAAAATGGGAACAAATGTGAAATTCCAAAAATATTTTGAAAATTTGAACAAATATGAAAAAGCAATTTTTTTTAAAATCAAGAGATAATTTTCAAAAATGGGAACAAATGTGAAATTCCAAAACTTTATGAAAATTTGATCAAATTTGAAAATGCAAACATTTTCTGAGAATCACGAACAAATTTTGAAACACCGAACATATTTTGAAACACAAACAAATTTTGTATTTTTTTTTGAAAATAACGGTATGTTATTTGAAACCTGAATAAATAAATCAAACATTTTTTTATAAAAAGGCGAATAAAGTATTGAATATATTGAATTTTTTTAAAATTGTGATATTTCTAAAACAAAAATAAAATAAAGAAAGAAACAGGAAAACGAAAAACGAAAAAAACGTGAAAGAAAGGAACATATAATAGTAGAACTCTTTGCACTTATAGGACACTAGTGTTGTTAAGGTCGTGTGGCTGGACTCACATCTCCAGAAGTGGGAGGTTTTGAGGGGCAGATCCTATTTTACGCTCGTTAGCGTCAAAATGTTGTGCCTTAGCTGAAGCGAGCGTACAGATGGGCCGGCCCACGTACGGGATTCACATGTTATTCGTTATGTGCTGCTTTGTTCGCTGATTCCTGCGTTTTTTGTTTCCTTTTTTCTTCTGTGTAGTTTCTTTGTTTCAGTTTTTCTTCAATGTTTTTTTCCTTGTTTTGTCCAGTTTTTAGTTGTTTTGTTCTAATTTGTTTCCTTTTACCTTTTGTTCTTTTCCTTTCCGTTTACTTTATGTTGTTTTGTTCTCATTTTTTGTGTCTTATATAAAAGTTCAACGTGTATTACAAAAATGGTCATAGTATATTAAGAAATGTTCAACGCATATTATTGAAAAGTTAACCATGCAATATAGAAATGTTCATCGTTACAAAAATATTCATCGTACACTAAAAAAATGTTCACGATACATTACAAAAAAGTTCACCATACATTACAAAAATGTTCAACGAATACTACAAAATGGTCACTGTGTATTTAAATTTGTTCAGCGTATTTTACACAAATGTTCAATGTATATTCGAAACTATTCAATGTATATTAAAAACATGTTCAATGTATATGTAAAAACAATTAGTGTATATTACAGAAAATTTCAAGGTACATTTGAAATTGTTCAGCATACATAAAATATTGTTCATGTTTTTTAATTTTTGTTCACTTTGTTTTTAAAAGAAACACGTTATAAAGATTTGTTCACGTTTTGAAACTTTATTCTCATTTTTAATAAAATTGTTCGCATTTTCTTCAAGAAGTATTGAAAAGATTGAAGAAAGAAAAAACGGATCTGCCATAGTAACAGTAGTACTTATAAACTAGCACCCAACCACGGTTACTAGCTCGGCTGGCTAACAGGGGTTGTTGCTTGGTTGAGGTAGCGTGTTCGACTTCAAGCGTTCCATTAAAATGTTTTCTGAACTTTTAGTTACAACGCCTGACGACGGGCCGGCCCGTTTTGCGCGCCTTTTAGCGGAAGGTCGTCATTTTGACGCACGCGGGCGTCGAGCAGGGACTCTCGTTTTGAGGTTCGAGTTCTTTCCTTCGTCATTTTTTCTAGCGATTTTCTTCGTAGGATGCATCCGACATGGGCCGGCCCACGAACGGTAGGGGTGTGCGGCAGGTCCATTTGACGCATCATGATGTGTCTAATGATATTGATTTTGTATTTAGAATGTTGATATTTTTTACGATAAAATTGGTCAAACTTTATGAAGTTTGAACTTGGACAAATTACATGCAAATTAAAAAGACTGTATGTTTTTTCTCCTGTTGGCGTTCTCAAATCCATGCATATCTTATTTGGATATATCTTGAAGGCTGGAGGTTCAGCTCTACTAGGGCTTCTGGGCATATATTTTCCAAAGAATTAAAAGGTAGCTACAGTTTTGTACCGATAGTTTGAATTACTCTACTGTATTCTTGGAATTTAAATATTTAACGTTCAGCTTGCAGAGATGAATTCGCCAACTCTTATTTTTGGGTATATTGGAGTCTCTAAATGACCTGTCAAACCTGTGGATCTGGAGTTCTGGACGGTTTCTCTTCCCTCGCCCCCTCCATCCATCCACATGCAACATAGTGTTATTAACATGACATTTTTTTTTTAAACAGGCAAACATGACAATTTTTATTTGATTGTCAAAAAAACATGACAATTTTCATGGGTACTAGTAACACGAATTTCTACTTTGCGACCGGTTTGACTTACTTATACTTGGCTTCAGGTAAATACTCCCCTTATGAGCATACATCCAAGTTTCCGGTCCTGGCAATCGGTCCAGCAAGCACTTGAACTAAAAAAAATTCTATTTCCTAACTTTTCTTTTTGAAACGGAGGCAAAATATTTGCATCATCTCGTTAATTTTTTTTTTTTTTGAAATGGAGGTGTACCCCCGGCCTCTGCATCATGAAGATGCATGCAGCCATATTATTGATAATTCAAAAAGGTCAATCCAAAAAAGGTCTTACAGCTCGCAAACGGAGCAAAAGTATGGGAAGAACAAAATTACATCATGTCTCAAGCAACCGGAGGTAAAAAAAATATAGGATAGACTCCCTAGACTCCTATCATGTTATGTGATCGTCATCCAAACCGGTTGAATATAGCCCGAGCTACCATCTCCCATCGGTTGCACCCAGTAACCAAAGGCTTCCTGGAGTCCATATGAGTGAGTAAGCTGTAGCCCTGAAGATAACCTGCAAGAAAGTTAAATTATGTTGTCTGTTAAAAATCATATCATTTCTGCAGTTTCATATAGCCCAGAAAAGCGCACATATTCCAATCCGAATACGAGTTGCATTAATCTGATCAACCCCAGCTAACCATGCCCCAAACAATGACGCAATATCAGCAGGTGGGTGAATGCTGAAGGCTATATGAATCGTTCTCCACAATAGTATCGCCAAAGGGCATTCAAGAAAAATGTGTTGTATTGTTTCATCATGATCACAAAAACAGCACCGCGAGCTTCCCACCCATCTTCTTTTGATTAAGTTATCCTTAGTAAGAATCACTTTTTTGTGGACAAACCACATAAAGATTTTAATCCGTAAAGGAACCTTAACCTTCCAGATGTGCAAAGATCTTGGTATTTGGCCAGAGTTAATCAAATCTAAATAAAAAGATTTCACCGTAAAAATCCCATTTTTAGTAAGCGTCCAGTGTATCGTGTCCGGTTGGTCAGAGAGTTGAACGTCCATCAATCTCCGAACCAAGTGTAACCATGCATTCCACCTGTCACCAACTAGCGTACGTCGAAACTGGATGTCTAGGGGAGTGGTTTGCATAACTGTGCCCACGTAAGCATCCTTTCGTTGCACAATATTATAAAGTAGTGGATATCGGACGGCCAAGGGCGTGTCTCCTAACCACGTATCTTCCCAAAATCTCGTTGACAAACCATTGCCAACCAAGAATTTGACCCTGTGAAAGAACAAATTCCTCGTTCTCATAAGGCCCTTCCAGAATGGTGAGTCCGTTGGTCTCATGGTTACCTGGGCTAATGTTTTAGATTGTAAGTATTTATTGCGCAAAATCTGTGACCACATACTCTCCGGTTCGGTCTCTAGCCTGTACAACCATTTGCACATAAGGCATTTATTCTTGATTTCTAGGTTCTCAATACCAAGTCCCCCTTGTTCTTTGGGTCGACAAAGGATATCCCATCTCGCCAGACGGTATTTTTTTTTTGACCTCGTCAGACTGCCAAAAGAAACGAGACCTAAAAAAATCAAGGCGCTTTCTGACTCCTATCGGAATTTCGAAGAACGAAAGTAGGAACATCGGCATACTTGTCAAGACCGAGTTAATCAAGACTAGCCGACCTCCATATGACATAAGCTTTCCCTTCCAGCAGCTAAGTTTTTTTTCAATTCGTTCTTCAATACATCTCCACTCTTTATTGGATAGTTTACGGTGATGTATCGGTATGCCCAAGTAATTGAATGGTAAAGCACCTAACTCACATCCGAACAGTTGTCTATATTTGTGTTCTTCGTCTTTAGCCTTCCCAAAACAGAACAACTCGCTCTTATGGAAATTTATTTTTAAACCAGACAACTGTTCAAAGAGACACAATATGAGTTTCATGTTACGTGCCTTAGCCAAGTCATGTTCCATAAATAGAACAGTGTCATCTGCATATTGTAGAATGGACACCCCTCCATCGACTAGGTGAGGGACTAAACCATCTACATGTCCGCGTTGCTTGGCCCTGCCTATAAGTATAGCCAGCATGTCAGCCACAATATTAAGCAGGAGAGGAGACATGGAATCCCCCTGTCTCAACCCCTTATGAGTCTGAAAATAATGACCAATGTCATCATTCACCTTGACTCCGACACTGCCCTTCTGTACTTGGGTGTCTACTTGGTTTCTCCAACTTTCACTAAAAGCCTTCATGCGCATTGCCTGTTGTAGAAAGGACCATTTGACTTTATCATAAGCCTTTTCGAAGTCCACTTCGAAGATAACCCCATCTAGTTTCTTCGAATGGATCTCGTGAAGCGTTTCATGTAGTACGACTACCCCTTCCATAATGTGTCGTCCGGGCATGAAAGCGGTTTGGCTTGGTTGGACTACGTTATGAGCAACTTGTGTTAGGCGATTGGTTCCAACCTTAGTGAAAATTTTAAAGCTCACATTCTAAAGACATATGGGCCTAAATTGTTCAATCCGAATTGCCTCCTCTTTCTTTGGTAGCAATGTTATCGTACCGAAATTTAGGTGGAACAACTCCAAATGTCCGTTGAAAAAGTCTTGAAACATAGGCATAAGGTCATCCTTTATAATATGCCAACATTTCTTGTAGAATTCAGCAGGGAACCCATCTGGCCCCGGTGCTTTATTCGGTTTCATTTGTGAAATGGCCTGAAGAATCTCTTTCTCAGTAAAAGGTGCAGAGAGAACATCATTCTCCGCTTCGTGTAATTGGAGAATATCCTCAATCACTGATTCATTTAATGTTACCGTGTTTGCAATAGGTGCTCCAAAAAGTTGTTTGTAATAATTCGAGATATATGCTTTCAAATTTTCATGCCCCACTATTGTCCCCTCGTCCTGTTCAAGTTGGATAATTCTCTTCTTCCTGTGTTTGCCATTTGCAATCATATGAAAGAATTGTGTATTATCGCCCCCTTGAACCACCTTGAGTGTCTTAGCGCGTAATGCCCACTTAAGCTCCTACTCCCTCAGGAGCGCTCTTAGACCTTGCTCAGCATCAGACTTGGCCCTTTGCTCATCTACCGAGAGAAGGGTATGTTCGGCCTTTAAGTCTAAGGTCTCAATTAACTGAGTAAGACGCTCTTTTTCATGTTTATATATACCACTCTCATTTCTGGCCCAACCTCTCAAAAACTGCCGAAGATGTCTAATTTTGTTCTGCCATCTATCAACGTGTGACTTACCACTCACCGGTTTCGTCCATTCACGTCTGATGATGTCTAGAAAGCCTTCCCGCTCGAACCAACTTTGTTCAAAAGAGAAATAGTTTTTATTTGCCATATGAGTAGCAACACCCGAGTCTAAAAGAAGAGGTGTATGGTCCGATATCGCTCTCTGCATCGCGTGGACCGACACTAGAGGATATTTTTGTTCCCATTCTACACTAGCCAGTACCCTATCCAACTTTTCATAGGTTGGAACTGGTAACGAGTTGGCCCATGTAAATTGTCGACCAGTGAGTTCAATTTCTCTCAAATTTAGACTCTCAATAATCATGTTAAACATCATCGACCAGCGACTATCAAAATTGTCATTATTCTTTTCCTCTCTCCTCCTAATGATATTGAAATCCCCTCCAACAAGTATCGGGAGATTTTCATCACCACAAATTCGTACTAAATCGGCCAGGAAGTCCGGTTTGAATTCTGGTTGTGCTGCTCCGTAAACAGCAATAAGTGACCATCGAAACCCATCTAGTTTTGATTTCACCCTAAATTTTACCGAAAAATCACCCTGGACCACATTGAGCACCTGAAGCGTATCACACCGAACACCTAGTAAAATCCCCCCGGATCTACCTCTAGGTGGTAAGATATGCCAATCAAAGTCAATCCCATTGGAAAGAGTATGCAGAAATTGTGATGTGAAATTATCTCGTCCCGTCTCCAAAAGTGCGATGAAGTCTAAATTTTGTTCTAACGTAGTTTCTGATAAGAACCTTTGTTTAGCCAAGTCAGCTAGACCTCTGCTATTCCAGAATAGTCCTTTCATAATTCATCATGGAATTTTTTCTTAAGCTTAATACGATTACTCCTCCTAATTGCCGATGTGGGGTAAATTTTCCTCTTCCAGGGTCGTTTGAGCTTCTCCTCATTACCCTGTGGGGGAGTAGGACCATCTATCTTAGATACCATCCCCCCCGTCAAGAAAGGTTCTATCGTATCCGCATTCTCCGATTCCTCCTCATCCTCAGCCTCTGTCTGAGGTAGAAGATTATCGCAAATTTTTTCTAGGGCAACCATTCCTAGATTAGTCATGTCATTATCATCCATAGGTTTGATAGATGCAAGATTATGAATAATTTCTGAAGCTCTCTCCGCTTCCATGTCTAAAAGGTCATTTACGGATTTAGCTACCTCACTTTCGTTGGAACCCAAAGAAATCCCTAAGTCATTTACTTTATCTACTATTTCATTCTCAGTGAAATGCAGGATTGAACAACTTTTATCGAAGGACGTACCTGTCGAGACCTCGACATGGCGAAGCATGGCTGCCCTCTTGGCACGCGCTAGCTGCATGTCGTCCGCATCTGGCTGTCCCTGAATCCGATCACTGACACGCCTGCCAGCTGTCACCGGATCCGCAATCCCACCGAAAGTGATGAGCTCCTCCACCGTCCTCTCCCGTGAACGAGTATCCGGATTCCCATATCCTTCCCCGAAC
This sequence comes from Secale cereale, assembly GCA_902687465.1. Taxonomy (NCBI): domain Eukaryota; kingdom Viridiplantae; phylum Streptophyta; class Magnoliopsida; order Poales; family Poaceae; genus Secale; species Secale cereale. Next base: position 481,602,995 of record LR738714.1, read on the forward strand.
GTCGGTGATGAGGGGCGGGATACGGTCGCAGGAACACTTCCCGCAGTAATAAGAGGGAGCTGGGACTGTGTAGCCGCCTGCTGTGTGGTCCCACTCCCCCTCTCGGCGGCCTGGAGGAGCAGTTCCTACCCATCCAAAAAGGTACGGTCCTGCGCAAGAGTAACATCGCGAGCCTCCTGACCGCCCTGTGCTCCCAAGTCGCTCGGAGCAGCCGATATCGGCGAGGCATGGTGGACCTCCTGTCCGAGTGCCTCGCCTTGAGGCGTCTGCTGCGTGCCTGAAATCTCAAGTGTCAACTCCATCTCATGCAAATGATCCAGGACCGGTGGTAACTGCAATTCCACCGGGTCGTCCATCTCCACTCGTGAAGTCCATAAGCGACTGGGGGCCGACTGAGCTCCAAACGAGCCAAAACGAGTGAGTTCATCGGAGTGTTAAGCGAGGGTACATCTTTGGCAGAATCATCACCCGTATCTGATTGTGCACTGTGTCCCTTGCCCTGTTCGCGTGGTGTGTTATCAGATCCCTTATCCTGGTTACCGGGGGCTCCGCCCCCCTCGGTTGTGTCCATGTCATCAATCTCATCTCCATCCAAGGAAGTCGGAGTGTCCTCAATTTCAAGCTCAAGCACATATGTGACTCCAGCATGGGTCCATCGAACCACATCTGGTACGAACTCGACACTCACAACACTGACCAATAACCTCGCAGCCCCGTGCGCACGGGTGAAAGGCATGTCCACCTGTTCTGTCTTGCCAATCATAGATCCCAGACTCCATGCAATCAGAAAGTGGTTAATCAACTTGGATGGTGCACCATAGAAATGTACCCACACCTTCTCCAAAGGTGTTCCCACTGGTTCGTCCTGCTTCCATTCATCAAAAGCAATAACAGTGCTAGTACTAGGAACCCTGCAAAGACCCCACTTAAGAAAATGCTTCTGATCTTCTTTAGTTGGGAAGTCCACTTTATATGACTGACCTTCCAGTTTTTCCAGATGCCACGGATGATTCCCCGGAACCAGATCCCCCAACTGCCTCACTATCTGAGCTTCAGTCAGCTGTCCATTGGTGACCCGAACCACTGCAGGGAAAGAGCTCTCCACCACCTGCGGAAGAGGTTCCACCTCCGGTGTCTCAAAAAACATTAACTCCTTGCAGCACACGCCATAGATACTTACACCAGGTTTGGGCCCGGATAAGAGAGGACAATCACCAGACGCATGTTGTGCCTTGAGGCAAACATCACACAGTTCATTAGTACACTCAGCCACGAAGTGCCCCGGTTCGCCACACCTATAGCATGGCAATTTGTTCTTCTTAATTGCCCACTTAGAAAGTTTATCACCTTCCGGTTTGTTTGAGGCCTTACCCACTCCAGCATCATGACTCTTAGCAACCCCAGTGGCCTCCGGTATAGAAACCTCCGCTAGAGCCTTTACTGTTTCGATAGCCACAATAGGGAGAGGTTGTGTAACGCCCGTTGTCGGAACTGCGTTATCGATCACCGCCCCCGGGGGAGTGGCCGTTGGCGGCTGAGCAGGAGGCGCGTACCGCGGAGGAGGTGGGCGTCTCGCCCCACCTCTCCCACAACAAAAGCCCCCCCGGTGTCGGTCATTAGGTCCAGCCACTCCTTCAACAAAATGCCCGGGCGGTCCCTTGAAGTACCCTCCACCATTGTGCCAATTGTTGCCTCGTCCACCATCCGAGGATGATCCGCGGTGCTGACCTTCTCCGTAAACATCGTAACCATCATCGCCCCATGATCCATATCGATTATACCTGCCAAAGCCTCCATGACCCTGGCCTTCCCATCGTTGGCTCTGCCCACCGCCACGACCCAGCGCACGGGCCTTGGTCGCCGGCGCCTGCAGCTGATCCTCAGGGAGCCTATCATCACTCCGAAGCGCAACAGGATTCGCCTGATCCGCAGCGGCTGCAGGGGTCTGCGTGTTTGTCACAGGAGCAGCCGCGCCTCGGTTGGCCTTGGCCCCCGCAGCGGCCGCCGCAGCCGGCTGGGCAGGCGCCTGCTGCCTCGCCGGGTTGGAGCCACGACCGGCGCCAGCGGCGGGAGGGATGCCTCCCCGGCCCACCATCTTGCAAGCGGCGGAAACCCTGGCCGCTCGTCCCGCACCCAGCGAAGGGAACCCCGGCGAACGAAAAACCCTAGTCTGAACGAGACTAGTTTCTGCGTTCGATGAAACGGGAGATGTCGTCAGATCGGACGAGCTGGCTTGAGCGCCTGGTTGGGCCACTTGTCCCACGTCCAGATCACCCACGACCACTGTCCTTTCCGAGTCCAAACTGGTATTCTGTCGGCCCGTATCAGCCCAAACAGCCTCAGGCCCAGAGAGACTAAGCAAAAAATTCAAACGAGCCTCCCTGTTGGAACGGATCTCGGCCACCGGCCGGATCTCAGGCACCGTCGCCGGCGGCGCTGCCAATCGTCTGCCATTCCTCCTCTTCTTTCGAGTTACCTTGGTCCAAGTGTCTGGCAAAATGAAATCTGACAAGGTTAGGGGCTGAAGACTAACCTTAGGAAGCGGTCCCTTCCATGGCCGGACCGCGCATGTCGCCGTTCTCCGATGAAGGATCCGGCGTACGACCTCCTCCTTTTCGTCTCGACGCAGTCCGATCCTCGCCGGGTCGTCCAAAGGAACAACTCCATCGACGATGGCGGAGACCTCCTCTACCGAGTAACCTGGACTGAATGCTTCGCAAATCAAGTCCGACGGTGTCGGAGAACTGACCTCCGGCGAGTCCTCCTCCGCCTCCGCATCGTCTCCGTCGTCTGAGCCGGCGAGGGCCCAAAAACGCCCCCCAACAGTCCCCACCGTGGAGGCAGGTGCAAGAGCGGCGGTCGCCGCCGGCGGCATCGCCCCTTTCGCCCTATCGCCCCTGTCGCCCAAGCACCGCACACCTACAAAAAGTTTGAAGAGGAGATGGCCGGCTACCTCAAGGAAGGGAAGATCACCTACGTGGAGGACGTCGCCGAGGGGATCGAGAGCTTCCCGTCGGCGCTCATCGGTCTCTTCCACGGGCGCAACATCGGAACGCAGCTGGTGGCCATCGCACGGGAGTGAGGTCGCAAACCAGGAGCCCCCCTGGATCGAGAAGTACTGATGTCCTCATCTCGTTAATTAAGAAGAGAAGAACAAAATTTGCAGGTTACATGGCCACAAAAGGTCAAAAAAGCTCAAGGGAATCACTCTCCCGGTATAAAATTACCCAGATACTTAGCCCCAACCAAGCTCTTATACATACTGCAGTCATTGAGCTTTCCTAACTTGTGTAGAATGCCGAATGACCGCAGTATGTATAATATCTCACACTTTCCTAAATATAATATATGCCCTATTTGCATCTTTATTGTACATTTACTGTCTGCCATTTTGCTTTGCAGACTATTGGTTGTAGAGATCGTAAGTTAAGTGATAAAACATGACAGGAAACCAAGACTACATTCCGCACGTGTATGATTTTGGATGCGAAGTTCTAAACGTGGTCATTCTGGAGTTTTTTTTCCTCTTCGGGAAATCGGTCGTTCCGGAGTTTTGAGTAGAGGTAGTTGACAATTTTCTTTGCGTGTTTTTTAGGGTCCTTGACATGTTTGTTGAATTGGTGTCTTTCTCTAACCAACCATAGCCGGTACCAAGCTCCTTGTACGGATCCCGTGATTACTACCTTGTCCGGTATTTAATCCTTGGCAGTACAATCTGTACCATAAGTCTGTCAGCTCAAAATGAAAAATTAAGCAATTTTTTACCAAGCTCTTCGCCTTGACAGAGAAATCCATCCATAGCACCTGGACCGTGGTAAACCTCATTGATGGTCACACCAACAAAATCTGCGTAGCTGCTGCTGCAGATACCGTTCTAGTGTACCTAACTCAGGGTGTCACCGCTCACCTCATCGTGGTTTTCATTCACGAGCGACGCGGACGGAACGGGAAAGCTCGGTGGCTGCTCAAACGGGACGCCAGCCATATCCAAGCGGCTTCTTGTTGGGTGCGAAAAGCTACGCCCTTGTGTATGTCAGTCACTTCTTGCGTGGCTCTGCTGTCCCGTAGCGTATGACCGTGCCCGCTGAGGGGGGGGGTTCGGCCTTGGCGTTTGGCGGCGTGAGACGAGTTGGTCGCCCAACTAAATCACCGGCTGCAACTGCAATTGCAAATAGCCGTCGCCCGTCGCGTCAATGGTGATGCTCCTTCCTTCCTCGAGCAGTACTGGCCGTGGGCTGGTGAACGGGTCGTCGTTGTCAACGTCCTTGTCTTGATGGAAAACTATCTTGTCACCGTGCGTTTGGTACTGGACTGTTTTGTTACTGCAGTGGCTTGTCCAGTTCGAGCGTCAGGTATCTGGATGAATGCAGGCTGGTACTAAACAGATATGCTACGAATTATTTTTACTATCTCATGCTACGAGATGGAGTGTTATTTGGATGAATTCAGGTTGGTGGCGGTCTCGTAGAGGATTTAAGGCATGTGCAGGACGGGACCCCGCGCTGTCTGTGGTAGCGCCCGAGCCTTGGCGGCATCACTATACGTGTCGCAGGTCGGAGACAAGCCCCGCCTCCTGCCCTCGCTGCCCTGTGCAGGCGTGCGGTCTGCATACATACACTGATACACGGGCGTCGGCGACGGGTTGGCGCCCGTGCGTACGGTCAAAACCGGCGCGGGATCACCATCGTATTTAACCTCGCCAACTGCCCAGCCCCAACGTGTCCGCCATGAATACTCCCCATAACATTCCCAACACACAAAGCAAGGCGCACTTCTTCCCGCCACGAGCGCCGGTCACCGCGCAAGCGGAAGCACCGCCCAGCACATCCGATCAATTCAATACTCCTCCTACAAACCAAAACCAAAGGAGTAGGAGGCGGCTAGCGGAGTTAACGAGCGACGCGAGAGGGCATTCAAGGTGGTGACGGGAGTTGTTGGTCGCTACCACCTCCGCCCTGACGCTACGTGGTAACAAGCCTGCCTGCCGGTCTGACGCTGGTAGCTGCGACCGCTGCTGCTTCCAGCTTCAAGCCACCCGCCCAATTCAATGCAGCTGCAATGGCGATGCCTCTCCTTTCTCGGCGGCAACAGTGGCCGGAGTGGAATGGATACCCACCGTGGGCCGTGGCAGTGTCACCGGGGCTTTTCAAAATTTCAGGCTGCATGCATGAGCACGCCTCCGTCCGTCCGTCCGTGGTTGCCAGTTTTCTTCAGTTCAGGTAGCATCGCCGGGCATGTTGTCATTGATTGCCCGGTCGGTCCACGTCCAAGAAGGAAGAACCGCTCATCGATACGATTCGAGTAATGAGAATGGGATGCAGTGGTCTCGAAAACGTAAGTATCTATCATCTCGGATTCATAAACAAGGACCACGCCTCCTGCACTCCTGCTCGACGCCACCACGATTCAACCCAAGATCCAACCATCCGTATCCAAGAGCAAAGGGCCATTCGCCATCCAAAGGAACAATGTCAAGCGTACAAGAGCATCTCTAACCGACCCCTCTATCCGGTGTTAGAAGAAAATAAATTTCGTTTTCCTCTAATCGACACCAAACCAAACCTCTGTCGTTGTTAGAGGAGGCAAATTTATCCTCCTCAGCCGTCCGGACTCTTAAATTTACCCGACTTCCACCTGGTCGAGTAAAAGTTTTGACCCTCTCACCAACATCCTCGCCGTCCTCACAACACACTCGTACTCAAGCTCGAACGCCGCCACCACCACATCGATCCCGTCGCTAAAGATGGGCTCAAATCTTCTTCCTCCTAGCTTTGCCGGCCATCTTAAAGCCACACCGACCGCTAGTATATGCTCAACGTCGCCGGCCCCCACCGTGAGACCTTTGCCACCTTGCAAGTGTTCAACTGTTTTTCTAGTTTTTTTCGTTTCTAATTTGAATTTAAGCGAGTCATTTAAAAGGAAGATGAAGAGGTTTAGAGAGATGATCTTCGAGGACTCTTTGTCGTCAAAGAAGGAAGAAAACGATAATGACTTTGAAATTTGATGCGGAAACTATGTATTTTGTAATATTCGTGAATTCTGCAAACCTTAACTATTATGTTTGGATTTGATATGTGTGCAAATATGCAGTTGAAATGTACTGAATTGGAAAGATTTGATAGAAAAAAAAATTTACCCCCTTAAGTTATGGGATCAATTAGAAACGACTATTTTTTTAGAGGAGCCATTAGTAGAAAACAGGGCTTTGGTCCAGGCCTGTCCAGCCCATTAGCCCCGATTCAATCAAGAACCGGGACCAATGGGGGCATTGGACCCGGTTCGTGAGCCCAGGGGGCCGGCCGGGCTACGTGTGCCATTGATCCCGGTTCGTCTGGACCTTTTGGTCCCGGTTGGTGCGACGAACCGAGACCAATGGGTCTTGCTCCTGGCCCACTACCATTGGTCCCGGTTGGTGCGACGAACCAGGACCAAAGGCTCCCCTTTAGCCCCGGTTCATATCACCAACCGGGACCAATGAGGTGCCTATATATACCCCCTCGCGCAAGAGCAGAGCACACTGCTCTGTTTTTTCTGGCCGAGGGGGAGAGGGCTTGGTGGTGCTCTAGCTCACCTCCTATGCACACAACGTGTTCGATGGAATGCCCGAGCCACACTAGTTAAGCTTTTGTCCTCTCGAAACTCTATTTTCTCCGAGATTTGTCTAGGATTAGCGGTCCTTCACGTCCCGTCCCCGTCTTCGCCGCCGTCGATCGCCCCCGCCGATCTCGTCACCGGCACCACCGTGGTGAGCCTCTTGTTTTGTCCATGCTTTTCTTACTTTTATTATTGCTTTTTATTATTGCTTTAGATAGATATTTGTCTAATTTTCTTACGTTTATTATTGCTTGTTATTATATAGTGCGATGGTTTTGATATCCGCCCACGTGGGCCCTCATCCTGTCTACGATTCGGATGTGGTATATTATCTTTAATTTACAACTATTCGTTTTAGTGTTTATGACAATTATGCCGACCAACCTGACATGCATAGATGTTTTTATATGTCTAGGAGGTAGTTGAACCGGAAATTCCAACCGACCCTCTTGTGGAGAGGTTAAATTTAGTTGAAGAGGAAAACATTTCCTTAAAGAAAAAATTGGAAAAAATGGAAGAGGAGAAGATGGAATTGAAGTTGCATGTTGCGGAAGTCGTTGATGACCACAAGATCAAGATGGACACTATTGTCGAGAGGTTAAATTTAGTTGAAGAAGAAAACAAATTCTTGAAGGAAAAAATAAAAAAAATTGAGGACGAGAAGATGATATTGGAGTTGCATGTTGTGGATGTCGTCGATGATCATAAGATCAAGATGGATGCAATGCGGTTGAAGATTAGAAAGATTAGAAAATATGCCATTCATACCGAGTCTTGGTATCATTATGCCGTTGGATCAATTGTTACCTTGGTTGCGATTATGATCGCATTTGTTTTCGCATTGAAATGTTTTACATAGTTTCGATGTGTATGGAGAGCTATATGTTGTTAGATGAGAACTATGTATGTACTTTGGTTTTAATGTGATGATGAACTTCTATTAATTTGGTCACTTAATTATCTATTTATGATGTTTTGTAATGGTTTTTGACACACTTAATTATATATAATGCACGCAGATGAATCGGCAATGGATGTACGGTGACAGACACACCTCCGAGTACATTAAGGGCGTGCATGAGTTTCTAAATGCGGCTGAGGCAAACAAGCAGAATGGTTTTATGTGTTGTCCATGCACTAAATGTGGGAATACGATGTCTTACTATAACCGGAAAATCCTTCACTCCCACCTGCTTTACAAGGGTTTCATGCCACACTATAATGTTTGGACGAGGCACGGAGAAATAGGGGTTATGATGGAAGACGGCGAAGAAGAAAAGTACGATGACAACTATGTGCCCCCTGAATACGGTGATGCTGCAATGGGGGGAGCTGGTGAAGATCAAGAGGAACCAGACGATGTGCCCAATGATGCTGCAACGGGTGAAGCTTCTGAAGATCAAGAGGAACCGGATGATGATCTTCGCCGGGTCACTGTCGATGCAAGGACGCAATGCAAAAGTCAAAAGGAGAAGCTGAAGTTCGATCGCATGTTAGAGGATCATAAAAAAGGGTTGTACCCCAATTGCGAAGATGGCAACACAAAGCTCGGTACCGTACTGGAATTGCTGCAGTGGAAGGCAGAGAATGCTGTGGCTGACAAATGATTTGAGAAGCTACTGAAAATATTGAAGAAGAAGCTTCCGAAGGATAACGAATTGCCCGACAGTACATACGCAGCAAAGAAGGTCGTATGCCCTCTAGGATTGGAGGTGCAGAAGATACATGCATGCCCTAATGACTGCATCCTCTACCGCGGTGCATACAAGGATCTGAACGCATGCCCGGTATGTGGTGCATTGCGGTATAAGATGAGACGAGATGACCCTGGTGATGTTGACGGCGAGCCCGCCAGGAAGAGGGTTCCTGCGAAGGTGATGTGGTATGCTCCTATAATACCATGGTTGAAACGTTTGTTCAGAAACGGAGAGCATGCCAAATTGATGCGATGGCATAGTGAGGACCGTAAGAAAGACGGGAAGTTGAGAGCACCCGCTGACGGGTCGCAGTGGAGAAAAATCGAGATAAAGTACTGGAAGGAGTTTGCAAAGGACCCAAGGAACGTATGGTTTGCTTTAAGCGCGGATGGCATTAATCCTTTCGGGGAGCAGAGCAGCAATCACAGCACCTGGCCCGTGACTCTATGTATGTATAACCTTCCTCCATGGATGTGCATGAAGCGGAAGTTCATTATGATGCCAGTTCTCATCCAAGGCCCTAAGCAACCCGGCAACGACATTGATGTGTACCTAAGGCCATTAGTTGAAGAACTTTTACAGCTGTGGAATGGAAACGGTGTACGTGCGTGGGATGAGCACAGACAAGAGGAATTTGACCTAAAGGCATTGCTGTTCGTGACCACCAACGATTGGCCCGCTCTCAGTAACCTTTCAGGACAGACAAACAAAGGATGCCACGCATGCACGCACTGTTTAGATGACACTGAAAGTATATACCTAGACAAATGCAGGAATAATGTGTACCTGGGCCATCGTCGATTTCTTCCGACCAACCATCAATGTCGAAAGAAAGGCAAGCATTTCAAAGGCGAGGCAGATCACCGGAAGAAGCCCGCCATGCGTACCGGTGATCACGTACTTGCTATGGTCAATGATTTACACGTAATCTTTGGAAAGGGCCCCGACGCACTAGCTGTTCCGAATGACGCTAGGGACACACACCCATGTGGAAGAAGAAATCTATATTTTGGGACCTACCCTACTTGAAAGACCTAGAGGTCCGCTCTTCAATCGATGTGATGCACGTGACGAAGAACCTTTGCGTGAACCTGCTAGGCTTCTTGGGCGTGTATGGAAAGACAAAAGATACAACTGAGGCACGGGAGGACCTGCAACGTTTGCACGAAAAAGACGGCATGCCTCCGAAGCAGTATGAAGGTCCTGCCAGCTATGCTCTTACGAAAGAAGAGAAAGAAATCTTCTTTGAATGCCTGCTCAGTATGAAGGTCCCGATTGGCTTCTCGTCGAATATAAAGGGAATAATAAATATGCCAGAGAAAAAGTTCCAGAACCTAAAGTCTCATGACTACCACGTGATTATGACGCAACTGCTTCCGGTTGCATTGAGGGGGTTTCTACCGGAAAACGTCTGATTAGCCATTGTGAAGCTATGTGCATTCCTCAATGCAATCTCTCAGAAGGTGATTGATCCAGAAATCGTACCAAGGCTAAGGAGTGATGTGGCACAATGTCTTGTCAGTTTCGAGCTGGTGTTCCCACCATCCTTCTTCAATATCATGACACACGTCCTAGTTCATCTAGTCGACGAGATTGTCATTCTGGGGCCCGTATTTCTACACAATATGTTCCCCTTTGAGAGGTTCATGGGAGTCCTAAAGAAATATGTCCGTAACCGCGCTAGGCCAGAAGGAAGCATCTCCATGGGCCATCAAACAGAGGATGTCATCGGGTTTTGTGTTGACTTCATTCCTGGCCTTAATAAGATAGGTCTCCCTAAATCGCGGTACGAGGGGAGACTGGCTGGAAAAGGCATGCTTGGAAGGGACTCAATAATATGCAGGGACGGATATTCTTGGTCTCAAGCACACTACACAGTTCTACAGAACTCTACCTTGGTGACCCCGTATGTCGATGAACACAAGAACAGTCTACGCTCCAAACACCCGGAGCAGTGCGACGACTGGATTACATGTGAACACATCAGGACTTTCAGCAGTTGGTTGGAAACACGTCTCAGAGGTGACAACACGGTTTGTGATGAGTTGTACTTGTTTTCCAGGGGACCATCTTTGACTGTATTGATTTACAAAGGATACGAGATAAATGGGAATACATTTTACACGATTGTCCAAGAGCAAAAGAGCACCAACCAAAACAGAGGTGTCCGCTTTGATGCAACAACCGAGAGGGGAAAGGACACATATTATGGTTACATAGTGGACATATGAGAACTTGACTACGGACATGCCTTTAAGGTCCCTTTGTTTAAGTGCAAATGGGTCAATCTGTCAGGAGGCGGGGTACAGGTAGACCCATAGTACGGAATGACAACAGTGGATCTGAAAAATCTTGGGTACACTGACGAACCGTTCGTCCTAGCCAATGATGTGGCACAGGTTATCTATGTGAAGGACATGTCTACCAGACCGAGAAAAAGAAAAGATAAGGAAGCGAATACATCATACGATGAGCCAAAGCGCCACATAGTTCTTTCAGGAAAAAGGGACATCCTGGGAGTGGAGGGCAAGACAGACATATCTAAAGATTATGAAAAGTTTCATGAAATTCCCCCCTTCAAAGTCAAGGCTGACCCAAGCATCCTGATAAACGATGAAGATTATCCATGGTTACGGCGCAATAAGCAAATGACACAAGCGAAGAAAAAGTGAAGACTTTTTTTCTGCAACTATTATGATGATACCATGCCAACTTTGTAACAGACGAGTATGATACCATTGTCTGTTTTGTACATGCACATGCTATGCCAACTTTTTCAGAGTTCATTTGAAAACTATGAATTTAGGTCGAGTTTTCTCTATAAGTGCATATATGTTCATTTTTTAGTAAAGTTAACCACAAACTTGTGATTCACACAAATTTCAAAGAAATCAAATTTTAATTATTCAAATTTGAAAACTAATGACAGTAACAGAAAGTTTATAATTTTTCTAAAACTAATGGCACTAACAAAAAGAATTAAAAAATAAAGCAAAAAACAAAAGAAAATAAATAATGCAGAAAACAAAACAAAAAAACTTGCAAAAAAATAAAAATAGCAACAATAAGTATTTTGTTGTAAGTAGAAACAAAATAAAATAAATAAAGCAACAAAGAAAACAAATAATTTCAAATTTAAACTATTCAAATTTGAATACTACTGGCACTAACAGAAAGTTTGTAATTGGTTTTACCTAAAGCAATAATATTCACAAAGAAACTCTAAATACAGCAAAAAAACAACTTAGAAATAAATAAAGCAGAAAAGGAAAAAAAATAAAAAATAAGAAGAGGAAAGAAAGAAGAAGAGGAGAGGAAGAAGAGGAGAAATAAATAAGAAGAAGAAAAAAGAAGAAAAATAAGAGGAGAAGAAGAAAGGAATAGAGGAGAAGAAGAGAATTTTCTCTTCTTCTCCTCTATTCCTTTCTTCTTCTCCTTTTTTTCTTTTTTTTTCTTCGATCTTCTCCTCTAGCTGTTCCTTTCTTCTTCTCCTCTTTTTTTCTTCTTCTTCCTCTTCTTCTTTTTATCGGGTATGTCGTTGTCGATATACCCCCTCCCCGATAACTTTGACATGAGGGGGGGGGTCGAGGGTTGTCGAGGGACCGATTGTCGTCAAGGGTCGAGGATCGCCGAGGGGTCGAGAGGTTGCCTAGTGTCAAAGTATTGAAGAAATCCATGCCTTCATCATTTGCCAGAAGTAACCGGGGCATGTTGGTACGAAGTTCTGGAAAGTTATTTTGGAACGGAGTTCCTGATAGGATAATCAGTCTTTTGTTACGAATTATCCTATCTGGGACTCCGTTCCAAAATAACTTTGGAGAGCTTCGTACCATCATGCGCCTGTTACTTTCGCCTAATGATGAAGACATGGTTTTGTTGAATCCTTTGACACTAGAAAAAATGTGACATGAGGGGGTCTAGGGTTGTGGATCGCCGAGCAGTCGAGGGTCGAGGGGTCGAGAGGTTGCCTAGCTAGTGTCAAAGTATTGAAGAAATCCATGCCTTCATCATTTGCCAGAAGTAACCGGGGCATGTTGGTACGAAGTTCTGGAAAGTTATTTTGGAACGGAGTTCCTGATAGGATAATC
>LR738714.1:481620274-481654268 GCA_902687465.1 Secale cereale
TCCTCCCCTTTCAAAAAAAAAAACAAAAACCACAGCCACAGAAATGCTGACGCGTGGATGCCTTTTGGTCCCGGTTGGTGCCACCAACCGGGACCAAAGGCCCTCCTGCCTGGGCTCCGCGCACAGGCCACGTGGAGACCCATCTGCCCCGGTTCTAGATTGAACCGAGACTAAAGGGCTAGGACATTAGTACCGACCCTTTAGTCCCGGTTCAAGAACCGGGGCTAAAGGCCCTTACCAACAGGGGCAGATGTCCCTTTATCTACTAGTGAGCAAAAGTACCCCACAAATGGATACTCAACCGTTTACTCCTCTATCACTTAGGGGAACGGTTAGAGATGCTCTAAAATGATTTAACTCCTTAAAACTTTCTCTTTTGAGAAATTAAACCGCATCTAAGGACATCTTCGACGCGGATCCTCAAATCATATGTATATGTCCTTTGCGGGAGTCTGGACACTTTCGTTGACTGGTCCAGACATCCCAATTCCACATACTAGAAGCGAACTTGGAGGGAGGGTGATTCTGAGGGAGTTCGGGCATCTGTCTAGACAACCAAAAGCCACCACGTCGAACATCTGGACATATCTCTCTCTCTCTCCCTCTCTCTCTCTCAAGCGCGACATGCACAAGCATAGATGGACATTTATGTTGGAAATATGCCCTAGAGGCGATAATTGTATTATTATATTTCCATTTTCATAGTTAAGAATTTATATTTCATGCTATAACTGCTATGATCCTGGAATATGTGATTCACTGAAAAACTCATATGCACGTGTGGAATGATAAACGATAAAGAATAGGTTCCTAGTCTTGCCTCTAAGATTGGCTCAAGTGTTGTTAATGATCATGTTTTTTGGATCTAAGGACATCGTTAAGTGTAACGATAGTCCTAAAACAACATTTAGAGTATGACGTTAGAAGAACGATCATATTGAATCGATCTAAACTTGTTTGTTACACTTCGAGATAATATCATCTGAAATCAATCGTTATAACAAAGTGTTAGCATGTGGAATAGAGTGGCGGTTGTGGAGAAGACAAAAAGAGGAAGATGGTCTCACATCAACTAGGCGTATCAATGGGCTATGGAGATGCCCATCAATAGATATCAATGTGAGTGAGTAGGGATTCACATGCAACAGATGCACTAGAGCTATAAATGTATGAAAGCTCAACAAAAGAAACTAAGTGGGTGTGCATCCAACTTGCTTGCTCACAAAGACCTACGGCATTTGAGGAAGCCCATCGTTCGAATATAAAAGCCAAGTACTATAATGAAAATTCCCACTAGTATATGAAGGTTACTAAACAAGAGACTCTCTATCATGAAGATCATGGTGCTACTTTGAAGCACAATTGTGGAAAAAAGATAGTAGCATTGTCCCTTTTCTTTTCTTTTCTTTTCTTTCATTTTTTCTTTTTTGGGCCTTTCTTTTTTTCTTTGGCCTTTCCTTCCCTTTTTTCTTTTCCTTTTTTCCTTTTTTTTCTTTGGGACAATGCTCTGATAATGATGTTCATCACACTTATATTGATTTCCAACTCGATATTACAACTCGATACTAGAACAAAGTATGACTCTATATGAATGCCTCCGGCGGTGTACCGGGATGTGCAATGAATCAAGAGTGACATGTATGAAAAATTATGCATGGTGGCCTAGCCACAAATACGATGTCAACTACATGATCATGCACGAGAATATGACAATATGAAGTGTGTCATATGAACGGAACGGTGGAAAGTTGCATGGCAATATATCTCAGAATGGCTATGGAAACGCCATGATAGGTAGGTATGGTGGCTGTTTTGAGGAAGGTACATGGTGGGTGTATGGTACCGGCGAAAGTTGCGCGGTACAAGAGAGGCTAGCAATGGTGGAAGGGTGAGAGTGCGTAATATCCATGGACTCAACATTAGTCATAAATAACTCACATAATTATTGCAAAAATCTACAAGTCATCAAAACAAAGTACTACACGCATGCTCCTAGGGGAAGGGTTGGTAGGAGTTAACCATCGCGCGATCCCGACCTCCACACAAAGGATGACACTCAATGAAATATCTCATGCTTAAAATTTGTCACACAACGTTTACCATACGTGCATGCTACAGGACTTGCAAACCTCAACACAAGTATTTCTCAAATTCACAACTACTCTACTAGCATGACTAATATCACCATCCTCATATCTCAAAACAATCATCAAGTATCAAACTTCTATTAGTATTCGATGCACTTTATATGATTTTTTTACTATACCCATCTTGGATGCCTATCATATTAGGACTAGTTTTATAACCAAAGCACATTACCATGCTGTTCTAAAAGACACCCAAATAGATATAAGTGAAACATGAGAGATCAATTATTTCTTCAAAATAAAACCACCACCGTGCTCTAAAAGATATAAGTGAAGCACTAGAGCAAAACTATCTAGCTCAAAAGATATAAGTGAAGCACATAGAGTATTCTAATAAATTCTAAACCATATTTATCTCTTTCAAAAGGTGTGTCTAGCAAGGATGATTGTGGGAAACTAAAAAGCAAAGACTCAAATCATACATGACGTTCCAAGCAAAAGACATATCATGTGGTGAATAAAAATATAGTCTCAAGTATAGTTAGCGATAGATGAAGACGAAAGAGGGGATGCCTTCCCGGGGCATCCCCAAGCTTAGGCTTTTGGTTGTCCATGAATTTTACCTTGGGGTGCCTTGGGCATCCCCAATCTTAGGCTCTTGCACTCTTTGTTCCATAGTCCATCAAAGCCATACTCAAAACTTGAAAACTTCACAACACAAAACTTAGCCAAAAATCTCGCGAGCCACGTTAGTATAAGAAAACAAACCACCACTCAAAGGTACTATAATGAAATCATTCTTTATTTATGTTGGTGTTAAACTTACTGCATTCCAACTTCTCTATGATTTATACTTCCCAATACTACTCATAGATTCATCAAAATAAGCAAACAACACACGAAAAACAGAATCTGTCAAAAACAGAACAGTCTGTAGTAATCTGTAACTTTTGAATACTTCTGTAACTCCAAAAAATGGAAATAAATTGGTAAACGTGAGTAATTTGTCTATTAATCATCTGCAAAAAGAATCAACTAAATAGCACTCGCCAGTAAAAAATCACAGCCAAACTCGTGAGCGCTAAAGTTTCTGTTTTTTACAGCATGATCATATAAACTTCACACAAGTCTTCCCAAAGGTTCTACTTGGCACAAACACTAATAAAAACACAAAACCACATCTAAACAGAAGCTTGATGAAATATTTATTCCTAAACAGAAGCAAAAACAAATAAAATAAAATTGGATTGCCTCCCAACAAGTGCTTTCGTTTAACGCCCCTAGTTAGGGACGATACAAGAATAGATCTAGGTATTGCCATCTTTGGTAGGCAATCCATAAGTGGCTCTCATAATAGATTCATAATGTAATTTGAATTTCTTTCTAGGAAAGTGTTCCATGCCTTTCCTTAACGGAAATTGGAATCTAATATTTCCTTCCTTCATATAAATAATTGCACCAATCATTCTAAGGAAAGGTCTACCAAGAATAATAGGACATGAAGGTTTGCAATCTATATCAAGAACGATGAAATCTACGTGCACATAATTCCTATTGGCAACAATAAGAACATCATTAATCCTTCCCATAGGTTTCTTAATGGTAGAATATGAAGATGCAAATTTAAAGAACAATCATCAAGCCCATGGAAACCTAGCAAATCACACAAAGTTTTTGGGATTGTAGAAACACTTGCACCCAAACCACACAAAGCAAAGCATTCATGATCTTTAATTTTAATTTTAATAGTAGGTTCCCACTCATCATAAAGCTTTCTAGGGATAGAAACTTCTAATTCAAGTTTTTCTTCATAAGATTGCATTAAAGCATCAACTATGTGTTTGGTAAAAGCCTTATTTTGACTATAAGCATGCGGAGAATTTAGTACAGATTGCAACAAGGAAATACAATCTATTAAAGAGCAATTATCATAATTGAATCCCTTGAAATCCAAAATAGTGGGTTCATCACTATGCACGGTTTTAATCTCTTCAATCCCACTTTTAACAATTTTAGCATCAAGATATAAAAACTCCGAATCATTGGGACGCCTTTTAACTAAAATAGACCCATCTCCAGTCCCATATTTATCAATATTCATACTACAAAACAAGGATCTAATAGGAGACACATCAATAACTTTCAGATCTTCATCTTTATTTTCATGATAACTAGAAGAACACGCTTTCATAAAGCAATCCTTTTTAGCACGCATCCTAGCGGTTCTTTCTTTCCGTTCATCAATGGAAATTCTCATGGCTTTGAGAGACTCATTGATATCATGCTTTGGTGGAATAGATCTAAGTTTCAAAGAATCAACATCAAGAGTAATTCTATCCACGTTTCTAGCCAACTCATCAATCTTAAGCAATTTTTCTTCAAGCAAAGCATTGAAATTCTTCATAAAGTCTTTAACACTAGTTTCAAATTCAGAGGGCATCTTACCAAAATTTCCATAAGAGTTATTGTAGGAATTACCATAATTATTAGAGGAATTACTAGGAAAAGGCCTAGGATTAAAGTTTCCTCTATAAGCATTGTTGCCAAAATTATTCCTACCAACAAAATTCACATCCAAAGATTCATTGTTATTTTAAATCAACGTGGATAAAGGCATATCATTAGGATCAGAAGAAGCACTCTTAGTAGCAAATATTTTCATAAGTTCATCCATCTTTCCACTCAAAACACTAATCTCTTCAATATCATGCACTTTTTTACTAGTAGATCTTTCGGTGTGCCATTGATAATAGTTAACCATAATATTATCTAGGAGTTTGGTAGCTTCTCCTAAGGTAGTTTCCATGAAAGTGCCCCCCTCGGCCGAATCTAAAAGATTTCTAGAAGCAAAATTCAAGCCAGCATAAATTTTTTGTATCATCATCCATAAGTTGAAACCATGTGTAGGACAATTACGTATCATTAATTTCATTCTCTCCCAAGCTTGTGCAACATGCTCATGATCTAGTTGCTTAAAATTCATAATATCATTTCTATAAGAGATAATCTTAGCGGGAGGAAAATACTTAGAGATAAAAGCATCTTTGCACTTATTCCATGAATCAATACTATTTCTAGGCAAAGAGGAAAACCAAGTTTTAGCACGATCTCTAAGTGAAAACGGAAATAGCTTCAATTTAACAATATCATTATCTATATCTGCTACTTCTCGAGCTTGCGTTGTATTCCCTCGAAGAGGAAAGGGAGATGCAGCACAGTATTGTAAGTA
Organism: Secale cereale; assembly: GCA_902687465.1. Lineage (NCBI taxonomy): Eukaryota > Viridiplantae > Streptophyta > Magnoliopsida > Poales > Poaceae > Secale > Secale cereale. The sequence goes on from LR738714.1 coordinate 481,625,591, forward strand.
TTTCCCTCAGTTTTTGAGAACCAAGGTATCAATCCAGTAGGAGACCACGCGCGAGTCCCTCGCACCTGCACAAAAAAATAAGAACTTCGCAGCCAACGCGATAAGGGGTTTGTCAGGGATATTACTAGCAGGTGTAAACCGGCTAGGTTAAACCGGATTATGGTGATATTGTTGTATAATTGTAAGCTCAGTAGAGATTACGGCCCATGAAGGCTTAAGGCCCAGGTGTAAAGGTTACGGTTTGTAAACCGTCCTATCATGTAAACTTGAGACACAAGGAAAGAGAATAGAGACCGAGGCGGACACGATTATGAGCCGGCCTCGGGACTCTGTAAACCGGACCGGGCGTTACCTCCTATATAAAGGGACGACCCGGCGACGGTTCAAGAACAAGAAACAACCCGACGAGACACAAGCAAGCAATCAGCTCCCTGTTCATCGACGCCCAAGCAATACCAAACCGAACTAGACGTAGGCTTTTACCTTCATCGAAGGGGCCGAACTAGTATAACCCCTTTGTGTCCTTTGTGTGCTTTTAACCCCTTCAAGCTAACCCGTGCGATGGTTCCATCACTAAGTCCGTTAAACCGGACATCTGCCGTGTTAATTCCATGACAGTTGGCGCCCACCGTGGGGCCTCCGCACGATGGTTTCGAGTTTTTGAAGGGCAACTTTGAAGGACTCAAGGGCTACGCGGTCGGCCGGATGACCAAGAGTCGCCGCGGCCGGATCTACATCGACGACGCTGGCTGGGGCCCGGAGGCCGATTCAATCGAATACGGGTACCGGGTCCCCTTCGGCGGCATCCACATCTTCATCGACAAGATTGGTGAACCGGAACCTGAGCCGGACATCTTCCCCAACATCGTCGAGCCGGCTCAGCGTGCGAGATCGGCCCGGATTCAGCCTGCCATGAAGCGCGTTTTCGTTGGAGCAATACACGGAGTCCAAGCCGAGGACGGATCGGATTCTGGTGGCGAGACAGTTGTCTATTCCGGTGATGAATCCTCATTCGGAGAGACTGAATCCTTGTATCTGTTGCGGGACGGCCGATCCGAGGGTATGTCCAATGGAGACAGTATTCCGGACCCCTTTGATCTGCCAAACCGGGTGACTGTCTTTATGGCCGGATCACAACCTACGCCGCAGGCCACAGTGAACGGGGCAGCAGAAGCTGGTACAGGGGGAGCGGCCATGCCCCCTCGCCCTCTGACGCTCTATCCGCCTTAGTAGAGGAGTTGACAACCCGGGCAGTAGCAGTGGTGGCTCCGGCAGACAAGGCGCAACACGATGCAGAACTCCTTCAGCTGAGGGGCCGGATCGAGCAAGCAAGAGAGGATCTGAATGCAGAGAAATCTATGATAGCGACAAGGCAGGCAGAACTGGAGTCTCAGGCTTTCCAGCTGAGGATGGAACAGGCCTCTGCGCAAGGAGTAAGGAATCGAAGGTACCAGTCTCGTCTACCGCCGGTCTATGAGGCGATGAATCTTTTCGGGACGCCGGGAGCGGGAGCCAGCAATGATCCGGAGGTAAACCGGAGGGCATCCCCAGTGAGGGGTGAACCGGTTCAACAGCCCACTGCGGAGCAAGATCGACGGATTATGCCTCACATTCCCGCTCCTCCGGGCCATTACTCAAACCCCCTGGACAACATTGTCGCCACCGCTTCACGCCTAGCTGCTTTACCCATTGAGGGGACCTCCCCCGTGGCAATGGAAGCACGCAGGGTCAAGGATTTGCTCAACACGGCATTGACACAGCAACATGCGTACTCCTACAGCAGGGAGAGGCTTCATTCAACACCCCGCCATAGCCGGAGTTATACTAGGCATTGGGATGAACCGGAGGTGTCCAGTAGTGAACGGAGGCGACACCGTCACAGACAGGACAATCCGGCAGGCGCAGAGGCACAAGTCCAGGAGGCGGCGAACCGGGCTAGACCTACGGCCCGTGAGGAGATCCTCCAAACTACGCCGATTCACACAACCACAGCAGAAACGGGAGTCATGCCGAGTTCTTTTGGAGTGCAGTGTCTTATTCCCGCTTTACGGAGCGTTAAGTTACCCAAGGATTTCAAGGGTCCACGTAAGGTGCCTAATTACACAGCGGATTTGGCTCCAGAGGCTTGGATTGAGAGTTACGAGATGGCTATGGAGATGATGGACGTGGATGAAGCAGCTTGCACTAAGTACTATACCATGATGCTTGAGGGTACAGCCCGGACCTGGTTGAAGGGCTTACCACCTAACTCCATTGGATCATGGGGTGAGTTACGCCGCCAGTTTATCAAAAATTTCAAGGACACGTGCAAACAGCCAATGTCAGTGGTGGACCTAGCGGCATGTATACAAGGAGAGCAGGAGCCTACGAGTGCATGGGTCCGGCGAGTATCAGAAATCCTGCACTCTTCGAACGGTATCAGCCCCAGTACGGCGATAGTAACACTGGAAAACAATTGCCTGGGATGGCTCAAACGAGATTGTAATGATATGGGAACTCTCATGAGCTCTTTGGTAAAGTATGGGGACTCCGACAACACTAAGTACCCAGAAGTGGATGGAGATAAATCTGGAAAGGCAAATAAATCCGGTAAACCGGCGCAGGCTAATCCGGTGGGAACAAGCTTCTTAGGTAAGCGAAAGGCAGAGGGTGGCTCTGATTTCGTGGCCAATACCCAAGTTCAAGGGGGTTTTCAGCGCAACAAGGGTAAACCGTCTTCACAAACTGGCGGGGAGTTCGTTAATTGGGAGCGACAATTGAACGAACCTTGCCCGAGACATGGAACAAAGGAACGTCCAGCTAAACATACCTGGGGAGAATGTCGGATCATGATGGAGGCCGTGAACCGGGCCCGATCGAACAACGGACCACCAGGCGGCGGTTCAGGCCCTGGGTTTCATGGTCCGGGTCATCAGGGCAATGGGCCTGGATCAGGATATCATGGCAACAACAATGGTTACAATAACCAAGGTAATCATCAGTATGGTCAAGGCGGTTACAATAACCAAGGCAACCATCAGTATGGTCAGGGCGGTTACAATAACCAAGGCAACCATCAGTATAGTCAGGGCGGTTACAGTAGCCAAAACAACCAACAGCAAGGCCAGGGTAATAACAACAATCAAGGCAATCAGCAGCGTCAACAACAGCAGCAATCCGGATATCAGAGTAATCCAAAGGAGTTGAGTAGTGGACAGTATCATGTGTTCACTACGAGTTTGTGCAAACGGGATCAAAAAATCTTAAAGCGGGCGGTCCACGCGGTTAAACCGGCAACACCACGATTCCTGCGCTGGTCGGAGCAACCTATTGTGTGGAGCAGAGAGGATCACCCGCCGCGAGTTGATAATCCGGGCCAATTGGCCTTAGTGGTAGCACCACAGGTGGGTGGCTACAAATTCACCAAGGTTCTCATGGACGGCGGCAGCAGCATCAATATCTTGTACTATGAGACCTTCCGTCACATGGGGCTGACAGATAAGAAGCTAAGGCAGTCAAACACGGTGTTTCATGGAGTAGTGCCAGGTAAATCAGCTTACCCGGTTGGGAAAATTGACCTAGAAGTTACCTTTGGAGATGAACAGGATTCCAGGTTGGAGATGATAACCTTTGAAGTTGTCAAGATCCGGAGCCCATATCATGCCCTGTTTGGAAGACCGGTTTACGCCAAGTTTATGGCTAGGCCGTGCTATGTTTATCTACAGCTCAAGATGCCGGGTCACAAAGGAACCATCACGGTTCATGGAAGTCGCAAGATTGCATTGGAGTGCGAAGAAGGAGACGCTGCTTATGCGGAGGCAGTGTGTGCTACGGAGGAGTTGAAGTTTTACAAAGACAATGTTGATCCGGCAGATATGTCCCCGTTGAAGAAGCCAACTACAGAGCATGATCCGGCGTTGAAATTCAAATCTGCAGAGGAAACTAAGAAAGTTGACTTTGTGCCAGGCGATTCATCCAAGCAGTTCACTATTAGCGCTAACCTTGATCCTAAATAGGAAAGCGCGCTCATTGAGTTCATCCATGAGAATCGGGATATCTTTGCATGGAAACCTTCTAACATGCCAGGTATACTGAGGGAACTCGCTGAGCACAGTCTTAACATTGATCCGAAGTTTAAACCGGTCAAGCAGTATCCGCGCCGCTTCAACGAAGAAAGGCGCAAGGCTATAGGAGAAGAAGTGGCCAGGCTTTTGGCCGCGGGGTTCATAGTTGAAGTTTTTCACCCGGAATGGTTGGCTAATCCGGTGCTGGTATTAAAGAAAAATGGAAAGTGGAGAATGTGTGTGGATTACACAGACCTAAACAAAGCTTGTCCAACCGATCCTTTTGCTCTCCCCCGTATTGATCAGATCATTGATGCTACGGCAGGATGTGAGCGGCTAAGCTTTTTGGATGCGTATTCAGGATATCATCAGATCAAAATGGCAGTTAAAGATCAGGAGAAGACAGCCTTCATAACTCCTTTTGGTGCTTTTTGCTATGTATCTATGCCTTTTGGGCTCAAGAGTGCCCAAGCTACCTACCAACATTGTGTACAGAATTGTCTTCAGGGGCAGATAGGGAGAAATGTTCATGCCTATGTGGATGATATCGTGGTAAAGTCAAGGAAGGAGGAGACATTGATAGAGGACCTCAAGGAAACTTTTGATAACCTTCGGGCCTATAAGATGATGCTTAATCCGGAGAAGTGTGCTTTCGGTGTTCCGGCGGGCAAGCTCCTTGGATTCTTGGTGTCCAACAGAGGAATAGAAGCCAATCCAGAGAAGATCAAGGCAATCACGTCCCTGACTAAACCGGCTTGTATCAATGATGTTCAGCGTATCGCCGGCCGAATCACAGCATTGAGCCGGTTCATCAGCCGTCTAGGAGAGAAGGCAATTCCGCTTTATCAGATGCTGAAAAAGACAGACCGGTTTGTATGGAGTGATGAGGCAAACGCTGCGTTTGAGGATTTGAAGCGGCAACTGGCAGAGCCGCCGGTCCTTGCTGCCCCTGTTGATAAGGAGCCATTGCTATTATACGTCGCCGCCAATGCACGGGCAGTCAGTGTGGCAATCGTGGTCGAGCGCAAGGAAGCAGGAAAGGAGTATCCGGTTCAACGTCCAGTTTATTATGTCAGTGAAGTTCTCATTGAATCCAAACAAAGGTACCCGCATTGGCAGAAGCTGGTATACGGCGTGTTCATGGCAAACCAGAAATTGAAGCATTATTTCCAAGGCCACCCAATAACTGTTGTCAGTTCAGCTCCATTGGGGGATATAATCCAGAACAGGGAAGCTACTGGCAGAGTGGCGAAGTGGGCGATTGAGCTTAGCCCACACAGATTAAAATATGTGCCACGCACCGCTATTAAATCCCAAGCATTGGTGGATTTCATCAATGATTGGACAGAATTGGAAGCTCCAGAGGAGAAGCCGGATCATACATACTGGACGATTCACTTTGACGGTTCAAGGCAGTTAGAAGGCTCGGGGGCTGGAGTTGTGTTAATTTCCCCGCGAGGTGACAAGCTATGTTACATGCTCCGTCTAATGTTTCCTTGTACTAACAATGCAGCAGAATATGAGGTATTGCTTCACGGCCTGCGGATGGCTAAGGAGATGAACTTGAGCCGGGTCAAGTGTTTTGGTGATTCAGATTTAGTGGCACAACAAGTATCCAGCAAGTGGGATTCAAAAGACCCTCTCATGGCAGCTTACAGACGAGAAGTTGAAGCAGTCGCAGGATATTTCAAAGGGTATCAGGTGGATCACATAGACCGGCGGAAAAATGAAGCGGCCGATGCGCTAAGCCGGCTGGGTTCTCAACGTAAACCGGTGCCACCAAATACTTTTTTAGATGAGCTACACAGTCCATCAGTTCAGGTCCCGTCGGAGGAGGATTTGGCTGTTCCTGATCCGGAGGCACAGTTGGTTGCGGCACTTCATGTTATTCCGGATTGGACGCTCCCATACTTGGCATATCTAAGCCGAGGAGAGTTGTTAGATGATGAGATTGAAGCAAGACAGATAATTCGGCGATCCAAATCCATGACAATTATAAACAGAGAACTTCACCATCGCAGTGTTTCTGGAGCATTTCAGCGGTGTGCATCATCTGAGGAAGGCTGTGACATCCTCCAAGAGATTCACGAAGGAGATTGTGGTCATCACGCCGGTTCAAAATCCTTGGTGGCTAAAGCATTTCGACATGGGTTCTATTGGCTGACAGCCCATGCTGATGCGGAGGATTTACTCCGGAGGTGCGATGCTTGTCAGAAATTTTCACGGCGTGCTCTTGTTCCGGCGCAGGAACTGCGGATGATACCGATTACTTGGCCGTTTGCGACTTGGGGGCTTGATATGGTTGGGCCTTTTAAACGACCCCAAGATCAAAAAACTCATCTGCTGGTTGCTGTGGATAAGTTTACAAAGTGGATTGAGGCAGAGGCTGTGAGCAAGTGTGATGCGGCAACAGCGGTTAAATTCATCAAAAAGGTAATTTTCGGGTTTGGCTTTCCACACAGCATCATCACAGACAACGGCACCAATTTATCTAAAGGAGAGATGGAAGAGTTTTGTCAACGGGAGCATATTCGCCTAGATGTGTCTTCTGTAGCTCACCCTCAATCCAATGGTCAAGCTGAAAGGGCTAATCAGGAGATTTTGCGAGGTATCAAGCCCCGGCTTATGACTCCCTTGCAAAGAACGCTAGGGTGCTGGGTTGAGGAGTTACCTTCTGTCCTCTGGAGCATCAATACTACGCCGAACCGGTCCACAGGTTATACACCTTTCTTCATGGTGTACGGTGCTGAAGCGGTCCTTCCAAGTGATATCCGTCATGATTCACCACGAGTGACGGCTTATGTTGAAGAGGCCAATGAGCAGGCAAGACAGGACAGTTTGGACCGGCTAGATGAAGAGCGTGACATGGCAGCAGCACGGTCCGCGATTTATCAACAGGACTTGCGCAGATATCATAGCCGCCGGGTCAAAAGCAGGACGTTCCAGGAGGGAGATTTGGTACTCCGGCTCATCCAAGACCAAACAGACATGCACAAACTATCCCCACCTTGGGAAGGGCCCTTTGTGGTCAGCAAGAATCTACACAACAGTTCATATTACCTGGTGGACGTTCGAGAGCATAAAGACTCACGGACATCAGAAGAAGAGACAAAGAGGCCGTGGAATATCGCTCTCCTACGGCCCTACTATACTTGAGCCATGAACTCTGCTGTATCCTATGTATATATTATGATTAATGAATAAACCGTCGCCCTCAGTAAACCGGGGGATCAGCCTTTTTTCACATATAAGTATCTTATGGAAATTCACTCAGGTGATATCCATGTAAAGTTTATTCCTATTGATATATATATCATTTTCATTAAGAAGATAAGATGCCTTGATCTATCTATGTTAATATGTAGGACAACTATTTATTAAGGGACCAAAGAAGGTTTGCCGCACAGTGCAACTCCCATATAGGTACCCTACTTCTACATTTACTAAAGGGCTTCTTGTTCAAACATAGGTCGTATTCGAACCAAAGAGAACATAGCCAAACTTACTAAAGGGCTTCCTGTTCAAACATAGGTCGTATTCGAACCAAAGAGAACATAGCCATTCCTGTTCAAACATAGGTCATATTCGAACCAAAGAGAACATAGCCATTCCTATTCAAACATAGGTCGTATTCGAACCAAAGAGAACATAGCCATTCCTGTTCAAACATAGGTCGTATTCGAACCAAAGAGAACATAGCCACACCCACTAGGGGGCTTCTTGATCGTATTCGAATCATAGCTTAACCACTTTGGTCTGGTTTACTGATTGTATTCGAATCAGAAACCTCGATTTGGAGCCTGGCAGCTCGCAAAAAGCCTCGTCTACATGGTCTTATTTGCAAACCTGTGGTTTTTGTGTTTGTGTTCTCATGTGTTTCTATGGTTTTTTGATCTGGAGTGGGACAACTTCAAAGTTGACCACATATCTTCAGAAGTCTGGACACAGAGCTCCAGCATTATTTAAACTGGTAGTTCTTACAAACCCGGAATAATTGGGTACGCCCCAACGGAGCCAAGAGCTTCCTCAGAAACAACAATGTTCGCCGGATTAAGGATATCCAGCATACTTAATCATAGGTATGAAGTTATTTCTGGTATAAAACAGACTTGTTTGATATATTTATAAGAGCGCTTTAAACGGCCCGGCGGTAAACCGCTAGGACATCTTTCAAGTGTTATCTATGCAGATACAGATAATATAAAGATCAGCCATAACAGACAAGCAATTAAGATTTGTAAAAGGCCCAATCAAGCATCTGACATCCGGATCAAGACGGACAATATTTCAAGCTATCCTATTACAAGGCATAGCAAGCCTGAACGGATTAAAGTATTTCTTGACAAAGTAATACAGCAGCTGAAAGATAAACTGAGTGGCTTATGCTTCTTCCTGCTGCGAAGGCTAAGGATCAACTTGTTCCGGAGTCTCTTCATCCTCTTGAAGCGGCTGAAAATCAGGGGCGCGCCAATCGATCTTGGATAAGGCACAGAAGTACATCTCTTCAGTAATGAGATCTGACGGATCAACATCTGGGGCGAAAGTATGGGGGCGTACTGGTGGGATTAGATTTTCGGTATCATAAACCGGCCGATCCACCCGCTCATTCTTTAAGTCGTATGCCGGATGATACCTGGACAGATCCGATTCATCAGCAAGTTTGCTGGCAAGCGGACGCATCTCCTTAGTCAAAGCATGAAGATCTTTCTCAGAGAAGGCCGATCCATCTTCCTTGGTGCCGGGATACCCGTTCATGGCTTCTTCCGGATCAAAATCTGGAACCCATGCCTTGGCTCTGGTTAGCGCCACAAGAGAACCGGCCCGGGCAGCAGACTTCTTCACCTCTTCCAAGCGTACAGGCAAGATAGAAAGCTTCTCCAGAGTGCCTTGAATAGTGGTGGGGGCCGGTTTATTAAAAGACATCGCACTTATAATCCTTTGAGCGCCGGAATACAGCTGCTCAACCAGAGTATAAGAGGCCTTGAGTTTCTTCCGGAGGTCATCCCCAAGATGGGTGACGCGTCGCCCTGCATAGGGTTATCACAATTAAGCCGGAACGGACTAAAGATTGCAGAAGTAGAAACACGTGCAAGTTAAGTATTTACCAAAGATGGCATAAGTCATAAGCTCTATTTGCCGCTTTAAACCGGACAGCTCTTCTATCACCGGGCTAAGAGCTTCCTCAGCATCCTTCGCTCTCTTTTCAAGAGCATTTTTCTGCACTTCCCAGGTTGTCCGTGCCGATTCAAAATATTTCTTCAATTGTTCAGCGGTGGTTAAGCTCAGCGCCAGATCTTTTTTGACCTTGGCAGCAACAGATTCAGTTTCAGCAAGTCTATTCCGGAGTTCAGTTATTTCTTCATCTCTCCGGGTCAAGTCAGCCTGCAAAGGAAATCAAGTGGAATAAATGACAAAGTTCAGACAAGTCTCGAGCAAATAACCAAGTTATCCACTTGACACTTGGGGGCTAATGAGCAATTGAAGTATCAAAGAGTGACAATTAAAGACAAGTCTCAAGCACACAAGCAAGTAGTCTACTTGACACTTGGGGGCTAATGAGCAGTTGAAACATCGAAAGAAAAGATTCAAACAAGTCCCATGCACATAAACCGAGTTATGCCCCTGGCACTTGGGGGCTAATGTAAGATTATTTGCTCACATTTGAAAGTACCGGTTCACCTTTCAACAAAGCTAAACCGGCACTTGGGGGCTACCATGATATAGACAGAAATACAAAGAAGGCAAAAGCAAAAGACAAGTAAGATACCTCGTATTTATCCTTCATTAGATTGACCAAGCCCGGTTCATAGTCCCGACTGGTATGCAGCCGGTTCAAATATCCGGAATAAAGCTCCTGGGCACTCAGATCAGCATAATTGGATAAATCGGTGCTCCATTTGCCTTTCTCTTGCTGAAGCTTCTCCGCTTTAGCAGTATGCTTGGCTAAAATGATAGGCTCAGCAGGAGTAGTAAAACCTGTACCGGTTATTTGAATATCCGGGGAAGAGGCGGCTGCCGGTTGTGGAGTAGCAGTATGAACCTGACTAGCGGGAGCCGGGCTAGTCCGAGGAGGGTTGGCCCGGACAGGACTTGCCGGTTCATGGACATCTTCAGCGTTGGGATTTTCAGGAGCAGTAGCATAATCATGATCCATGGGAGCAGGATCGTCAAGCTGAACTGTAGGCTCATTTTCCGGAGGAATGACTGTATCCGGATCAACCGCCAGATCAGCAGTGACAGTCTCAGCAGCTGTTTTGCTGGCCTTTGCCTTTTTGCTAGGTTTAGGCTTGCTGAAAGGAATTGGAAAGAAATCAGAGTGACAAAAGCAAATACAGAGGTAATCCGGATGGGATAAAGGACTTACCCAGGGACAGTCTTCAGAGTTGGGACCTGTGTGGCGGTTGATTCGCCGGAAGGTGATAAAGGTGTCTCCTGATAATTAGGATCAGACGGTTTAAGTGGTTTGCGTATAAGTCCGGCCTTGGGATGAAGAAGAGTTGGAGAAAGTAAAACCTCAGAGCGGCGCCTCCGGGCCGGAGTGAGAGATATTCCGGAAGACTCGACTACATGGCCACTATGGCGTGTAGTCCGGCGGGCTTCATATTGCTGCTTCTTCAAAAGAAAATTGGGATCCAGTTGAGCGTAAGGATGAGAAAAGGGATACTTCTGAGATGCTTTATGAAAGTGCAACTAATCCCCGGGTGGTTTTGGCAATTAATAACAACATATATATCATTGAACTAATAGTTACTTGAGAATCATTTCAGAGAAGTTCAGTGATATGGGTATGGCAATGACTGAAGAAGTGGACCCCTCAAAATGCTAAGGCAAGCATTGGCAAAAGCTCAAGACTCCATTTTTGGTTTAGTGATCCAAGATCACATTGAGTCCATAGGAAAAGCCAATACTATTAAAAGGGGATGAGGTTATGTTGATGATCTGGTTGCTCAAGTGCTTAGTGATACATCTCCTAAACTATCAGCAACTTTCACTGCCAAATACACTCATAAGTAATCTCGGTCCCACCGATATTCCAAACTCAGTCACACCGAGATGAACCACCTCAGCCATAAGCCAAACCCTAGAAAAATCGGATATTCCGAGTTTGAAATCGGTTTCACCGAAACATGGGCTGCCAAGCTTCTGTAACCTTCTGTCATCAAATCGGTGTCACCGAGATGATGAAGTCGGTCCCACCGAAACTGGCAAGCTCCTGTCTTTACTCAAATCGGACTAACCGAGATGGTATTTTCGGTCCCACCGAAAACCCCAACGTTCACATTATTTGAACTTTCGGTCTCACCGAGTTGTCCACTTCGGTCTCACCGAGATTGCTCAATTATGTGTGTAACGGTTGGATTTTGTGTGGAGGCTATATATACCCCTCCACCCCCTCTTCATTCGTGGAGAGAGCCATCAGAAAGAACTACCACTCCTACCTTACACTTTCTGAGAAGAGAACTACCTATCCTTGTGTTGAGATCAAGTTGCTCCACTCCCACCATATGAAACTTGATCTCTAACCTTCCCAAGTTGCTTTCCACTCAATCCCTTCTTCCACCATAGCCAAATCAGTGAGGAGAGTTGAGTGTTGGGGAGATTATCATTTGAAGCACAAGAGCAAGGAGTTCATCATCATCTACAACATCTATTACCTTTTGGAGGGTGGTGCCTCCTAGATTGGTTAGGTGTCGCTTGGGAGCCTCCGTCATCGAGATGTGGAGTTGAACCAAGAAGTTTGTAAGGGCAAGGAGATCGCCTACTTCGTGAAGATCTACCCCGAGTAAGGCTAGCCCTCCGTGGGCGTAGTCCATGATGGAATAGACAAGGTTGCTTCTTCGTGGACCCTTCGTGGGTGGAGCCCTCCGTGGACTCGCGCAGCCGTTACCCTCCGTGGGTTGAAGTCTCCATCAACGTGGATGTACGATAGCACCACCTATCGGAACCACGGGAAAAATCACCGCGTCTCCAAATTGCGTTTGCTCTTCTCCACCTCTCTTTACTACATGTGCAATTTACTTTCCGCTGCCTATACTCTAGAATTGCATGTGTAGGGTGATGCTTGACTTGATCATAATTGTGAATCTGCCAAAAAACTGTTCTTGATCAAAAGGCAGAATTTTTATATTTACAAGTAGTCTAATCACCCCCCCTCTAGACATACTTTCGATCCTACAAGTGGTATCAGAGCTTTGGTCTCCATTGTATTGTTTCCATTGCATTGGACTCCATAAGCTTGGTTTCACAACCTAGGAGAGTATGGCGTCTAGTGAGGGTAATTATCGTAGAGGTCCTTACTTTGATGGTACAAATTTTGCTAGTTGGAAGCATAAAATGAAAATGCATATTCTTGGTCATAACCCAGCCGCATGGGGCATTATTTGTGTTGGTATGCAAGGTGAATTCTTCGAGGAAGGAAAAGTTCCGGATCGCGAAGCTACACCGGAAGAATTACGGATGTTGCAAAACAATGCTCAAGCTTGTGACATTCTCTTCAATGCCTTGTGTCCCGAGGAGTTCAACAAAATCAGCCGTCTTGAAAATGCAAAAGAGATTTGGGATACTTTGGTTGAAATGCACGAAGGTACCGAGTCTGTGAAGGAATCAAAGCTAGATATTCTTCAAGGTCAACTTGACAAGTTCAAGATGAAGGATGGTGAAGGAGTCGCTGAAATGTACTCTAGGCTTGCTCTCATCACAAATGAGATTGTCGGCTTAGGAAGCGAAGAAATGACCGACCGATTCATCATCAAGAAGATTCTCAGAGCTTTGGATGGAAAGTATGACACCGTGTGCACTTTGATCCAAATGATGCCAAACTACAAGACTCTCAAGCCAACTGAAGTCATTGGAAGAATTGTTGCTCATGAGATGACACTTAAGGATAAGGAAGAGCTTCACAACAAGTCAAGCGGTGCTTACAAAGCTACAAGTGATGCTCCCACAACCTCAAGTGACAAGTTAATTTCCAATGAAGAGATAAGCCTAATGGTTAAGAACTTCAACAAATTCTACAAGAATAGAGGCAAAGAAAGAAGCTCAAAGTCTAGATCATATGATGAAAAGAGATCTTCTAGTCGTGATCGAAACTGCTACAATTGTGGAAGACCCGGACACTACTCAAATGAGTGTACGGCTCCCCACAAGAGAAGAGAAGAATCTCCAAGAAGAAGATCAAGAGATGAGTCACCTCGGAAAGAGAGAAGGAGTAGAGATGATCGTTATGAACGAAGACCCTCTCGGAGAAGCAAGGATTCGGAAAGGAAAGACAAGTCATCAAGGAGCTACACAAGAAGAAGACATCAAGCTCATGTAGGTGAATGGGTCTCCGGCTCCGACTCCGACAATCAATCCGATGGAAGCTATCACTCCGACTCCGACTACAGTCAAGATGAAGGTGTTGCCGGTCTTGCTCTCGTATCCTCCAACTCCAACTCCTACGACTTATTCGATTCACCAAATGAGGGAATTGGAAGATGCTTCATGGCTAAAGGCCCCAAGGTATCACACCCTGAATTCATTGACTTCAATAGTGATGAGGATGACTTGCTTAGTGAAGATGAGCTCTTGCATGATAAATCTAGTGAGCCTAGTAACGATGAAAATGCTAGTAGTCTTTATAGTCGAGAAGAGTCGAATGACAATGCTATGAAAGAGATTGAGCGTCTAACTAAAGAACTAAACACTCTTAAGTTAGCTCATGAAACAACTCAAGAAGATCATAGAGAGCTCCTAAGATCTCATGAGAAGCTACGCTTCGAGAAGCTCACTCTAGAGCAAGAACATGAGTTTCTAAAAGCGATCAATGACGATCTTCGAAAGAAGAGTTCTTCATATCTTGCCAAACGACTTCTCTTGTCTAATTTCTTGCCACCCATTAAGACTAAGCATGACAAGCATAAGAAAAATTCTTCCTCTAGTAGTAACAATAACCGTGTTAAATCTAATGTTGTTACTTCTAGTAGTTCTCTTGATTCCACTAACAATGTTTCAAGCCAAGTTACACTTGAGCAAGAGAATAGTTTATTGAAAGGGATCATAGAGAAAGGTGTCTACAAGAGTCTTGCCGGAAGCAAGAACTTTGAGGAAATTGTTCGCAAGCAAGGGAGGCACCGGAAGAATCAAGGGATTGGTTTTGAGCGAAAGTTCAACGCCGAAGGTGTTGAGTGGGAAGAAGGTCAATATCCTACTCCACAGTTTGTTTCTCAAAAGGAGAAGTATGATCCTACTTCTTCCAATGTGGAACAAGCTCAAGATGACCTTCCACCACAAGACCACAAGCTAAAAGCCAAGGACAAGCTTCAAGAGGAGATTGATGCATTCATTGAAGCACCTCAAGCCATGGTCAAGTGGGTTCCCAAGGAAACGTCAAGTTCTACTTCGTCAAGCTCAACTACAACCCCAAGGATTCCCATCAAGATGATGTGGATCCCGAAGAAGAAGAACTAGAAAGTTCTTGAGGGTGACTCCGCCAACATACTTCACTCACATTCATTTTGGCAAAAACTTGTGCAATCAACTTCCATATCGTGCACTAGTTCACGGAGTCACAAACCCTCTTGTTGGTAAGTCAAGGGACAAGGTAATCATTGCTTTCATGGACATCATCTATTGTGAACTTCAATCTATGTCCATGGATATCCTTGTTTGTTCCTTGTGGGACTAACCCATGTAGGTATTGAAAGTGCCCGAATCCAAAGGATAGCTCCCAACTCTTGATGATCTCCATCAACATTGAGCATCCACATCTTCAACATCTACATGAAGTCTTCTACGACAACCCAAGGTTAGTTTGACCCTTTAAAAGGGGTTCTCACATCTAGGGGGAGCTTTGCTCTAAAAATTGAGCTAAAGCATCTTCTAATGATGTGAACACATCAATGCTTTATGTAAAAGTGGTAACCCCACTTGTGCTTAAACGATGAGTATGACCTATGATCAAATGTTCTCATTTGGCTCCTAAGTCAAAATACTCATATAAAGATGACCTAGTCATCGACAAATTGTGTGTTAGTAGCTAGAGTTTTGGTTGTGCATGTTTGACACATATTTCATTTGCTATCTTATTGTGTGAGCATGTTGAATGCATGATTTTATCCATTCGAGGACATCCATTTGTTGTTTTGGTTGTTTTGATTTTTCTGACCAAATGGATGGACAAGAATGCCTAAGTACCTCCCCTAGCTATCTATGCTTTCTTGTCTCAAATTCTATTCATGCTTATATCACAAACTTTGAACAAGTCATTTTCGGACCCTCCGAGTGAGGAGCACTCGGAGCCACCGATCCGTCTAGGGCTAACCTCCAAAACCTTCTAAGTGATTTCGGTCAGACCAACTCACTCAAACTCGGTCAAACCGAAAGCATTTAGACTGATCTAGGTTTCATCTCGGTGAAACCGAGTTGTAATTTTCGGCGTGACCGAAATGCATAACTGCCTGGCAGTTATCCATCTCGGTGCCACCGAGTTTTTCAACTCGGTCCCACCGATAGCAAAGGGATATATATACCAAGGGCCGCGCGCGTTGATTCCTCCTTCAAACGTTTTCGCCCCACATCCCTTGCTGCCGTCGCCTTGATCTCCGGATCGTCGCCATCGTCGCCTGTGCGCCCTTGCCGCAGGTCTCCATCGCCGTCAACGGACATCTCCTCCGCGCCGTTGCCGCCGTAGAGAAATTCCACCAAGTTAGGGTGAGTTTTGATCCCACTCGTGCTCCCATCTCCGATTCAATGCACGTTTGGTTTGCCCAATATCTTGCCACGATTGAAATCTTCCTTTACACCAGATTGGTTCGTTTGAACTAGATTCGAGTAAAATTTTTAGGGTTAGGTTTCCACGGAACACATCTCGGTAAAACCGATTTTAGAATTTCGGTGTGACCGATTTGGCCTCTGGCCATTGCACTGCACCCTTCGGTCCAACCGAGTTGTGCAAATCGGTGTGACCGAAATGTAATTTCTGTGAAACCCTAGTGTTATCGGCAGGACCGAAACCCACTTCGGTCAAACCGAAAGTGGTGTGTAAAGCTTCTGTTTAACACTTCGGATTCACCGAAACTCAAAACTCGGTTTGACCGAAATGTCTTCTGTGAAAACTTAAAACTAGAATTTGAACTCATTTTTTTTTGCAAAAACTTCTGCAGTTTGTGATAACTCTTCTTCTCTGCCTATACCTTATCTATTCACAGGTTGTCAGCCATGTCAGATGCCAGTGACAGTCAGAACAGGTCAGAGTCACCTATTGCAGACATTCCTGAGGTAGACACTAGTCCTGAGACTAGTAGCCCATTTGATGATGGTGAGAGGAGTACACCAAGTGGCATGCCTCCTGCAGCCACCAGAGCTAGAAAGGAGAAGAATTCCGATGATGAGGATTCTGATTTCATTGTTGAGGAAGAGGTGACCTCCAAGCCTAAGAGGAAGGTTGTTGCCAAAGAGCAACAAGGTCAGCAGTCTAAGAAGGGCACCAGCAAAGTCAAGCAATCAACTGTTGCTAAGAAGCTAAATTTGGGAGAGCAAGCTCCAAGCAAAGTGAAGAAAACCTCCAAGAGAAAAAGGGTAGTGTATACTGATTCTCATGCAGATGCAGCAGCAGAGGATGAAGATGAGGAAGCACCCCAGCCTGCTCCTCAGAAGCAGAAGCTCATGGGTGATGCCATTAAGGCCGGAGCCACTTCAAAGTCCAAGAAATCTGCTCAAGCTAAGGCAGCTCCAGCAAAGCCTGCTGCCAAGCCCAAGAGGACTACCAGAAACATTCCAGCATCTGAAAAGAACAAGGATGATGTGCCACCAGCTGAGTCTGATGAGGAAGGACAAATGTTGCTGAAACTCCGTCCAAAACTGCCACTTCACAATGATGCTCATCCTCAAGCTGAGGATATGAAGGCAAGGAAAGATAGAGGTCTCAGGCTATGGAGACAAGCTGACCCATATGCCATGAGGAGAAGAACTGCTGTAGATCCCAGATTTCACACCAGAGAGCAGCAAGACTTCTATGAGACTGTGCTGATGGACAAGAAGCCAATAGTCGCAGACACCAGATACGTTGACTGGGAATACATTGACAGCGAAGAGCACAGAGATTTCTTTCCACATGTGCATGAAAGCTTCACTGCATGTGGAGTTGCAGAGTTTGTAGGTCAGAAGTTGACCAGTTGGAACGATGAGATGATCATGCAATTCTATGCCACAGCTCACTTCTATCCTGATGGGAAGATCACATGGATGACTGAAGGTCAAAGGTTCTCTTCTTCTGTTGAAGAATGGGCAGAAATTCTGAATGCTCCAGTGCAGCGAGAAGATGATATTGATGTCTATGGGATTCCAAAGAAGAATCATGATTCCATGAAGAACATGTACAAGGAGATCCCCGCAGCAGATTTGGAAGTATGGAAGCTCGGCTCAGTCTACCATCTCCAGGCAGGTTTACCTACCACTAATACTATTTTGAGGCATACCTTGATGCCCAAGTCTGGAGATCATCGCATGATCAGAGGATATTCTATCAACATGCTGCATATACTTGATGAGAAAGCACCTTTCAAGGTGATGGACTTAATGGTAGAGACCATTAAGAGGACTGCAGCTGACCAGAAAAGGTCATGTGGATTTGCCCCACAGATTCAGATGCTTATCAATGCCAAGTTTGGCACGGGCAAATTCTTGTTGGATAGGAAACATTTACCCCTGCAGCCAGAGCATGAAGACAATGTTGTTGTGATGGATGAGGAGGATCCGACATCTGTTGAAGGTCAAGCCAAGATCGAAGCTGCTAGGAAAGCCAAAGCTGACAAAGAAGCAGCAGCAGCAGCAGCTAAACCAAAGAGTTTCGGAGAGCAGATTCTTGAAGCTACTCAAAGGATTGAACAACGCCTGGCCAGCATTGAACAATCTCAGGAGAGCTTAGAGAGGATTGTTGACGAGAAGATCCACGCTCTGGACGTGAAGCTGACTGAAATTCAAGTGACCGTCAACAAGCTTGAGGCAGACATGGAGGAAGCAAAGCAGGACAAGGCAGAGCTCGTGCAGGATGACTTAGTCCAGGATTCTCAGCGACAGACTGCTCCGGTTCCCAAAGGATCCCGATCAGCTGCTATTCCAGTGACTGACACCAGGACTACAGCTTCAGCACCTCCTACAGCTCCAGCAGTTACTCCAGCTACAGCTCCAGTGTCCACTCCTCCAGCACAGACATCAGCTGAAGTCTTCGCCGATGCCGTCATATCTACTCCGACATCAACCCAGACAGGAGCCGCCAGCAGAGCCCACAGTGACGTTTAGCTCTATGCTTTTTCGAACTTTTTGGTAACTTTTTGCCAAAGGGGGAGAAATTGTATAGATCATAGGGCTTCGAGAGAGAGAGTGCTGTTATCTTGTATGACTATTTACTCATGTCTTGGTGATTGGGTGCATGTTGTTCATTCTTATCATTTTGTGCGCTCCACCAAGATGTATGTGACATGGAAGAGTGACCCATGAACCTAATCGATTGTGCATTTGCATTCAAACGCAAATCTTAAATAATGCACAAATTTAGGGGGAGCTCTTGCTTATCACATACTTCTCAAAGCGACGATATTATTCATTGATTATATCCCTTGTCGAAGCTTTGATCTATATGTTGTCATCAATTACCAAAAAGGGGGAGATTGAAAGTGCAACTAATCCCCGGGTGGTTTTGGCAATTAATAACAACATATATATCATTGAACTAATAGTTACTTGAGAATCATTTCAGAGAAGTTCAGTGATATGGGTATGGCAATGACTGAAGAAGTGGACCCCTCAAAATGCTAAGGCAAGCATTGGCAAAAGCTCAAGACTCCATTTTTGGTTTAGTGATCCAAGATCACATTGAGTCCATAGGAAAAGCCAATACTATTAAAAGGGGATGAGGTTATGTTGATGATCTGGTTGCTCAAGTGCTTAGTGATACATCTCCTAAACTATCAGCAACTTTCACTGCCAAATACACTCATAAGTAATCTCGGTCCCACCGATATTCCAAACTCAGTCACACCGAGATGAACCACCTCAGCCATAAGCCAAACCCTAGAAAAATCAGATATTCCGATTTTGAAATCGGTTTCACCGAAACATGGGCTGCCAAGCTTCTGTAACCTTCTGTCATCAAATCGGTGTCACCGAGATGATGAAGTCGGTCCCACCGAAACTGGCATGCTCCTGTCTTTGCTCAAATCGGACTAACCGAGATGGTATTTTCGGTCCCACCGAAAACCCCAACGTTCACATTATTTGAACTTTCGGTCTCACCGAGTTGTCCACTTCGGTCCCACCGAGATTGCTCAAATATGTGTGTAACGGTTGGATTTTGTGTGGAGGCTATATATACCCCTCCACCCCCTCTTCATTCGTGGAGAGAGCCATAAGAAAGAACTACCACTCCTACCTTACATTTCTGAGAAGAGAACTACCTACCCTTGTGTTGAGATCAAGTTGCTCCACTCCCACCATATGAAACTTGATCTCTAGCCTTCCCAAGTTGCTTTCCACTCAATCCTTTCTTCCACCACAGCCAAATCAGTGAGGAGAGTTGAGTGTTGGAGAGATTATCATTTGAAGCACAAGAGCAAGGAGTTCATCATCATCTACAACATCTATTACCTTTTGGAGGGTGGTGCCTCCTAGATTGGTTAGGTGTCGCTTGGGAGCCTCCGTCATCGAGATGTGGAGTTGAACCAAGAAGTTTGTAAGGGCAAGGAGATCGCCTACTTCGTGAAGATCTACCCCGAGTAAGGCTAGCCCTCAGTGGGCGTAGGCCATGATGGAATAGACAAGGTTGCTTCTTCGTGGACCCTTCGTGGGTGGAGCCCTCCGTGGACTCGCGCAGCCGTTACCCTCCGTGGGTTGAAGTCTCCATCAACCTGGATGTACGATAGCACCACCTATCGGAACCACGGGAAAAATCACCGCGTCTCCAAATTGCGTTTGCTCTTCTCCACCTCTCTTTACTACATGTGCAATTTACTTTCCGCTGCCTATACTCTAGAATTGCATGTGTAGGGTGATGCTTGACTTGATCATAATTGTGAATCTGCCAAAAACTGTTCTTGATCAAAAGGCAGAATTTTTATATTTACAAGTAGTCTAATCACCCCCCCTCTAGACATACTTTCGATCCTACACTTTACGAATCTTGGGCACCGACGGTTCAGAATCTGAAGAAAGAGTGATTACCTCAGTTTCGGCCGCTTTATCAGCTTCAGCCAAGTCCTGTGAAAAGACATTGTTAACATAAATCGGGATAAAAGAGAACAAAGCATATCAGGATTAACTCATACCTCAGAATCCGTATCATCTTCTTCAACATGTGAACCAGAGCCAGCAACCGCACAACGAAGGTTTTCCGGCGCGGCTGTTTGCCTGACTTATCCTGAGGTTTTCTTTTCCAGAAAGGATCGTCGGCCTGTGTAGAAGATGAGAGATAAATGGAAGATAATTTAAATGAACGGATTAGAAACAAACAGAAGAGATTAAGGCTTACCGCTGGCATTTTGTTCTTCTTATAATATGGAGCCAATCCGGTTTTGCTACATTCCTCCAGGGAGATGTTGAGCATTTTCTTGGCAGATTCAATAACTTCCTTTTCAGGAAGTGTTACGTAGGAAAACCGTTGAGGATCATCCGGCTTTCCGGTGTACTGATACATTAAACCGGAGCGCCGACTCAGAGGGAGGATACTCCAGGCAAGCCAGCAACGCATAAAATCAACTCCAGTCAATCCGTTGGCCATAAAGGCTTTGAGTTTGGCGAGTTGAGAGGCGAACCGGGGCCGTTCTGAAGAGCTGGGACGCTGCGGCAGTGGATGATCTTCAGGAAGACGATGTTCGCGATAAACCGGCAGTGGGTTCTCTCCTTCAGGTGAAGTATCGTGGCAATAGAACCAAGATTTGTTCCACTCCTTGGGGTGTGTATGGAGAGCAGCGTGAGGAAAGACCGCGTCTCTTCTCTTTTGAATGCTAACCCCACCCAGTTCTTGATGAGGTCCGCCAGTAAACTCAGTTCGCCGGTTCAAATGGAAAAAATCCCGGAACAAGTCGACTGATGGCTCCTCTTGAAGATACACCTCGGAGAAAACTTGGAAATCGCAGATGTTTGATATGGAATTTGGACCTATGTCCTGAGGATGAAGCTGAAAAGCGGCAAGCACGTCCCGAAAGAACTTTGAACCGGGAGGACTAAAGCCCCGGGCTATATGATCAAAGAAAACAATAACTTATCCTTCTTTGGGAGAAGGGGGGCATTCATTTCCTGGGGCCCGCCATTTCAGAACTGCTTGAGGGCCCAGAGTGCCAATTGCAGCAGCATTAGCTAAGTCTTCTTCCGTAATGACGGAAGGAACCCAGTCGCAAGAAACGAACTGCTTGGCAGACATATTAGCAGAAGGAAAGTGCTGAAAAGGTGAAGTATAAAATCCGGATTACTCAAGTACAGAGGCATAAACCGGATCACATATGCAAAATTACAACGACGGTTTAGACAAGGGACTAATGGCATTAATAACCCGGAAGCAAGCAGGAAACGAGCTGCTACCGGTTTATGACAACAAAAAAGAAAGAAGCTAAACCGTCAGGTTCATGGTTGATACGTTGCAGAAACAATGCATGATTGACTAAACCGGCGAGTATCTTAGAGATCTATGAGGATGAAGAAACAGGTTTCTACAAGAAGCTAAGGTAAAACAGATCTGAGCGGTAAGACAAAGAGGAAATTTATGCAGGTCTATTACAGAAGAACTGCGGGGGTCTTATACAGAGCGGATGAATCTAAGGATTTAATCTAAAAATACCAAGTCTAAGCATAAAGCAGCGGAGCAGGAGCAGATCTCAAAGGTAATCTGAGATTGAATCTACCGCAGAAACAACATAAGGGATGAACAGATAGAGCTTCGAGGTCTCATGACAGAATCAATGGTGAAACCCTAAGCTACAGATCTACAGCGAGGGAAAAAGGGATACCTGAGGCAGAAGGAAACGGCGGCGGAGTGGCTCTGGACGCGATTCAGGTTGATGCAGCGGCCTGGTCGACGATGGCGACGAGCTCGAGCGCAGCGGAGAGGCTTCGGGCGACGGAGGAGGAAGATGAGCGGAAGGAAGAAAAATAAGGGCGCGGCCGTATTTATAAAGGTGGAGAGATGAAACGGCAAGCGCGGGATTTGAGGAAGAAAGAGATTGGATAAAGATTCTCATGACGCCTCGATTTTCGGGATGGCCATTAAATAAAGGTAACCAACAGCTGTGCGCAGTAAATGCGGAAGTGATGTCACGATCGAATCAAACGATTTTCTGGGATGACGTCATAGCCGGTTTACAAAAACAGAGGAGATACAAGAAAGAAGTTTATGCAAGATTTGGGAGACTGACATGAACAAGTTCAAGTCATTCTGGGGCCTAATGTCAGGGATATTACTAGCAGGTGTAAACCGGCTAGGTTAAACCGGATTATGGTGATACTGTTGTATAATTATAAGCTCAGTAGAGATTACTGCCCATGAAGGCTTAAGGCCCAGGTGTAAAGGTTACGGTTTGTAAACCGTCCTATCATGTAAACTTGAGACACAAGGAAAGAGAATAGAGACCGAGGCGGACACGATTATGAGCCGGCCTCGGGACTGTGTAAACCGGACCGGGCGTTACCTCCTATATAAAGGGACGACCCGACGACGGTTCAAGAACAAGAAACAACCCGACGAGACACAGGCAAGCAATCAGCTCCCTGTTCATCGACGCCCAAGCAATACCAAACCGAACTAGACGTAGGCTTTTACCTTCATCGAAGGGGCCGAACTAGTATAACCCCTCTGTTTCCTTTGTGTGCTTTTAACCCCTTCAAGCTAACCCGTGCGATGGTTCCATCACTAAGTCCGTTAAACCGGACATCTGCCGTGTTAATTCCACGACAGGGTTGTCAATCCCTTTACGGTCACTTACGAAAGTGAGATCTGATAGAGATGATAGTTTGATATTTTTGGTATTTTTGGTTATAAGAGCATAAAGTAAAAGCGGAAAAGTAAAGTAGATTGTAAATTGATATGTTGAGAATAGACCCGGGGGCCATAGTGTTCTCCAGTGGCTTCTCTCATGATAGCGGTATTCTACGGCGGGTAAACAAATCACTGTCGAGCAATTGATAGAAAAGCAAATAATTATGATACTATATAGGCATGCTCATTATATATAGGCATCACGTGACCGAAACGATTCCGCATCTACTATTATTACTCCACACATCGACCGCTATCCAGCATGCATATAGAGTATTAAGTTCATAAGAACGGAGTAATGCCTTGAGCAAGATGACATGATGTAGAGGGATAAACTCAAACATAATGATATAAACCCCATATTTTTATCCTCGATGTCAACAATACAATACGTGCCTTGCTGCCCCTACTGTCACTGGGAAAGGACACCGCAAGATTGAAACCAAAGCCAAGCACTTCTCCCATTGCAAGAACTATAGATCTAGTAGGCCAAACAAAACCAATAATTCGAAGAGACTTGCAAGGATATTATAATCACACACAAAGAGTTCAGAAAAGAACCAAATATTTCTCATAGATAAGCTTGATCATAAACCCACAATTCATCGGATCTCGACAAACACACCGCAAAAAGAGATTACATCGAATAGATCTCCTCGAAGACCGAGGAGAACTTGGTATTGAGATCCAAAGAGAGAGAAGAAGCCATCTAGATACTAGCTATGGACCCGAAGGTCTGTGATAAACTACTCACAACTCATGGTGAGGCGATGATGATGATGTAGAAGCACTCCGTGGAAGATCCCCCCTCCGGCGGAGCTCCGGAACAGGCCCCAAGATGGGATCTCACGGGAACAGAAGGTTGCAGCGTTGGAACAAGGGTTTTCTCTGTTGTTCTGATAGTTTTGGGGTACATAGGTATATATAGGAGGAAGGAGGGCACCGGGGGCCAGACGGGGTGCCCACGAGGCAGGGGGCGCACCCTATTGGGGGGGGCACCCTCGTGGACGCCACGTCAGCCTACTCCGTGGTTCTCAAGTCTCCCGTGTGTATTTTTCTCCAAAAATATCTCTCCCAAAGGTTTCATTCCGTTTGGACTCCGTATGATATTCCTTTTCTGTAAAACCCTAAAATAGGCAAAAAACATCAATCTGGACTGGGCCTTTGGGTCAGTAGGTTAGTCCCAAAAATAATATAAAAGTGTATAACAAAGCCCATTAAACATCCAAAACATCATAAATAATAGCATGGAACAATAAAAAATTATAGATACGTTGGAGACGTATCAAGCATCCCAAAGCTTAATTCCTGCTCGTCCTCGAGTAGATAAATGATAAAAACAGAATTTTTGATGAAAATGCTAACCAACATAGTTTTTCAATGTAATTCTCTTAATTGTGGCATGAATGTTCAGATCTGAAAGATTCAAGACAAAAGTCTATATTGACATAAGAAATAATAATACTTCAAGCATACTAACAAAGCAATCATGTCTTCTCAAAATACTATGGCTAAAGAAAGTTATCCCTACAAAATCTTATAGTCTGGCTATGCTCCCTCTTTATCACACAAAATATTCATATCATGCACAACCCCGATTTCAGCCAAGCACTTGTTTTCATACTCTATTCTTTCAAACCTTTCAACTTTCACGCAATACATGAGCGTGAGCCATGGATATAGCACTATGTGGAATAGAGAGGTGGTTGTGGAGAAGACAAAAAGGAGGGAGATAGCCTCACATCAACTAGGCATATGAATGGGCTATGGAGACGCCCATCAATAGATATCAATGTGAGTGAGTAGGGATTGCCATGCAACGGATGCACTAGAGCTAAATATGTATGAAAGCTCAACAAAAGAAACTAGTGGGTGTGCATACAACTTGCTTGCTCATGAAGACCTAGGGCATTTGAGGAAGCCCATCGTTGGAATATACAAGCCAATTTCTATAATGAAAATTCCCCCTAGTATATGAAAGTGACTAAACATGAGACTCTATATCATGAAGAACATGGTGCTACTTTGAAGCACAAGTGTGGAAAAAGATAGTAGCAATTGTCCCTTTTTCTTTTCTTTTTCCTTTTTCCCTTTTTTGGGCCTTTCTTTTTTCTTTGGCCTTTTTTTCTTTTTTGGAGGGGCTTTCTTGATTTAGCCTTTCCTCACATGGGACAATGCTCTAATAATGATGATCATCACACTTTCATTGAATTAGAACTCGATACTGGAACAAGTATGACTCTATATGAATGCCTCCGGTGGTGTACCGGGATGTGCAATGAATCAAGAGTGACATGTATGAAAAATTATGCATGGTGGCTTTGCCACAAATACGATGTCAACTACATGATCATGCATGGCAATATGACAATATGAAGCGTGTCATATGAACGGAACGGTGGAAAGTTGCATGGAAATATATCTCAGAATGGCTATGGAAATGCCATGATAGGTAGGTATGGTGGCTGTTTTGAGGAAGGATATATAGTGGGTGTATGGTACCGGCGAAAGTTGCGCGGTACAAGAGAGGCTAGCAATGGTGGAAGGGTGAGAGTGCGTAATATCCATGGACTCAACATTAGTCATAATAGCTCATATACTTATTGCAAAAATCTACGAGTCATCAAAACAAAGCAATCAACGCATGCTCCTAGGGGGGAGGTTGGTAGGAATTAACCATCGCGCGCCCCCGACCTCCACACAAAGGTTGACACTTTACAAATACCTCATGCTTTAACTTCGTCACATAGCGGTTCACCATACGTGCATGATACGGGAATCACTAACCTTAACACAAGCATTTATCAATTTCATAATAACTCCACTAGCATGACTCTAATATCACTATCCTCATATCTCAAAACAATTATCAAGCATCCAACTTCACATCCTATTCAATGCACTTATGGTGAAAGTTTTTACTACATTGATATTGGATGTCTATCATGCGAAGGCTAGTTATATAGCCAAAGCACATTACCATGCTGTTTTAATAGACTCTTAAAAGGATATAAGTGAAGCATGAGAGATCAACAATTTCTACAAAATATAATCACCACCGTGCTCTAAAAGATATAAGTGAAGCACTAGAGCAAAAACTATTCAACTCAAAGGATCTAAATGAAGCACATAGAGTGTTCTATCAATTCATAGGCCATATTTAACTCTCTCAATGTGGGGACCCCGACTTAAGAGTCGAGATCACCGAATGCACGTGTACAGTGATCCCAGAGATCAATGATCACTGAACACACAGAAGCTGAATAACAAGGGTCTTACATATATACATACCGTCTTACACAAATTATGACCATTATGGCCAAGTATTACATAGATAAAGCCTCAAGGGTTGAATAGCAAATAAACTCGAATAGCGGAAGTCTTCATAGATAAGTAGAACCCATGCCATCTGCCTTAACCCTACAGGCATTCTGACTGGGAAAGCGTCCTAGTTCACATGTTCGTCTCCATAGAATTCTTCTTCAAATTCTTGCTCCTCCATGCCTGGCCAATTAAATAACCAGTGGCAAGCCAATGAGTACCTTGAATGTACTCGCAAGCAACCCATGATTTGGTTCAAGGTAACAATGCAAAAATAACAATAAGCAACTTAGTTGCAAGCTAGCTAAGTTGTTCTACCATCATGTAACATGCATCAATGAATTTGGGTAACCTCGAAGACAGGTTACAGATATCAACATGAGTAGAGTTCAATTCTTTATCAACGAGTCAAGTCACCACCTTGACTCAACACATACACATACTTTCACCGAGATTGTAAAATTCTGGACATAATTTAAGTAGCACCTCCCAACTGTCCCTGACCGTGGACACGGCTATTCGAATAGTTTTACACTCTGCAGAGGTTGCGCACTTTACCCACAAGATCCGGGAAGCTTTCGTGTCACCCACGATCCCGCAGTACCTCAAGTACTCGGGGGAAGCACCCGGTCATTACCTTTCCCTAGATGACACTAACATAGGGTCCACTCGTTGGTGCACAGCCCTCGTGTACAAACGGTAAATCATGGGACTTGCCCTTTTTGCATTGTTATGCATACACGAAGGGACCAACGGTGTGTCCGGTGCCCTGTGAAAACAGTCATGGTCGCCTATCCAAGCACGACCCCGTCCCGGGAGAGACCTCAAGTCTTCCCCGTCACTAGTAATGTGGGCACCATGCTAGTATCGGCCTAAGTAATCAATAATGCCCTGTCCCATAAGGGGTAGAGTGGTTGCACATGTTTGGTTGGGACGGTAGTCACACATAAATCTAATCCATCATTTCACCCACACACAAGATCTTTCTTGGCACACCACTTCTTCCTCATGTGATGACCTAACTCAACATCACCCTCGGGCATTAGGGGCACCCGATGGGGTTTTCGAAAAGAATGCAACCACGAAGGATTCATGGCTCATATGCATTACTAAGCATCACAACTACTCATTTGTCATTGTATCTAAGCACATAGTAAGATCATGTGTAAGGCATGCATCATGTGGTGGCTTTCAACTAGTTCACCACCGTCACTCTTATCATCATGCATTCGGAAATAAAAGGGTTCCGAGGAACACAAGGGTATCATGGTCAAAGGGCTGCTTGCCTGGGTTGGCTTGGTCTTCAAAGTCTTCAAATCCTTCCCATCCTTCTTCTTCAGCAACCTCGTCAAACACGGTATCTAATCGTCGCAATAAACAACGGGAAAATAAGACCATAATAAAAACAGAAAAACCAAAGTGCTCAGAAAAATGTCAACTTATTTTTATAAAATACTAGAGGGAAAACTAAGATGGCAAAAATTCTTAGATTGAGATTTGGAGTGACAGAATGGGGTACATGAATTTTTGAACAGGGGTTTTAGTGTTCAAATATGGATTTAAATTTTGAACAGAACATAAAAGGTCCATGGATATGGGTGAAAGTGACATCATTAAATAGGTTGGAATTTTACAAGTTTTTAGGAACTGGAATTAATTCATTTGGATAAATATTTTATCCTGTGGAATTATTTGAAAATCCCACAGAAAAGAAAAAGGAAAAGGTTCCTGTGCAACTGGGCCAGAATGGCCACAGTGCAGCAGGCCCATGGGGGGAATCAGCGCACCGCACGGGCGCCAGCGCGCGCGCCAGGTTTCAAACCTAACGGGCGGGGCCCGGCGTCAGTGAGAGGAGAGAGAGGCGAGGGCGAGGGGAGGCTGACTGGTGGGGCCCGCCTGTCATCCCTAACCCTCCGGTAGAGGGCCGGCGAGCTCACCGACGACGATTCGGGGCACGGCAGGGCGAGCTAAGGGCAGGGACGGAATCAGCGTGGTGTCGCCAATCTGGTGGAGGTGGAGTTGGTCATCGGAGTGGCCTGATTCGCCGGCGGCGAGGTCACGCGGCGGAGGAGCTTCGGGTGGTGGTGGTTCTGGCCGTTTCCGGCAGCTGCAGAGAGGGAAAAGAAGGGGAAAAGGATCAGTGGGGCTTCATGGTGCTAGATCGAGCGAGAGGAGCGATGGGGAGGGCATGTACCGAGCGGACGACGGCGAGCCGCCGCGGCGGAGCTCGAGCTCGATCTCGAGCTCGGGCCTGTCTGGAGTGGAGTGAGTGGCGTAGGGGGAAGATTAGGTGGGTGAGAGAGCGGTTGGT
>LR738714.1:481654667-481692610 GCA_902687465.1 Secale cereale
GGGGGAGGGTCCTTGACCTGTGCGCCGGCGAGCTTCTGCCCGTTGCCACAGGGCTCGGGAGGAGCTGAGGTGGTGTCTGTGGTGTTGGTGGATGCGGTCCAGGGCCGGGGAGAGGAACAGAGAGAGCGGGGGAAGCATCCAGAGCAGCGCGCGTGTGAGGCCGAAGATTGGAGCTTGCGGGCAGCCGGCGCGTGTGCGAGGGCAGCCACAGGAGGGAGAAGGAGGAGGGGACAGCGCCGGGGCGTGTTGCGGATGTCGAGGCACATAGACTGGCGCGAGGGGGAAGCACGAGGTGGTCGGGGGCTGCTGATTGGAGGAGGCTACAATGCAGGCGTGCACTGTAGCGCGCTCTGGAGCACGCCTATTGCATGCCATGGCATGCCTTTGGCTTGCTGGACGCGGCCACCTTGTCTGGGGGGTCAGGTAAGGAGTAAACAAGTGGGCTGTGGCCTTGGATGCCTTGGTTACCCATTGGAAGAGGAAGGAGGTTGAGGGAGAGTGAAAACTGGGCTGTCCAGCAGAGTAAAATGGGGTTTTCACCCCTCAATTATTGAGCTCTGGCCATTGGGGAAGTTACTGGAGGTGCAAGGGAACTTGGGGAAGCTGTGGTAAAAAGTGGGGCTCAAGGAGAACAAGGGAAGAGGTGAAAATGGTAACTTTGGAAAATCACCAGAAGGTGTTTGATGTGGTATTGAGCAATCAAATGATCTCCACTAGCCATGATACTTAACAGGATTAAATGGCATATGGAAATAGGGTGTTTCACCAAGTTTGGGCTTATTTGAAGAAACGTGCCAATGTAACTTTGGTGAACCCTAGAAATCAACAGAAATGGTTTCACCATGTTTGAGTCAAGCTAATCATCTTCCCTTGATTCACCACTTGGTGTAGTGTCATCATCTGTGGTTATGATTGTAATGCCCCGGATGTAGTACTTTCCCTTTTGGGCAATATAATATATCTCTGGCTTCATCTATTCCATTCCGGGTTCTTTGTCTTTCGGGTTTTCGTCATTTTGTTGTGTGCGTTTTTGGCATTCATTCATATCAGGTAGTCATGTGCATCGCATTGCATTTGTGTTGTCGTTTGCATCCGGTCCCACTCGTTCCTTTCCGTTGTCCGTTTTGCGTTCCGGAGCTCTCTCACGTGTCCGTGGCATCCCCGAGGCCTACTTTGGTGTTTGGCCGTGTAACGTTTCCGGTTTGGCGTGAGACTTGTCGTGTGTTGTTGTTTTGGTGTGTGTAAGCCGCCTGTCAAATCTCGTCGCGTTTGGAGTTCGTTTGCTACCCCAACAGTTATTCTCGTGGGCTGAAAGTACCCCCTCTTTGAGGCCCAAGACACCCCTCCAATAGCCCACCAAACCAACCCAAACCCCTCCCTTCATCTAGGCCATCCAATTCTGATCGCGTGGCCGAAAACCACACCTCATTTGGACAACCCTAGCTCCTTCTGCCTATATATTTGTCCATCTTCCCCAATTTTTGCCCTAAATAAAAACCCTAGACCTCATCCCCTTCCTCCAGCCATCTTCTTCCTCCAGATCGGGAACTCGCCGGAGCTCGCCGGAATCCGCGCCACCGCCGGCCATCTCCATCTCCACGCCGATCCGCCGCCGCCTCCTGCCTCCACGCCGGCCGCGCCGCGCCCGCCGCCCCGCCGCCGACCGGCGCCGCCACCTCGCCGGCCGGGCCGCCGCGCCCTCGCCGTGCCCTCCTCCCGTCGCCAGCCCGCAGGGGCATCGCAGCCGCCGCCGCTCCTCGATCGGATCGGGGAAGGAGCCCCCGATCGGATCCGCTCCAACCGCCTGGGCCGACTCCGCGCCGCGTGGGCCGAAACCCTAGGCCCAGCAGCCGCCTGCGCGCTTGGGTCCTCCTCCGCCGGCCCGAGCCGCCCCAAGCCCGGTCCGCCGCGTCAAGGCCACGTGGGCCGCGGCCCATCCCGCGTCCGCCCGATCCGCAGAGTCGCCACCGCCGCTCGCTCGAGGGAGGAGCGAGCTCCCTCGATCCAGACCCGCCAGGTGGGCTGGATCCCAAACGGGCCGGGGCGCCCGATCCGCTTCCTCGCCGGCCTGCTAGCGCCCGCTTCAGACCTGATCCGCCTCCGAGCCGTTGACCAGATCCAGTCGCCGTTGACCCGAGGAGGTTGATTTTTTTTTCCACTAAGTCCTCAGATTTTACCTGTCTGATGCTATTTTAGAATGATGATAACTTTTTGTGTGATGGTCCGATTTGAGCAAATGATATGTCCAAATGTTCGTGGAGACATGTACTACGTTTTGTTCCATTGTGGCATGCATGTTTGAGGTCATCTAGATGCTTAAATATCTGTTGGAAGAGGGCTACTTGTTATAAACTGCTGTTAGTAGTTGTTTTCATGCCATCTTTGCAATGTGATAACTTTTTGCATGTTTATCCAAATGAAGCAAATGACATGTCCACGTGTTCGCCTTGTCATGCTCTACATGTTGATTGCTTAGGCTTGCATGATAGAATTAATTTTGCCATGTTTATCCCCTTTGCAAAGTGCTATGTGGCTGTTATGTCATTAAACTTGTTATGAGATGTCATTTTGAGGAGCTCGTTGCTATCGTTGTGTTTGTCCCCTTGATGCATGCTTAGATGTTTTGGGTTCACCATCATGTGTACTTTGCTGTGGTGCTTACCACTTGCCATGTTTAGCTTTGAGGTGACTTAAACTTGCTCACAAAGATGCCATGATGAAACTGTTGTTTTAACACTTAGTGAAATTTCACTAAGTCTGGAATCTGTAATTTCCAGATGCCATGTTTGCTTGTTGTTCTAGGCCAATCCATGATAGTTTTGGGGTGAATCTTGATGATTCCTTGTTGTATATATTGTTGGCTATCCATTCATGCTCTCACATGCTTATTTGAGTGGCTGTAGCATATCTAACTTTTGCTCCCAAGTTGCAACAAATTACTGCTGTCAGGATTTTGTTGTCAAGTTCAATATGTCATAGCTTGTTGCTATTGATCCATGGCTCCTTTGGGGATGCTCCAATGGACTTATTTGCTGTAGGATATGTCTAGTTTATGTCCATACTCTTTGCCATGATGTTTGAGTGCTGTAGGCCTTTTATCTCTTGACACGAATTTGCTATGTGGCTGTTATTTTCAGCTTGTGCGTATTTATTGTTTCGGGTGTAACTTTTAGCCGTAGCTCTGTTTTGAGCAAGTCCTATATGAAACTTGGGTGATTTTTCATGTAGATTCATAATATCCTATTGTTATCATGTTGGAAAGTATTTTGCTTGAATGCAAATTTTCCATGCTCCTTGTGCGATTACACTGTGCTTCCTTTGTAGACTTCCTGTGCTTCCATAGTGCATTTGTTTTGCTTCCTTAGTGCATCAGCCATGCATCCAGCATTTTCGTGTGCGCATTGCATCTTGTTGATTTCGGGTCTTGTGTGTTTGTGTTGAGTAGAGCAGGAAGCTGAGACCGAGTACGAGTACGAGCACGAGGTTACTACCGAGGTTGAGAACGAGGACCCCTCTTACGATCCCATCGACAACTCTTCAGGCAATATGACCGAACCCCGATAACATTACTATCTTTGCCTATTGCTAGAAGTCTCGATCTATAGTTTTGCCTCGATGCCCATGTTTTCCTGTCAGCCTCCTATTGTAACCATGAACCTGTTTAACCACCCTACCTATGCAAACCTTTGATTGGCTATAAGTACGCTTCGCTCAGCCCCTCTTATAGCATTGCTAGTTGCAGGTGAAGTTGAAGATGCTTGCTTCATGTTGAAGTTGTTGGGTTATATCACACTATATTAATTATTAAATGAAATCATCTATATATTGGTAATGGGTGGAAGGCTAAGCCTTTTGCTTGGTGATTTGTTCCACTCATGCCGCTAGGAACCGTATAAACCGGTGTTATGTTCCTTGATTATGCGTTCCTCACACGGTTGGGGTTATGGGACCACCTCGATAAACCGCTAAGTGCTAAGTCTTTTCCAGCAAGTCCCAACATTGGTACTATTTGCCTAATAACTAAAAAAGCATAGGGAGTAATTAACCCTCTTTCTTAATCAACAACCCCGGGCCAGTGCTCCACATGAGTGTTGGTCCGAACTGGGGGTCCTGCAGGGCCACCTCGAGGAAACTCAAGGTCTGGTAAAAACCTGTAGCATCGCCCATCCGGTCGTGGCCTGAGACTAGATACGCGCGGCTACTATCAGGGTGTCGGCATGCCAGGAGGATTTGCTGGATTAGCCTTACCTTAGTTCGGAGTATCTTGAGCACGGGATTCCGAGGATACTCGGGCCTTCCCACCTTGGAGTTGCGACTCCGCGGATCGTGGGCTTGTCATGGGCCAAGTTGGAACACCCCTGCAGGGTTATGAACTTTCGAAAGCCGTGCCCGCGGTTATGTGGCCGATGGGAGCTTGTTAATATCCGGTTGTAGAAAACTTGACACCATGTTCCAATACACTACCAGCGTGAGTACCGTGACTGTCATTTTCCGAAAGGGTTTCGGGAGATGAACACGGTGGGGTTATGTTTGACTTGCTTTAGTTAGGATCACTTCGTGATCATCTCTCGACCGAGGCACCTTCTCTTCTCGCTCTCTTTTACGTAAGTTAGTGTTAGTGCTGTTGCAGACTCTTGTTCTTTCTTCAGCCTTGTTCCACACCCAAGGCTTAAATAGTCGTGTTACCCGGGAACGGGATTGCTGAGTCCTCTGTGGCTCACAGTTACTTCACCACCCCAGATGCAGGTACGATGGTGAGCTACCCAGGCGATGGCACTGAGCTAGACTGGGAGTACAACGAGGAGCGTAGCCGTTACTATGTCCGTTATCCCGATGATCAGTAGTGGTTCTTCTACTAGGATTCGATCTAGACCTGTGGTTTATGTTATGTTTGGTATCTTGTCATTTGGATCTTACCCTTAGATGGGTTGTGATGTTTTATTGAATGATGTTTGGACATGTAATGAATTTGTGTGACGTGGCGAGTGTAAGCCAACTATCTTTTCAGTTTTCCATCCCTATTTTTACATGAGTTGTGCAAAGGTACCAAACTTGCGATCATTCCAGAATGGGATTATGTCTTTAAGTCGTGCCTCGACACGTAGGAGATATAGTCCCATCCTGGGCATTACAAGTTGGTATTCAGAGCCTTCTCCGACCTAGAAGCCCCACTGATTGATCGAATCGTTGACGGTCGAGTCTAGGCACACACTGAAAAAGTTTTGAGTCCTATATTTATATCGGAGAGTAGGATTTCTTTGATCCTCATCCCCTTTCATTCTTGTGAGGACTCCTGACGACTACTCTTGCATCTTCAACTTTCAAAAATTGCACCAAATTTTTTTTAGGAATCTCGCGAGTATTGTTGGATTGTTTCGATGTCCTTGTGACGAGAATATTGTTCTCGATGCCTCCTGACATTAGGGGTTGTGGCAGTGTCCCGGGGAGTTGAGCTTCGGGGTATTGTCTTCACAAGCATATCGCGACAGTACTAGAATACTTAAGACGTCCGACATCGAAAACTCTCCTATACGGTTAGTGGCAAGATAACCCCGACATCACCCAGTACTGGGGAGGTAGTTCGGGAGTATTGCCATAGCTTTGTATAGTGGATGCTTTTCGAAGGTCCGAGGTAGACGGTTTCCGAGAAAGACTGGTTATGTGTTGAAGGATGGATACAGCTGGATGTAGGTTTAGAGTTGATTGCGCGGTGCTTCCCCTGTATCCCCAACACCTGATTGCATAACTGGAAACTTTCGGAAATTCATAGGTGGGTTTATCCAGTAGATCGTAGGCATTCTTCCAACGAATGCAGGTTAGCGAGTTCGGGGTTCTACATTGAGTGAAGTGGTTTTATGGCCGATGTTCCGATCGGGAGTTGCATCTTAAAGGGTCCTTGGCTATGCTGATCCGGGTATTGCAAAACCCTTTCGTAACGCGTTCCATAATCTTACAGCACAAAGATGTCGAACGAAGCTCCTATCTTGTGTTTGTTCCATCCATACCTTGTTGTTTTTCTTATTTACCTTTTGTCCCCTATGTGGCTTCTCGTGAAGATTGTTGTTATCATTAAACTGAGAATTTCATTCGTTCCTCTTGTTCGAATGATTCTTGTGAAGACTATGTTGCACTTCTATCCGTTGTTTCAGCTTATGTCTTCTTTCAATCAAATTGCTGATTGGTGGTCATCTCTTTCAGGATGGTTCCGAAACGGGTTCCCAACGCTAACCCAGAGGGTGAAGAGGTTCCAGATCGTCCTCCTTCCCCTCCTCCTCCGTCTGAGGCTTGGAGAGCGATTATGCAAACTACAAATCAGAACACCCAGATGTTGATGCAGATGATGCAGTAAATGCAAGCAAATCAGGCAAATCAGGGTGCTCCAGGGAACCAAGGCAATTTCTTCAGCCAACAGCACCATGCTACTCTCAACCAGTTCTTGGCCAATCAACCAAAGGCTTTCAGTTACTGTGTCGACCCTCTCGATGCTGAAGATTGGATAACCAATATCAAGAAGCATTTTGAGTGCAGCAACGTAAGGCCTGAGGACTATGTGAAATTTGCAGCCTTCCAACTCAAGGACCAAGCAGCTGACTGGTGGCAGCAGTACAAAGACTCCAGAGAAGGGCGTGTGATCTCTTGGGAGGATTTCTGCAAGGATTTTCGCTCTCACCACATTCCAACAAGTGTCATCGAGGGTATGCGTGAGCAATTCCGCAACCTGAAGCAGGGCTCTATGACTGTCTACCAGTATAATGTCAAGTTCCAAAACCTCGCCCGCTATGCTACGCAAGACATACCAGATGCCAAGAGCAAGATCTATCAGTTCCGTGGAGGTCTCAAGGATGAACTTCAACTTGCTCTCACCTTGTTCGAGCCCGATGAGTTCGACAAATTCTATAACATGGCGCTCAAGCAAGAGGCAGCCCAGCTCAAGATGGAGGCTTCTAGAAAGAGGATTCGAGATGCCGTTCACTCCTCCTCATCTTCTCAAGTCGTCGCGAAACAACAGAAATTTTGGCTTCCTCCTCCTCCAGTGATTCGAGCTCCCTACAACAGCAACAAGAACTCTAGTGGACGTGGTTTCTCCCACCCACCCAACCCGAGCAACCAGTTGAAGAATCAGTTTCAGTCTCAAGGTTCCAAGTCAAGTGGTTCTCATTTCCGTCCTCTCTCAGAAGTGGTCTGCAACAAGTGCACTCAGAAAGGTCACTATGCTAACAAGTGCCCCAACCCAAAGCGACTTCCGCCTCCTCCACCTGTCAGCACAGCTATTGTCAAGCATAATCCCAAGCATGCAAGGGTGAATCTGATGAATGCAGCGCAAGCGGAGAATTCTTCTGATGTGATTTTGGGTAACCTTCTAGTTAACTCTTTTCCTGCTAAAGTGTTGTTTGATTCGGGTGCTTCTTGTTCTTTCATGTCATATCCATTTGCATCCAAGCACGATATTGTCACCAAAAATCTGCCAAGGGAGTTATCAGTTATTTCTCCGGGGAGACGAATGCATTCTAGTGTATATGCTCCGAATGTATCTATTCGCATGGGTGATTATCGCTTTCTGGCTAATCCGGTGGTTCTTGGCAATTCCGACATCAACCTCATCCTCGGGATGGATTGGCTTTCTCAGCATGATGCTCAAATTGACTGTGCACAGAAGGAAGTCAAGATTACTCATCCTGATGAAGATGTGATTATCTTCGCCTCCAGGGATAACACAATCAGGCTTTTCTCTCTCAATGACAAGGGCAAGATTAATGTCATCTCTCAAATTCCGGTGGTTAACGAATACGAAGACGTCTTTCCTGAAGAACTTCCAGGCATGCCTCCACACCGTCAAGTGGAATTCGTAATTGAACTCGAGCCGGGTACTGAGCCAGCATGCCGACGTCCGTACAAGCTCTCTCCCAAAGAGTTGAAGGAGTTGAAGAAACATCTTGATGAACAGGAGCGTATGGGTCTAATCAGGCCTAGTACATCTCCTTGGGGCTGTGGTGTCTTATTTGTCAAGAAGAAGGATGGCACGGAGCGTCTCTGCGTTGATTACCGGCCATTGAACAAGAAGACAATAAAGAACAAGTATCCGCTCCCCAACATCAACGAGTTGTTCGAGCAGCTCAAAGGAGCTAAAGTGTTCTCTAAGCTCGATCTCCGAATGGGCTATCACCAGATTCGCATTCGAGAAGAAGATATCCCCAAGACTGCTTTCAGAACGAGCTACGGCTCATATGAGTATACAGTCATGTCCTTTGGTCTCGCCAATGCTCCACCTACCTTCTCAAGAATGATGCACTACATTTTCAACCCCTACACCGGCGAGTTTGTGCTTGTGTATCTGGATGACATTTTGGTATTTTCCAAGAATGAAGAAGATCACGAAAAGCACCTCCGTCTCGTTCTCGACAGGCTCCGTGAACATAAGTTCTATGCCAAGTTCTCCAAGTGCGAATTTTGGCTCGATAAGGTCTTGTATCTGGGCCATATCATCTCCGCTGACGGTATTGCGGTGAACCCCGAGAAAGTTGAAGCAATTGTCAACTGGGAAGCTCCTCAGAACGTCAAGCAACTCCGAAGCTTTCTTGGTCTTGCCAGCTATTGCAGAAGGTTCGTTGAGAACTTCTCCAAGATTGCCAAGCCTCTTTCCAACTTGCTGCAGAAGAATGTCAAGTACTACTGGTCTCCAGATTGTGAAGTGGCATTCAAAACTCTCAAAGAAAAGCTCGTCTCTGCTCCAGTTCTTACTCCTCCAGATGAGTCCAAGCCCTACGAAGTATTCTGTGATGCTTCTCTTCAAGGACTTGGTGGTGTGCTTATGTAGGACAAGAGAATTGTGGCATACACTTCTCGTCAGCTGAAGCCAAGTGAGAAGAACTACCCCACACATGATCTTGAACTAGCAGCTGTGGTACATGCTTTGATTACGTGCAGACATCTGTTGTTGGGCAGAAAAGTCGACATCTTCACTGATCACAAGTGCTTGAAGTACATCTTCACACAGCCGAATCTGAACCTCCGCCAGACTCGTTGGGTTGAAATGATCCAAGAGTATGATCCCAGCATTGAATACACTCCTGGCAAGGCGAATGTGATTGCAGATGCTTTGAGCAGAAAGGCATATTGCAACAACCTTCTTATCAAGCCGTTCTAGCCTGAGCTTTCTGAAGCATTCAGGAAGCTCAACCTCCAAGTTGTTCCGCAAGGTTTTCTTGCAAATCTTCAAGTTGCTCCTACCTTGGAAGATCAGGTCCGTGAGGCCCAACTCAGTGATGCTATGGTGCAGAAAGTGAAACATGGTATTGCAAAGGGTACTCCTAAATACAAGTGCTATCGCGTTGATGAGAGAGATACCTTGTTCTTCGAGGACAGACTCGTGGTTCCCAAAGGTGATCTCAGGAAGCTCATAATGGAAGAAGCACATGATTCCCTCCTTTCCATTCATCCTGGTAGTTCCAAGATGTACCAAGACCTCAAGCAATCTTACTGGTGGACTCACATGAAAAGGGAGATTGCCCAATTCGTGAACGAATGTGATGTCTGTAGAAGAGTGAAGGCAGAGCATCAACGTCCAGCCGGTCTTCTCCAACCTCTTCCTATTCCCGAGTGGAAATTCGACCACATTGAAATGGATTTCGTCACTGGCTTTCCTAAGTCCAAGAGAGGGAATGATTCTATCTTTGTGGTGATTGACAAGCTTACCAAAGTCGCTCACTTCCTTCCAGTCAAAGAATCAATCAATGCAGCTCAACTTGCAGAGTTGTACACTTCCAGAATTGTGTCCTTACATGGCATTCCTCAAGTTATCTCCTCAGACCGTGGAAGTTTGTTCACTTCTAAGTTTTGGGACTCCTTTCAGTCTGCCACGGGCACTAAGATCAGGTTCAGCACTGCTTTTCACCCTCAGACTAGTGGTCAAGTCGAGCGAGTGAATCAGATTCTAGAAGACATGCTCAGAGCCTGTGTCATATCTTTTGGCATGAAATGGGAAGATTGCCTTCCATTTGCCGAGTTCTATTACAACAACAGCTTCCAAGCAAGTGCAGTCAAAGCTCCGTTTGAAATCCTCTATGGCAGAAAGTGTCGTACCCCTCTCAACTGGTCCGAGACAGGCGAACGCCAACTTCTTGGCAATGACTTGATCTCAGAAGCCGAAGAGATGTGCAAAGTCATACGTGAGAATCTCAAGGCTGCTCAGTCGCGTCAGAAGAGCTACTATGACGGCAAGCATCGTGATTTGGCTTTCAACATTGGGGATCATGTCTATCTCCGTGTTTCTCCTATGAAAGGCACCCAAAGATTCGGTATCAAAGGAAAACTTGCTCCTAGATACATCGGGCCTTTCAAGATCCTTGGCAAAAGAGGCGATCTAGCCTATCAACTTGAGCTCCCTTCCAACTTCGCCAATGTTCATGATGTGTTTCATGTGTCTCAACTCCGCAAGTGTTTCAAGACTCCTGAACACATGATTCCGTTTGAAGAGATTGATCTTCAACAAGATTTGTCTTACCGAGAGCATCCCGTTGCTATTCTCGAAGAAACCGAGCGCAAGACCCGCAACAAGTCCATCAAATTCTTGAAAGTAAAGTGGTCACACCATACCGACCGAGAAGCTACGTGGGAACGAGAAGATCATCTTCGTTCCGAGTACCCTTCCTTTTTCCAGTCCTAGATCTCGGGACGAGATCTTTTTGTAGTGGAGGAGAGTTTGTAATGCCCCGGATGTAGTACTTTCCCTTTTGGGCAATATAATATATCTCTGGCTTCATCTATTCCATTCCGGGTTCTTTGTCTTTCGGGTTTTCGTCGTTTTGTTGTGTGCGTTTGTGGCATTCATTCATATCAGGTAGTCATGTGCATCGCATTGCATTTGTGTTGTCGTTTGCATCCAGTCCCACTCGTTCCTTTCCGTTGTCCGTTTCGCGTTCCGGAGCTCTCTCACGTGTCCGTGGCATCCCCGAGGCCTACTTTGGTGTTTGGCCGTGTAACGTTTCCGGTTTGGCGTGAGACTTGTCGTGTGTTGTTGTTTTGGTGTGTGTAACCCGCCTGTCAAATCTCGTCGCGTTTGGAGTTCGTTTGCTACCCCAACAGTTATTCTCGTGGGCTGAAAGTACCCCCTCTTTGAGGCCCAAGACACCCCTCCAACAGCCCACCAAACCAACCCAAACCCCTCCCTTCATCTAGGCCATCCAATTCTGATCGCGTGGCCGAAAACCACACCTCATTTGGACAACCCTAGCTCCTTGTGCCTATATATTTGTCCATCTTCCCCAATTTTTGCCCTAAATAAAAACCCTAGACCTCATCCCCTTCCTCCAGCCATCTTCTTCCTCCAGGTCGGGACCTCGCCGGAGCTCGCCGGAATCCGCGCCACCGCCGGCCATCTCCATCTCCACGCCGATCCGCCGCCGCCTCCTGCATCCACGCCGGCCGCGCCGCGCCCGCCGCCCCGCCGCCGACCGGCGCCGCCACCTCGCCGGCCGGGCCGCCGCGCCCTCGCCGTGCCCTCCTCCCGTCGCCAGCCCGCAGGGGCATCGCAGCCGCCGCCGCTCCTCGATCGGATCGGGGAAGGAGCCCCCGATCGGATCCGCTCCAACCGCCTGGGCCGACTCCGCGCCGCATGGGTCGAAACCCTAGGCCCAGCAGCCGCCTGCGCGCTTGGGTCCTCCTCCGCCGGCCCGAGCCGCCCCAAGCCCGGTCCGCTGCGTCAAGGCCACGTGGGCCGCGGCCCATCCCGCGTCCGCCCAATCCGCAGAGTCGCCACCGCCGCTCGCTCGAGGGAGGAGCGAGCTCCCTCGATCCAGACCCGCCAGGTGGGCTGGATCCCAAACGGGCCGGGGCGCCCGATCCGCTTCCCCGCCGGCCTGCTAGCGCCCGCTTCAGACCCGATCCGCCTCCGAGCCGTTGACCAGATCCAGTCGCCGTTGACCCGAGGAGGTTGATTTTTTTTTCACTAAGTCCTCAGATTTTACCTGTCTGATGCTATTTTAGAATGATGATAACTTTTTGTGTGATGGTCCGATTTGAGCAAATGATATGTCCAAATGTTCGTGGAGACATGTACTACGTTTTGTTCCATTGTGCCATGCATGTTTGAGGTCATCTAGATGCTTAAATATCTGTTGGAAGAGGGCTACTTGTTATAAACTGCTGTTAGTAGTTGTTTTCATGCCATCTTTGCAATGTGATAACTTTTTGCATGTTTATCCAAATGAAGCAAATGACATGTCCACGTGTCGTCTTGTCATGCTCTACATGTTGATTGCTTAGGCTTGCATGATAGAATTAATCTTGCCATGTTTATCCCCTTTGCGAAGTGCTATGTGGCTGTTATGTCATTAAACTTGTTATGAGATGTCATTTTGAGGAGCTCATTGCTATCGTTGTGTTTGTCCCCTTGATGCATGCTTAGATGTTTTGGGTTCACCATCATGTGTACTTTGCTCTGGTGCTTACCACTTGCCATGTTTAGCTTTGAGGTGACTTAAACTTGCTCACAAAGATGCCATGATGAAACTGCTATTTTAACACTTAGTGAAATTTCACTAAGTCTGGAATCTGTAATTTCCAGATGCCATGTTTGCTTGTTGTTCTAGGCCAATCCATGATAGTTTTGGGGTGACTCTTGATGATTACTTGTTATATATATTGTTGGCTATCCATTCATGCTCTCACATGCTTATTTGAGTGGTTGTAGCATATTTAACTTTTGCTCCCAAGTTGCAACAAATTACTGCTGTCAGGATTTTGTTGTCAAGGTCAATATGTCATAGCTTGTTGCTATTGATCCATGGCTCCTTTGGGGATGCTCCAATGGACTTATTTGCTGTAGGATATGTCTAGTTTATGTACATACTCTTTGCCATGATGTTTGAGTGCTGTAGGCCTTTTATCTCTTGCCCCGAAGTTGCTATGTGGCTGTTATTTTCAGCTTGTGCGTATTTATTGTTTCGGGTGTAACTTTTAGCCCGTAGCTCCGTTTTGAGCAAGTCCTATATGAAACTTGGGTGATTTTTCATGTAGATTCATAATATCCTATTGTTATCATGTTTTAAAGTATTTTGCTTGAATGCATATTTTCCATGCTCCTTGTGCGATTACACTGTGCTTCCTTTGTAGACTTCCCGTGCTTCCATAGTGCATTTGTTTTGCTTCCTTAGTGCATCAGCCATGCATCCAACATTTTCGTGTGTGCATTGCATCTTGTTGATTTCGGGTCTTGTGTGTTTGTGTTGAGTAGAGCAGGAAGCTGAGACCGAGTACGAGTACGAGCACGAGGTTACTACCGAGGTTGAGAACGAGGACCCCTCTTACGATCCCATCGACAACTCTTCAGGCAAGATGACCGAACCCCCGATAACATTACTATCTTTGCCTATTGCTAGAAGTCTCGATCTATAGTTTTGCCTCGATGCCCATGTTTTCCGGTCAGCCTCCTATTGTAACCATGAACCTGTTTAACCACCCTACCTATGCAAACCTTTGATTGGCTATAAGTACGCTTCGCTCAGCCCCTCTTATAGCATTGCTAGTTGCAGGTGAAGTTGAAGATGCTTGCTTCATGTTGAAGTTGTTGGGTTATATCACACTATATTAATTATTAAATGAAATCATCTATATATTGGTAATGGGTGGAAGGCTAAGCCTTTTGCTTGGTGATTTGTTCCACTCATGCCGCTAGGAACCATATAAACCGGTGTTATGTTCCTTGATTATGCGTTCCTCACACGGTTGGGGTTATGGGACCCCCTCGATAAACCGCTAAGTGCTAAGTCTTTTCCAGCAAGTCCCAACATTGGTACTATTTGCCTAATAACTA
Organism: Secale cereale; assembly: GCA_902687465.1. NCBI lineage: Eukaryota > Viridiplantae > Streptophyta > Magnoliopsida > Poales > Poaceae > Secale > Secale cereale. The sequence continues at coordinate 481,668,478 of LR738714.1, forward strand.
AAAAACTTGCATAGGGAGTAATTAACCCTCTTTCTTAATCAACAACCCCGGGCCAGTGCTCGACATGAGTGTTGGTCCGAACTGGGGGTCCTGCAGGGCCACCTCGAGGAAACTCAAGGTCTGGTAAAAAACCTGTAGCATCGCCCATCCGGTCGTGGCCTGAGACTAGATACGCGCGGCTACTATCAGGGTGTCGGCACGCCGGGAGGATTTGCTGGATTAGCCTTACCTTAGTTCGGAGTATCTTGAGCACGGGATTCTGAGGATACTCGGGCCTTCCCACCTTGGAGTTGCGACTCCGCGGATCATGGGCTTGTCATGGGCCAAGTTGGAACACCCCTGCAGGGTTATGAACTTTCGAAAGCCGTGCCCGCGGTTATGTGGCAGATGGGAGCTTGTTAATATCCGGTTGTAGAAAACTTGACACCATGCTCCAATACACTACCAGCGTGAGTACCGTGACTGTCATTTTCCGAAAGGGTTTCGGGAGATGAACACGGTGGGGTTATGTTTGACTTGCTTTAGTTAGGATCGCTTCGTGATCATCTCTCGACCGAGGCACCTTCTCTTCTCGCTCTCTTTTACGTAAGTTAGTGTTAGTGCTGCTGCAGACTCTTGTTCTTTCTTCAGCCTTGTTCCACACCCAAGGCTTAAATAGTCGTGTTACCCGGGAACGGGATTGCTGAGTCCTCTGTGGCCCACAGTTACTTCACCACCCCAGATGTAGGTACGATGGTGAGCTACCCAGGCGATGGCACTGAGCTAGATTGGGAGTACGACGAGGAGCGTAGCCGTTACTATGTCCGTTATCCCGATGATCAGTAGTGGTTCTTCTACTAGGATTCGATCTAGACCTGTGGTTTATGTTATGTTTGGTATCTTGTCATTTGGATCTTACCCTTAGATGGGTTGTGATGTTTTATTGAATGATGTTTGGACATGTAATGAATTTGTGTGACGTGGCGAGTGTAAGCCAACTATCTCTTCAGTTTTCCATCCCTATTTTTACATGAGTTGTGCAAAGGTGCCAAACTTGCGATCATTCCAGAATGGGATTATGTCTTTAAGTCGTGCCTCGACACGTAGGAGATATAGTCCCATCCTGGGCATTACAATGATCATGCCCACAAGGTTTGAAGCCCCAAGTAAAAAGTTGGTAATGTAAAGTTGTTCAAATTTGAATTTGAACAGAAATGGTTTTGGGGTACTCTGATCAAGTTACCCTTCTCCAAAGCTTGTGCCATTTGGTCTAGATGCATTATTAGACCATTCTAGCATGTGTACCAAGTTTGAGAGCATTTGGACTAGTTTGGCAATGTAAAGCTGCTCAAACTTCAAATATGGACATAATGGTTTTGAGGGGTTTTGATGATGTTTTCTTGCTTCCCAAGGCATGGGGCTTGGCAAGATCATGAAATATGTCATATATGACATGATAGTATTTCCCTGAAATATTTAGAGAATATTTCCTTTGTAAATATTTCAAAAGCTTGAAATATCCAGAAAGGGTTTCTGAGGGATTTGTCCAATATTTTGAACATGACCAAGTGTTGAAACTCTTATATATAGACATTATATGTCCTATGAGTCTCCCTGAATTTTGGCAAATATTTTTGAAATAGCTAAATAATTTTTCCCTATTAAAGACCATTTCTGGCCTTAAGAAAAAGTCTTTAAATAAAATAGGAAAATAACTTTTAAAATTATACTTTTGTGGTTTATCGGAGTCCTATATCTACTAGGTTTCAAATATAATTTTTGAAATAATTTTCTCACCCTAAATCAAGCACTTGCAGTGCAAACCTCAATTCAGGGGGTTTTTGGAAAACTAATTTTTGAAAATGCTTTTTGGCCAAATTAGTTTTATAAGAAAATACTATACTGCTATGAACACTTGATATGATCATTGGGTAGAAGTTTTGGTTAAGGAAATGAAATCTACAAGAGGGAGTAGTTGACTTTAAAGAGCACTTGAAAAACACAGAGAGAAAAACTTAATTCCAAATAAAAGCCAAATGATGCCAAAAAAATTGCTGGTCCAAATTTTCATGCTTTATTGATGCAAATGACATGTTACAAAATGAAGGGTGTGACAGACCTACCCCCCTTACAAGAATCTCGTCCCTGAGATTCCTAAACTAGGTCTTAAAAGAGATCAGGATACTCGGATCTAAGATAGTCTTCACGTTCCCACATTGCTTCTGCTTCCGTGTGGTTGATCCACTGGACCTTGAAGTAGTTAATGGTGCGGCTTCGCGTCCGTCGTTCTGCTTCATCCAGAATGCGAATGGGCTTCTCGCGGTAGGTCAAATCAGGCTGAAGATCAATGGCTTGGTGATCAACATCCTTGTAGAGATCAGGCTTGTTCGGAACTTGGAGACACTTCCGGAGTTGTGACACGTGGAATACGTTGTGCACATCGGATAGCTCATGTGGTATTTCCAACTGGTAAGCCACTTCTCCTCGTCGTGCAGTGATCTCAAAGGGTCCAATGAACCTTGGTGCGAGCTTCCCCTTAACGTGGAAATGCTTGGTCCCCTTCAGAGGAGTTACTCGCAGGTACACATGGTCTCCGACACGGAAACTCATATCTCGGCGATGAGTGTCAGCATAGCTCTTCTGCCTTTACTTGGCTGCCTTCAACGTTCTCTGACTAGTTGGACTTGCTCTTCTGCTTCGCGGAGAATATCCGGTCCAAAAACTAGTCCTTCTCCGGTCTCTGACCAGTTGAGGGGTGTGCGACACTTGCGTCCGTACAGCACCTCAAATGGTGCCATTTGAAGGCTCGACTGGTAACTGTTGTTAGAGGGGAACTCGGCAAAAGGGAGGCAATCTTCCCACTTGGCTCCATATGCCAAGACACAGGCTCGGAGCATGTCTTCGAGAATTTGATTTACTCGCTCTGTCTGACCTCCGGTCTGTGGGTGGAAAGCCGTGCTGAAAGACAACTTGGTTCCCAAGGCTTCTTGGAACTTCTTCCAGAACCTTGAGGTGAACTGGGTTCCTCGATCTGACACAATCTCCTTGGGAACACCATGAAGGCTTACGATTTTGTCGATGTAGAGAGCTGCCAGCCGGTTGCCATCATAGGTAGTCTTGACAGGAATGAAATGGGCTACCTTGGTCAAATGGTCGACTATGACCCAGATGGAGTCATGTTCTCTATTCGACCTTGGTAATCCAGTGATGAAGTCCATTACAACTTTATCCCACTTCCACTCAGGAACCTTGAGTGGTTGGAGCAATCCAGCGGGTCGCTGATATTCAGCCTTGACCCTTTGGCACACATCACACTTTGCAACATAGGTTGCAATCTCTCTTTTCACCCCGTGCCACCAGAATCTTTCCTTCAAGTCTTGGTACATCTTGGTTCCTCCGGGGTGGATGGAATACGGAGTGTCGTGGGCTTCTTGCAGGATCAGGTTCTTCAGCTCCATCTTGTTTGGTACGCAGATGCGACCTTTGTACCAAACAATCCCGTGCTTGTCCTCGGAAAATCCTGGGGCCTTGCCTAGCTTCATCTTCTTCTTGATGCCTTTAATGCTTGCGTGCCCACCTTGTGCCTTCTTGACTTCGTCCATCAGGGTTGGTTTAACTTCCAGATGGTCTAGAAATCCAGGGGTGACTAATTCCAAACTGAACTGTTCCAGCTCTTCAAACAGGGCTGGCTGCCTTTTTTGAATTATGGCATTCAGGGAGCAAGCCTTTCTGCTTAAGGCATCGGCTACCACGTTAGCCTTCCCGGGGTGATATTGAACACTGAGGTCATAATCTTTGATTAGTTCCAACCATCTTCGTTGCCTCATGTTCAATTCCTTCTGGGTGAAAATGTACTTCAGACTTTTGTGGTCCGTGTATATCTCACACCGTTTCCCTAGGAGGTAATGTCGCCATGTCTTCAGGGCATGAACCACTGCTGCTAACTCAAGATCGTGAGTAGCGTAGTTCTCTTCATGAGGTCGTAGCTGCCTGGAGAGGTGAGCTATGACTCGACCTTCTTGCATCAGAACGCTTCCCAATCCGGTTCGAGAGGCATCACAATATATCACGAACTCCTTGTGAATATCAGGTGTTGCCAGAACTGGGGCGGTGGTCAATCTCTTCTTGAGCTCTTGGAAGCTTTCTTCGCATTTTGGCATCCATTCGAACTTCTTGTGCTTCTTCAGGAGCTGAGTCATTGGCCGGGCAATGCTAGAGAATCCTTCCACGAATTTGCGGTAATAGCCCGCAAGTCCGAGGAAGCTTCTGACTTCCTTGACGGTCGTTGGAGATTTCCATTGGGTCATAGCTTCGATCTTTGCGGGATCGACTGACAATCCTTCTTCGGTCAAGACATGACCTAAGAATCCAACTTTATGTAGCCAAAACTCACACTTGCTGAATTTGGCGTATAGTTGGTGCTCCCGAAGCTTGTCTAGGACCATCCTCAAATGTTGCTCGTGCTCTTCCTCCGTCTTCGAGAAGACAAGAATGTCATCGATGAAGACAACAACAAACTTGTCCAAATATTCCATGAAGACTTTATTCATGAGATACATGAAGTAAGTTGGGGCATTGGTTAACCCAAAGGACATGACCGTGCACTCGTACAGGCCATATCTGGTTACAAATGCCGTCTTCGGAATATCTTGGGGTCTGATCTTCAGCTGGTAGTACCCAGATCTGAGGTCAATCTTGGAGAACACCTTGGCTCCGCTGAGTTGATCAAACAGATCTTCAATCTTGGGAAGTGGGTACTTGTTCTTGATTGTAACCTCATTGAGGGAACGGTAGTCAACGCATAAGCGGATGGTACCGTACATTTTTGCCACAAACAGAATAGGTGATCCCCAAGGGGAGACACTTGGGCGGATAAATCCCTTCCTCAGCTGCTCTTCCAGTTGCTTCTTCAACTCGGCTAATTCTTCCGTCCCCATTCTATAAGGCTTCTTATAGATGGGTCCTGCCCCGGGCACGAGCTCGATGATGAACTCAATATCACGGTCAGGGGGCATTCCCGGTAGCTCATCCGGAAAGACATCGGGATACTCGCACACTACCGGTACTTGCTTCAGTCCAACTTCAGACAGACAGTTGACTTGAGCGGTTTTAGTAGAAGAGGAGTTGGAAGCAAACTTAACTTCGACTCCTTGGTCATTGGTCACAGTGACAGTCCGATTGGCACAGTCTAATAAGCCTTAGTGCTTGCTGAGCCAGTCCATCCCTAAGATCACATCCAAGCCTTGTGATCTCAGGACGATAAGGTCTGCTAGGAAATCTACCCCGTTAATGAAAATACTAACTCCCTTATAGCCTATCTTGGCTCTCATCTCTGCTCGAGGAGTTTGTACCACCATGGGGTTATTCAGGGGTGTAGGGGTCATGCCACTTTTTAATGCAAATCTTTGAGTGACAAATGAATGCGTGGCTCCAGAATCAAACAAGACAGTTGCAGGTGCTGAGTTGACAAGGAACGTACCCAGCACGATGTCCGGGTCTTCCTGGGCTTCTTCAGCAGTGACGTGATTCACACGCCCCTTCCCATGGTTAGGCGGGTTGCGAGGAGCTTGGTTCCTTGGTGGCATCCCGCGGCCTTGTCCTGGGTTCTACGCATTGGGGCGCGGGGCATCAGGCTTCTTGTTGGGGCACAACCTTGAGATGTGTCTCGACTGACCACATCCAAAGCAAGTAACTTGGTTTGGATTATTGATCTTGTTGCCACCACTGTTATTGGGGTTGAATGCTGGCCTTGGGTTGGCATACTACTGAGGCTGATAGTTGGTGCGAGGTGCAGGAGCTCTTGGCTGCTGGTAGGTTGGCTTGACCGGGGCTGGCTGCCACGGGCGAGGCTTCTGGTTGCTGGAACTTCCCTTGCCGACCATCTTGCGCTTGCGAGTGTCTTCCAGAGCACGCCGCTTGTCTTCAAGCATGAGTGCCTTGTTCACCAGGTCAGGGAAGGTTGGGTAGTCACACACGACAAGCGAGTACTGCAGAGTCTGATTAAGGCCTTCCATGAAGCGCTCCCTTTTTGCAGCATCAGTGCTGACATCTTCAGGAGCATACCTTGACAGAACACTGAACTTATGCATGTACTCCTTGATAGTGCCACTTCCTTGCTTCAGGGCTCAAAACTCACGCTTTTTGATAGCCATGATTCCGGAAGGAATATGAGCCTTGCGGAATTCTGCCTTGAAGTTGTCCCAAGTGATATCTTGCCCAACATGCATGACCTTGAATCCATCCCACCAAGCTCTAGCAGTCCCCCCGAGGCAGTGGGCAGCATAAGCCACCTTCTCGCGGTCTTCGGTGCATCCGACTAGTTCCAGCAAGTCCTCAATGGTGCGGACCCAGTCGTCTGCATCCAGGGGTTCAACAGTCTCGATGAAAGTTGGCGGTGCATGCTTCTTAAACTCTGCCAACGTGGAACGTCCATTGCCATTCCCCGCCGACTAGCGGTTGTTGGTGACAGCTTGAGCAATCATCTGAAGGGCTGCGGGGTTGGCTTGGCGTTCCTCTCGGAAAGCTTGGAGAAGTTGAGCCATGTCCATGTTCGGAGGAGGTGGCGATGGAGCTTGGTCGTGGGTTTGGTCTTGGCCGGCCTTTGATTGGGCGGATGCTCCGGGTTCAGGCTGCTGGGTAGAGGTACCAGTACGAGTTACAACAGGCATCCTGTTGGAGCGGTAAAAGGTCTCATGATTTGGAAGAGGGAAAGCAATAAAGATGGGTGCCTAGTAAGGGGGTGGGTGTGACACTAATCATTTCATGCAAGGGCCGAAGGGGCCAAACACATTCATTAAAATCCAAATGGGTGATGCAGTCGTTTACATATTCTCGAAGGGAAGATACGGCGTACATCCAAACACAACAAAAGCAAATACTAGATGGCTTCATATGAACCATACAAGGACTCGACTTTGCATAGGGGTTACACGACCTATCCTACCGTAGAGGTCACGAACTGGCATATCCGAGTTGCGAATAATGCCTAAGCGGCGGAATGCTCGGTCGTGTGTTCTGGCTCTTCTGGGTCTTCCTCCTTGTCTTCATCTGTCTGGGCCCCCTTATCACTTGAGGGTGTGGGGGAGTGGAGGAGTTGGATACGGCGGTGTTTTGTCGGTGGTGCAGGGAAAAGCTTGCGATATTCCCTTGCCGTCATACGGCGTCGCCGGGGTGGTTCTTCATCCTTGGAAGATACATCTCCTGAGGGCCTTCCGCCTCGATACGCGATAGCGGACTGTCCGGGAGGTGCACCTTCCTTCTTGATCCTATACGTCTTCTCTTGTGCTCGACGAAGAAGTGCCTTGGTCTTGTGAAGTTCTTCTCGGAGCTTCATCGATTCCGAGGCCAAATCTTGTGCCAAGCTGTCGGCACATAGGCTGAAGTAGGTCTGGAATCGAAGTGGAAGTCCTTCCTTCAGTGGAGGGGCTTGCGCGCTGCTTTCATCTTCACCTTCCTTCCGGTAAGGCAAGAAGCGGGTTGTCATCTTGGCTGCCATCTCCGGAAGAAGCTCGCGGAGACGGGTTAGTGCCTTGAGTGCAGCAGCCTCGACAGCGAGGGGTAGTGTTGCCATCTGGGGTCCCTCGAAGAACCAACTTGTGGGAGGATTGTTTGCCTTTACGATCACTTCCACATGGTACTCCACCTCAGTGTCCTTAACCCAATGCTCATGGTAGGTGAGGATGGGTGCCCGATGGAACTGGCACTCCTGGAGGCTATCCTCGAGAAGCAAGGGGAACCCAGTGGTCAGGTGCTCTTCAGGTACAGCGGCCATCTACAAAGGTTGAATAGGAGAGGTTAATAAGCTCATGATATCTTAGGTTTGGTAAGGTTTAGAAAAGAAGAGAGGTTCAGAAGGTTTTTGAAATGGTCTCATCTAACTAATGCCCATGCTATCTAAGGCTTCCTACAGTCAGGATGGCTCTAATACCAGCTCTGTGGGGACCCCGACTTAAGAGTCGAGATCACCGAATGCACGTGTACAGTGATCCCAGAGATCAATGCTCACTGAACACACAGAAGCTGAATAACAAGAGTCTTACATCCATACATACCGTCTTACACAAATTATGACCATTATGGCCAAGTCTTACATAGATAAAGCCTCAAGGGCGGAATAGCAAATAAACTCGAATAGCGGAAGTCTTCGTAGATAAGTAGAACCCATGCCATCTGCCTTAACCCTACAAGCATTCTGACTGGGAACGCGTCCTAGTTCGCATGTTCGTCTCCATAGAATTCTTCTTCAAATTCCTGCTCCTCCATGCCTGGCCAATTAAATAACCAGTGGCAAGCCAATGAGTACCTTGAATGTACTCGCAAGCAACCCATGATTTGGTTCAAGGTAACAATGCAAAAATAACAATAAGCAACCTAGCTGCAAGCTAGCTAAGTTGTTCTACCATCATGTAACATGCATCAATGAATTTGGGTAACCTCGAAGATAGGTTACAGATATCAACATGAGTAGAGTTCAATTCTTTATCAATGAGTCAAGTCACCACCTTGACTCAACACATACACATACTTCCACCGAGATTGTAAAATTCTGGACATAGTTTAAGTAGCACCTCCCAACTGTCCCTGACCGTGGACACGTCTATTCAAATAGTTTTACACTCTGCAGAGGTTGCACACTTTACCCACAAGATCCGGGAAGCTTTCGTGTCACCCACGATCCCGCAGTACCTCAAGTACTCGGGGGAAGCACCCGGTCATTACCTTTCCCTAGACGACACTAACATAGGGTCCACTCGTTGGTGCACAACCCTCGTGTACAAACGGTAATTCATGGGACTTGCCCTTTTTGCATTGTCACGCATACACGAAGGGACCAACGGTGTGTCCGGTGCCCTGTGAAAACAGTCATGGTCGCCTATCCAAGCACGACCCCGTCCCGGGAGAGACCTCAAGTCTTCCCCGTCACTAGTAATGTGGGCACCATGCTAGTATCGGCCTAAGTAATCAATAATGCCCTGTCCCATAAGGGGTAGAGTGGTTGCACATGTTTGGTTGGGACGGTAGTCACACATAAATCTAATCCATCATTTCACCCACACACAAGATCTTTCTTGGCACACCACTTCTTCCTCATGTGATGACCTGTCGGTGTACTAAGGTAGGGGTACCTCAGCACCCCAACTTGTGCACGGACAGTAGCAACTTCCCGCGGCAGGGCCTACCACGCGCTTGCCGGAGACCTTCCTGCTCCATATAAAACCATTCAAAAACAAAGTATGCAAGACAGAAGATCAAGGCCCCGGCAAGCTGAGCTTGCCGGGAAGGCCATCCTTGGCTCAAGATTAGCTCACTAGCACAAGGCCCTGGCAAGAGGAGCTTGCCAGGAAGATCAGAAGATTGTATCTAGAAGACAAGCCTCGGCGCACTATGCGCCCCGGCAGGGCCCGGGGAGCGACAAGCTTCAGAGCCCGACAAGCTCCCGGGCCCGGCAAGGTCAAGACCCCGGCAAGGTGCTTGCCGGGGAAGAGTGTGCTGTGTGCCCGCGCTCCAGCTCATCGAACCACGCGTCGCCCTGGGGCCATTCCAGGGACGCGTGGCGGATGGCTGTGCAGCCTGGGGGACACGGTGGCACTCCACGGTGGTGAAGCCATCGCCGTGGCAAACGGAGAAGCAAGGGCGGGCGCTTTTGGGGTCGACGGCGACGGGCATTAAATGCTCTTGTCCCCCACTGTCAAAGTAGGTAGCGACCACTGTTCATCCACTGTAGCTCCACTATTCCCGCACTGTTACAACTACCACCGCTTTTACATTTTTACCCCTTTCTCCTACGTTGACACCTGTCGGTGACCCCTTTGCACTATAAAAGGAGGCCCATGCACAACGTAGGGGGGGTTCGGAACCTAGATCACTCATTCGCTCGGTGTAGCTAGTTCTTCAAGCTCCCGAGCTCTCCAACTCAATACAATCAAGCAGGAGTAGGGTTTTACGCATCCATTGCGGCCCGAACCTGGGTAAACTGCCTGCGTGTTCTCTACGATCTGCTCTTCGTGCTCCCTCCGCTCCCTTACCGTACGAACAAAGGGGCTCCGGTCCCATAGGTGCTCGTGGTGGACAGTTTCCCCCGACATCTTTGGCGCGCCAGGTAGGGGGCGTCGAGGTTGTGCGAACCTGATCCGGCGTTCACGCGGGCGCATCCTTCATCAACCTCTCCAAATCCGTCAGCTTCATCAGCAACTGCACCATGGCCCCGAAGAAGAAGGCTTCGGAGGTCGCAGGCCCGTCTGCGTCTCATCCGCCGCCACCGGAGCCAACGGTGGGCGGGGGAGACGCCGTCGGAAGGGTGGTCGCCGGCGAGGATACGCGCGGCGCCACCAAATCCAAGGATAGAACGGATGACCGAGCCTCGGTCTCCGTGGACGCGCCACGTCCGTCTCAGCAAACGACGACCCAGCAACGCCATGCCACTGGAGGTGGCATCCGCTTGCTGGGCCAAGGGCAAACCAGAGGCTCGCGGGATGCTCCGGACCACCGTCCGGGCACAAGCAAGGCGCGGACGCCGGGGCGGGACCCTGCTCCTTCTAACGCTGTTAGGAGTCCGAGCATATCCCGCTCCTCGCACCGCTCGCCCCCGCTCCCCTCCACTCCAGCAGAAGCGCTCGCAAGGGCGCAACTGCTCCTCGACTTCCCTCCAGCGGCAGACAAGGCCGAAGACTGGAGGGCAACCATCCAAAGCCTGATCGCCTTCGCCAACAACGATACGCCGCAGCAGCCGGCGACCTCGCGGCCGCGGCAAGTCGAAAAGACGAAGGCCAACGGCGACAAGACCGCCGGGGGTGCAACTACCGTGCACTCCCCGCCGCAGAAGCAGAAGACGCCGCCCCGCCGGAACAACGCCGACGACGGCTCCACGGCGTCGTCGGACCCGCGGGCTCGTCGGGACCAGCGCCAAGTCCTTGACGACCGGCGACAAGAAGATGCTCGAACAACAATCGAGCGCCGCCGAGAAGCTCGGCGACAATCAGACCAGAGAGCTGGGAACGCTGTCGACGCGCGCGCGCCCGGTGAACCAGGCGACTTGCCGTACGCGGCAGGGTGCCCTGCGTTTACCCGCGAGCTGCGGCGCGTCCAGTGGCCCAGCATGAAGAATTTCAAGCCCGACGTACCGGAGAAGTACGACGGCAAGACGCACCCCTCGGAATTCCTCAGCATCTACACAATCGCCGTGCAAGCTGCCGGGGGGCATGACGAGAAGATCTTGGCAAATTACTTCCCGCTCGTGCTTAAGCCGAACGTTCGTTCGTGGCTTATGCACTTACCGGAAGGCTCCATTTCTTCTTGGGCAGATCTTTGCCACCAGTTTGTTGGTGCCTTTACGGGCGGCCACAAACCCCACGGCCAGGAGAGTGATCTCCACATTCTGGCCCATAAGGAAGGAGAATCCCTGCGCAAGTACATCCAGCGCTTCAGTCGAGTGCAGCACAACATCCCCGACGTCCACCCTGCCGCGGTTATCAGCGCGTTCCACCAGAACGTGCGTAACCGCCGCATGCGTGAGGAGATGGCCATGACCAAGATCCGGGATGTCAGCGAGCTTTATGCTCTGGCTGATAAGTGCGCACGCGCAGAAGAGGGGAGGAGACTCCCCGGGGAGGATGCTGGCGCAGGAGGAAGCGACAGCGACGACACCGCCCCGGCAAAGAAGAGCCGGCGGCGGAATAACAGAAGAAAGAACAAGAAAGAAGTGCTTGCCGTCGAGAAGTCCGGCAAGGAGGCTCCCGCCAAGCAAACACAGGCTGGCGGCTCCGGCAAGGAGCCTGCCCCTGTAGCGGCAGCCGACAAGCAGGACGGCTCCGACAAGCAATACTGCAAAATCCACCGCACCAAGGGCCACGACCTCTCCAACTGCAAGCGCGTCGAGTACCTCGTCGAGCAGCAGAAAGCTGAGTACGAGAGGCGCGACAAGGAGAAGGCCCAAGGTGGTGGTGGAGAACCAAGCAAGAAGCGGCCATTCAATGGCCGGGGAGGACGCCGCGGCAAGGCCAAGCAGCGGCAAGGTGACCGACCTCCCCGGGGCCGCGACAAGGACGAAGAAGATGACGACGATGATATGGAGGAAGGTGATGACAGCGAGCAGGAGTTCCAGAAAGCTACGGAGGTCCTGTGCGTCGACGGTGGCGCCTCTCTGCACACCTCCCACCGCCAGCTCAAGCAGTGGGTGCGCGAGGTGAATGCAGCAGAGCCGCCCGTGGAGTCGCGCAGGCTCCTCAAATGGTCCAGCACGCCCATCGTTTTTGATCTTGAGGATCACCCTGACCGCACCACTGCGGTCGGGTGCTTGCCGATGCTGGTCTCACCCACCATCCGCAACCTCAAGGTCACTAAAATGTTGGTTGACGGCGGGGCCGGGCTGAACTTGATCTCCTCTGCTGTGATCAAGAAACTCCAGATCCCAGATGGCGAGCTCGAAGAGACCGGTTCTTTCCAAGGAATCAACCCGGGAAGGAGCAAGCCCAAGGGGAAGATTACTCTGCCGGTGACTTTTGGCGGGGAGCTCAACTTCAGAACTGAGCGCATCACATTCGACGTCGCTGATATTCCATTACCATACAATGGGATACTCGGCCGTCCCGCCCTCGCCAAGTTCATGGCAGCTTCCCACTATGCCTACAACGTACTGAAGATGCCGGGGCCGATAAGCGTCATCACTATCCATGGCGACAAGAAAGATGCGCTTGTCTGCGCCGACAAGATCTACCGGGACGCGGCAGCCGCAGCAGAGAAAGACACACTTGCCGCTGAAGCTCCCGGGGGGAAGAAGACGAAGACCAAGTCCGGCAAGTGCTCTGGGGCCCACTCCGGCAACCGCACCTCTTCGGAGTGCTGCGCTGCCGTCGAGGACGTTCCATCAAGCTCCACCGGCAAGTGTAAGAAGGGGATGGCCGCTCCTCCGGCAACCAAGAAGGTGTCCGCCAAGGAGGACGGCACTGGTGGTACCTTCACCATCAGTGCCACACTCGACAGCAAATAGGAAAGCGCGCTCGTTGCTTTCCTGCGGGCGAATGTCGATGTGTTTGCCTGGCAACCATCTGACATCCCCGGCGTTCCCAGGAAGGTGATTGAGCACAAGCTTGCTGTTTGTCCTCATGCGCGGCCCATCAAGCAAAAAGTCAGGAAGCAAGCCGTGGAGCGCCAAGAATTCATCAACGAAGAGATCAAGAAGCTAGAAGCAGCAGGCCTAGTTAGAGGCGTGATCCATCCGACGTGGTTGGCAAACCCAGTCGTCGTGCGTAAGGCCAACGGGAAGTGGAGACTGTGTATAGACTTCACCGATGTGAATAAAGCATGTCCCAAGGATCCATTTCCCTTGCCGCGCATTGACCAGATTGTTGACTCCACTGCCGGATGTGAGCTACTCTCTTTCCTTGATGCATATTCAGGCTACCATCAGATTTTCATGGCCAAGGAAGATGAAGAGAAGACTGCATTTATCACTCCATGTGGCACTTATTGCTTCATACGCATGCCATTTGGATTGAAGAATGCAGGCTCAACCTTTGCGAGGGTAGTATACACTGCTTTTGAGCCACAGATCCACAGAAATGTAGAGGCTTACATGGATGATATCGTGGTGAAGAGCAAGAGCAAGGATACCTTGGTCCAAGATTTGGAAGAGACATTTCAGAACCTGCGCAAGATCCAGCTTAAGTTGAACCCCGAGAAGTGCGTCTTTGGAGTCCCCTCCGGCAAGCTTCTCGGGTTCTTTGTGTCACAGAGGGGGATTGAAGCTAACCCCGACAAGATTAAAGCCATCGAGCAGATCGAAGCCCCGAAGCGCGTCAAGGATGTCAGAAGGCTTGCAGGTTGTGTGGCTGCCCTCAGTAGGTTCATTTCGAAGTCTGCAGAACGCGCCCTACCTTTCTTCAAAATCTTGAAGAAGGCAGGTCCCATGAAGTGGACTCCAGAAGCGGAGGCAGCGCTGCAGGACTTGAAACAGTACCTATCCTCTACTCCAATACTTGTCGCACCTAGACCACAGGAGAAGTTGCTGCTGTACCTAGCGGCAACCAACCAAGTGGTTAGTGCTGCGTTAGTAGCGGAGAGAGAGGCCGACGAGGAATCAGCACCACCGGCAAGCGAATCCAGCGACAAGCAGGGGACTACTCCGGCAAGCTCTGGCCCCGACAAGGACAACTCTGCGCAGGATCAAGGAGAAGTGTGAAGAAAGGTGGTGCAGCGCCCGGTGTATTTTGTGAGTTCCCTTTTACAGGGGGCTAGATCAAGATACTCCGGGGTGCAGAAGTTGCTTTTCGGCCTCCTCATGGCCTCGAGAAAGCTGCGCCATTACTTCCAGGCACATGAGATAACAGTGGTCACTCGCTTTCCGCTGAAGAGGATACTGCACAATCCAGAAGCGACAGGCAGGATCGTTGAGTGGGCACTGGAACTGTCGAGCTTCGGACTCAAGTTTGAAAGTACTTCAACCATACAGAGCCGAGCTTTGGCAGAGTTTATAGCCAAGTGGACCCCAACGCCTGATGAAGAAGTTCCAGAGAAAAGTGCACCCGTACAAAAAGCGACAAGTGAATGGGTAATGTATTTTGATGGTGCCTTCTCGCTGCAAGGCGCCGGTGCCGGCGTGGTACTCATCGCGCCCACCGGAGAGCACCTCAAGTATGTTATCCAAATGCACTTTCCCAGGGAGCAAGCGACAAACAACACTGCTGAGTATGAAGGCTTGCTTGCCGGCCTCAGGATTGCGGCCGAACTTGGGATCAGAAAGCTGATTGTGCGGGGAGACTCTCAGTTGGTGGTCCGACAAGTCAACAAGAGTTACCAGAGCCCTTTGATGGAAGCTTATGTAGATGAAGTGAGGAAGCTTGAAGAGCATTTTGAGGGTCTGCAAATGGAGCACGTCCCGAGAGCTCAGAATGAGATAGCAGATGGCCTTTCAAAGTGTGCTTCGATGAAGTTACCTGTGGAACCAGGGACCTTCTTGCTCAAGCTGACTCAACCATCCATTACAACATCAGTTGGGCAGTCTAAGAAGAGAAAGTTGGTCTCCGGCGACTACTTGCCGGCGGATCTTCCTGAGACCGCCGCCAAGGTCCCCAAGATCAACAATCAGAACGCTGAGGAACAGATTGCTCCTGCAGATCCTCGGATCTGTGCAGTTGAAGCAAGCGTTCCCGACAAGCTTCGCCCCGGCGAGCTTGCCGGGGGACCATCAGCTCCGGCAGAACCAGAGGTCCTTGCCGTAGAAGCTGAGGTCCCCGCAGCGGCCCTCGAGCCTTTAGTCCTTGCCGTTGAGCCTCGGGCTCCGGCATGGGCACAGCGGATCGTCCGTTTTCTGCAAACTGGAGAACTTCCCGACGACCCTCAAGAGATAGAGAAGATAACCAGGCAGTCAAGTATGTACCAGTTCGTGGATAACGAACTATACAGAAGAAGACTCAATGGTGTCAGGTTGAAGTGCATCTCCAGGGAAGATGGACAGAAGCTGTTGGCAGAAATACACGGAGGCATATGCGGCCACCATATTGGCGCAAGGGCGCTTGCCGGGAAAGCTTTCCGGCAAGGGTTCTTTTGGCAAGAAGCCCTCCAAGATGCAACTGCACTAGTAACCAAGTGTGAAGCGTGCCAGTTCCATGCAAAGCAAATTCATCAGCCAGCTCAAGCTCTCCAAACAATCCCTTTGTCCTGGCCCTTCTCGGTCTGGGGGCTCGATATCCTCGGCCCCTTCCCCCGAGCTGTCGGGGGCTTTGAGTACTTGTACGTCGCAATCGACAAGTTCACAAAGTGGCCAGAAGTGGAACCAGTGAGAAAGGTGACAGCACAGTCAGCAGTCAGGTTCTTCAGGTCGATTGTTTGCCATTTCGGAATTCCTAACAGGATCATCACCGACAACGGTACACAATTTACTAGTCGCACCTTCATGCAATACGTCCAAGACCTTGGCGCCAAGGTCTGCTTCGCTTCTGTCGCTCACCCGAGAAGCAACGGTCAAGCGGAGAGGGCAAATGCTGAAGTGCTGCGCGGACTCAAGACAAGAACCTTTGACAGGCTGCGAAAGTGCGGAAGAAATTGGATAGAGGAGCTACCGGCGGCTCTTTGGTCAATCAGAACGACACCAAGTCGAGCCACCGGACAGACACCCTTTGCCCTAGTCTATGGGGCAGAGGCAGTTCTCCCCACGGAACTCGTATACGGATCTCCTCGAGTGCTCGCTTATGACGAGCTCGAGCAAGAGCAACTGCGGCAAGATGACGCATTGCTCCTCGAGGAGGAACGTCTCCAGGCTGCTGTACGAGCTGCTCGATACCAGCAAGCCTTGCGCCGCTATCATAGCCGCAAGGTCAGGGCCAGGAGTCTCGAGGAAGGCGACCTTGTTCTTCGGCGTGTTCAGTCCGCCAAGAATTCCAACAAGTTGACGCCGAAGTGGGAAGGCCCTTATCGGGTGAGACAAGTCACAAGGCCCGGCGCTGTCCGCCTTGAGACCGAAGAAGGCTTACCGGTGAGCAATTCCTGGAACATAGAGCATCTTCGCAAGTTTCACCCGTAAGGCGCGGTTGCCGTGATCCGCTCCGGCAACCACCTTTTGTACAAGCTTTGCCGCTGTTGCATGTAACCCTTTGTACAAAGCCGGGCGCAGACACCGTGCATCAGTAAAGCCTTGTGTTTTGCGCTATTTGCCTTTTCCATGCTTTTCTCTGCTATTTGCATGTGTTATTTGGCATTTGGTGCAATATACGAATCCGGTAAGCATTAGCACGCCAAAAGGCCATATACTTGTTTCCTTCTTCTTTTTCCTTGCCTCTTGAGCAGAAGGAATGTTCCTCGCACACAAGTTTGCCGGGGGGGAAGGAGATGGAAGGTGAACCGAGTGCTGTTCAAGAAAAAGAAGCTTGCCGGAGAACGCACTGATCATGAAAGCTAAGTTACTAGAATTTGAGCAATTCAAATTTTTAAATTTTAGTTGTCTTCCTTGAACAACCACACTTTGTATGGAAAACCTGTGCGCGGAGGAACCTACCCGTAGCTAGCCGCACCCTTATCTTGTTTTCGAGTACGCTCAACGACTTAAGTGAGCTGCGACAAGCGTCGCGCCCTTGCTTCGTTTCCGAGTTCGCTCAGCAAGCTAAGTGCGTTGCGACTAGCCGCGGCAAGGTTGCTTGCCGGTAAGACCTTGGCCAGCAGGCTGCTCAGAGTCCAGCACTCAGCGCTCGCGGCAAAGGCCCCTTGCCGGCAAGCTCCCCAGGAGCGTAGGGTGAAAAACGTACAAAGTGAATGACCAAGACAAGGAAGATAATATTGCACTGATTGATCAAAATAAGATAAATATCTTACAAAGGATAACTTGTTGCAATGACTAATGAGTTCATAACACCCTATGCAGCAACAAAAAGAGATAAAGAAAAAGGAGGCCTAATCTACGCGGTCGCCCTCAATCCTGGAGATCTTGTTCACTTTGGCGATGATGTGGGCGACCTGCTCTTTCAGCGCCTCCGTGTTCGCGTCGGCCGGCAAGCTGCGGAGAACGTTGGTGAGGTTTATGCCGGGATTGCGGTATACAATCTTCGTCAAGACGCGCTCCAAGGTTCCCGCGCAGAGCTGGCGCGACTCTTCGGCCAGTTGCGCGGGGAGCTTCTTCCGAAGACCTGCAAGAGCCGGCGCGATTCCCCTGAAGAAGAGGCTGAGCTTGGCGCTGTGAGGGAGGTTTGGATCCGGAGAGTAGATGAGGTGCTCAACCTTCAGCGCCAGCAACTCCTGATCGATGTTGGATGCAGAAGACACCAGGTCGTCGGTCCACACCTCGACGGTCCGGCGGAAGTTCTCGGCCGCGGTGTTGGCGCTCTCCACCAAGCCTCGCTCCTTGCGGAGCTCCTCCTTCAGCTTGGTTTCCTGGTCTCGGACGGCGTCGAGCGAGTCCTTCAGTGTGGAAACCTTCAGCTCCAGATCCTCGATGGAGTCCTTGGCGGCCTTCAGCTCGTCGCCCTTCTTAGAGAGACGCACCTGGAGTTCGGAGTTGGTGTGGGCGTCCTTCTCGCGCTCTATGTTGAGCGCGGTGATCCTCTCCACGCTCGCCTTCAGTGACTCCTCCAGTTGCGCGACCTTGGCGGCAAGCTCATCCTTGGCAGTCTCCGCGGCAGCCGCGGCGGCTTTCGCCTCCTTCAGCTCTCCGCCAAGGGCTTGTTCCCGAGCGGCAAGGTCTTCCTCGTGGGAGTCGAGGTTGACCTTCCGCTGGGTCAGCTCTCCTTCTCGCCGGGACAGTTCCTCCCCGGCAAGCCGCTGCTGCTCTTCGGCCTCGGCCTTCTCCAGCAACCACTCCTGATACTCCTCGGTGAGCTTCTCGCGCTCCTCCGCCACGTCACGGAGGGCAGCCTGGTTGGCGGTGCGGAGCTCCGCCGCGCGTTTCTCCATCTCGACGGCGGCCTTGGCGGCAAGGGCCTCCCGAGACGCTAGCTTCGCCTGCCTGGCCCGGTAAAGAGCCAGGAGCTGATGAAGCAGCTTCTCCTCCTTGGGCCCGTCGCTTCCGCCGGGCGCCTCGACGATCTTCAAACCCGCGGAGGCGAGGACCTCTCCATCAAAGGCCTCGCCCTCCGCGGGGGCTCGCGATGAAGAACCCCACGGCACCTGGATGAAGACGCCGTTGGGAGCTTCAAGATAGTAGCCGGCCTGCTCCTTTTCGGTGGAGGGGTCGGCGGCCGGCGCAGCACTCGATGCTCCTGCCGCCTCCGGGCCGGCAGTGCGGTCGCCGTCCCCCTCCCCGGTCGCTGCGTCCGCAGCCGGAGCGGTCTCCTCTGCAGCTGGCTCGGCGGCTCCCGCCGTGTCCTCAGCAACAGGGGCGTCGCCGCCGCCGCCCTGTGCGCCCCCCTCCACGACGTCGATGACCTCCTTCTCCATCTGCTCGGGGGGAGGAGGATCTAGAAGAAGAAGAAAAAGAAGAAGAAGATCAAGCAAATATCCAAAAAGAGGTGAATCCAAGAAGGCAAATTACAAGGCTTACCTCGACGGACGTCGTCAGCGGCGGGCTCCCTCTCCGGGGAGCTCTGCCTTGGCGGAGTGGCCGCCCTCTCCGGGCTACTCGCCCTTGGCGGGGTACTCGCCTTTGGCGGAGTACCCGCCCTTGGCGGAGTGCTCTCCCTTGCCGGGGAGTTCGGCCTTGGCGGGGACGGCGGGGCCTGTGGCTCCTCGGGAGCGACCTCCGGATGCTCCTGAGCTTGCGGCTCCACCTCTGCACAAGACGATCAAGACAAGACAGAAGTATCAAGATATTAGCACAAGGCAAAATCTCCAAGCACGCCCGACAAGCGGAAGTACGAAACCCAGACTTACGCTGGGGGCTGCGCTGGGGGCTGCTCCTCGGAGCAGCGCTCGCGTCCGGCAGGCTCGTCTCCGGCTCGCCCCCTGTAGCCTCGATAGGCGAGTCATCCGCGACCTCGACCATGGGCACCTTGGCCTTCTTCGCCACTCGCTCCGCCAAGGTCCTGAAGATTAAAACAAGAAACAAGATCAGCATCAACAAGAATCAAGATGATGTTAAAGAAGATGCAAGGCCTCAAGTTCTTACTCCTGTTCCTCCTCCTCGTCATCGTCGCTCAGGGCGGAGAAGTCAAACGCCACCTGAGGCGCGTCCGCGCGAGGAGCAGGAGGCGAAGATTCCCTCGGGCGCTTGGCGGTCCCCGGGGCTGGGGGCTGCGAAGACCCAGCCCCCGTGGTAGCCGAGGCCCGGGGAGCGGGCGGAGCTGCCGCTCCGCTCTGCGAAGACCCTCCTCCGCTTGGCGCTGTCGTGCGGGGCGCCTCCGCCGTGGCCTGCGTGCGGGTCGCCTCCGCCGTGGCCTGTGTGTGGGTCGCCCCCGCCGTGGTTGGTGCGCCGGGCGCCCCCGTCGCAGCTTGGCTCCCCCGGGTAGCTCGCGCCGCCCGGCGAGTTGGTTGTTGCCGGGGCGCCTGCGCCCTCGTCCCCGTCGCCGTCTTGCGGAGACGCTTCAGCGGAGAGCGCCTAGGGCTTGCCCGAGGCGGGGAGGTCTCCGATGATGAAGAAAGGTCGTCGGCGTAGAGCCCCAGGGATCCGTCGGAGTCTTCGTCGGCCCCGGCGTCCTCCTCCTCCTCCCCGACAGGCTTGCTGGGCCCAGCGCCCTGCACTGTAGCCGCCCTCCCTCCGGCGCCTCTGCTCCCTCCGGCGCCTCCGCTCCCTGCGGCGCCTCTATTTCCTCCGGCGGCGCCGCCTCTTGCCGCGGCCTCGGTCACGATTCCGGGGATCCCGGAATGCCTCAAAGATGGGACCCCGGCGAGCGCGTCGGGAGGAAGCTGCAGCAGTCTGTGGATCTCCGCCTCCTCCGCTTGGCAGGACGCATCCGCAGCCTCTGCCTCTTCAGGTGTATAGCCAAATTCTCCTGCCGCTGCGGCTGCAGCGGCCTCTTCAACCCGAGAAGCTATATAAGCAATCTCTTGGTCGGTGGTGTCCCGTGTGAGCCCCTTGATTTCATCCTTGTCCTTCGCCACCTCCACAAGGTTGTCGAAGAAGCTGAGGATGTCTATTGACTTGGGCGGAATCCATGTGCGGTCCACGCCGTGCGAATCACACGCGGGCATCATGGCGCGAAGAGGATCCCGGGCCGTGCTGTTGCAGAGGGGCACCACTCCCCGGGGAGATCTGAACCACTCTGGGTGGGCCGGGTCGTGTTTAAAGAGTTCCCGGACCATCCCCTTCAGCTCCAGCGCCGTGAAGTTGAAGTTTAGCCCGGGGCGCAGCCTCATTATGTCCGCCGCGTTGCCGTATTCCCATGCTGGCCTCTTTCTATCCTGTAGAGGGGCAATGCGGCGGCGGAGGAAATCTGTGCCTACTTCTCCGACAGACAGCTTTGCTACCCGAAGACGAAGAATCCGGATAAGGGCGACGTTGAGTTTGATGTCGTCCGAATCCAGCTCGCTCCAGTCCTTGCCGCGCACGATAGGTGTTGTGCGCGGCGCCGTGAAAGGTTGCGGCTCGTCCTCGACTATCCAACACCAGTCTGCACGCCACTCCTCCCACTTGCCGCGAAGCTCCCCCGGCAAGTAGGACTCCTTCTTGTTCAGACGAAAAACCCAAGATATTCCTCCGGAGAGGGGGGCGCCGGCCTCTACTCTAGGGGTGAAGAAGTGCCTAAACAGCGCTACGTTTGGGTATATCCCAATATAGTTTTCGCACATATGTGCGAAAACCGCCATCGTGAGGATGGCGTTGGGGGTGAAGTCAAGAAGGTGGAGGCCGTAGGTGTGCATTATGTCACAGAAAAATTCAGAAAAAGGGGGACAGAGGCCGCAGTGGAAGAAAACTGCGAAGAAGAAGTACCCGCCGGGGTAGTTGTCCTTGGCGGCGGCCGGATAGGCTCGGGTGCGGGGGTGCGCCTTGGTCTTCTTGGCCCAGAACAAGTAGTACTTGTTCCAGAGCTCCCGCGCGCTGAGCCTCGGCGAGAAGACGACGTTCCGCTTCCGCAACGCGGCGAGCCTCGCCGCTTGCTCCGACTTCTCCTTCTTGGTCTTCTCCGCCTTCCCCTTCTCGGTCTTCGGGGCCATGGCGGAGGCGGCGAAGGAAAGGGGGACGAAGAATCCGGTGACGCCGGAGATGCGGAAGACGGCGGAGGAGCTGTGGAGGCGGAGCGCAAAGGGGATCTCTGGAAGAGGAAGAAGAGGCAATGAAGGCGTAGAAGGGGAACCGCCCCTGCTTCCTCTGCTTTTATGGGGAAGTGGGGGGCGTTTTGCTCTTTCCATTAAAAGAACGTGGCCACGTCCCATCCCACGACGCCGCAATCGACGCGTGCCGTTACGGGGGGACGCGGCGGATGCGGAAGTGGATTCGGCGTGCCGTGGGCCGCGCGTGTCCGTGCACTGTTTTGGGCCTGGCCCAACAGCGCTCGGCACCGTGTGTGGCCCAGGCCCGGGGGCTCCTGTCGGTGTACTAAGGTAGGGGTACCTCAGCACCCCAACTTGTGCACGGACAGTAGCAACTTCCCGCGGCAGGGCCTACCACGCGCTTGCCGGAGACCTTCCTGCTCCATATAAAACCATTCAAAAACAAAGTATGCAAGACAGAAGATCAAGGCCCCGGCAAGCTGAGCTTGCCGGGAAGGCCATCCTTGGCTCAAGATTAGCTCACTAGCACAAGGCCCTGGCAAGAGGAGCTTGCCAGGAAGATCAGAAGATTGTATCTAGAAGACAAGCCTCGGCGCACTCTGCGCCCCGGCAGGGCCCGGGGAGCGACAAGCTTCAGAGCCCGACAAGCTCCCGGGCCCGGCAAGGTCAAGACCCCGGTAAGGTGCTTGCCGGGGAAGAGTGTGCTGTGTGCCCGCGCTCCAGCTCATCGAACCACGCGTCGCCCTGGGGCCATTCCAGGGACGCGTGGCGGATGGCTGTGCAGCCTGGGGGACACGGTGGCACTCCACGGTGGTGAAGCCATCGCCGTGGCAAACGGAGAAGCAAGGGCGGGCGCTTTTGGGGTCGACGGCGACGGGCATTAAATGCTCTTGTCCCCCACTGTCAAAGTAGGTAGCGACCACTGTTCATCCACTGTAGCTCCACTATTCCCGCACTGTTACAACTACCACCGCTTTTACATTTTTACCCCTTTCTCCTACGTTGACACCTGTCGGTGACCCCTTTGCACTATAAAAGGAGGCCCATGCACAACGTAGGGGGGGTTCGGAACCTAGATCACTCATTCGCTCGGTGTAGCTAGTTCTTCAAGCTCCCGAGCTCTCCAACTCAATACAATCAAGCAGGAGTAGGGTTTTACGCATCCATTGCGGCCCGAACCTGGGTAAACTGCCTGCGTGTTCTCTACGATCTGCTCTTCGTGCTCCCTCCGCTCCCTTACCGTACGAACAAAGGGGCTCCGGTCCCATAGGTGCTCGTGGAGGACAGTTTCCCCCGACATGACCTAACTCAACATCACCCTCGGGCATTAGGGGCACCCGATGGGGTTTTCGAAAAGAATGCAACCACGAAGGATTCATGGCTCATATGCATTACCAAGCATCACAACTACTCATTTGTCATTGTATCTAAGCACATAGTAAGATCATGTGTAAGGCATGCATCATGTGGTGGCTTTCAACTAGTTCACCACCGTCACTCTTATCATCATGCATTCGGAAATAAAAGGGTTCCGAGGAACACAAGGGTATCATGGTCAAAGGGCTGCTTGCCTGGGTTGGCTTGGTCTTCAAAGTCT
Source organism: Secale cereale (assembly GCA_902687465.1). NCBI lineage: Eukaryota > Viridiplantae > Streptophyta > Magnoliopsida > Poales > Poaceae > Secale > Secale cereale. The sequence continues at coordinate 481,691,621 of LR738714.1, forward strand.
TCAAATCCTTCCCCTCCTTCTTCTTCAGCAACCTCGTCAAACACGGTATCTAATCGTCGCAATAAACAACGGGAAAATAAGACAATAATAAAAACAGAAAAACCAAAGTGCTCAGAAAATTTCAACTTATTTTTATAAAATACTAGAGGGAAAACTAAGATGGCAAAAATTCTTAGATTGAGATTTGGAGTGACAGAATGGGGTACATGAACTTTAGAACAGGGGTTTTAGTTTTCAAATATGGATTTAAATTTTGAACAGAACAGAAAAGGTCCATGGATATGGGTGAAAGTGACATCATTAAATAGGTTGGAATTTTACAAGTTTTTAGGAACTGGAATTAATTCATTTGGATAAATATTTAATCCTGTGGAATTATTTGAAAATCCCACAGAAAAGAAAAAGGAAAAGGTTCCTGTGCAACTGGGCCAGAATGGCCACAGTGCAGCAGGCCTAGGGGGGAATCAGCCCACCACACGGGCGCCAGCGCGCGCGCGCCAAGTTTCAAACCTGACGGGCGGGTACCGGCGTCAGTGAGCAGAGAGAGAGGCGAGGGCGAGGGGAGGCTGACAGGCGGGGCCCGCGTGTCATCCCTAACCCTCCGGCAGAGGGCCGGCGAGCTCACCGGCGACGATTCGGGGCACGGCAGGGCGAGCTAAGGGCAGGGACAGAATCAACGTGGTGTCGCCGATCTGGTGGAGGTGGAGTTGGTCGCCGGAGTGGCCTGATTCGCCGGCGGCGAGGTCACGCGGCAGAGGAGCTTCGGGTGGTGGTGGTTCCGGCCGTTTCCGGCAGTTGCAGAGAGGGAAAAGAGGGGGAAAAGGATCAGTGGGGCTTCATGGTGCTAGATCGAGCGAGAGGAGCGGCGGGGAGGGCCTCTACCGAGTGGACGACGGCAAGCCGCCGCGGCGGAGCTCGAGCTCGATCTTGAGCTCGGGCCTGTCTGGAGTGGAGTGAGTGGCGTAGGGGAAGATTAGGTGGGTGAGAGAG
>LR738714.1:481692773-481793882 GCA_902687465.1 Secale cereale
GGGGGTACTTTTATAGGTGAATGACGAGGTGCCGTGGACCTGTGCGCCGGCGAGCTTCTGCCCGTTGCCACAGGGCTCGGGAGGAGCTGGGGTGGTGTCTGTGGTGTTGCTGGATGCGGTCCAGGGCCGGGGAGAGGAAGAGAGAGAGAGAGAGAGAGAGCGGGGGAAGCATCCAGAGCAGCGCGCGTGCGAGGCCAAAGATTGGAGCTTGCGAGCGGCCAGCGCGCGTGCGAGGGCAGCCACAGGAGGGAGAAGGAGGAGGGGGACAGCGCCGGGGCGTGTTGCGGACGTCGAGGCGCATCGACTGGCGCGAGGGGGAAGCACGAGGTGGTCGGGGGCTGCTGATTGGAGGAGGCTACAGTGCGTGCGTGCACTGTAGCGTGCTCTGGAGCACGCCTATTGCATGCCAGGGCATGCCTTTGGCTTGCTGGATGCGGCCACTTTGTCTGGGGGTCAGGTAAGGAGTAAACAAGTGGGCTGTGGCCTTGGATGCCTTGGTTACCCAATGGAAGAGGAATGAGGTTGAGGGAGAGTGAAAACTGGGCTGTCCAGCAGAGTAAAATGGGGTTTCACCCCTCCATTATTGAGCTCTGGCCATGGGGGAAGTTACTGGAGGTGCAAGGGAACCTGGGGAAGCTTTGGTAAAAAGTGGGGCTCAAGGAGAACAAGGGAAGAGGTGAAAATGGTAACTTTGGAAAATCACCAGAAGGTGTTTGATGTGGTTTTGAGCAATCAAATGATCTCCACTAGCCATGATACTTAACAGGATTAAATGGCATATGGAAATAGGGTGTTTCACCAAGTTTGGGCTTATTTGAAGAAACTTGCCAATGTAACTTTGGTGAACCCTAGAAATCAACAGAAATGGTTTCACGATGTTTGAGTCAAGCTAATCATCTCCCCTTGATGCACCACTTGATGTAGTGTCATCATTTGGGGTTATGATCATGCCCACAAGGTTTGAAGCCCCAAGTAAAAAGTTGATAATGTAAAGTTGTTCAAATTTGAATTTGAACAGAAATGGTTTTGGGGTACTCTGATCAAGTTACCCTTCTCCAAAGCTTATGCCATTTGGTCTAGATGCATTATTAGACCATTCTAGCATGTGTACCAAGTTTGAGAGCATTTGGACAAGTTTGGCAATGTAAAGCTGCTCAAACTTCAAATATGGACATAATGGTTTTGAGGGGTTTTGATGATGTTTTCTTGCTTCCCAAGGCATGGGGCTTGGCAAGATCATCAAATATGTCATATATGACATGATAGAATTTCCCTGAAATTTTTAGAGAATATTTCCTTTGTAAATATTTCAAAAGCTTGAAATATCCAGAAAGGGTTTCTGAGGGATTCGTCCAATATTTTGAACATGACCAAGTGTTGAAACTCTTATATATGTACATTATATGTCCTATGAGTCTCCCTGAATTTTGGCAAATATTTTTGAAATAGCTAAATGATTTTTCCCTATTAAAGACCATTTCTGGCCTTAAGAAAAAGCCTTTAAATAAAATAGGAAAATAACTTTTAAAATTATACTTTTGTGGTTTATTGGAGTCCTATATCTACTAGGTTTCAAATATACTTTTTGAAATAATTTTCTCACCCTAAATCAAGCACTTGCAGTGCAAACCTCAATTCAGGGGGTTTTTGGAAAACTAATTTTTGAAAATGCTTTTTGGCCAAATTAATTTTATAAGAAAATACTATACTGCTATAAACACTTGGTATGATCATTGGGCAGAAGTTTTGGGTAAGGAGATGAAATCTACAAGAGGGAGTAGTTGACTTTAAAGAGCACTTGAAAAACACACAGAGAAAAACTTAATTCCAAATAAAAGCCAAATGATGCCAAAAAAATTTGCTGGTCCAAATTTTCATGCTTTATTGATGAAAATGACATGTTACAAAATGCAGGGTGTGACACTCAAATAGGTGTGTCCAGCAAGGATAATTGTGGCAAACTAACAAGAAAAGAATCAAATGATACATGACGCTCCAAGTAAAACACATATCATGTGGTGAATAAAAATATAGCTCCGAGTATAGTTACCGATGGATGAAGATGAAAGAGGGGATGCATTCCCGGGGCATCCCCAAGCTTAGGCTTTTGGTTGTCCTTTAATTTTACCTTGGAGTGCCTTGGGCATCCCCAAGCTTAGGCTCTTGCCACTCTTTGTTCCATAGTTCATCAAAGCAATACTCAAAACTTGAAAACTTCACAACACAAAACTTAGACAAAAATCTCGTGAGCTCCGTTAGTATAAGAAAACAAACCACTACTCAAAGGTACTGCAATGAATTCATTCTTTGTTTATATTGGTGTTAAACCTACTGTATTCCAACTTCTCTATGATTCATAACTCCCAATACTACTCATAGATGCATTGAAATAAGCAAACAACACACGAAAAACAGAATCTGTCAAAAACAGAACAATGTGTAGTAATCTGTAGTTTTCGCATACTTCTGTAACTCCAAAAAATTGAACTAAATTGGTAAACGTGAGGAATTTGTCTATTAATCATCTGCAAAAAGAATCAACTAGATAGCACGCTCCAGTAAAATCTGGTGACCATTCTAGCGAGCGCTAACGATTCTGTTTTTCACAGCAAGATCATATAAACTTCACACAAGTCTTCCCAAAGGTTCTACTTGGCACAAACACTAATTAAAACACAAAACCACATCTAAACAGAAGCTAGATGCAATATTTATTCCTAAACAGAAGCAAAAACAAAATATATAAAATTGGGTTGCCTCCCAACAAGCGCTATCATTTTACGCCCCTAGCTAGGCACGATACATAGATAGATCTATGTATTGTCATCTTTGGAAGGCAATCCATAAGTGGCTGTCATAATAGATTCATATGGTAATTTGATTTTATTTCTAGGAAAGTGTTTCATGCCTTTCCTTAACGGAAATTGGAATCCAATATTTCTTTCCTTCATATCAATAATTGCACCAATCGTTCTAAGGAAAGGTCTACCAAGAATAATAGGACATGAAGGATTGCAATCTATATCAAGAACAATGAAATCTACAGGCACATAATTCCTATTGGTAACAATAAGAACATCATTAATCCTTCCCATAGGTTTCTTAATAGTGGAATCCGCAAGATGCAAATTTAAAGAACAATCATCAAGCTCATGGAAACCTAGCAAATCACACAAAGTTTTTGGGATAGTGCAAACACTTGCACCCAAATCACACAAATCAAAGCATTAATGATCTTTAATTTTTATTTTAATAGTAGGTTTCCACTCATCATAAAGCTTTCTAGGGATAGAAACTTCTAACTCAAGTTTTTCTTCATAAGATTGCATCAAAGCATCAACTATGTGTTTGGTAAAAGCTTTATTTTGACTATAAGCATGCGGAGAATTTAGTACGGATTGCCACAAGGAAATACAATCAATCAAAAAGAAATTATCATAATTGAATCCCTTGAAATCCAAAGTAGTGGGTTCATCACTATGTAAAGTTTTAATCTCTTCACTCCCACTTTTAACAATTTTAGCATCAAGATCTAAAAACTCTGAATCATTGGGACACCTTAAAATAGAATCATCTCCAATCCTATCCTCATCAAAATTTATACTAGAAAACAAGGATCTAATAGGAGACACATCAATAACTTTCAGATCTTCATCTTTATTTTAATGTAACTAGTAGAACACGCTTTTATACAATTCTCTCTTTTAGCACGCATCCTAGCGGTTCTTTCTTTGCATTCATCAATGGAAATTCACATGGCTTTGGGAGACTCATTGATATCATGCTTAGGTGGGATAGATCTACGTTTCAAGGAATCAACATCAAGAGTAACTCTATCCACACTTTTAGCCAATTCATCAATCTTAAGCAATTTTTCTTCAAGCAAAGCATTGAAATTCTTTTGCGAATTCATGAACTCCTTAACACTAGTTTCAAATTCAGAAGGCATCTTTCCATAAGAGTTATTGTAGGATTTACCATAATTATTAGAGGAATTACTAGGAAACGGCCTAGGATTAAAGTTCTCTCTATAAGCATTGTTACCAAAATTATTCCTACCAACTAAATTCACATCCAAAGATTTATTATTATTATCAATCAAAGTGGACAAAGGCATATCATTAGGATTAGAAGAAGCACTCTTAGCAGCAAATAATTTCATAAGTTCATCCATCTTTCCACTCAAAACACTAATCTCTTCAATATCATGCACTTTTTACTAGTAGATTTTTCGGTGTGCCATTGAGAATAATTAACCATAATATTATCTAGGAGTTTGGTAGCTTCTCCTAAGGTAGTTTCCATGAAAGTGCCTCCCGCGGCTGAATCTAAAAGATTTCTAGAAGCAAAATTCAAGCGAGCATAAAAGTTTTGAATAATCATCCATAAGTTCAAACCATGTGTAGGGCAATTACGTATCATTAATTTCATTCTCTCCCAAGCCTGTGCAACATTCTCATGATCTAGTTGCTTAAAATTCATAATATCGTTTCTAAGAGAGATGATCTTAGCAGGCGGGAAATACTTAGAGATAAAAGCATCTTTGCACTTATTCCATGAATCAATACTATTTCTAGGCAAAGAGGAAAACCAAGTTTTAGCACGATCTCTAAGTGAAAACAGAAATAACTTCAATTTAACAATATTGTTATTAGTATCCCTTTTCTTTTGCATATCACACAAATCACCAAAGTTGTTTAGATGGGTAGCGGCATCTTCACTAGGAAGGCCGGAGAATTGATCTTTCATAACAAGATTCAGCAGAGCACCATTGATCTTACAAGATTCAGCATCGGTAATAGGAGCAACCAGAGTGATAATAAAATCATTATTGTTGATATTGGAGAAGTCACACAATTTGGTATTGTTCTGAGCCATAGTGACAAGCAAGCAATCCAACACTCAAGCAAACAAGAAGCAAGCGAACGGTAAACACACGACAGAAGAAGGGCAAATAGAACGTCAAGGGTGAAGTGGGGGAGAGGAAAACGAGAGGCAAAAAATATAATGCGAAGGATAAGGGTTTGTGATAGGTACTTGGTATATGACTTTTGCGTAAGCCTCCCCGGTAACGGCGCCAAAAAATCTTCTTGCTACTTCTCGAGCTTGCATTGTATTCCCTCGAAGAGGAAAGGGAGATGTAGCATAATAGCGTAAGTATTTCCCTCAGTTTTTGAGAACCAAGGTATCAATCCAGTAGCAGACCACACACGAGTCCCTCGCACCTGCACAAACAAATAAGAACTTCACATCCAACGCGATAAGGGGTTGTCAATGCCTTTATGGTCACTTACTAAAGTGAGATCTAATAGAGATTATAGTTTGATAGTTTTGGTATTTTTGGTTATAAGAACAAAAAGTAAAAGCGGAAAAGTAAAGTAGATTGTAAATTGATATGTTGAGAATAGACCCGAGGGCCATAGCGTTCTCTAGTGGCTTCTCTCATGATAGCGATATTCTATGGCGGGTAAACAAATTACTGTCGAGCAATTGATAGAAAAGCGAATAATTATGAGACTATCTAGGCATGATCATTATATATAGGCATCACGTCTGAGAGAAGTAGACCGAAATGATTCTGCATCTACTACTATTACTCCACACATCGACCGCTATCCATCATGCATCTAGAGTATTAAGTTCATAAGAACGGAGTAATGCCTTAAGCAAGATGACATGATGTAGAGGGATAAACTCAAACATAATGATATAAACCCCATCTTTTTATCCTCGATGTGAACAATACAATACGTGCCTTGCTGCCCCTACTGTCACTGGGAAAGGACACCGCAAGATTGAACCCAAAGCCAAGCACTTCTCCCATTGCAAGAACTATAGATCTAGTAGGCCAAACCGAACCAATAATTCGAAGAGACTTGCAAGGATATTATAATCATACATAAAGAGTTCAGAAAAGAACCAAATATTTCTCATAGATAATCTTGATCATAAACCCACAATTCATCGGATCTCGACAAACACACCGCAAAAAGAGATTACATCGAATAGATCTCCTCAAAGACCAAGGAGAACTTGGTATTGAGATCCAAAGAGAGAGAGAAGAAGCCATCTAGATACTAGCTATGGACCCGAAGGTCCGTGGTAAACTACTCACAACTCATGGTGAGGCGATGATGATGATGATGATGTAGAAGCACTCCGTGGAAAATCCCCCCTCCAGCGGAGCTCTGGAATAGGCCCCAAGATGGGATCTCACGGGAACAAAAGGCTGCGGCGATGGAACTAGGGTTTTCTCTATTGTTCTGATAGTTTTAGGGTACGTAGGTATATATAGGAGGAAGGAGGGCACCGGGGGCCAGACGGGGTGCCCACAAGGCAGGGGACGCGCCCGATAGGGGAGGGGCGCCCCCACCCTCGTGGACGCCAGATCAGCCCTACTCCGTGGTTCTCAAGTCTCCCGTTCGTATTTTGCTCCAAAAATATCTCTCCTGAAGGTTTCATTCCGTTTGGACTTCGTTTGATATTCCTTTTCTGTAGAACCCTAAAACAGGCAAAAAAACAGCAATCTGGACTGGGCCTTTGGGTCAGTAGGTTAGTCCCAAAAATAATATAAAAGTGTATACCAAAGCCCATTAAACATCCAAAACATCATAAAAAATAGCATGGAACAATAAAAAATTATAGATACGTTGGAGACGTATCAGTATCCCTCTTCTTTTGCATATCACACAAATCAACAAAGTTGTTCAGATGGGTAGCGGCATCTTCACTAGGAAGGCTAGAAAATTGATCTTTCATGACAAGATTCAACAGGGCAGCATTGATCTCACAAGATTCAGCATCAGCAATAGGAACAATAGGCGTGCTAAAAAATCATTATTGTTGGTATTGGAAAAGTCACACAATTTGGTATTGTTCTGAGCCATAGTGACCATTAAGCAATCCAACACACAAGCAAACAAGGGGCAAGCGAACGGTAAACACACGGAAAAAGAAGGGCGAATAAAACGACAAGGGTGAAGTGGGGGAGAGGAAAACGAGAGGCAAATAATGTAATGCGAAGGATAAGGGTTTGTGATAGGTACTTGGTATATGACTTTTGCGTAAGCCTCCCCGGCAATGGCACCATAAATTCTTCTTGCTACTTCTCGAGCTTGCGTTGTATTCCCTTGAAGAGGAAAGGGTGATGCAGCACAGTAGCGTAAGTATTTCCCTCAGTTTCTGAGAACCAACTTATCAATCCAGTAGGAGACCACGCGCGAGTCCCTCGCACCTACACAAACAAATAAGAACTCCCCAGCCAACACGATAAGGGGTTGTCAATCCCTTTACGGTCACTTACGAAAGTGAGATCTGATAGATGGGATAGTATAATATTTTTGGTATTTTTGGTATAAGAACAGAAAGTAAATAAAGCAAAGTAAAGTAGATGGAAGATTAATATGATGAGAACAGACCCGGCTGCCATAGGTTTCACTAGTGGCTTCTCTCATGATAGCAGAATTTTACGGTGGGTGAACAAATTACTGGCGAGCAACTGATAGAAGAGCACATAGTTATGAGAATATCTAGGCATGATCATTATATATAGGCATCACGTCCGTGACAAGCAGACCGAAACGATTCTACATCTACTACTATTACTCCACACATCGACCGCTATCCAGCATGCATCTAGAGTATTAAGTTCATAAGAATAGAGTAATGCTTTAAGCAAGATGACATGATGTAGAGGGATAAACTCGACCAATATGACATAAACCCAATCTTTTTATCCTCGATGGCAACAATACAATACATGCCTTGCTGCCCCTGCTGTCACTGGGAAAGGACACCGCAAGATTGAACCCAAAGCCAAGCACTTCTCCCATTGCAAGAACTATAGATCTAGTAGGCCAAACCAAACCAATAATTCAAACAGACTTGCAAGGATATTATAATCATACATAAAATATTTCAGAAAAGAATCAATATTGTTCATAGATAATCTTGATCATAAACCCGCAATTCATCGGATCTCGACAAACACACCACAAAAATATTACATCGAATAGATCTCCTCGAAGATCGAGGAGAACTTTGTATTGAGATCCAAAAAGAGAGAAGAAGCCATCTAGCTAATAACTATGGACCCGAAGGTCTGTGGTAAACTACTCACAACTCATTGGTGAGGCTATGGCGTTCATGTCGAAGCACTCCATGGTAGATCCCCCTCCGGGGGATATCCGGAACAGGCCCCAAGATGGGATCTCACGGGAAAAGAAGGTTGCGGCAGTGGAATTAGGGTTTTCTCTGTTGCCTCGAAGTTTTTGGGGTACATGGATATATATAGGAGGAAGGAGGGCATCGGGGGAGCCAGAGGGGACCCACGAGGGTGGGGGTGCGCCCAGGGGGAGGGGCGCGCCCGGACCCTCGTGGCCACCTCCTTCGTTCCCTCGCGTGTACTCCAAGTTTTCTGGGTAGATACGGTTCCAAAAATAACTCTCCCTCTGGCTCCCCCGATGCCTTCCTTCCTCCTATATATATCCACGTACCCTGGAAACATCGAGGCAATAGAGAAAACCCTAATTCCACCGCCGCAACCTTCTGTTTCCATGAGATCCCATCTTGGGGCATGTTCCGGAGCTCCGCCGGAGGGGGGATCTACCACAGAGTGCTTCTACATCAACACCATAGCCTCACCAATGAGTTGTGAGTAGTTTACTACAGACCTTCGGGTCCATAGTTATTAGCTAGATGGCTTCTTCTATCTTTTTGGATCTCAATACAAAGTTCTCATCGATCTTCGAGGAGATCTATTCGATGTAATCTCTTTGCGGTGTGTTTGTCGAGATCCGATGAATTGCAGGTTTATGATCAAGATTATCTACGAACAATATTTGATTCTTTTCTGAAATCTTTTATGTATGATTATAATATCCTTGCAAGTCTCTTCGAATTATTGGTTTGGTTTGGCCTACTAGATCTATAGTTCTTGCAATGGGAGAAGTGCTTGGCTTTGGGTTCAATCTTGCGGTGTCCTTTCCCAGTGACAGCAGGGGCAGCAAGGCACGTATTGTATTGTTGCCATCGAGGATAAAAAGATGGGGTTTATATCATATTGCTTGAGTTTATCCCTCTACATCATGTCATCTTGCTTAAAGCATTACTCTGTTCTTATGAACTTAATACTCTAGATGCATGCTGGATAGCGGTCGATGTGTGGAGTAATAGTAGTAGATGTAGAATCATTTTGCTCTACTTGTCACGGACGTGATGCCTATATATAATGATCATGCCTAGATATTCTCATAACTATGCGCTTTTCTATCAATTGCTCGACAGTAATTTGTTCACCCATCGTAGAATTCTGCTTTCATGAGAGAAGCCACTAGTGAAACATATGGCCCCCGGGTCTATCTTTATCATATTACTTTCCTTCAATTTCTGCTGCCGTTGCTTATTTACTTTATGTTCTTATACCAAAAATACCAAACATATTATACTATACTATCTATCATATCTCACTTTCGTAAGTGACGTAAAGGGATTGACAACCCCTTATCGCGTTGGCTGCGAAGTTATTATTCGTTTGTGGAGGTGCGAGGGACTCGCGCGTGGTCTCCTACTAGATTGATACCTTGGTTCTCAAAAACTGAGGGAAATACTTACGCTACTGTGCTGCATCACCCTTTCCTCTTCGAGGGAATACAACGCAAGCTTGAGAAGTAGCAAGAAGAATTTCTGGGGCCGTTGCCGGGGGAGACTCACGCCAAGTCAAGTCAAGATTTGATCTCCTGGCAACTTGCCAATTTCTAGCGCCGTTGCCGGGGCGATCTACGCAAAAGTCATATACCAAGTACCTATCACAAACCCTTATCCTTCACACTACATTATTTGCCCCTCGTTTTCCTCTCCCCCACTTCATCCTTGCTGTTTTATTTGCCCTTCTTTTTTCGTGTGTTCACCGTTCGCTTGCGTCTTGTTTGCTTGTGTGTTGGATTGCTTGCTTGTCACTATGGCTCAAAACAATACCAAATTGTGTGACTTTTCCAATACCAACAATAATGATTTTATTAGCACTCTGATTGCTCCTATTACCGATGCTGAATCTTGTGAGATCAATGCTTCTCTGTTGAATCTTGTCATGACAGATCAATTTTCTAGCCTTCCTAGTGAAGATGTCGCTACCCATCTGAACAACTTTGTTGATTTGTGTGATATGCAAAAGAAGAGGGTTACGGATAATGGTATTGTTAAATTAAAGCGATTTCTGTTTTCACTCAGAGATCGTGCTAAAACTTGGGTTTTCCTCTTTGCCTAGAAATAGTATTGATTCATGGAATAAGTGCAAAGATGCCTTTATCTCTAAGTATTTTCCTCCCGCTATGATTATCTCTCTTAGAAATGACATTATGAATTTTAAGCAACTAGATCATGCGCATGTTGAACAAGCTTGGGAGAGAATGAAATTAATGATACGTAATTGCCCTACACATGGTTTGAACTTATGGATGATTATACAAAACTTTTATGCTGGCTTGAATTTTGCTTCTAAAAATCTTTTAGATTCGGCCACGGGGGGCACTTTCATGGAAACTACCATAGGAGAAGCTACCAAACTCCTAGATAATATTATGGTTAACTACTCTCAATGGCAGACTGAAAGATCTACTAGTAAAAAAGTGCATGCTATTGAAGAGATTAGTGTTTTGAGTGGAAAGATGGATGAACTTATGATATTATTTGCTACTAAGAGTGCTTCTTCTGATCCTAATGATATGCCTTTATCCCCGTTGATTCAAAATAATAATGAATCTTTGGATGTGAATTTTGTTTGTAGGAATAATTTTGGTAACAATGCTTATAGAGGTAACTTTAATCCTAGGCCTTTTCCTAGTAATTCCTCTAATAATTATGGTAATTCCTACAATAACTCTTATGGAAATTTTGTCAAGATGCCCTCCGAATTTGAAACTAGTGTTAAAGAGTTTATGCATTCGCAAAAGAATTTCAATGCTTTGCTTGAAGAAAAATTGCTTAAGATTGTTGAGTTGGCTAGAAACATGGATATAATTACTCTTGATGTTGATTCTTTGAAACTTAGATCTATTCCGCCTAAGCATGATATCAATGAGTCTCTCAAAGACATGAGAATTTCCATTGATAAGTGCAAAGCAAGAACCGCTAGGATGCGTGCTAAAAAAGATTGCTTTATGAAAGCGTGTTCTTCTAGTTATCATGAAAATAAAGATGAAGATATGAAAGTTATTGATGTGTCTCCTATTAGATCCTTGTTTTCAAGTATGAATCTTGATAAAGATGGGACTGGAGATGAGTCTACTTTAGCTAAAAGGCGTCTCAATGATTCAGAGTTTTTAGATCTTGATGCTAAAATTGTTAAAAGTGGGATTGAAGAGATTAAAACTTTACATAGTGATGAACCCACTATTTTGGATTTCAAGGGATTCAATTATTATAATTGCTCTTTAATAGATTGTATTTCCTTGTTGCAGTCTGTACTAAATTCTCTGCATGCTTATAGTCAAAATAAGGCTTTTACCAAACACATAGTTGACGCTTTGATGCAATCTTATGAAGAAAAACTTGAATTAGAAGTTTCTATCCCTAGAAAGCTTCATGATGAGTGGGAACCTACTATTAAAATTAAAATTAAAGATCATGAATGCTTTGCTTTGTGTGATTTGGGTGCAATTGTTTCTACAATCCCAAAAACTTTGTGTGATTTGTTAGGTTTCCATGAGCTTGATGATTGTTCTTTAAATTTGCATATTGCGGATTCTACCATTAAGAAACCTATGGGAAGGATTAATGATGTTCTTATTGTTGCCAATAGGAATTATGTGCCCGTAGATTTCATTGTTCTTGACATAGATTGCAATCCTTCATGTCCTATTATTCTTGGTAGACCTTTCCTTAGAACGATTGGTGCAATTATTGATATGAAGGAAGGAAATATTAGATTCCAATTTCCGTTAATGAAAGACATGGAACACTTTCCTAGAAATAAAATCAAATTACCTTATGAATCTATTATGAGAGCCACCTATGGATTGCCTACCAAAGATGGCAGTACCTAGATATATTCTTGTATTGTGCCTAGCTAGGGGCGTTAAACGATAGCGCTTGTTGGGAGGCAACCCAATTTTATTTTCTTTGTGTTTGCTTCTATTTAGGAATAAATATTGCATATAGCTTCTGTTTAGATGTGGTTTTGTGTTTTAATTAGTGTTTGTTCCAAGTAGAACCTTTGGGAAGACTTGTGTGAAGTTTATATGATCATGCTATACAAAACAAAAACTTTAGCGCTCACGAGTTTGGCTGTGATTTTTTTACTGGAGAGTGCTATTTAGTTGATTATTTTTGCAGATGATTAATAGACAAATTCCTCATGTTTACCAATTTTTTTTGGAGTTACAGAAGTATTCGAAAGTTATAGATTACTACAGACTTTTCTGTTTTTGATAGATTCTGTTTTTTGTGTGTTGTTTACTTAATTTGATGAATCTATGAGCAGTATCGGGGGGTATGAATCATAGAGAAGTTGTAATACAGTAGGTTTAACACCAATATAAACAAAGAAGAGTTCATTACAGTACCTTTGAGTGGTGGTTTGTTTTCTTATACTAACGGAGCTCACGAGATTTTTGGCTAAGTTTTGTGTTCTGAAGTTTTCAAGTTTTGAGTATGGCTTTGATGGATTACGGAACAAAGAGTGGCAAGAGCCTAAGCCTGGGGATGCCCAAGGCACCCCAAGGTAAAACTAAAGGACAAACAAAATCCTAAGCTTGGGGATGCCTCAGGAAGGCATCCCCTCTTTCGTCTTCATCTATCGGTAACTATACTTGAGACTATATTTTTATTCACCACATGATATGTGTTTTGCTTGGAGCGTCATTGTCAGGACCCCGATCCTAAGTCACACCGATCTAGCTGTAACACGTCATATCACTTTGCGGCCTCACGCACGGTAACCCCACGGGTGCCACCTTACCTGGCCCGGGACCGTTTGCGCATTTTGGCACACGTATATGACAGTGTCGCTAGCATCCATATGCCAGAGAACCCGGGCCGACATGGCTAGTTATGAACCAAAAGTGGCACTAGATTATAGAGACAGGCATCCATGACCCAGCAACGAACGTGTCGGTCATCAACGTATGAACCCAAGTCGTAGCAAGCTACATGGACTTAAAGGAACAACGCGTGACATTTCCCCTAGGGGACAGACACAGGAATGAAGAAGGACACATGCCGGCCAGCCTACGTGTTCCGAGCAGTAGCAAGCTACCAAGGCTCATTGGAATCACTAGGAGGCATTTCCCTGTAAGGTAGGCTACCAAAGGAAAACAACTAGGTGTCGGATCCCACACATACCAAGCATTTCAACCATACACACAATATGCTCAATATGTGCAAATACAACATTGCATCACAACAGAACTCTATGACTCAAAGTACTTTATTTAAGAGGCTCCAAGAGCCATACATAACATTTCCATACAGGTAGGGGTCACATGACCCAACACTCAAGACATACAGTCATACAAGCACAAGCGGAAGCTACATGTCTGAGTACAGACAACTTAGAAAATAAAACAAGCTTGGTGTAGCCTGACTATCTACAAGGCCCTTCACAAGGTCCAGATCTCCGTCTGGGTGTCAAGCTACTCGTCGACGTCAACGTCTATGTAGAACCCATCAGCAGGGGCAGGGTTCTCCTCTGCAATAGTTATTAAGCAAACATGAGTACAAAGGTACTCAGCAAGTCTTACCACAGAACCTATCATACATGCAACATTATCAAAGGGGGTAGTGGAGTTCATTGCAGAAGGCCAGCTTTGACTCTTGGCTAACCTATACTACAACTCTCAACAGATTGCAAGATGTCATTACGAACACGAGTCCTCTAATCACCACAACAATACACTACCGAGGATCCTCTTCCGTCATCCTACGGAAGGGCCATCCGCGGTACTCACACTTATCTTGAGGCTTTTAATCGTATCCATCAACTTGTCTATGAACTGTAAGAGTAACCAAGTAGTCCGTACCGCGAACAACGGCTATTCGAATAGATTGATAACCCTGCAAGGGTGTACCTCTTCACACACGCTTCCACCACTTATCGCCGTTTACTCGACATGTACTCGGCAACCTTCAAGCGGAAGCCCAGCGAGGGTGTCGGCCACGACCTGACTAACTACTCAAGTCTCTCGTCCAGGTTTATCTCCTATTTGGGTTCCATCCGTGGGGAGATCCGGCCGGGGTGTCGCTCACGGCCCCAAACGATGTGTACAGGGTTCCCGAGTCACCAAACGGGCAACCGGTACACCGTGCCACGTACCTGTCGCATCACAACCCACCCCGAGGGTCAGCGCTGTGCACGACCTCCAGTAAACTATAAACACCAGAAACTAGTTGCAACTCCTGGACAGAGATCGAGGGTAATTAATAAGCCGAGAGGGTCAATTAAGGATCCCAATGTGTGGTAGTAGCTGTAACTTGAACCACACATACAGATCTCGGGTCCTATGGACGATTCCAATGAAACAACCCACCATGTACTCCTACATGGCCTTTCATCGATATCTTTACCAAGCGTATTCCACACTTCCTTCTCTTTATCGGTATGATCATTTCACTCTGATCCATCACCCAGATGAACCAGACCAGACACAACTCTAAGCATAGCAGGCAACATAAACAAATAGCATGGTGGATCACACATCACATGGCTCAATCAACTCCTACACATGCTAGTGGGTTTCAACTATTTACTGTGGCAACGACAGGTCATGCAAGGGAATAGGGTTCAACTACCGCAGCAAGTAGCAGTTCACACGCTGTTGCCTTAATGCAGTAAAAGAGAGCAGGAGCGAGAAGATTGGGTTTGTATCGGAATGATCAATGATTGCTTGCCTGACAAAGTGGTTGTTGGGTACTGCTCTTCAGCTGGATACGCAGTAGTATCCTCGGGAGCAGGACCTAATACAGAGAATACCGATCATTAAACAAACAAATGCAACAATATGATGCATGCTCATGACATGGCAAGATGCATGTGTGTTGGGCTAATGCAACTAAAACCAGAAGGGTTTGAGCCTATTTGAATCAAAGATTCAAATTGGCATTTTAACTATTATTTAAATAAGTGCATTATCATGTTTTAATGTATACAGCAAGTTAACTTGCTCAAACATGCATGAAACCAGTGCCATTGGAAAGATTGGAATTTTCTGATCATTTTTCATATATAAATCTTTTCCATCTGAGCTACTGTTGAATTTATATGATTTTTTGAAGTTTAGGCATTTTTCTGGAATTTCCTAAATTATTTTTAAATCTAAAAATCCCAGAAAATCCTTTACTGCGTCAGCATGACATCATGCTGATGTCAGTCAGTCAACAGGAGCTAGTCCAAGTCAAACCTGACCAGTGGGACCCATTGGTCAGTGTCACAGTTAACTAATTAACTAATTAGAATTAAATTAACACCTAAACTAGATTTGACTTGCAGGCAGGGCCCACACGTCAGTGACCCAGGGGGGTCAAACCCGTGGTCAAACAAGTCAAACTCGCCGGTGATGTGACGCCGGCGAGGCCAGACACGGCGGCATGCTTCGGAAAACGTCCAAAGGGCACGGTTCGAGCTGCGGTTGGGCGCGTAGGAAAGCCCTTGCTGTTGCGCGTCGGATGGTGGTGGTCGCCGGACCTGTGGTGGCCGGAGACGACGGCAACGAGCTCAACGGCGGCGACCGGCGTCGGGTGTGTGTGGGGACGCAGCTATGGTGGCCTAGGCGATGCGTGCGTGGTACCTAGCTTGTCTACGTGCTGCGGCGAACGTGATGGACATGTGCCAGTGACCAAATGGTCACCGGAGCATCGCCGGCGGCGAGCGCGGCGGCGGTGAGTTTCGGTGATCAACGGAGCGGCATCTACACGGCGCAAACGAAGCAAAAGAAGGAGGGTAACGGCGTAGGAGCTCACTGCGGTGCTAACGAGCTCGACGGAGAGGTCGGGGACGCGCTGCAGCTTCTCAATCGACGGCGAGGTGCTCCGGCGATCCGAGGAAGGGGACGACGGCGTGGAGATGTTGCAGGGCTCTCGGCGATCTGTGGCTCAGCGAGGAGGTAGAGGGCGTCGCGGCGAACCTTTTGGACACGGTCACGGGGCGAGGGGAAGGGTCTAGGTGCGGCAACGGCAAGCGGTGGCGACGGGCGGCTCGGTGGTGAGAGAGGAGAGCCAGGGGAAGGCGACGGGGACGAGGGGAAAGTGTGAGAGGGGTCGGGGCAGCTGCGTGGCGTCGCGGGGAGTCTTCCAGGGCGTCGGGGTTGCAGGCAGGCAGCCTGGAGGTGGCCGGGCGCGTGCCGGCGCGCGGCGGCCACGCGCGCTGCCGACTGGCACGAGGAGGAAGGCGACAGAAGAGGGCTGGTGGGCTGGGCCGGCCTGCAAACAGTGCTGGGCTCAGGTAAGTGCTTTCTCTCTCTTTCTTTTTTTTCCTATTTCTTTTTGTTTCATTTGTTTTGCAACTTTGTTTAATTAATAAAAATGCTAGAACATTTTTATAACTCATGAAACTTGTCATGCCCACTGTATATAATATGAACAGTATGGAACATTATAGTTTATGATTATTTGAGCATTTAAATTATTTTATAGCATTTAAATGCCCAAACACAAATACCATATGATTAATCCAGAGCCCTTGGATGTCCTAGAAAATTGTGCACCATTTTTAGCAAAGGTTTGAGACCAAGGCAGAAATGATGAACATTTTTGAAGGGCATTTTGGGTACATTGGAAAATATTTTATCAAACCCTAGTTGTTAGAAGAGAGGTGCTGGGGTTTCTGTCATTCCCATTTCAAGTTTCTGTGATAAATAAACATGATGCACACTCTAGCTAGCCCTAATGCAAGTGCTAAACTAGGGATGTGACAACTCACTCCCACTTAAAAGAATCACGTCCCGAGATTCGGGTTCCTCCGGAAAGAGGGTGGGGTACTCAAGTAGAAGACGATCCTCCCTTTCCCAAGTAGCTTCACTCTCGGAATGATGTGACCATTGAACCTTGAGAAACTTGATATTGTGGCGTCGAGTGGTGCGCTCGGTTTGATCAAGAATACGAACGGGGTATTCTTGATATGTGAGATTGTCCTGGAGATCAAGCGTTTCGTGATCCACTCCGCGGATAGGATCCGAGAAGCAACGCCTGAGTTGAGAAACGTGGAACACGTCATGAACTCTGGATAGGTGCGGAGGTAGTTCCAATTGGTAGGCAACTTCTCCTCGTTTGGCAAGAATGCGAAAAGGACCGATGTAACGAGGGGCCAATTTGCCTTTGATACTGAAGCGATGGGTTCCCTTAAGAGGAGTAACCCGAAGGTAAGCCTTATCGCTGACTTCAAAAGTCATAGCCTTATGATGACTATCATATTGGATCTTCTGGCGAGACTGGACTGTTTTCAATCTCTCACGAACGATGCGAACTTGCTCTTCTGCTTCCTGGATCATATCCGGGCCAAAGAATTGTCTTTCCCCGGTTTCTGACCAGTTAAGAGGTGTTCGACACCTTCGTCCATATAGAACTTCGAAGGGAGCTTTACCCAAGCTGGCTTGATAACTATTTTTATAAGCGAATTCGGCAAATGGAAGACACTTTTCCCATTCCATACCGAAAGAAATGACAGAGGCTCGAAGCATGTCTTCCAGAATTTGATTCAATTGTTCCACTTGACCACTTGACTGGGGATTGAAGGCAGTACTAAAGGAGAGATGAGTTCCCATAGCATTCTGGAAACTATCCCAAAATCGTGAAGTGAAAAGACTTCCACGGTCTGAGTTAATCTCCAACGGCACACCATGGAGTGATACTATCCGAGAGACATACAAGTCTGCTAGCTGGCTAGCGGTAATACTCTCTCGAACAGGCAGGAAATGAGCTACTTTAGAGAGGCGGTCGATAACGACGAAGATAGCATTATTCCCTTTCCTGGTCCTGGGAAACCCGGTAATGAAGTCCATACCGACTTTGTCCCATTTCCATTCAGGAATAGCTAAAGGTTGAAGGGTGCCAGCAGGCCGTTGATGCTCTGCTTTGACTCGACGACAAACGTCGCAGTTAGCAACGAATTGAGCGATTTCTCTCTTCATCCTAGTCCACTAGAATCTCTGACGTAAATCCTGATACATTTTGGTACTACCGGGATGAATTCTGAGAGGAGATTAATGAGCCTCCTTATGAATCATTTGTCGTAGTTGTTGTTTCTTGGGTACCACCAAGCGGTTCTCGAAGTACACAACACCTCGACATACCGCTGGGCAACTATGATTTGATCCATAAGGGTAGGTTTCGCCACCAAGGTGGAAAGGAATCCTCGAGGAACAATGTGAAGGTTAAGCTTACGAAATTCCTCGTGGAGAAGTGGTTGCCCTTGTTGTAACATTAAGTTGTTACAATAAGACTTACGACTCAGCGCATCAGCCATGACGTTGGCCTTTCCAGGGGTGTAAGTGATTCCTAAGTCGTAATCTGTAAGCAACTCAACCCAACGTCTTTGCCTGAGATTTAGATCCGGTTGGGTGAAGATGTACTTCAAACTTTGATGATCAGTGAAAATTTCACAGCGATTACCAAGGAGGTAATGTCGCCATGTTTTGAGTGCATGGACTACAGCTGCAAGCTCTAGATCATGTGTAGGATAGGTATCCTCATGTGGACGCAACTGTCGAGATGCGTATGCAATCACTTGACGATCTTGCATGAGTATGCAACCTAGTCCTTGTCGCGAGGCGTCGCAATAGATTATAAAATCTTTGGAAAAGTCTAGTGGTACCAGTACAGGTGGAGATGTCAGGCGTCTTTTCAGTTCCTGAAAACTGGACTCGCACTGTGGGGTCCACTCAAACTTTTTATCTTTCTTGAGGAGTTCTGTTAGAGGTTTAGCAACCTTGGAGAAATTCTCGACGAAGCGTCGGCAATAGCTCGCTAGGCCAAGAAAACTCCTAACTTGCTTGACCGATTCGGGGGAAGTCCAATCAAGGACGGCTTGAACTCGCTCGGGATTGACAGCAATACCCTTGCCAGAGATCACATGACCTAGATAGGTTACTTCCGGCAACCAAAATTCACATTTAGAGAATTTGGCATAAAGGTGGTGCTCTCGAAGTTTCGTCAATACCAGCCTTAAATGCTCGGCATGATCTTCCTTGTTCTTGGAGTAAATGAGTATATCATCGAGGTATACCATGACAAATTTATCCAAGTACTCCATGAATATAGAATTCATTAACCGAGAAAAGGTAGCTGGGGCATTGGTTAATCTGAAGGACATGACGGTGTACTCATATTGGCCATAACGAGTAACAAAAGCCGTTTTAGGAATGTCCCCGTTCTTGATTTTGATTTGATGGTAACCCAACCTCAAATTCATCTTAGAGAAGACTGAGGATCCAGCAAGCTGATCATACAGGTCGTTGATCCTGGGAAGCGGATACTTGTTCTTTATGGTGACCAGATTGACAGGTCGGTAATCTACAACCATCCGCTCCGTTCCATCCTTCTTCTTGACGAAGAGGACGGGGCAAGCCCAAGGGGAAGAACTAGGACGGATGAAACCTTTTTGCAAGGACTCATTGAGTTGTTTCTTAAGCTTAGCTAATTCTAGGGGTGCCATCTTATAAGGTCTCCTAGAGATTGGGACAGTTCCAGGGATAAGATCTATCACGAACTCGACATCTCTGTCAGGTGGAATTCCTGGCAGTTCTTCTGGAAAAACATCCGGAAAGTCACGGACTACCGGGATATCTTCGAGTTCTGGTAGAGGGCTGGCATTAAGAGAGTAGAGCTGACGCTCAGCCATTCGGGTCAAGACATTGACTATCTTGCCGGATGGATGTGTAAGTTGAACGGTCCTAGTATAGCAATCAATCTTGGCGTAATGAGTTGTCATCCAATCCATACCCAAAATGATGTTTATGTCCGAGGACTTGAGAGCGATTAGAGATGCTAGGAAAACAAGTCTATCGACAAGGATTTCATTTTCATGGCTTACCCTAGAGGTTTGCCACTTTGAACCAGGAGTTTGAATAACCATGGAAGTAGGCATGTCACAAAAAGTCATGTTGTGCATTCGAGCATAGCTCTCTGATATGAATGAATGGGATGCTCCAGTATCGAAAAGAACAGATGCCGGATGGCAGTTTACGAGAAGCGTACCAAGGACGACGTTAGGATCCTCATAAGCTTCCTCGGCAGAGACATAGTTGACATGACCACGTGCAGTGGGGATTGGCTTGACATAATTCACCTTGCCAGTTGGCTTAGCACGGCCAACGGGTTTTCCTGGTTGGTTCTGAGGACACTCATGCATGTAGTGCCCCGGTTCTCCACACTTGAAACATGTCACAGTGCTAGTGCGTGGAGCAAAGTTGGA
The DNA here is from genome assembly GCA_902687465.1 of Secale cereale. Classification (NCBI taxonomy): domain Eukaryota; kingdom Viridiplantae; phylum Streptophyta; class Magnoliopsida; order Poales; family Poaceae; genus Secale; species Secale cereale. The sequence continues at coordinate 481,713,172 of LR738714.1, forward strand.
AGGTGGTCCTCCATAGGTCTTAGCAGGTGCAAACTGTTGAGTTGGGCGAGGCGCCTCATAGGATGGCCTCGGTGTGTACTTGGGTGGCAGAGCAGTGTTGGGAACCCACACACGGCGCTTGTGAGAGCCAGAGCCGGATGAGGAACCAAAGTCTCGAGGATGCTTGCGTGTGGCCTCGAAGTCGGTCTGGCCCGTTTCAGCACTGATAGCCTTGTTTACCAACTTCTGGAAGGAAGTGCACTCGTGCAGACGTAGATCTCGGCGGAGTTCAGGGCTGAGTCCCTTGCGGAACCTCGCCTGTTTCTTGGCATCGGTGGATACTTCCTCAGGTGCATAGCGTGCCAAGTTGCCAAACTCGCGACTATAGCCATCCACAGTTAACCGACCCTGGGTGAAATTGCAGAATTCCTCCCGCTTGCGATCCATGAGACCTTCCGGAATGTGATGTTCACGGAATGCCTCACTGAACTCAACCCAAGTAGTGATTTGGCCAGCAGGACGCATAGCTTCAAAGTTTTCCCACCAAAGACTGGCAGGGCCCTCAAGATGGTAGGCGGCGTAGGTAACCTTGTCAGCTTCGGCCACACGGGCAGAGTGTAGCTTGTGGGTGATACTACGTAGCCAGTCATCCGCATCTAGAGGTTTAGTGGAGTGATGGAACTTCGGTGGGCACATCTTGATAAAGTCATTGATTGACACCACGTCATTCCTCTGACGGAACCCAGTGTTCTGCTCTATGCGTTCCAGCAGACGGTTGGTCTCTCTCTTGTTCCGTTCTGCCTCGAGCATAACTTCCGCCAAGGAGGGTGGCTGGGGCAGATTCCCATCTCTAGCCCCACTAGCCTCACCCTGCTCCTGAGCAGTAGGAGTGTTGCGAGTGTTGACCATCCTAGGAAAACAAAACAACGGTTTAGACAAGGATGGCAAAAATTTGACATAGAAGTGCAGAATGTAATGGATGACACGGAATGCAGAGATGTTCTTCCGTACGACATGGTAATATAGAAACTGCTATATATACACCAGTGGTCATACACACCAGACATAGTTTAGTACAAGCCAAGGCTAAAGTACAACTGCGGTGAAAGACGATACATCCCATCAGAGGCATTCCAAGCTCCTATACATTATTTAACTACACCTCCGGAACTTAGTACACACTAAGTCATATTCCACAAGACGCGTAGGACTGTGGAAATACAACTACTACAGTACTACTACTACCACGGTCTAGCTCAGACATTCCTGTAGTAATCTTCGTAAAGATTACCACCGTAGCCTGGAAGTGGAACAGACGGATCTTGAAACTCGCGAGCGCTCGAAGGCTGTGGACCATAGGGACATGGATGTGGCCTCGGTCCCGATGCTGGTGGTAACCGACGCCCACGTGGAGGTGTAATACCCCCAACGTCACGCCAATCCATGCGATCAGGCAGACGAGTCCGCACGGGGTACAAATCCCGCATGTCCAGATATCTGGCGTGCATAACAGGTGCAAGCCGTGTCAAAGTAGTCCAGTGGGCGGCTCGAGTGTTATACAGCTCCATTCGGAGGGCACGGACCTCACGGTCCCTATCCTCCAGCATCTGAACAGTGGTCTGAAGCAGCGGCTCTTCATGAGCAGCATCAGTATACATACCAGTGTAGTAGCCTTCCTCTCCGGGAAGTGAGGCTGGCATGTAACAGAACTCAGTGTTCAGCAACAGGGCATGCCTAGCCCGGAGAATGGTCATCATCGAATAGGCGGCATCCTGCACTGCCACCTCGATGGTAACCCCGAGTCCATAAGACCAATGGATGGGGTCGTTAGCTCCAGGATATGAGGGGTATATCCGGACTGGGCAGAAATACTGACTCTGATTGAAATCCCGGTACTGTTCCTCCACGGTGTACTCAGGATACCAGCGATAACCGGTCTCAGTCAGCACACGGACTAGCATGGCCGTGTGACCGGGCACATTGATGCACCGAGTCAAACGAACCACTTGGTGAGGGATGCGGCCAGACATCTGAAACACGAAGTAATGCAAAGGCATTAGTGTTTCTGGAAGAAATCGGGCAGCATAACAACTTTAAATGCTCAAACAAAGATTTGAGACATCATACAAATGATAGCATAGCCACTCAACAATTCCATATCAAGGTTCCGGGTCCAACAATCATCATACTAGAAAGGAAAGAAACTGAACTGAGGCTTGAAACCAACAATCCTAAGGGTCTACGGATTAGTAACACGTGAACCTAGTAAGGATAAGAGGCCTAGTCCTAAATCCCCGTAGAAGAATAGACTGACTCAGATCAGAAGGGCATAGGGTAAAGGAGTAAAAAGAGCCTTACGTTCCCTTCCACAATCAATTCCCCTACATATAACTAAGAATTTTTCTAGACTCAACATCGACCAGTTTGGCTTGAGAAACCTACAGGCAGTCCAGATCTGATGCCAACGCTGTCAGGACCCCGATCCTAAGTCACACCGATCTAGCTGTAACACGTCATATCACTTTGCGGCCTCACGCACGGTAACCCCACGGGTGCCACCTTACCTGGCCCGGGACCGTTTGCGCATTTTGGCACACGTATATGACAGTGTCGCTAGCATCCATATGACAGAGAACCCGGGCCGACATGGCTAGTTATAAACCAAAAGTGGCACTAGATTACAGAGACAGGCATCCATGACCCAGCAACGAACGTGTCGGTCATCAACGTATGAACCCAAGTCGTAGCAAGCTACATGGACTTAAAGGAACAATGCATGACATTTCCCCTAGGGGACAGACACAGGAACGAAGAAGGACACATGCCGGCCAGCCTACGTGTTCCGAGCAGTAGCAAGCTACCAAGGCTCATTGGAATCACTAGGAGGCATTTCCCTGTAAGGTAGGCTACCAAAGGAAAACAACTAGGTGTCGGATCCCACACATACCAAGCATTTCAACCATACACACAATATGCTCAATATGTGCAAATACAACATTGCATCACAACAGAACTCTATGACTCAAAGTACTTTATTTAAGAGGCTCCAGGAGCCATACATAACATATCCATACAGGTAGGGGTCACATGACCCAACACTCAAGACATACAGTCATACAAGCACAAGCGGAAGCTACATGTCTGAGTATAGACAACTTAGAAAATAAAACAGGCTTGGTGTAGCCTGACTATCTACAAGGCCCTTCACAAGCACCAGATCTCCGTCTGGGTGTCAAGCTACTCATCGACGTCAACGTCTATGTAGAACCCATCAGCAGGGGCAGGGTTCTCCTCTGCAATAGTTATTAAGCAAACATGAGTACAAAGGTACTCAGCAAGTCTTACCACAGAACCTATCATACATGCAACATTATCAATGGGGGTAGTGGAGTTCATTGCAGAAGGCCAGCTTTGACTCTTGGCTAACCTATACTACAACTCTCAATAGATTGCAAGATGTTATTACGAACACGAGTCCTCTAATCACCACAACAATACACTACCGAGGATCCTCTTCCGTCATCCTACGGAAGGGCCATCCGCGGTACTCACACTTATCTTGAGGCTTTTAGTCGTATCCATCAACTTGTCTATGAACTGTAAGATTAACCAAGTAGTCCGTACCGCGAACAACAGCTATTCGAATAGATTGATAACCCTGCAGGGGTGTACCTCTTCACACACGCTTCCACCACTTATCACCGTTTACTCGACATGTACTCGGCAACCTTCAAGCGGAAGCCCAGCGAGGGTGTCGGCCACGACCTGACTAACTACTCAAGTTTCTCGTCTAGGTTTATCGCCTATTTGGGTTCCATCCGTGGGGAGATCCGGCCGGGGTGTCGCTCACGGCCCCAAACGATGTGTACAGGGTTCCCGAGTCACCAAACGGGCAACTGGTACACCGTGCCACGTACCTGTCGCATCACAAACCACCCCGAGGGTCAGCGCTGTGCACGACCTCCAGTAAACTATAAACACCAGAAACTAGTTGCAACTCCTGGACAGAGATCGAGGGTAATTAATAAGCCGAGAGGGTCAATTAAGGATCCCAATGTGTGGTAGTAGCTGTAACTTGAACCACACATACAGATCTCGGGTCCTATGGACGATTCCAATGAAACAACCCACCATGTACTCCTACATGGCCTTTCATCGATACCTTTACCAAGCGTATTCCACACTTCCTTCTCTTTATCGGTATGATCATTTCACTCCGATCCATCACCCAGATGAACCAGACCAGACACAACTCTAAGCATAGCAGGCAACATAAACAAATAGCATGGTGGATCACACATCACATGGCTCAATCAACTCCTACACATGCTAGTGGGTTTCAACTATTTATTGTGGCCACGACAGGTCATGCAAGGGAATAGGGTTCAACTACCGCAGCAAGTAGCAGTTCACACGCTGTTGCCTTAATGCAGTAAAAGAGAGCAGGAGCGAGAAGATTGGGTTTGTATCGGAATGATCAATGATTGCTTGCCTGACAAAGTGGTTGTTGGGTACTGCTCTTCAGCTGGATACGCAGCAGTATCCTCGGGAGCAGGACCTAATACAGAGAATACCGGCGATACAATCATTAAACAAACAAATGCAACAATATGATGCATGCACATGACATGGCAAGATGCATGTGTGTTGGGCTAATGCAACTAAAACCAGAAGGGTTTGAGCCTATTTGAATCAAAGATTCAAATTGGCATTTTAACTATTATTTAAATAAGTGCATTATCATGTTTTAATGTATACAGCAAGTTAACTTGCTCAAACATGCATGAAACCAGTGCCATTGGAAAGATTGGAATTTTCTGATCATTTTTCATATATAAATCTTTTCCATCTGAGCTACTGTTGAATTTATATGATTTTTTGAAGATTAGGCATTTTTTTGGAATTTCCTGAATTATTTTTAAATCTAAAAATCCCAGAAAATCCTTTACTACGTCAGCATGACATCATGCTGACGTCAGTCAGTCAACATGAGCTAGTCCAAGTCAAACCTGACCAGTGGGACCCACTGGTCAGTGTCACAGTTAACTAATTAACTAATTAGAATTAAATTAACACCTAAACTAGATTTGACTTGCAGGCAGGGCCCACACGTCAGTTACCCAGGGGGGTCAAACCCGTGGTCAAACAAGTCAAAATCACCGGCGACGTGACGCCGGCGAGGCCAGACACGGCGGCGTACTTCGGAAAACGTCCACAGGGCACGGTTCGAGCTGCGGTTGGGTGCGTTGGAAAGCCCTTGCTGTTGCGCGTCGGATGGTGGTGGTCGCCTGACCTGTGGTGGCCGGAGACGACGGCAACGAGCTCAACGACTGCGACCGGCGTCGGGTGTGTGTGGGGACGCAACTACGGTGGCCTAGGCGATGCATGCGTGGTACCTAGCTTGTCTACGTGCTGCGGCGAACGTGATGGACATGTGCCAGTGACCAAATGGTCACCGGAGCATCGCCGGCGGCGAGCGCGACGGCGGTGAGTTTCGGTGATCAACGGAGCGGCATCTACACGGCGCAAACGAAGCAAAAGAAGGAGGGTAACGGCGTAGGAGCTCACTGCGGTGCTAACGAGCTCGACGGAGAGGTCGGGGACGCGCTGCAGCTTCTCAATCGACGGCGAGGTGCTCCGGCGATCCGAGGAAGGGGACGACGGCGTGGAGACATTGCAGGGCTCCCGGCGATCCGTGGCTCAGCGAGGAGGTAGAGGACGTCGCGGCAAAACTTTTGGACACGGTCACGGGGCGAGGGGGAGGGTCTAGGTGCGGCAACGGCGAGCGGCGGCGACGGGCGGCTCGGTGGTGAGAGAGGAGAGCCAGGGGAAGGCGACGGGGACGAGGGGAAAGTGCGAGAGGGGTCGGGGCAGCTGCGTGGCGTCGCGGGGAGTCTTCCAGGGCGTCGGGGATGCAGGCAGGCAGCCTGGAGGTGGCCGGGCGCGTGCCGGCGCACGGCGGCCACGCGCGCTGCCGACTGGCGCGAGGAGGAAGGCGACAGAAGAGGGCTGGTGGGCTGGGCCGGCCTGCAAACAGTGTTGGGCTCAGGTAAGTGCTTTCTCTCTGTTTCTTTTTTTCCTATTTCTTTCTGTTTCATTTTTTTGCAACTTTGTTTAATTAATAAAAATGCTAGAACATTTTTATAACTCATGAAACTTGTCATGCCCACTGTATATAATATGAACAGTATGGAACATTATAGTTTATGATTATTTGAGCATTTAAATTATTTTATAGCATTTAAATGCCCAAACACAAATACCATACGATTTAATCCAGAGCCCTTGTATGTCCTAGAAAATTGTGCACCATTTTTAGCAAAGGTTTGAGACCAAGGCAGAAATGATGAACATTTTTGAAGGGCATTTTGGGTACATTGGAAAATATTTAATCAAACCCTAGTTGTTAGAAGAGGGGTGCTGGGATTTCTGTCATTCCCATTTCAAGTTTCTGTGATAAATAAACATGATGCACACTCTAGCTAGCCCTAATGCAAGTGCTAAACTAGGGATGTGACAGTCATGTATGATTTGAGTCTTTGCTTTTTAGTTTGCCACAATCATCCTTGCTGAACACACCTTTTGAGAGAGATAAATATTATTTAGAATTTATTAGAATACTATACGTGCTTCACTTATATCTTTTGAGCTAGATAGTTTTGCTCTAGTGCTTCACTTATATATTTTAGAGCACGGTGGTGGTTTTATTTTGTAGAAATTGTTGATCTCTCATGCTTCACTTATATATATATTTTGAGAGTCTTTTAGAACAACATGGTAATGTGCTTTGGTTATAAAACTAGTCCTAATATGATAGGCATCCAAGATGGGTATAGTAAAAACTTTCACATAAAAGTGCATTGAATACTAGGAGAAGTTTGATACTTGATGATTGTTTTGAGATATGAGGATGGTGATATTAGAGTCATGCTAGTAGTGTAGTTGTGAATTTGAGAAATACTTGTGTTAAGGTTTGCAAATCCCGTAGCATGCACGTATGGTAACCGTTGTGTGACAAATTTAAAGCATGAGTTATTTCATTGAGTGTCATCCTTTGTGTGGAGGTCAGGATCGCGTGATGGTTAACTCCTACCAACCCTTCCCCTAGGAGCAAGAGTGCAGTACTTTGTTTTGATGAATTGTAGATTTTGCAATAAGTATGTGAGTTTCCACCATTCCGGGATCGAGCCATTCTGAGATATATTGCCATGCAACTTTCCACCGTTCCGTTTGTTATGACACGCTTCATCATTGTCATATTTCCATGCATGATCATGTAGTTGACATCGTATTTGTGTCTAGGCCACCATGCATAATTTTTCATACATGTCACTCTTGATTCATTGCACCTCCCGGTACACCGCCGGAGGCATTCATATAGAGTCATACTTTGTTCTAGTATCGAGTTGTAAATCAATATAAGTGTGATGATCATCATTATTAGAGAATTGTCCCAAAGAAAAAAAAGAAGGAAAGGCCAAAGAAAAAACGAAAGGCCCAAAAAAAAAAAAAGGATAATGCTACTATCTTTTTCCACACTTGTGCTTCAAAGTAGCACCATGATCTTCAAGATAGAGAGTCTCTAGTTTAGTCACTTTCATATACTAGTGGGAATTTTCATTATAGAACTTGGCTCGTATATTCCAACGATGGGCTTCCTCAAATGCCCTAGGTCTTCGTGAGCAAGCAAGTTGGATGCACACCCACTTAGTTTCTTTTGTTGAGCTTTCATACATTTATAGCTCTAGTGCAGCCGTTGCATGGCAATCTCTATTCACTCACATTGATATCTATTGATGGGCATCTCCATAGCCCATCAGTACGCCTAGTTGATGTGAGACCATATTCCTCTTTTTGTCTTCTCCACAACCTCCACTCCATTCCACATAGTGCTATGTCTATGGCTCACGCTCATATATTGCGTGAAAGTTGAAAGAGTTTGAAAAAATTTAAGTATGAAACAAGTGCTTGGCTAAAACCGGGATTGTGCATGATTGGAATATTTTATGTGACGAAGACGGAGCATAGCTTAACTATATGATTTTGTAGGGATGAACTTTCTTTGGCCATGTTATTTTGAGAAGACATGATTGCTTTATTTGTATGCTTGAGGTATTATTATTCTTATGTCAATATAGACTTTTATCTTGAATCTTTCGGATCTAAACATTCATGCCACAACAAAAAGAATTACATTGAGAATTATTTTGGTTAGCATTCCACATCAAAACTTCTGTTTTTATCATATACCTACTCGAGGACGAGCAGGAATTAAGCTTGGGGATGCTTGATACGTCTCCAACGTATCTATAATTTTTGATTGTTCCATGCTATTATATATTCTGTTTTGGATGTTTAATGGGCTTTATTATACATTTTTATATTATTTTTGGGACTAACCTACTAACCCAAGGCCCAGTGCAAATTGCTGTTTTTTTGCCTATTTCAGTGTTTCGCAGAAAAGGGATATCAAACGGAGTCCAAACGGAATGAAACCTTCAGGAGAGTTATTTTTCGAACCGTAATTCCCAGAAGACTTGGAGTACACGCGGGGGAACAAGGGAGGTGGCCACGAGGGTCTAGGGCGCGCCCCTCCCCCTGGGCGCGCCCCCACCCTCGTGAGCCCCCTCTGGCTCCCCCGATGCCCTCCTTCCTCCTATATATATCCACGTACCATGAAAACATCGAGGCAACAGAGAAAACCCTAATTCCACCGCCACAACCTTCTGTTCCCGTGAGATCCCGTCTTGGGGCATGTTCCGGAGCTTCGCCGGAGGGGGGATCTACCACAGAATGCTTCTACATCAACACCATAGCCTCACCAATGAGTTGTGAGTAGTTTACCACAGACCTTCGGGTCCATAGTTATTAGCTAGATGGCTTCTTCTATCTTTTTGGATCTCAATATAAAGTTCTCCTTGATCTTCGAGGAGATATATTCGATGTAATCTTTTTGCGGTGTGTTTGTCGAGATCCGATGAATTGTGGGTTTATGATCAAGATTATCTACGAACAATATTTGATTCTTTTCTAAAATCTTTTATGTATGATTATAATATCCTTGCAAGTCTCTTTGAATTATTGGTTTGGTTTGGCCTACTAGATCTATAGTTCTTGCAATGGGAGAAGTGCTTGTCTTTGGGTTTAATCTTGCGGTGTCCTTTCCCAATGACAGCAGGGGCAGCAAGGCACATATTGTATTGTTGCCATCGAGGATAAAAAGATGGGGTTTATATCATATTGCTTGAGTTTATCCCTCTACATCATGTCATCTTGCTTAAAGCATTACTCTGTTCTTATGAACTTAATACTCTAGATGAATGTTGGATAGCGGTCAATGTGTGGAGTAATAGTAGTAGATGCAGAATTGTTTCGGTCTACTTGTCACGGATGTGATGCCTAATATAATGATCATGCCTAGATATTCTCATAACTATGCGCTTTTCTATCAATTGCTCGACAGTAATTTGTTCACCCACCGTAGAATCCTGCTTTCATGAGAGAAGCCAGTAGTGAAACCGATGGCCCCTAGGTCTATCTTTATCATATTAATTTCCTTCAATTTCTGCTGTCGTTTCTTATTTACTCTATTTACTTTCTGTTCTTATACCAAAAATACTAAAAATATTATACTATCCTATCTATCATATCTCACTTTCGTAAGTGACCGTAAAGGGATTGACAACCCCTTATCGCGTTGGCTGCGAAGTTCTTATTTGTTTGTGCAGGTGCGAGGGACTCACGCGTGGTCTCCTACTGGATTGATACCTTGGTTCTCAAAAACTAAGGGAAATACTTACGCTACTATGCTGCATCACCCTTTCCTCTTCGAGGGAATACAACGCAAGCTTGAGAAGTAGCAATCCCTCCAGTGTCTGCGCAAGCCGTCCATCAAGCCTTCGCCAGAATCAGAGTCCATATTCATGCCGACTGCTCCCGGATCAGCCGAATCCGGCACAGGGACTGCAACAGTCGGCCCGGGGACTTCAGCAGGCGGCTCGAGGACTGCAGCACTGGCACCTGGCTCGAAGACTGCAACAGTCAGCCCGGGGACTTCAGAACCCGCTCCGAAAGCTGCACCAGGCGGCTCGGGGGCTGCAGCACTGGCACCCGGCCCGGGGACTGCTGCAGTCGGCTCGGGGACTTCAACAACACAACAAGCGGCGACTAGCTCCGATCCTCCACCTCCCGGCCCAACCACCCTGGTGTCAGTTGCCGAAATAACAGAGGTCACGGCATCATCCTGGGCGTAGCCCATTCTTAACTTTCTGGTGAGAAGAGAGCTACGAGCCAATGAGATCCTGGCCTGGCAGGTGCAACGCCCAGTGTCAGCTTACACAATAGTAAACAGAGAGCTCGGCAGACGTGGCATGACTGGTGTGTTCCAGTGCTGCGTAGAGCCGGAGAAGGGCTTGTCAATCTTGAGAGACATCCACCAAGGCGACCTCCAAATTCCTCGTCGCCAAAGCTTTCCGCCATGGATTCTTCGGGCCGACTGCTTTGGACGATGCCAAGGATTTGGTCAAGATATGCAACGGGTGTCAGCGCGTCAGCTCCAAGCAGCACCTGCCGACTTCTGCACTCAAGATCGCCCCCCTCACTTGGCCGTTTCTCATTTGGAGGTTGGACATGGTGGGCCCGTTCAAGACAGCATGCGACGGCATGACCCATCTACTGTTTGCCGTGGACAAATTTACCAAGTGGATTGAAGCCAGACCAACCAAGAAGCTCAATGGTCCGACTGCTGTAACCTTCATCGCCGACATCACAGTCTAGTACGACGTACTGCACAGCATCATCACCGATAATGGCACAAAATTGCCAAAGGAGCCTTGGCCCGTTTCTGCGTGACACAGGGCATCCAACTGGACTTAGTGTCCGTTGCCCACCCACAGTCAAACGGCCAGGTCGAGCGAGCAAACAGCCTCACCTTGTCCGGCATCAAGCCCCGACTGGTCGAAACGTTGGAGCGCTCGATCGGCTGCTGGATCGAAGAACTACTGGCCGTCCTCTGGAGCCTCGGGACTACACCAAAGAAAGCAACCGGCTTCACTCCCTTCTTCCTCGTGTATGAGGCCGAGGCTGTCATCCCAACTAACATTGAGTTTGACTCGCCTCACGTCACCATGTACACGGAGGCGGAAGCAAAGGAAGTGAAGAAGACGGTGTCGACCTGCTGGAAGAAGCCTGGCTGCTGACACTCAGCCAGTCTGCCATCTACCAGCAGGGCCTGCGCCGCTATCATAGCCGGAGGGTCAAGCCGCGATCCTTTCGCGAGGGGGACCTTGTGCTCCAACTGATCCAGCGAACAGCCGGCCAGCACAAGCTCTCGGCCCCTTGGGTAGGGCCTTTCATCATCAGCAAGGCTCTAGGCAACGACTCCTACTACCACATCGATGCACGAAAGCCGAGGGCGAGTAAGAGAGACGACTCCGTCAAAGAGTCGAAATGCCCATGGAACGTGAATCTCCTCTATTTTTACAGTTAATGTAGTATGTACCACGCTATCTTCTGTATTTTGCAAAGACAATGGGTCCCTCGAGGGGCACTCGGAGACGCCTCTCTTTTATATATATGATAAGTTCATGCTTGTGAATGTATTATTTCATTCCTTCGCCCGGCACCGGGTGCGGCCAGCCTGCCCGGGGGCTCGCCACCTTGTCCTATGATTGAATTCCCCTACAGTTGGACAAGTAGTGTGCCGGCATCCAAGCCCTCTCTTTCTTTAAGTCACAGATTCGCAGAGCGACTGTGCGACTGGCAAGAGCTAAAGGCAGGAATCGATGCCCACATGAAAAATGGCTAAGGAAAAACAAACATAGACCAAGCTGGCTTTTGAGATAAATTGTCCGGCTGCTGTCGGCTTCTAGCTTGACTAGCTACGTTCTAGATGGATAAAGTACTTGTCTATCCTAAGTGGCCAAGTCCTTGACCCAGCCGCAGACCAAAGAGTGGCTGTCCGGCTGGCAGGGCGGCAGCCAAAGGAAGACAATAAAGGAAAAAGGAAAATGAACAAAAAAGTGAAACCAAGTCAGAACTCGGCGAAGAGCACAAGCCCGTGCAAGACTAAGAGATTATTTACATAGCAAAAGGCTCACAACCACCATTCAACAGAGTTTGAAGTTACTCCCCGAGTGGGTGGAATTGCGCAAATTTAACTTGTTTGTTTAAAACGACTACAATATAGAAAAACAGGAAAGTTAATATGGCCGCCTAGGCTAGAGGAGCAACAGAGGATCCGGCAGGATGACGGAGTCAGCGGCGCCGGATGGTGGAGTGGCCACCTGGTGGATCTCGTCCTGGTTGCCTTCGACAGCAGTCGGCACGGTGCCTCACGGCTTGCTGGTCGAGGCTTGATCAGGCTGAGGACGGTGAGCGCTCCGTCATCCAGCATGGCATCTTCCCCATCCTCGGCTTCGCCTTCATCACTGGAGGCGATCTCCTCCTCCAAGTCCTCCTCCGCCTGTGGGTCCATCCCAATCCAGTCGGGTGGCACATTTGCGCCATCTTCATTTAGCTCTGGGTTGAAGATGGTGGTGTCAGCATAGTTGGTAATCACCACGACATGTTTAACGAGGTCGTCGTGCACCGTCGCAAGCTCAGGCCCGGCCTCCAGCCGGAAGTTCGCCAGCTGGGCAGAGTCCAGCCCCGGGTACCAGCCCTTGGTAAACTCCAAGGCCGTCCATGTGCTGGCCCATGCTGCGGCGCCCTTCCAAGACTCGAAGCGGCCGACTCCCACCTCCAGCCAGTCGGCAGTCCGACTGGGGGTATGCGGAGCTTGGGCATCCGACCAAAGGGCGGCCAACACTTGAGACCCGGCGCGCTGCAGGCGGCGTAGCATCATGTGAGCCGGCTGCAGGCGCGTCCTCATAGCCAGAAGCTGCTCATTGAGGGTGCAGGGTGCACTAGATGCAATGTCCATGCTTGCTCTTCGATATTCATCACGATGTGCCTCGATGGCCTGGCTGGCGGCAACAGAGTGACCAGGAAAAAAGTCTGCACAAAGTAAAAGATCAAAAAATAAGAAGCTCGAAGCCGGCCTCTTCAGCAGTCGGCGGTTGTTCAAAAGAGGAAACAACTTACCACCGACCATGTCCTCGGTCGCTCCATAGCCGCCGTTCAGGATTTTTTCCTTCTTAGCCCAGTGCGAGCGTTGAGTCTCGAACTCGGCCGGAAGGAGTCCCTCACTATCCTTCAGCTTCTAGAGCTTTGCCTTGTGTTTTTCCACCTGGTCCGCCAGCTCCTTGGCCAGGCGGTCGCACTCCCGGACAGCCTGGCTGTGCTCCTGCTCCTTGGTGAGGAGCTCGACCTGGACCTGGCCTAGATGCGTGCGCAGATTAGCCGCAGCCGCTGTCAAGAAAGGAAGAAGAAGGCGTCGGCATCAACAAAAGATAAAAGGTCTTCAAAAGAACTGGCCCGACTGCTCAGCAGTCGGCCCAGATCTTGGGGACTACACCCAGCGGGTGCGCTCACACACCCCCGCAAGAAGAAATGTGGAATACTTACTTCGGCTCTCGGCCAAGTCTGCAGTCCACTTAGCCAGCTCTTGGTGCTGGGTGTTGTAGGTGGCCACACGGAGGTTATGGTAGTCGTGCAAAGAAGACAACCAAAGAAAGAGTTTGTTAGCACCCGACATTTACCTTGGAGTTCCAAGCCGCCTGTTCAGCAACCGGCCCGAAACTCGGGGAATACACCAAGTGGATACGCTGGCGCGCCCCCACGGAGGATAACCAGAATTAGAAAACAAGAAGTAAGCAAACTTACCCGGACGGATGTCCGCGTCGCCAAGAAATCCTGCAAGGATTGCTGGAGAGTGGCGCCTTGAGTGTTAAAGCGGACCAGCACATCCCGCGCGTCCACATGCAAGACCCGGTACCGCCACCATATGTCCAGTCCGGCGGTGCGGCACTGGTGGCTTCGTTGTCTAGCGCCGATGAGTTAGCGGCCCCGACCTCCACCTGCCTTGGCGCCGAGGTCGCTCTCGCCACGCGCTGGCGCACTGGAACCTGGACATCGGACCCACCACCAGCTCACCCTGGGATGGCGGCGCCATCGGTGCCTCGGGCCGACTGCCCTGCGCGTTGGTAGTCGGCGCATGGGGAGCCACACCTCCGCCTCCAAGATGGCGGGGCCACTTCCTCCCCTCTATAGGGCCGGCTGGTCAGCACCGACTCCACCAGCCGGTGCTTGGCCTTCTGGTGCTTGCGGCTCCGAGTGCGGCGGGTCGGCGGATTCGGGAGCCTGGAGGCGGGCCGCCTCCTCCTGCAGCACCCTGGCGGCTGTGTCCGCCTGCCCCTTGGCTGCCGCATCAGCCTGCGCCTTGGCCGCTGCGTCGGCTTCCGCCTGCGCCGTTGGGCCGCCAACGCCTCCTCCTGGGCCGCGGCTTCCCGCTCCTCTCACGCGTCCTGCGCGTTCCTCTCCATCACTTCTCGAAGAGCAGAAGTCGGGTCCACGTGGCGGGGATTGGCGGAGGTCTCCGTCGCTCCGACCACAGAAGCAGCAGGGGCCCATGAGATACAAAGCGGAGCCCTGTCCAAGCAAATCAAGAAAAACTGCTAAGAGTTTCAAGAAAGGAAGAAAACAAGTGCAAAGAAGACCAAAATACTTACGCGGACATCATCGGCCGTGGCTTGGGGCCTTTCTGGAAGAGGGCCGCCTTTGCAGCAGCCTCCCGCCGCTTGGTCGCGGCGGCCGAGGCCTTGGGCTTCTTGGGCCATCTGCCGTACATCCCGGCTATAGCCAACGTTTCGGCGCGCCACCTGCTGCGGTTGGCGCTGGTGAGGAGCCCCGTCGGCACCATGGGTGTGGTGCGGCACGTCGTGCTCTTCATCATCATCCAGCCACTCCCCGAGGCCGCCTCCTGACGAGCCGTCTGCTCACTCGACACCACCACCCGTGGCGTCGTCTTCCTCCATGGCGGCCGCCCCTAAATCGGGGTCGCTCATGTCGCTTTGCGTCCGGTCCGCCATGACCGGACGACTTGGGGTCCCCGGGACACGTGCCGGCTGGCTCAGGAAGCACTACACCATGGCCGACTGGTGAGGCGGCAAGAAGGAACCCGGACATGCTAAGAAGGAAAAGAAAACCAGAAAAACTTACTGCAGGCGGCGGGTTGTTGCGGCTATATGGTGGCTTGCCGAACCTCCATTCCGTGTCCAACAACTTGTAGTTGGAGAAGTAGTTCACCAGCCAGACCACTTCCACAACCGGCATGGGTCTAGGTGCCCACCCATATCGCTGATCAGATGAGGCCAGGACTGAAGAGGCATCACCCATCGATCCACGTAGGCAGCCAATAGATCTGAGGCCTTGAGGCCCTCCGACGCCGTCATCTCCTCAAGATGGGCGAGAGCGGTGGAGGAGGCGGCCGACAGAGTCTTCGGCCGATACCTCCAGGCGGCATGGGGCTCAGCACGTGGACCAGCCTCGTACACCGGTAGGTTGCCGTAATCCCATGATGGATGGGTGCTCTTGACGTAGAAATACGTCTTCTTCCACAGTTTGGTCAACTGCAGCAGGGCGATTTTCGGAAAGCGGACCCCGGATCCGATGCGCCGCACCACGACACAGGCTCTGCATTGGGCCGCCTCGTTTTTATGGCGGTGCCGAGCTTGAGGTAGAAGAGTTCTCCCCACAGCTCGATTGTGGGGATCACGCCGAAGTACCCCTCGTAGAGGGTGACGAAGGCGGAGAGCAGCACCATCGTGTTTGGAGTGAGGTGGTGGGGCTGCAGTCCATAGAAGTCCAAGAACAAGCGGAATAATCCGCTCGCTGGAAGGCCGAAGCCATGGATGAAGTGCGCCCGGAAGACGACGCGCTCCCCGTCCTCCGGCGCCGGCGAGATCTCGACCGCCGGCGGGATGCTCACTCCCACGTTTCCCGCGTGGGGGAGCCGCCGCGTCCGGTGAAGAAACTCAATGTGGTCCTCATGGACGTTGTTCCCATCCCAGTCGCCGGAGAGATTGATAGTCGCCTCGATGGCCATGGATCGATGGAGATGTAGGATGGCGTCCGGAAAGCTAGGAGGCAACGGCTCCACGCGCTCCGGCTCCGGCGAGCTGCTTCACGCTCCGGCGGAGGCAACAGGCACGGCGGTTGCTAGAGAGAAAGAGGGAGCAAGGATAAGAAGAGGAGGAAGGGAGAGGAGGGCGCGTGTGCATCCTGCCGCCCCTCCCCCTACTTATAGGCTCGGGGCGGGGAGCCGAAGAGGCGGGACATGGGATTATCTGCGCCCATGCCCCGCACGCCCCACGCTTTTTGCGCCATAACCACGCGCGTTTAATGCGCGAGGGAATCGCAATCGATTGCCTCAGTCGCAGTGGATCCGCTCACGTGTCGAGGCCCTGTGGTAGTGGGCCCATGCCTGCCGTGACATCTCGTCGCGCGCATGGGCTAGTAGGCTGGCCTGGCCAGCTGGCGCCACATGGCGCGTGGGCAACGGGCGGCACGCCCACTACACACTACTCGGCGTCTTCCCCAACGTTTCAAATTCAGTGGCCGGCTTCTGACAGTCGGTCTCTCCAGAAGACGGACGAAGGAAAATTTGTTAGATCTTGAGGAGTATGAAACTGTTGAAGTACCAATGCTCTGTTCTCGGCCGTAGTGCCCCACCAGCTTCGGGGACTATTGTCGGAGATATTGACCACATGTGTCTTCATCGACCATTAATAGAATTTCAAAACATCGGGGCCGACTGTGCCCCTCCGACCGTCCGCAAGCAAGGCCGCCTCATTGGGCCGTTTGGTCCGATGAGCCGGCTGCCAGAAGGCGGCAGGCCATCATCAGGCAGCTCTAGTGAGCCGACATCCAGCAGGCGGCCCCGCGCCCCCTCAAAGTCTGCACCCACTTAACCATGACAAGACAGGGTTTGGCTACAATGTGGCCTGCCACCCCGGAATCCAGGGTGAGCATGGCCATAGTGCGGGTGTACCATGCGGACACCCCTCGTCCGGCACATGACTGTAGCCACGCGGCCGACGACTCGCCCATGTCAGAGGGAGCCATGCTCCCATGACAAGCAAGCAGTATGGCCCGCATGCGGTGGGCCCGACCTGTCTACGAGCAGCCAGAAGGCAGCAAGTCCCCAGCAGGCGGTGCCAAGGGCAGGCTGGCATCTAGCAGGCGGCCCTTCCCACCCTTGGCGCCTGTGAAGCCATTAAGCTGATAAGATGGGGCGTGGCTACAGTGAGCGACCGCCAGGCGGCGGGACTGTAGCCATGTCCTCCCCGACAAAGCCTCCATCACCAGAGGCGAGGCAACAGTGAAAGGCAGTCACCCTGACCCGCAGACGGCGGGCCCCGTTTAACCGACATGTCTTTAGCATTCGGTGGGACCCACCAAGCGACGGGGCCCAGCAGCCAGCGGAGAAGCCGGCGTCTAGAGAAGCTGACGGCCGGGGCCCGCACCTGGCCGGATTACCATTGTATCCCTAGGGGTAGGCCTATATAAACCCACCAGGTTTTCCCATGCCAGGGGTTCGAAACCCTAGCCACTATCCACATTCCTTGAAGGAGGAGATAGAGCTATCCTTGCCTTTCTTCCTCCTCTAGCCAACACAGCTCAAGGAGTAACCTTGTAGCTACCATATTGACGATAGTCAAGACGCGGACTCCCCACAGAGCAGGATTAGGGGTGTTATTTCCATGGAGAGCCCCGAACCTGGGTAAATCCCATAGGCATCCGAAGTATCGCTTTATCCCGCTTCGAGGGCCCTGCAATGTTCTCTTGACCCCATGCATGATAAGCCATCCTTTGGCATATGTTGCACCAAACCCCCGACATCTAGCCTCTGGTTAGATGTGTTTTCATGTTTTAATTTCGTGTTTGTGCCTGTAGCGACCACGATTCCAATGAACCGAAGTTTGTGTGTTCAGTGTCATCCCTGGATTGGTATGCTAACACACACAGTACTCGAGGATTTATAACAGAGGTTCAATCAATCTTTATTACATCGAAAAGTCCTCGAAGAGGCAAAATCCATTGCACAAGAATGGCTGAAGGCCATCTAAATAAAATAAACTGCGGAAGCTATGAATAGTAGTTGAGTCCATCCAACTCCACAGCAAACATTGAGTGCATGACAACAACCTATTGCACCTTAATCTTCGTCTGAAAACTCTACAACATGATATGTTGCAGCCATGTAGGTCAGCACATTCAATATGCTGGCAAGAACACACTGAAATGATAATGAACAATGTCTACAACTACATGCATATTTGGCTGGTGGAGGCTTGTAAGGTTTATTTTTGCAAAACACTAGTTTTTCCCTACAACAAAGGAATGTAATTATTTAACTACTTAGTTAAATTTAAGCATGCACAATTGAGAATGGTTCCTCCATCTCAATCCCTAACCAAAGTCATTATTAACCCAACAAATTAAATAAAGTAATGAGACCAGTCCATAATTCAAATACCAGGATACTCAAGAAAGTCCATAACCGGGGACACGGCTACTCATGAATAGTTTGTACACTCTGCAGAGGTTTGTGCACTTTTCCCGACACGACTCAATCTCCTCCGTTTGATTTCTCACACTGCATGGTGTTTGAAAAACAGATGACCGAGACACGGTCTTTCAGAAGCATTAACTCTTAACCCTGGGTAGACCGTACCGCCTACATCCGCTACATCTGCTAGTTTACCACAGAAAGAGGTCACACAACATACTCAACTATGCGAGAGCCCATAATGGCATTGTGGCTGCACACGGAAGTTTCTAGGCATGAATGATATATGATCCCTTTGAGCCTGGGTGGCATTCCATAGGATAATCACACGGGTCCTCCGAGATTTCCTTTGACAACACTGGATTCTCCAGGTGCCCTGCAATCAATCAACCCAGATGTGTATTAAATTACACCTTAAAGAAACCCTTAATTGTTATTACTCTCACAACTTTCATGAAATCACTCATACCAATCCACGTCTACAAGCATGGCTAAGAAATAAGTACAAAGCATATATTCCCTTGGGTTTATCTCAAGTCATTGGGTTCCTACCTCATGAACTACAAAGCATCATCACATGTAACCAATCCTACTCATGCAAGTGTTTGAGGATATAACTAATGCAATAAAACTGGGTATTTGAAAAGTATGATCAAAGTATGAACTTGCCTTGCCGACGATCGCTGAAACCTAAAGACTCGTAGTAGCACGCTTCGCACTCCGGGAATTCTATCGCAATCAAATAATAGCATACATAAGCAATCATGCAACAGAAT
This sequence comes from Secale cereale, assembly GCA_902687465.1. Taxonomy (NCBI): domain Eukaryota; kingdom Viridiplantae; phylum Streptophyta; class Magnoliopsida; order Poales; family Poaceae; genus Secale; species Secale cereale. Next base: position 481,732,378 of record LR738714.1, read on the forward strand.
CAAAGAACAGATCTCGAAAGACTTAGAAAACAAATAAATTACACTCTTGCAGCAGAAAACAATTTCTAACAGTACCAAAATTAAGTGAATTTGGCCTTATCAGAAAGTTTAGGTCAAGAGCTTCGATTTGCAAAAAGAATCAACTCAAACGGAGTTACGAAACTCAAATTACGATCAAACGAAGTTCAAACACAAAACTGCTTGAATTCAAATTTTAAAATTTTCAAAATCAACTTTGAGCTGCACTACTAGAAAGAAATTGGCGTTAGTTTCATCTAATTCTGACTAACGATTAAAAAGTTACGAGGGTTTGAAGTTCAGGGACCGATTTGTAAAACAATTCATTGCGGATTGGTCCTCGACAAAAATTAACAGAAAAAGAAAAGACTAATTTGTGAACGTTCATTTTCTGTAACTAAATAGCGGACGTTCGTTAAGTAATAAAACCAGAAAAACGGACTAGGGTTTACAAAAAACCGATCTAAAGTTAAAAAAACGAAAATAAAACCAAAGTAAACCGGCGGGTTTTACCTCGCGGATCGGGTTCGATTCCGGCGGGTCGGCCGGCGGCGAGGCTGCAGCTGTGGCTGCGGGGAGGCGGGGCGCTGCGGGCGCTGGCGATGGCGTGCAGCGGCTGCGGGCAGCGGCGTCTGATAACCCACAAGTGTAGGGGATCAGTTGTAGCCTCTTTCGATAAGTAAGAGTGTCGAACCCAACGAGGAGCTAAAGGCAGAACAAATATTCCCTCAAGTTCTATCGACCACCGATACAACTCTACGCACGCTTGACGTTACTTTACCTAGAACAAGTATGAAACTAAAAGTACTTTGTAGTTTTTGTTGGATAGGTTTGCAAGAATATAAAGAGCACGCAAATATAAACTAGGGGATATTAAGATAAAGAAGCAACAAAGTTAATATAGCGAGTGTGGAAAAGTGGTGGTAGGAGTTGCGAAATTGCCCCTAAGCAATTGACTATGTTACTAGACCGATAGCAAGTTTTATGTGGGAGAGGCCACTGCTAGCATGTCATCCCTTACTTGGAATTCTATGCACTTATGACTGGAACTGTTAGCAAGCATTCGCAACTACTAACGTTCATTAAGGTAAAACCCATCCATAGCATTAAGATATATTGGTCCCCTTCAATCCCGTATGCATCAATTTCTACGCTAGGTTGAAGCTTCTGTCACTCTTGCCCTCCAATACGTAGTCCTATCAACATACAACTAACCCTATGGTGTGATCCACGCGCGCGCTCATATGATGGGCACCAAAGGATAGCAACATAAACACAAGCAATTTAAACCAATCATAGCAATTCACCAATCACCGATAGGACAACGATAATCTACTCAGATATCATAGGATGGCAACAAATCATTGGATAATAATATGAAGCATAAAGCACCATGTTCAAGTAGAGGGTACAACGGGTTGCGGGAGAGTGGACCGCTGCAGATAGATGGGGGAAGGTGATGGAGATGTTGGTGAAGATGGCGGTGGTGTTGGTGTAGATCGCCATCACACAATGATGGCCCTGGTGGCACTCCGGTGCCACCAGAAGCGAGGGGGAGAGAGCCCCCCTCCTTCTTCTTCTTCCTTGACCTTCTCCCTAGGTGGGAGAAGGGTTTACCCTCTGGTCCATGGCCTCCATGCCTTTCCTTCTAATTAAATCATATCTTACTTGCATTTGGGCATTTAAATTTTATATATTATTTTAAATGCTCAAATAATCATAAGCTAAAATGTTTACTGTTGGATTTATTCTAAACAGTAGCCATGCTTGGCTTCATGATTTTTGAGTGTGCCTAAGTATTTTTAATAAAGCCCAGAACAAAGTAAAAAAAATAGAAAACAAAAACAGAATTAAATTAGAAGGAAAGGCTTACCTGTCCAGCCTGGCCGGCCCGGTACTGTGCGGCCCAGCCCAACTGGCCGATGCCAGTCATCCCCCTCCTCTCGCCAGAGGGACGGAGGGCGCGTGCCCGCGGCACGCCGGCCACCTCCTGCTTCCACCGCGATGCCTCCGACCTTCTAGTCGTGCCACGAAGACGTCCACGGTCCCCTCGTTCCATCTCACCTCCCCGCACTCACTTTCCCCTCGTTCCCCAGCCCCTCCTCGCCATGGCCGAACGCCACTGTCGCCGCCGTTCGTCGCCGGCATAGCCACCGTCCAAATCACCCCCTCCCTACGTGCCCATCGGACCCGCCTGATGCTCACGGACCTCCACCCCGACGCACGCGGCTTCGGGTGCCCTGCTTTGCCCTCACCATCGACTTCTCCACCGCCGGCCATCGGAGATGCCCTTCGCCCATATGTCGCCGTCAGGCCACCCCCGAGCTCGCCGTCTTCTTCATACGAACCGCCGTGAGCCCCTCTTGCTTCTCCCCCTATCCCCTTGCCCACGCGCATGCTGTAGCTCCGACCCCCACCATGCCCGTGAACTCCACGCCGCCGACGATGTCGCCGCCGCAGACATGGCTTGTTTCATCCGCGTCCGAGCACGTAGTTGAACTCCTGGAGCTCCCAGGAGCCTGTAGATCACCTCAGCTAGCCTCTCCGCGCACTGCAGCCTCGCGCACGACCGAGCCCGTACTCCGGCCGCCGCCTCGCTCGTCGCCGGCGCTGTTTCCGGCCACCTCAGGTCGTACAGCTTGCACCGTTGGATGCGGCCGAGTGCCAGCTTTCCAACAGGACTAACCGCGCCCGAAACCACCCCTTGTACGTGAAATCCGAGCCACTCCGGCGAGACACCGCCGCGGATTGTGGTCGCCGGCGAGTCACTCCGGCGGGTACACTTTAATTAGTGCTAATGACTCCCCCCCCCTGGGTCGATGACAGGTGGACCCAGGGCCCTACAAAATTAGTTTAGTTACTAAACCAATTTTAGTTAACAACCGAGACACTGACATGTGGACCCCTGTGCCTATTTAGTTTAGTTTAATCTTCTGTTAAGTTTAGTTAAGCCTGTTTAACTGCTGTGTCACTGACGTGTGGACCCCACACGTCAGGTTTGACCCGAACAGCCCCTGTTGACCTGCTGATGTCAGCATGTGGTCATGCTGATGCAGTAAAGTGTTTCTGGATTTTAAAATAAATCTTAAATGATTTATTTATTTCAGGAAATAGTCAAAACTTCTAAAAATCACAGAAAATAATCCCTAACTCAGATGAAAATAATTTATATATGAAAATTGATCAGAAAAATTCAAGGAATCTGTTTATGGCATTTTCATGCATGTTTGAACAAGTTAAACCTGCTGATCAGGGCAAATCAATTAAATGGCATTTAAATAATCACATATGAAGTTTGAATTTGAACCTTTGGTTCAAACCAACTTCATTTAACATGGTTGCTAATTGCATTAGCTCAATTAACAGCATATTGCCATGTCATGATCATGCATCATATTGATGCATTACATTGATTGTGTTCTTTCTCTGTTGCCGGTGTTTGTCCCCTTTCAGTAGACGTGTTCCGACGATGTGATCGATGACACCGATGAAGACCCAATGTTATCTTCAGAAGTGCCAGGCAAGCACAACCCCATTGAGCATTCCGATACAATCCCACTCTCTCGCTCATGCTCTCCTTTAATGCATTAGGACAACAACGCTTCAACTGTTACCTAAGGATGGCAATGGGTAGGGTATGGGGCGGGTAGAGCAATACCATACCCATACCCGTGTAGTTAATGGGTATAAAATTTTACCGATACCCGTACCCATGGGTATGAAACTTTATCCATACCCATACCCGACGGGTACCCATACCCATTGGGTACCTAATGGGTAGATCAAATAGTACATAATTTTTCATTATTTTTCATCCATCGATGACACATTTGACTGAATTTATGCCAACTCAATAAAATATAGATGAGTACATGACAATTATCTTAATTCAAATAGACAATTCATGACAACTTTAACATAGGTTCACGAGTTCATGACACACTTCACGAGTAAGGTCCATATATTAGCATAAACGGGTAGGGTATGGGTATATCCATGGGTACAAGACTATACCCATGCCCTACTCATTACTTAACGGGTAGGGTACGGATACTACCCATGGGTATAAAATTGTGCCCATACCCTGCCCATGCGGGTACGGTATCCGCGGATACCCATACCCATGGGTAAAATTGCCATCCTTACTGTTACCTGCTGCGGTAGTTGAACCCCTTTCCACTGCATGACCTGTCATTGCCACAGTAAATAGTTGAAACCCACTAGTATGAGTAGGAGTTGTTTGAGCCATGTTGTGCCTACTCATTCATGCTTTCTGGTTATGCCTGCTATTGCTTAGAGTTGTGTCAGGTCTGATTCATCGGGGATGAATTGGAATGTGGTGAACATGTCCTAACGTGTGTGAGCTAAGTGTGTGAACACGATTTGGTAAAGGTAGCGATGAGAAGCCATGTAGGAGTACATGGTGGGTTGTCTCATTGCAGCCGTCCTCAGGAACTGAGTTCTGTGTTGGTTGATCCGTGACCAGTTACTACCATGCATTGGGCCCGAAACCAATGGACCCTCTCGACTTATTAATGAACAAGATCTCTGTCCAGGAGTTGCAACTAGTTTCTGGTGTTTGTAGTTTACTGGAGGTCGTGCGCAGCGCTGACCCCCGGGGTGGGCTGTGACGCGGCAGGTACGTGGCACGGTGTACCGATTGTCTGTTTGGTTATGCGGGAACCCTGTACACATCGTTTGGGGCCGTGAGCGACACCCCGGACGGATCTCCCCACGGATGGAACCCAAATAGGCGATAAACCTGGACGAGAGACTTGTGTGGTTAGTCAGGTCATGGCCGACACCCTCGCTGGGCCTCCGCTTGAAGGTTGCCGAGTACATGTCGTGTAAACGGCGGTAAGTGGTGAGAGTGTGTGTGAACAAGTACACCCCTGCAGGGTTAAATATAATCTATTCGAATAGCCGTGTCCGCGGTAATGGACTTCTGGGTTGCCTATTACAGTTCATAGACAAGTGAAAGTGGATACTCTAAAACACGCAAGATAAGCGTGAGTGCTATGGATGGCCTTCTCGTAGGGAGACGGGAGCATATCCATAGTGGTGTATTGATTGGTGAATATGTGGACTCGTGTGCGCCACCTCAAAAGAGTTACTTGCAGTCGTAGTTTAGGATAGCCACCGAGTCAAGCTGGCTTGCTGCAGTCAAACTCCACCACCCCCTTTGTTGATACTGATGCATATGTAGCTAGTTCTGATGTAAGTCTTGCTGAGTACCTTTGTACTCACGTTTGCTTAATTTATGTTTTTGAAGAGAGACCTCAGTCTCGCTAGTGGTTCCGCGTGGACTTCGACGTTTAGCTTGTTACCTCAGCTACGATCTTGTACCCTTGGGAGGGTCTTGTAGATAGTCAGGCTTCTCAGCCTTTTTCATTTGTAGTTGTCTGTACTCAGACATGTTATGCTTCCGTTGCCTGTATGCTCTGTGTGTTGGGTCATGTGACCTCTGTTTGTAATAAATGCTATGATGGCTCTTCTGGGCCTTTATCTATATGAGTTGTTGAGTTATGTTGTGATGCCATGTTGTACAGCACATACTTGCATGTTATGCGTACGTGTAATGTGTATTGTTATGTGTGGGATCCGACACCTAGTTGTTTACCCTTGGTAGCCTATCTTACAGGGAAATGTCTCCTAGTGCTTCCACTGAGCCTTGGTAGCTTGCTACTGCTCCGGAACACTTAGGCTGGCCGGCATGTGTCCTTCTTCATTCCTGTGTCTGTCCCTTAGGGGAAATGTCACGCGTTGTTCCTTTAAGTCCTTGTAGCTTGCTACGACTTGGGTTCATACGTTGATGACCGACACGTTCGTTGCTGGGTCATGTATGCCTGTCTCTGTAATTTAGTGCCACTTTTGGTTTATTACTAGTCATGTCGGCCCGGGTTCTCTGTCATATGGATGCTAGCGACACTATCATATACGTGTGCCAAAATGCGCAAACGGTCCCGAGCCAGGTAAGGTGGCACCCGTGGGGATACCGTGCGTGAGGCCGCAAAGTGATATGATGTGTTACAGTCTAGACCTATGTGACTTAGGATCGGGGTCCTGACAGCTTTGGTATCAGAGCCTGACTGCCTGTAGGATTAGCAAGCCAAACTGGTCGAAGTCGTGTCTAGAAACTCTTTAGTTATGTAAGGGAATTGTTTGTGGAAGGGAACGTAAGGCTCTTTTTACTCCTTTGCCCTATGACCTTCTGATCTGAGTCACCTTCTTCTTTCTACAGGGATTAAGAACTAGGATTCGCATTCTATTTATCAGGATCACGTTATTGTGGATTCAACCCTCAGTTCAGTTTCTACTATTTCTGTTTGTTCAACTGTTGGTCTTAGAAACCTTGACATGATGATGTTAAGTGGTTATGCTACCCTTTTGTTGAGTCTCAAAGTATTTTCGAGCATTTGCAGCCGTTATGCTGTCCGAGTCATCCCAGGTTTCTAATAGTCTGATGCATTTGCAAATCCCTTCTTCCTGTCCCGATGCTCCTTTTGGCCAGATTAACCACACTAGACGGTGAGTTGTGGTACTCTGTTACCTCGACATATATGTTGGAATTATTATTATGACCCTAGCTGTCTTAGAAGATCATCCAGTAAGCTAGCAATGCTTTATATTCACAGTGTGATGATTCTGGCCATTGTTTTCGAAAAGCATCCCGTGATGCCATTTAGTTAGTAGGCATTCTACTCCTGGGTTCTTGAACCCAAGATTCTTTCTACCTACTTCATGTTGGTAGTATTTGCTCGTCCCTTTAGGATATTAGTAACCTTGTGATAGTCCTCGAGGTCTGTGGTATATCCTTCTTCCAAATACCATGAACCATCCTTGGCAGAAGTTCTTATGAACCAAAAGATCACAACCAGAGTGCTCTTGAGTAGTACTCCATTCATATTGTGACTCTGCCAGTTCTACCTTTCTGCATGGACTATCCGGAAGAAGTATGTTGAGAGTTTGACATGCTAGTCTATGCATCCACAACTCGGAGAGTTATATGTTCCTCTGAGTTGCCCCTTTTGGTTGTATTATGACCCCGTCTATCAGTTGATAGCCAGGAGTGGTCGTGCATTCGTGTTCATCGATGCCTTCTACTCTTGTGGTCCGTCAAGTCATTCTATTCTGGAATGACTAGGAGAAACAAACTCCAGTACCTTATCCATATCCAGGATTGGGTCAAAGAAGTTGTACTCCGCAGATGGAGAATGTTAATCCAGCTTCTAATCTGTTCGATCTTGGAATATTACCATCTTTATGTCAAGAATGTCATGAGAATTGCACTATCTCTTATGAACTCTTGATACGGTGATACTTCTCGCCATCCTCATTTATTTCTCGGTCTCCGTGTAATGGTAACCGGAATACCGACAAGTGAATTGTGATGTGTGAAATCAATACTACTAGCAACTTCGTTGCTTGGTAGTTAATGGACGATAATCTCATTCTTAGCATGATGGTTACCGAATCATCATCCTAAGATTGATCGTGCTACCTAGTCCACTTTCTTGGTGCACTCCGGGATTGATGAGTTAGGATTTTGTTAAGTCCTCGCTCATTTGATCATATCGTCTTGCCTTGAAAAGCAAGATTGTTCTCGAGCTTAGTAACATATCGGTGGTTCGTGATTTTCTGAATATCTTCTCGGAAGTATTACCAGGTTGTCACCTGGCCGCTATGTTGAGTTTGTGATCAAGTTGGTTTCTCATAAACCACCACTTCTCCAAGAATCTGTGTTGGATACCCTGAATTGGTTGGTTAAGCTAAAATAATAACTTGGAGAGTTGGAAGATAAAAGCTTGCCAGCTTAGTTCATCTCAAGGGGTATGTTTGCGTGTGTTGAAGATAGATGACATCTTCATCAATTGGTCCATGTGATCAGTTGTTGGACCTATTGTCTTGTCCAAAAACTTTGATTTGAGTATGGGCTATCATCAAATCAAATCAGAACCAACGATGTTCATAATGTTGTCTTACTCGTGGTTGATCCCTTGAGCATACACCATTATATACCCTTGGTCTGGCCAATACTATCACTTGTTCACATAATTATGGAATTCCATCTCCATGGAAACCTGGATGAATTGTTGTTGAGCCCATCAGCAACACTGCTACCTTCTCCATGATTTTGTAGGACATTAAGCTAGTGTTGGAAACCTTGTAAGCATTGCCTTCGTGTCCCGTTCGCGAGGTATATGTTTGGATTAGAGAAGTGACTTCCTCCAATTCATGTGCAGTTGGTGCAAGTCGTCACCGTGAATTTGAGAAAGCTTGTTTTACTTCCCTGGAATCACCCCAATTCAGTCATGCATACGTGCGAAGTATCCCATGGTCTGATAGACTGATCATCTTCATTCCATATGTATCCCTAGCACACCAAGCCAGTGATTGATTTGTTCAAGGAGAAGAAGTTCCTTCTTAAGATCCGGACTTATGCAAGGACTTCGATATCCTCGATGATGGTTCCCCAACCCAAACTTGGTAGTGTTTCATTGTAAGACTACTACGTGGTCATGTTTGTCTTGGGCAACGTGTTCACATGTATGTAGCAGAACCAGCTCATGTTTTGGAGCTTGCTATCGTAGTTCACTCCCCGAGAATCTCACAACGCCATCCCGTCGATTTGTGTTGTAAACTTTCATTTTTCTTCCTAGACTCGATGAGTCTGGAATATCCTGACACCAATCAGAACTGAATCTCAGGCAGATATGATGGTTGGTGCATTTCCCAAGAACTATAATATTGGTCTCTCAATAACCGGTAAAGTGGATGTCGTGGCCAACACACCCAGCCGGAAGACCTATTGTTGTAGAATCTTGATTGAAGAAGTTGGCCACCTCCCCATAGGGATTTTGTAGGATTTACTCCCTAATTGTTCCTTATGGACTTTTTGTGCTCCCGAAGTCCGACCTTTACTTGATGGCCATGTTGATGCTTTTAAGCATTGACCGTGGTACCTAGTACATCAAGGAGAACATTAGAAGCGGAGTGCTAACTGTCTCTCGGTTGATCATCCAGATTTCGTCCCCTTGGTCTCGCCAAGGTGAAATCCGAGAAGGTGTTATCCTCGACACTAACCGGGATTGCTCCCAGTGCTCTTGGTTATGCTATAACCCCTCAAGAGTAGATTTACTCTCTATTGTTGGGATTCTTCCCAGTTACCAGAATCATTCCCAGCATTTGCATTTTGTTCCCAGCTTGCACCGCCAATGTGCCAATTCTCCATGGGTTACCGTTCTTAATCACTGCTGTTCAGGATTATCTTCAAAAGTGGTCCTACCATAGGTTCCATCCATTTCTGATGATAACGAAAATCATCCCTTGTGTTGTCTTTTACAAGGCAGTCAACATCATCAATTTTGGCTGAGAATGTCATTATCTCGAACTCCGTCAAACGATCGATTGTGTTGCCTTAGGCTGGTATAGGGAATTTCAATGATCTCTATATCAAAGGTAATTCTTTTTGCCACTTAAGGGAATAACTCTACGAGTCATCTTCTTAAAGGTGCCCCGTCTAGTGACATCGATCACCATCTTCTTCGGTGTGGAAATTTGCCTGCCAAGTGAACTTTCATCATTTATTTCACTCCATCCCCCTGGAGGTGTACTCCGTGTCTCAGCTCAAGAGGTGTTTCAACGTCTCACCCCATAAGTTGATCTTGAGTTGCTTGATCTTTCGGAAGATCAATTTTGTAGAGTTTCTCTCATCCTCACCGTTTGGACAAAGATCTCGAAATCAAGGATGTCAAGATTTACATGATGCAATGAATCAACAATTTCGAGGAGGGAAACTAGATCGAGAAGATTGTGTTAGATAGTGTCCCCTCTGATTTCTTATCTCACGTCCTGAATCTCGGGACGAGATTCTTGTTTAGTAGGGGTGAGTTATCACATCCCTAGCTTCTGGTAATGCACTAGGCTAGCCTCATGTGTGCATCATGTTTAATCTTGAAAGAAACTTGAAATGGGGATTGCCTAAACCCTAGCAGTAAAGTAATTCAACTAGGGTCAATTAAAATCTTTTCAATGAACCCAAAATGCCCTTTGGAAAAGTTCATCATTTATGGATTGATTAAAAACCTCTGCCAAAAATGTTGCACATATTTCTAGGACCATTCTGGATTTTTGAATTAAATCATATCTTACTTGCATTTGGGCATTTAAATTTTATATATTATTTTAAATGCTAAAATAATCATAAGCTAAAATGTTTACTGTTGGATTTATTCTAAACAGTAGCCATGCTTGGTTTCATGATTTTTGAGTGTGCCTATGTATTTTTAATAAAGCCCAGAACAAAGTAAAAAAATTAGAAAACATAAACAGAATTAAATTAGAAGGAAAGGCTTACCTGTCCAGCCTGGCCGGCCCGGTACTGTGCGGCCCAGCCCAACTGGCCGATGCCAGTCATCCCCCTCCTCTCGCCAGAGGGACGGAGGGCGCGTGCCCGCGGCACGCCGGCCACCTCCTGCTTCCACCGCGACGCCTCCGACCTTCTAGTCGTGCCACGAAGACGTCCACGGTCTACTCGTTCCATCTCACCTCCCCGCACTCACTTTCCCCTCGTTCCCCAGCCCCTCCTCGCCATGGCCGAAAGCCACTGTCGCCGCCGTTCGTCGCCGGCATAGCCACCGTCCAAATCACCCCCTCCCTACGTGCCCATCGGACCCGCCTGATGCTCACGGACCTCCACCCCGACGCACGCGTCTTCGGGTGCCCTGCTTTGCCCTCACCATCGACTTCTCCACCGCCGGCCATCGGAGATGCCCTTCGCCCATACGTCGCCGTCAGGCCGCCCCCGAGCTCGCCGTCTTCTTCATACGAACCGCCGTGAGCCCCTCTTGCTTCTCCCCCTATCCCCTTGCCCACGCGCATGCTGTAGCTCCGACCCCCACCATGCCCGTGAACTCCACGCCGCCGACGATGTCGCCGCCGCGGACATGGCTTGTTTCATCCGCGTCCGAGCACGTAGTTGAACTCCTGGAGCTCCCAGGAGCCTTTAGATCACCTCAGCTAGCCTCTCCGCGCACTGCAGCCTCGCGCACGACCGAGCCCGTACTCCGGCCGCCGCCTCGCTCGTCGCCGGCGCTGTTTCCGGCCACCTCAGGTCGTACAGCTTGCACCGTTGGATGCGGCCGAGTGCCAGCTTTCCAACGGGACTAACCGCGCCCGAAACCACCCCTTGTACGCGAAATCCGAGCCACTCCGGCGAGACACCGCCGCGGATTATGGTCGCCGGCGAGTCACTCCGGCGGGTACACATTAATTAGTGCTAATGACCCCCCTGGGTCGATGACAGGTGGACCCAGGGCCCTACAAAATTAGTTTAGTTACTAAACCAATTTTAGTTAACCACCGAGACACTGACATGTGGGCCCCTGTGCCTATTTAGTTTAGTTTAATCTTCTGTTAAGTTTAGTTAACCCTGTTTAACTGCTGTGTCACTGACGTGTGGACCCCACACGTCAGGTTTGACCCGAACAGCCTCTGTTGACCTGCTGACGTCAGCATGTGGTCATGCTGACGCAGTAAAGTGTTTCTGGATTTTAAAATAAATCTTAAATGATTTATTTATTTCAGGAAATAGTCAAAACTTCTAAAAATCACAGAAAATAATCCCTAACTCAGATGAAAATAATTTATATATGAAAATTGATCAGAAAAATTCAAGGAATCTGTTTATGGCATTTTCATGCATGTTTGAACAAGTTAAACCTGCTGATCAGGTCAAATCAATTAAATGGCATTTAAATAATCACATATGAAGTTTGAATTTGAACCTTTGGTTCAAACCAACTTCATTTAACATGGTTGCTAGTTGCATTAGCTCAATTAACAGCATATTGCCATGTCATGATCATGCATCATATTGTCGCATTGAATTGATTGTGTTCTTTCTCTGTTGCCGGTGTTTGTCCCCTTTCAGTAGACGTGTTCCGACGATGTGATCGATGACACCGATGAAGACCCAATGTTATCTTCAGAAGTGCCAGGCAAGCACAACCCCATTGAGCATTCCGATACAATCCCACTCTCTCGCTCATGCTCTCTTTTAATGCATTAGGACAACAACGCTTCAACTGTTACCTACTGCGGTAGTTGAACCCCTTTCCACTGCATGACCTGTCATTGCCACAGTAAATAGTTGAAACCCACTAGTATGAGTAGGAGTTGTTTGAGCCATGTTGTGCCTACTCATTCATGCTTTCTGGTTATGCCTGCTATTGCTTAGAGTTGTGTCAGGTCTGATTCATCGGGGATGAATTGGAATGTGGTGAACATGTCCTAACGTGTGTGAGCTAAGTGTGTGAACACGATTTGGTAAAGGTAGCGATGAGAGGCCATGTAGGAGTACATGGTGGGTTGTCTCATTGCAGCCGTCCTCAGGAACTGAGTTCTGTGTTGGTTGATCCGTGACCAGTTACTACCATGCATTGGGCCCGAAACCAATGGACCGTCTCGACTTATTAATCAACAAGATCTCTGTCCAGGAGTTGCAACTAGTTTCTGGTGTTTGTAGTTTACTGGAGGTCGTGCGCAGCGCTGACCCTCGGGGTGGGTTGTGAAGCGGCAGGTACGTGGCACGGTGTACCGATTGCCCGTTTGGTGATGCGGGAACCCTGTACACATCGTTTGGGGCCGTGAGCGACACCCCGGCCGGATCTCCCCACGGATGGAACCCAAATAGGCGATAAACCTGGACGAGAGACTTGTGTGGTTAGTCAGGTCGTGGCCGACACCCTCGGTGGGCCTCCGCTTGAAGGTTGCCGAGTACATGTCGTGTAAACGGCGGTAAGTGGTGAGAGCGTGTGTTAAGAAGTACACCCCTGCAGGGTTAAATATAATCTATTCGAATAGCCGTGTCCGCGGTAATGGACTTCTGGGTTGCCTATAACAGTTCATAGACAAGTGAAAGTGGATACTCTAAAACACGCAAGATAAGCGTGAGTGCTATGGATGGCCTTCTCGTAGGGAGAAGGGAGCGGATCCATAGTGGTGTATTGATTGGTAAATATGTGGACTCGTGTGCGCCACCTCAAAAGAGTTACTTGCAGTCGTAGTTTAGGATAGCCACCGAGTCAAGCTGGCTTGCTGCAGTCAAACTCCACCACCCCCTTTGTTGATACTGATGCATATGTAGCTAGTTCTGATGTAAGTCTTGCTGAGTACCTTTGTACTCACGTTTGCTTAATTTATGTTTTTGTAGAGAGACCTCAGTCTCGCTAGTGGTTCTGCGTGGACTTCGACGTTTAGCTTGTTACCTCAGCTACGATCTTGTACCCTTGGGAGGGTCTTGTAGATAGTCAGGCTTCTCAGCCTTTTTCATTTGTAGTTGTCTGTACTCAGACATGTTATGCTTCCGTTGCCTGTATGCTCTGTGTGTTGGGTCATGTGACCTCTGTTTGTAATAAATGCTATGATGGCTCTTCTGGGCCTATATCTATATGAGTTGTTGAGTTATGTTGTGATGCCATGTTGTACATCACATACTTGCATGTTATGCGTACGTGTAATGTGTATTGTTATGTGTGGGATCCGACACCTAGTTGTTTACCCTTGGTAGCCTATCTTACAGGGAAATGTCTCCTAGTGCTTCCACTGAGCCTTGGTAGCTTGCTACTGCTCCGAAACACTTAGGCTGGCCGGCATGTGTCCTTCTTCGTTCCTGTGTCTGTCCCTTAGGGGAAATGTCACGCGTTGTTCCTTTAAGTCCTTGTAGCTTGATACGACTTGGGTTCATACGTTGATGACCGGCACGTTCGTTGCTGGGTCATGTATGCCTGTCTCTGTAATTTAGTGCCACTTTTGGTTTATTACTAGTCATGTCGGCCCGGGTTCTCTGTCATATGGATGCTAGCGACACTATCATATACGTGTGCCAAAATGCGCAAACGGTCCCGGGCCAGGTAAGGTGGCACCCGTGGGGATACCGTGCGTGAGGCCGCAAAGTGATATGATGTGCTACAGTCTAGACCTGTGTGACTTAGGATCGGGGTCCTGACAACACCTCTAGGGACTATTTCCATCTACAAATTCCTAAGCTCATCGACTAACTCCTGGGGTAAACCTTCGGAAATGATGGTGTTTACATAACTCTTGCGGCTTAGAGCATCTGCCACGACATTGGCTTTTCCTGGATGATAATGCAACCACATGTCGTAATCCTTTATGAGCTCAAGCCATCTCCTTTTGCCTGAGATTCAATTCCTTCTGTGTGAAGATATACTTCAAACTCTTATGATCCGTGTATACATCACAACGGTTTCCAATAAGAAAATGTCTCCAGGTTTTGAGTGCGTGCACTACGGCTGCTAACTCCAAATCATGCGTAGCATAATTCAACTCATGTGTTCGAAGCTGTCGTGAGGCATACGACACAACTCTTCCGTCTTGCATGAGAACACCTCCAAGTCCTTGACGAGATGCGTCACTATACACTTGGAAATCTTTGCGTTATCCGGAAGAATCGGCATTGGGGCTGTAACCAAACGTTTCTTAAACTCCTGAAAACTGGACTCACACTCTTCGATCCACTTGTACTTAGTCTCTTTCTTCAATAACTCTGTCATGGGCTTCGCAATCTTCGAGAAGTTCTCAATAAATCTCCAATAATATCCTGCGAGTCCAAAAAAACTGCGAATTTCGCCAACTAAGGTGGGTGCCTTCTATTCTGTGACTGCCTCAACCTTGGCGGGGTCTACGGATATACCGTCGCCTGATATGACATGTCCAAGGAATCCAGCTTCCTTCAACCAAAACTCACACTTACTGAACTTGGCGTATAACTGATGTTCTCGGAGCTTCTCGAGAACTAAACACAAATGTTCCTTGTGCTCCTCTTCATTTTTGGAGTATATCAATATGTCATCAATGAATACTACCACAAACTTATCCAAGAATTCCATGAATACTTTGTTCATCATACTCATGAAATAGGCAGGAGCGTTAGTCAAACCAAATGACATAACTGTATACTCATAAAGCCCGTACCTTGTGGTAAAAGCTGTCTTGGGTATATCCTGTTCTCGGATCTTCAGCTGATGATATCTTGATCGCAAATCGATCTTAGAGAATACCTTGGCTCCTTGCAGCTGGTCAAACAGATCGTTGATCATCGACAATGGGAACTTATTCTTGATTGTAACCTCGTTCAGTGCACGATAGTCAACAACCATTCTCAATGATCCGTCCTTCTTCTCGACTAAGAGCACTAGGGCTCCCAACGGCGATGAAGTTGGTCGTATGTAACCCTTATCCATTAACGCCTTGATTTTCTATTTGATATCCTCCAGATCATTAGCGGGCATCCGGTATGGTCTCTTAGATATTGGACCGGTGCCGGGTAATAGCTCAACTGAGAACTCTACGTCTCTATCCGGTGGCATGCTGGGTAACTCTTGCGGGAATACATCAGGGTAATCCTTCATAACTGGCACTTCTTCCTGAACAACTCCCGTGAGTGCATTCACATGGGCTTTCCTGGGTCTGTTCCTCGACACATACTTGATCCTCTTTCCTTCCGGGGTGGTGAGAAGAATTGATCTACTGGCGCAATCGATGTTTCCTCCAAACTTGGATAGCCAATCCATACCTATGATTACATCCAAACCCTGTGATTGCAAAAGAATAAGGTCTGTGGGAAATACATGCTTCCAATGGTCAACGACACTTGATAGCTGATACGTCCATTTTGCATCATGCTTGTATGTTGATATTTATTGCACTATGGGTTGTTATTACACATTATGTCACAATACTTATGCCTATTTTTTTCTTATTTTACAAGGTTCACATGAAGAGGTATAATGCCGGCAGCTGGAATTCTGGGCTGGAAATGGAGCAAACATTGGAGACCTATTCTCCACAATTCAAAAAGCCGTGAAACTCCACAAAACTCCGTTTCAGAAAACATAAAAAATATCTGGAGAAAGAAGTACATGAGGGGGGCCAGCCACCGTCCATGAGGGTGGGGGGCGCCCCCTGCCTTGTGGGCCACCTGGGAGCCCCCCGATGCCCATCTTCTGCTATATGAGATGTTTTGACCTGGAAAAAAATCATAAGGAGCCTTTTGGGACGAAGCGCCGCCGTCTCGAGGCGGAATCAATCTAGGGCTCCGGCGAAGCTGTTCTGCCGGGGATACTTCCCTCCGGGAGGGGGAAATCGTGACCGCCATCATCACCAACAACTCTCCCATCTTGGGGAGGGTTATCTTCATCAACATCTTCACTAGCACCATCTCATCTCAAACCCTAGTTCATCTCTTGTATCCAATCTTTATATCAAAACCTCAGATTGGTACCTGTAGGTTGTTAGTAGTGTTGATTACTCCTTGTAGTTGATGCTAGTTGGTTTACATGGTGGAAGATCATATGTTCAGATCCATTATGCATATTAATACCCCTATGATTATGAACATGAATATGCTTTGTGAGTAGTTAAGTTTGTTCCCGAGGACATGGGAGAAGTCTTGCTATAAGTAGTCATGTGAATTTGGTATTCGTTCGATTTTTGATGAGATGTATGTTTTATTTCCTCTAGTGGTGTCATGTGAACGTCAACTACATGACACTTCACCATTGTTTGGGCCTGGAGGAAGGCATTGGGAAGTAATAAGTAGATGATGAGTTGCTAGAGTGATAGAAGCTTAAACCCTAGTTTATGCGTTGCTTCGTAAGGGGCTGGTTTGGATCCATATGTTTCATGCTATGGTTAGGTTGACCTTAATACTTATTTTGTACTTGCGGATGCTTGCAATAGAGGTTAATCATAAGCGGGATGATTGTCCAAGTAAGGGCAGCAACCAAGCACCGGTCCACCCACATACCAAATTATCAAAGTAACGAACGCGAATCATATGAGCGTGATGAAAACTAGCTTGACGATAATTCCCATGTGTCCTCGGGAGCGATTTCCTTTATATAAGAGTTTGTCCAGCTTGTCCTTTGCTACAAAAGGATTGGGCCATCTTGGTGCACCTTATTTACTTGTTACCAATTATCTTATCACAAAACTATCTGTTACCGATAATTTCAGTGCTTGCAGAAAATACCTTACTAAAAATTGCCTATCATTTCCTTCTGGTCCTCGTTGGGTTCGACACTCTTACTTATCGGAAGGACTACGATAGATCCTCTACACTTGTGGGTCATCAAGACTCTTTTCTGGCGCCGTTGCCGGGGAGTGAAGCACCTTTGGTAAGGAAAAATTTATATAGTGTGCTGAAATTTACTGTCACTTGTTACTATAGAACTTAATCCTTTGAGGGGCTTGTTCGGGGTATCTTCACCCCGACCAGTAGAGCAAAGAGTTGCTCCTCAACCTACTGGACCTGCTGAAAATGTTTGCTTTGAAATTCCTTCGGGTATGATAGAGAAACTGCTAGCTAATCCCTTTACAGGAGATGGAACATTGCATCCCGATTTGCTCCTAATCTATGTGGATGAAGTTTGTGGATTATTTAAGCTTGCAGGTACGCCCGAGGATGTGATCAAGAAGAAGGTCTTCCCTTTATCTTTGAAGGGAGAGGCATTGACATGGTTTAGGCTATGCGATGATATTGGATCATGGAACTACAACCGATTGAAGTTGGAATTTCATCAGAAGTTCTATTCTATGCATCAGGTTCATCGTGATCGTAATTATATATATGATTTTTGGCCTCGCGAAGGAGAAAGTATCGCTCAAGCTTGGGGGAGGCTTAAGTCAATGTTATATTCATGCCCCAATCATGAGCTCTCAAGAGAAATGATTATTCAAAAAATTTATGCTCGGCTTTCTCTCAATAATCGCTCCATGCTCGATAATTCTTGCACCTGTTATTTTATGATGAAGACTATTGAATTCAAATGGGATTTATTAGAAAGAATTAAACACAACTCTGAAGATTAGGATCTTGACAAAGGTAAGGAGTCAGGTATAACACCTAAGTTTGATTGTGTCAAATCTTTTATGGATACCGATGTTTTCCATGAATTTAGCACTAAATATGGACTTGACTCTGAGATAGTAGCTTCTTTCTTTGAATCATTTGCTACTCATGTTGATCTCCCTAAGGAAAAGTGGTTTAAATTTCATCCTCCCATTGAAGTAAAAGTAGTTGAACCTGTTAAAGTTGAAGAAAAGACTATCACTTATAATGTTGAGCCTATTGTTCCTACCGCCCATATTGAGAAACCACCTTTCCCTGTTAGAATAAAGGATCATGCTAAAGCTTCAACTATGGTTCGTAAGAGTAATAATAGAACACCTACACCCTCTAAGCAAATTAAAGTTGAACCTAGTGTTGCTATGGTTAAGGATCTCTTGGTCGATAGTATAGATGGGCATGTTACTTACCTCCATGAGGAGGCTGCTAGAATCGCCAGACCCGATACTAGGAATAAACATAGACCTGTTGTAGGCATGCCTGTTATTTCCGTTAAAATAGGAGATCATTGGTATCATGGTTTATGTGATGTATGTGCTAGTGCGAGTGTAATACCCATTTACTTATATGAAGAGATTATACACGATATTGCACCTACTGAGCTAGAAGGTATTGATGTTACTATTAAGCATGCCAATAGAGACACTATTTCACCATTTGGGATTGTTAGAGATGTTGAAGTCTTGTGTGGGAAAGTTAAATACCCTGCTGATTTTCTTGTTCTTGGTTCCCCACAAGGTGATTTTTTCCTCATTATATTTGGTAGACCCTTCTTGAATATTGTTAATGCTAAGATAGACTACGAAAAAGATATTGTTACTGTTGGATTAGGGGATATGTCTCATGATTTTAACTTTGCTAAATTTCATAGACATCCCCATGATAAAGAATTGCCTAGTAAGGATGACATTATTGGTCTTGATTCAATTGTTGTACCTCCTAGCGATCCCTTAGAACAATATCTGCTAGACCATGAAAATGATATGTATATGAATGAGAGAAGGGAAACAGATGAACTATTCTTTAAACAGGGACCCTTATTGAAACACAACTTGCATGTTGAAATTCTAGGGGATCCTCCTCCACCCAAGGGTGATCCCGTGTTTGAACTCAAACCATTACCTGATACTCTTAAGTATGTTTATCTTGATGAAAAGAAGATATATCATGTTATTATTAGTGCTAACCTCTCAGAGCAAGAAGAAGGGAAATTATTGAAAACTCTAAAGAAGCATGGTGCTGCTATTGGATATACTCTTGATGATCTTAAGGGCATTAATCCCACTCTATGCCAACACAAGATAAAATTGGAAAAGGACGCTAAACCGGTAATTGATCACCAACGACGGTTAAATCCTAAGATGAAAGAAGTGGTAAGGAAGGAAATACTAAAGCTTCTAGAGGCAGGTATAATTTATCCAGTTGCTGATAGTCACTGGGTAAGCCCTATCCATTGTGTCCCTAAGAAGGGAGGTATTACTGTAGTTCCTAATGATAAAGATGAATTGATCCCGCAAAGAAGTGTTACAGCTTATAGGATAGTAATTGATTTCCGCAAATTAAATAAAGCTACTAAGAAAGATCATTACCCTTTACCTTTTATTGATCAAATGCTAGAAAGGTTATCCAAACATACTCATTTTTGCTTTCTAGATGGCTATTCTGGTTTCTCTCAAATACCTGTGTGACAAGAGGATCAAGAACATACCACTTTTACTTGTCCCTTCTGTACCTTTGCTTATAGACGTATGCCTTTTGGCTTATGTAATGCACCTGCTACCTTTCAAAGATGCATAGTGGCTATATTCTCGATTTTTGTGAAAAGATTATTGATGTTTTCATGGATGATTTTTCCGTTTATGGAACTTCTTTTGATGATTGCTTAAGTAACCTTGATCGAGTTTTGCAGAGATGTGAAGAAACTAACCTTGTCTTGAATAGGGAAAAGTGCCACTTTATGGTTAATGAAGGTATTGTCTTGGGGCATAAAATTTCCGAAAGAGGTATTGAAGTTGATAAAGGTAAGGTTGATGCTATTGAAAAGATGCCGTGTCCCAAGGATATCAAAGGTATAAGAAGTTTCCTTGGTCATGCTGGGTTTTATAGGAGGTTCATTAAGGACTTCTCAAAAATCTCTAGGCCTTTGACTAATCTCTTACAAAAAGATGTTCCTTTTGTCTTTGATGATGATTGTGTAGAAGCATTTGAAATACTTAAGAAAGCATTGATCTCAGCACCTATTGTCCAGCCGTTTGACCGGAATTTACCCTTTGAAATTATGTGCTAGTGATTATGCTGTAGGTGCTGTTCTAGGACAAGGAGTTCATAAGAAATTAAATGTTATCCAATATGCTAGTAAAACTCTAGACAGTGCCCAGAGAAATTATGCTACTACTGAGAAATAATTTTTAGCAGTTGTATTTGTTTGTGATAAGTTTAGACCTTATATTGTTGATTCTAAAGTAACTGCTCACACTAATCATGCTGCTATTAAATATCTTATGGAAAATAAAGATGCTAAACCTAGACTTATTAGATGGATTCTCCTGCTACAAGAATTTGATTTGCATATTACTGATAGAAAGGGAGCTGAGAACCCTGTTGCAGACAACTTGTCTAGGTTAGAGAATATTCTTGATGACCCATTACCTATTGATGATAGCTTTCCTGATGAACAATTAGCTGTCATAAATGCTTCTCGTACTGCTCCATGGTATGCTGATTATGCTAATTACATTGTTGCTAAATTTATACCACCTAGTTTCACATACCAGCAAAAGAAAAGGTTCTTCCATGATTTAAGACATTACTTCTGGGATGACCCACACCTTTATAAAAAGGAGTAGATGGTCTTATTAGACGTTGTGTACCTGAGCATGAGCAGGAACAGATCCTACGCAAGTGTCACTCCGAGGCTTATGGAGGACACCATGCTGGAGATAGAACTGCACACAAGGTACTGCAATGTGGTTTTTGTTGGCCTACTCTCTTCAAGGATGCCCATAAGTTTGTCTTATCTTGTGATGAATGTCAAAGAATTGGTAATATTAGTAGACGTCAAGAAATGACTATGAATTATTCACTTGTTATTGAACCATTTGATGTTTGGGGCTTTGATTATATGGGACCGTTTCCTTCCTCTAATGGCCATACACATATTTTAGTTGCTGTTGATTACGTTACTAAGTGGGTAGAAGCTATTCCAACTAGTAGTGCTGATCACAACACCTCTATTAAGATGCTTAGAGAAGTTATTTTTCCGAGGTTTGGAGTCCCTAGATACTTAATGACTGATGGTGGTTCACACTTTATTCATGGTGCTTTTCGTAAAATGCTTGCTAAGTATGATGTTAACCATAGAATTGCATCCCCATACCACCCACAGTCTAGTGGTCAAGTAGAATTAAGTAACAGGGAGCTAAAATTAATTTTGCAAAAGATTGTTAATAGATCTAGAAATAATTGGTCCAAGAAACTTGATGATGCATTATGGGCCTATAGAACTGCATATAAAAATCCCATGTGTATGTCTCCATATAAAATGTTTTATGGAAAAGCATGTCACTTACCTCTCGAACTAGAACATAAGACATATTGGGCTATTATAGAGCTCAATTATGACTTCAAACTTTCCGATGAGAAGAGGTTATTTGACATTAGCTCGCTTGATGAATGGAGAGCCCATGCCTACGAAAATGCCAAGTTGTTTAAAGAAAAAGTTAAAAGATGGCATGACAAAAGCATACAAAAGCGGGAGTTTAACGTAGGTGATTATGTCTTGCTATACAACTCTCGTTTAAGATTTTTTTGTAGGAAAACTTCTCTCTAAATGGGAAGGTCCTTACGTTATGAGGAGGTCTATCGTTCCGGTGCCATAAAAATCAACAACTTCGAAGGCACAAATCTGAAGGTGGTAACGGTCAAAGAATTAAACATTATATCTCACGTAATCCTATAAATGTTGAAACCAATGTTATTGAAACGGTAACTCCGGAGGAATACATAAGGGACACTTTCCAGAACGATTCAGACTCCGAAAAGGAAGAGGTATGTGGTACGGTAAGTAAACCGACTCCAAAACAGTTCTAATGGCGATTTTTCTCCGTTTTCGAATATTTAGAAAAACAGCAAAATAAGAAGCAGTCCGGGAAGGACACGAGGCGTCCACGAGGGTGGAGGGCACGCCCCCTACCTCGTGGGCACCCCGTGTGCCTCCCAGACTCCGTTTTATTGCATGTTACTTCTTTCGGTCGGTAAAAATCATTATATAATCCCCCGAAGGTTTTGACCACCGCACCATGCGAAAATACTCTGCTTTTGTTTCGAGCTATTTTCTGCCAGAGTTGACAAGGTCAGGCATCATGTCATCCTCCTCTTCCAACAATGAGGGCAACGATGCTTGGTTAATGAAGATAGAGCTGAAGAGAGAAGAACCTGGGGAGATCAACAAGGAGAATAGGATCAAGAAGGCTACGGAAGATCAGGCTCCGACAGCAGAAGAAGAGGACATCCTTCAACCCATTCCAAACCTTTTTACCTCAACTGAGATTGAAGCTTTCAAGATGATTGAATTAGCTCAAATACAAAACAAGTATCTCACAAGTGAAAATATTTGTTGAAGGAGCATATCGCCACACTCAAGGGTATTATCCGCAAGTTGGAGGATCTCCTACGCTCGATGTACGATACTACATCATCACTGCTACCAACTCCATCATCACCACCTTCGAAGACGGAGACATAATCACATGGGTATGGGCACTCCCCTTGGCAACTTCCAAGCTTGGGGGAGGTGCCCCGGTATCGTATCACCATCACACTCCTATCTTTACAGTTTTTCTTAGTTCGATCCTTTTGGTAATATCTTGATCTAGTAGAATAAAGTTTAGTATGATCTAGTCGTGAGCTTTGCTTTATGATACTTATCTTTGTAATCAGTCCATGAGCTATATAATAAAGATTAGTTTTGAGTCAAGGGCTTGACTTTCTCACTATGATCATGAGGGGATAAAAGAAAATATAAA
This sequence comes from Secale cereale, assembly GCA_902687465.1. Lineage (NCBI taxonomy): Eukaryota > Viridiplantae > Streptophyta > Magnoliopsida > Poales > Poaceae > Secale > Secale cereale. Next base: position 481,755,352 of record LR738714.1, read on the forward strand.
AAGTATCAAAGAGATCATATTGATTTTATGGAAAGTAATGACTTCACATATAAAGAGTATGATGAATAAAAGTTGTTGAGAATTGACAAACATAGTTTTGGTCATCGTTGCAATTAATAGGAAGTAATGAGGAGAGAGAGGTTTTCACATACAAATATACTATCTTGGACATCTTTTATGATTGTGAGCACCCATTAAAATATGACATGCTAAACAGTTGATGTTGGACAAGGTAGACAACGTAATGGGTTATGTCTACTTATATCCGAAATAAAGTATATTGTCATGGATCATCCAACATGTTGAACTTGCCTTTCCCCCTCATGCTAGCCAAAACTTCTCGCACCAAGTAGAGATACAACTTGTGCTTCCATACATCCTTAAACCCATTTTTGCCATGTGAGTCCATGATACCTACCTATGGATTGAGTAAAATCCTTCAAGTATGTTGTCATTGTTCCGACTCTCTAAAATATGTATGATCTATTAGTGTGGAGAAAATAAACTTTATACGATCTTGTGATATGGAAGCAATAAAAGCGACAGACTACATAATAAAGGTCCATAACAAGTGGCAATATAAAGTGATGTTCTTTTGCGCTAAGATTTTGTACATCTAACCATAAAAGCACATGACAACCTCTGCTTCCCTCTGCGAAGGGCCTATCTATTATTCTTACCTTATAAGAGTCATGGTGATCTTCACCTTTCCTTTTTACATTTTATCCTTTGGCAAGCATCTTGTGTTGGAAAGATCCTGACATATATACCCACTTGGATGTAAGCTATCATGATCTATTACTGTTGACATTACCCTTAAGGTAAAAGGTTGGGAGGCAATACTATAAGCCCCTATCTTTCTCTGTGTCCAATTAAAACTCCATACCCATAAGTATTGCGTGAGTGTTAGCAATTGTGAAAGACTAAATGATAGTTGAGTATGTGGACTTGCTCAAAAGCTCTTATATTGACTCTTTTCAATGTTATGATAAATTGCAATTGCTTCAATGACCGAGATCATAGTTTGTTGGTTTTCAATGGAGTTTCTGATTCATACTTGACATTGTGGATAGATTGTTACTTTAGCATAAGAATCACATGACAACATATATATGTTGCTGTTATAAGAATGATCATGATGCCCTCATTTCCGTATTTTATTTTATCGACACCTCTATCTCCAAACATGTGGACATATTTTTCGATATCGGCTTTCGCTTGAGGACAAGCGAGGTCTAAGCTTGGGGGAGTTGATACGTCCATTTTGCATCATGCTTTTATGTTGATATTTATTGCACTATGAGCTGTTATTACCCATTATGTCACAATACTTATGACTTTTTCTCTTATTTTACAAGGTTTACATGAAGAGGGAGAATGCTGGCAGCTGGAATTCTGGGCTGAAAAGGAGCAAACATAGGAGACCTATTCTGCACAACTCCAAAAGCCCTTAAACTCCACGAAACTCCGTTTCAGAAAATATAAAAAATATCTGGCGAAATAAGTACAGGAGGGGGCCACCCACCGTCCACGAGGGTCGGGGGCGCGCTCCCTTGCCTCGTGGGCCACCTGGCAGCCCCCCGATGCCCATCTTCTGCTATATGAGGTGTTTTGACCTGGAAAAAAATCATAAGGAGGCTTTCGGGACGAAGCGTTGCCGTCTCGAGGCGGAACCTTGGCGGAACCAGTCTAGGGCTCCGGCGGAGCTGTTATGCCAGGGATACTTCCCTCCGGGAGGGGGAAACCATCACCACCATCATCACCAACAACTCTCCCATCTTGGGGAGGGTTATCTTCATCAACATCTTCAGCAGCACCATCTCCTCTCAAACCCTAGTTCTTCTCTTGTATCCAATCTTTGTATCAAAACCTCAGATTGGTACCTGTAGGTTGCTGGTAGTCTTGATTACTCCTTGTAGTTGATGCTAGTTGGTTTACTTGGTGGAAGACCATATGTTCAGATCCATTGTGCATATTAATACCCCTCTGATTATGAACATGAATATGCTTTGTGAGTAGTTACGTTTGTTCCTGAGGACATGGGAGAAGTCTTGCTATAAGTAGTCATGTGAATTTGGTATTCGTTCGATATTTTGATGAGATGTATGTTGTCTTTCCTCTAGTGGTGTCATGTGAACGTTGACTACATGACACTTCACCATTGTTTGGGCCTAGAGGAAGGCATTGGGAAGTAATAAGTAGATGATGGGTTGCTAGAGTGACAGAAGCTTAAACCCTAGTTTATGCGTTGCTTCGTAAGGGGCTAATTTGGATCCATATGTTTCATGCTATGGTTAGGTTTACCTTAATATTTCTTTTGTAGTTGCGGATGCTTGCAGTAGAGGTTAATCATAAGTGGGATGCTTGTCCAAGTAAGGGCAGCACCCAAGCACCGGTCCACCCACATACCAAATTATCAAAGTAACGAACGCGAATCATATGAGCGTGATGAAAACTAGCTTGACGATAATTCCCATGTGTCCTCGGGAGCGCTTTCCTTTATATAAGAGTTTGTCCAGGCTTGTCCTTTGCTATGAAAAGGATTGGGCCATCTTGCTGCACCTTATTTAATTTTACTATTTGTTATTTGTTACCAATTATCTTATCGCAAAACTATCTGTTACCGATAATTTCAGTGCTTGTAGAAAATACCTTACTGAAAACTGCCTATCATTTCCTTCTGCTCCTCGTTGGGTTCGACTCTTACTTATCGAAAGGACTAGGATAGATCCCCTACATTTGTGGGTCATCAATAGCATCCATGGCTAGCCATATACTCTGCTCCAGGGGAACTCACTAACATGGGCGCCCTAAGGGCTACGGTGGGCAACTTATACTTTTCCACAAAACCCCTTGATATGTATGAATGCGATGCACCAGTGTCAAAGAGAAGAAATGCAGTAAATGCTTTAATCAAAAACTTACCAACAACTACGTCCGGCTGCTCGTCAATCTCCTCCACATTGACGTGGTTCACTTGTCCTCCGGTGAACGGGTTGGGCTTCTTTCATGAGCTTCCATTGCCATTCCCATTCTTTGACTCGGGGCACTCAGTAGCATAGTGTCTAGTCTTCCCGCACTTTAAACAAGTAATGTGACTCAGATCCTTCTTGGCGGGTGTGGATGAAGTGGAATGATTCTGATTGTTGTTTCCTCCATTCCCATTGCCATTCCTAGCACCACTGTGGTTGTGTGCATTCCCTCCATTGTTAGAATGGCCTCCATGGTTATGGGTGGGATGGTTGCGTCCTCCTGAGTAGGGAGTATAGCGGGGCTTCTGCTGGGCTCCAGAGTTAAACTTCCCAGCTCCATACTTCCTTTTGCGGTTGTCAATCTGCTGCTGCTTCCCTTCTAACATGATAGCTTTGTCCACTAGCTCTTGATAATTGTTGTAGGTTGCTAGCATCAGCTGCATACTCATCTCATCATTGAGCCCTTCTAGAAACTTCTCCTGCTTCGCGGCGTCAGTGGACACATCATCTGGCGCATAGCGAGCTAACTGCATAAAGTCATCCACGTACTGCCCCACAGTATAGTTTCCTTGGCGCAAGTTGCAAAACTCACGCTTCTTTAGGCTCATGGCTCCTACTGAGACATGTGATGTGCGAAAAGCTTGCTGAAACTAATCCCAAGTAAGTGCAGCAAGTGGGTAGGTGGCAGTGTAGTTCTCCCACCAAGCGACTACTGGTTCCTCAAGCTGATGTGCAGCAAAATGCACTCTCTCTACATCTGTGCATCCTGCAGTAGCTAGCTCTTTGTCCATCTTACGGAGCCAGTCATCTGCAACTATAGGCTCGGTGCTACTAGAGAACACCGACGGTTGCAGCCTTAAGAACCGGGTCAAGTTGTCATGGGGAGGTGGAGGTGGGTTGTTGTTGTTGTTCTTCTGGTTCTGGACAACTAGTTGCATCAAAGTATCTGTTGCTGGATCAGATGGGTGAGCTCAGGGGGAAACTCAAATCCGGGCTCACGTCTCGTAGGCATCTGACGGGTTTAGGGGGGAGAGATTGAAGGAAATATGCCCTAGAGGCAATAATAAAGTTGTTATTTATATTTCCTTATATCATGATAAATGTTTATTATTCATGCTAGAACTGTATTAACCGGAAACTTAGTACATGTGTGAATACATAGACAAAACATAGTGTCCCTAGTATGCCTCTACTAGACTAGCTCAATGATCAAAGATGGTTATGTTTCGTAACCATAGACATGAGTTGTCATTTGATCAACGGGATCACATCATTAGGAGAATGATGTGATGGACTAAACCCATCCGTTAGCATAGCACCATGATCGTTTAGTTTTACTGCTATTGCTTTCTTCATGACTTATACATGTTCCTATGACTATGAGATTATGCAACTCCCGAATACCGTAGGAACACCTTGTGTGCTATCAAACGTCACAACGTAACTGGGTGATCATAAAGATGCTCTATAGGTGTCTCCGAAAGTATTCGTGCTGTTGGCATAGATCAAGATTAGGATTTGTCACTCCGAGTGTCGGAGAGGTATCTCTGGGCCCTCTCGGTAATGCACATCATAATAAGCCTTGCAAGCAAATGACTAATGAGTTAGTCACGAGATGATGTATTACGGAACGAGTAAAGAGACTTGCCGGTAACGAGATTGAACTAGGTATAGAGATACCGACGATCGAATCTCGGGCAAGTAACATACCGATGACAAAAGGAACAACGTATGTTGTTATGCGGTTTGACCGATAAAGATCTTCGTAGAATATGTAGGAGCCAATATGAGCATCCAGGTTCCGCTATTGGTTATTGACCAGAGAGGAGTCTCGGTCATGTCTACATAGTTCTCAAACCCGTAGGGTCCGCACGCTTAACGTTTGATGACGATCGGTATTATGAGTTGTCGGGGAAACTGGTCGCCCACGATCACCTATGGGACCGGAGCCCCTTCTACGGTACGGCAAGGGAGCGGAGGGAGCACGAAGAGCAGATCGAGGGGCACACGCGGGCAGTTTACCCAGGTTCGGGCCGCAAGGATGCGTAAAACCCTACTCCTGCCTTGGTTGTATTGAGTTCTTGAGCTCGGGAGCTTGAAGATCTACAGTACTAGCTACACCGAGCGCGGGAGTGGTCTAGTTTCTGGAATCGAACCCCCTCTACGTTGTGCATGGGCCTCCTTTTATAGCTCAAAGGGGTCACCGACAGGTGTCAACGTAGATGAGGGTAAAAGCGTAAAATTGGTGGTAGTTGTAACAGTGTATGAACAGTGGATCTACAGTGGTCTATACCTAACCCTGACGGTGGGGGACAAGGGCATTAAATGCCCGTCGCCGTCACCCCAAAAGCGTCCGCCCGGGCGTCTCCGTTCGCCACGACGATGGCCTCGTCACCGCGGCTCGCCACCGTGTACCCCAGGCTGCACAGCCATCCGCCACGTGCCCCTGGAAGGGCCCCAGGGCGACGCGTGGCCAGATGAGCTGGAGCGCAGGTACACAGTGTAAGCCTTCCCCGGCAAGCACCTTGCCGGGGTTGCTACCTTGCCGGGCCCAGAAGCTTGTCGCTCACCGGGTCCTGCCGGGGCGCGCGATGCGCCACGACGTGTCTTCTGAGATGCTGTCTTCTGGTCCTTCCTGGCAAGCTCCTCTTGCCAGGGTCTTGTGCAGGAATGATAACCTTGAGCCTGGTGTGGCCTTCCCGGCAAGCTCCTCTTGCCGGGGCCTTGTCTCTTAACTTGAATACTTTGTTCTTGAATGGTTCAAAGGGGTCTAGAGTGGTCTTTGGCGGGCGCGTGGTGAGCCAGACCACGGGACGCTGCTACTGCCCGTGCACAAGTCGGGATACTAAGATACCCCTACTTTAGTACACCGACAGGAGCCCCCAGGCCTGGGCCACACACGGTTCCGAGCGCTGTTGGGTCAGGCCCAAAACAGTGCACGGGCACACGCGGCCCACGGCGCGCCATTTCCCACTCCAGATTCGCCGCAACCCTCCCTAACGGCACGCGTCGATTGCGGCGTCGTGGGAGAGATCATGGCCTGTTTCTTTAATGGGGAAATGCGGAACGTCCCCCACTTCCCCCTTAAAAGCAGAGGAAGCAGGGGCAGTTTCCCCCCATTGCTTTCATTGTGTCTTGAATCTCCAGAAACCCCCACCATCCTCTGCCTCCCCAAAAGTCGACAGAGAGCCGAGCTCCACCCTTCCTCCGCCGTCTCCAGCATCCGCAGCGCCGTCGACCTCCCTCGCCGTCCCCGCCATGGCCCCGAAGAGCGACAAGGCGAAGAGCGACAAGGCGAAGAAAGAGAAGTCCGACAAGGCGGCGAAGCTGGCAGCCCTGCGGAGGAGGATGGTGGTCTTCCCGCCGAGGCTCGGCGCGAGGGAGCTGCGGGACAAGTACTACCTGTTCTGGGCGAGGGAGACGAAAGCTCACCCGTGCACCAGGGTCCTCCCCGCCGCAGCCATCGACCTGTACCCGGGAGGTTACCACTTCTTCGCTTTGTTCTTCCATTGCGGTCTCTGTCCTCCGTATTCAGAGTTTTTCTGCGATGTGATGAACACGTACGGCTTCCACCTCCTAGATTTCACCCCGAATGCCGTCCTCACTTTGGCCGTTTTCGCACACCTGTGCGAAAACTTTGTCGGGGTTCATCCCAACGTAGCTCTCTTCCGCCACTTCTTCACACCTAGAGTAGAGTCCGGATCTCCACTCTCCGGCGGTATCTCCTGGATCTTCAGGCTCGGCAAGAAGGAGGCGTACTTGATCGGAGAGCTCCGCGGCAAGTGGGAAGAGTGGAGGGCTGATTGGTGCTGGGTCATGGAAGACGAACCCGAGCAGTTCACCTCGCCGCGCCAGACTGCAATAGTGCGCGGCAAGGATTGGAGTGACTTAGCCTCGGAGGACGACAAGCTGCAGATTGCCCTTACTAGGATCCTTCGCCTCCGGGCCGCCAACCTTACTGTAGGTGAAGTCGGGGCTGATTTCCTCCGCCGCCGCATTGCCCCTCTGCAGAAAAGGAAGAGACCTGCTTGGGAGTTCGGCAATGCGGCAGACCGCATGAGGCTGCGCCCCGGGCTGAATTATAACTTCACCGTCTTGGAACTCAAGGGGATGGTCCGGGAGCTGTTCAAACATGACCCCAAGCACAAGGAGTGGTTCACTCTGTCCCGGGGAGTAGTTCCTCTTTGCAACTATTCTGCCCTTAGTGCCATTCGCGCGGCAATGCCCGAGTGCGACTCCCACGGGGTGGTTCCCACTTGGCTGATGCCTTCAGAGGAGACCGTGCAGACCTTCTTCGACACCGTGGTTGAACGGCCACGCAACCCCGAGGAGAAAAAGGGCCTCACCCGGGAGACCACCGATCGGGATGTGGCATATATAGCCAACAGGATGGAGGAGGCCGCCGCAGCGGCGGCCGCGGGTGAGTTTGGGTACACCATGGAGGAAGCAGAAGCAGCGGACGCGGTGAGCCAAGCCGAGGAGGAAGAGATCCTCAGGCTGTTGAAGATTGCACCCGAGGAGTTCGCCGGGGAGCCTGCCGGGGAGCCTGCCGGGGGGAGCGAGGCTACCCGGCAGGGGACCGAGTCCAGTGAGCCCGCTGAGGAGGACGCCAAATCGGGCAATTCCGATGAAGACTCGGGCGGGTCACTGAACCTGGACGACGCTTCTTCGTCCTCGGAGAACTCGCCGCCACCGCCAAGCCCTCTGCCACCGCCAAAGAAGCGCCTCCGCAAGACCGCTGAGACGGCGAGGCCACCGGCGCCCCGACAACAGCCGAAGCATCGTGCGACGCGCGCCACCACGACGAGCAAGGTCGTCGATGAGGCGCCCCGTGTCTCAGCGACAAGCGGAGGGGGATCTTCCCGGAGCGGTTCCGGTGTTCCTTCTGCCCCTCGGTCTTCGGCGACGACCGGCGCGGGGTCTTCGCAGCCCACAGCTCCGGAGCCCGCCAAGCGCCCGAGGGAGCCTTCTCCTCCAGCTCCCCGCGCTGGAGCACGCGAGGCGGATTTCGACTTCTCCGCCCTCAGCTCCGACGAAGAGGAGGAAGAGTAAGCACTTGCAATTTACATTTCCTTTGATTTTTGTTCTTGTCTTGAATTCTCTTGTTTGGTTCTGATCTTGTTTGGGTTCCAGGACCTTGACCCAGAGGATGGCGAAGAGGGCCAAGATCCCTGTAGTTGTCCTCGAGGACGACGAGACTGCCGCAGCGACGGGGGATGCGCCAGCGACAAACTTGCCGGACCAGCCTGCTGCTCCGGAGAGCAGCCCCCAGCGCAGCCCCCAGCGTAAGCCTTGTGTTCTCTTTTCTGCTTGACGGGCGCGCTTGAGGTTGTTATCCTTACTAATGTGTTGTTGTCTTGTGTAGAAGTGGAGCCGCAGCTGCAGGAGCACCAAGAGGCCGCCCCCGACGAGCCGCTTGTCCCACCATCCCCGCCAAGGAGGAGCTCCCCGGCGAGGGACAGCGCTCCGCCAAGGATGGGTACTCCGCCAAGGGCGAGCACCCCGCCAAGGGCGAGCACCCCGACAAGGGTGGGCACCCCGCCAAGGGAAGGCACAAGCGGCCCTCCGCCAGCAGGGGCCACTACTACGCCGCCAAGGGAGAACTCCCCGGCGGGGGACCCCGTTACTGAAGAGGCCCGCGAAGGTAAACCCTTGTGCCTTTCTTCTTTTGAATTCTTCTTTTTGGATATTTGCTTGACGATCTTTTCTTTTCTTTTTCTTCTGACAGATCCGCCCGCCCCGGAACCGATGGAAACGGAGACCATTGCTGAGGAGGACACGCGCGGCAATGCTGGCGATGCCACCACCGCTGAAGGAACGGCTGGTGCTGACGAGCCAGCTGCCGAAGAGACCGCCCCGACCGCTGACGCGGCAGCTGGGGAAGGGACCGGCGACCGCACTGCTGGCCCTGAGGCCGCAGGAGCGCCGGACGCTGCACCGGCCGCCGACCCTTCCGCCCCCGCGACTGGGTCGGGTGTCTATCTGGAGGCCGCCAACGGGGTCTTTATCCAAGTCCCGTGGGCGTCCTCATCAAGGGCACCCGCGGAGGGGGAGACCTTCGACGGAGAAGTTCTCGCCTCCGCCGGGCTGAGGGTCGTCGACGCGCCCGGCAGCAGCAACGAAGCCGAAGAGGAGCAACTCCTACGTCGACTCCTGGGTTTGTACCGGGCCAGGGAAGCCAAGCTGGAGTCCCGAGAGGCTCTGGCTGCCAAGGCCGGTGCTGATCTGGAGAAGCGCGCCGCGGAGCTCCGTGCCGCCAACCAGGCGGCCCTCCGGAACTTGGCGGAGGAGCGCGAAGATCTTGCCGGAGCACACCAGGCGTTCCTCCTCGAGAAGGCCGAGGTGGAGGAGCAGCAGCGACTGGCCGCCGAGGATCTGTCTCGGCAGGAGGGAGAGCTCAACCAGCGGAAGGTTGATCTCGATAGCCACGAGGACGACCTCACCGCTCGTGAGCATGCCATTGGCGGGGCTCTGCAGGAGGCGAGGGACGCCGCTGCTGCCGCAGAGACCGCCAAGAGGGATCTGGAGGCCAGGGTGGCGCAGTTGGAGACGGGCTTGAAGGCGAGCGAGGACAGGGTTGCCGCGCTTAACGTGGCGCGGGAGAAGGACGCCCACACCAACTCGGAGCTGCAAGTCCGTCTCTCCGAGAAGGGCAAGGAGCTCAACGACGCCAAGGACTCCATCGCCGACTTGGAGCTGAAGGTTTCCACCCTCACCGACTCACTTGACGCCGCCCGGGACCGCGAAACGAAGCTGAAGGATGATCTCCGCGCCGAGAGGGCATTGCTGGACAGCGCCGCCGTCTCGCAAAACAACTTCAAGGATACGGTGGAGCAGTGGACCGAGGGGCTCGTCGCCGCCGCCGCTAATATTGACAAGGAGATGGTGGCGCTTGGGACGGAGCACCTCGTGTACTCTCCCGACGAGAATCTCCCCCACAGCGCCAAGCTAAGCCTGTTCTTCAGGGGAGTGGCGCCAGCCCTCGCGCAGCTACGGAAGAGGATCCCCTTGCAGCTGGCGAACGAGGCGCGTAGGCTCTGCACGGGCACCATGGAGCGAGTGTTGTCGAAGATCGTCTACCGCAACCCCAACATAAACCTTAACAACGTCCTCCGGACCCTGCCGCCGGAAGCTGATCAGGAGGCGTTGAAGGCGCGCGTTGCCCACATCGTGGCCAAGGTGAGCAAGATCAAGAGGGTTGACGGTGACCGTGAAGACTAGGTAGCTTCTCTTTTTGCTGCCTTTGCCGCTGCCAATTAAGTCATGGGTAGTAGTTGGTTAGAACAGCGACAAGTTATCTTGTAATACAACTTTATTTTGGATAGTCAATGCAGTGTTATCTCTCTTGCTTTGTTCCTTCACTTTGTATGCTTTTCACCCTATGCTTTTAGAGAACTTGCCGGCGAAGGGACCCTTGCCGCGAGCGCTGAGTACTGGACTCTTAGCAGCCTGCCGGCAACGCCCTTGCCGGCAAGAAACCTTGCCGCAGCTAGTCGCAGCACACTTAGATTGTTGAGCGAACTCGAAAACGAAGTAAGGGCGCGACACTTGTCGCAGCTCACTTAAGCCGTTGAGCGTGCTCGAAACAAGGTAAGGGTGCGGCTAGCCACGGGTAGGTTCCTCCGCGCACAGGTTTTCCATACAAAGTGTGGTTGTTCAAGAAAGACAACTAAGAATTTAAAATTTTGAATGTTCAAACTTTGTCAACTTATCTTATGTGCGCTATTCGCTTCCCGGCGGGGCTTCCCGTTCTTGAACAACACTTGGTCCATACCGCTATCTCCTTCCCCCCGGCAAACTTGTGCGTGAGGAACATTTCTTCTGCTTGAGAGAGAAAAAAGGAAGAGTGGAGGATACACAGACATGGAGCCTTGCGGCTTGTTACTGCTTACCGGGGATGTGTGCTGCACAAAGTGTCAGATGATACATGCAAGTAAAAGGAGAGGCATGAAATGACAAATGGTGCGAAGCACTAAAGTTTTACTGATGCACGGGGTCTGCGCCCGGCTTTGTACAAAGGTTTACATGCAACAGCGGCAAGATTTGTACAAAAGGTGGTTGCCGGAGCGGATCACGGCAACCGCGCCTTATGGGTGAAACTTGCGAAGATGCTCAATGTTCCAGGAGTTGCTCACCGGTAAGCCTTCTTCGGTCTCAAGGCGGACAGCGCCGGGCCTTGTGACTTGTCTCACCCGATAAGGGCCTTCCCACTTCGGCGTCAACTTGTTGGAATTCTTAGCGGACTGAACGCGCCGAAGAACACGGTCGCCTTCCTCGAGACTCCTGGCCTTGACTTTGCGGCTATGGTAGCGGCGCAAAGCTTGCTGGTATCGAGCAGCTCGTACAGCAGCCTGGAGACGGTCCTCCTCGAGGAGCAGTGCATCATCTTGGCGCAGTTGCTCTTGCTCGAGCTCGTCGTAAGCGAGCACTCGAGGAGACCCGTATACGAGTTTAGTGGGGAGAACTGCCTCTGATCCATAGACAAGAGCAAAGGGTGTCTGCCCGGTGGCTCGATTTGGTGTCGTCCTGATTGACCAAAGAGCCGCCGGCAACTCCTCAATCCAGTTTCTTCTGCACTTGTGTAGCCTGTCGAACGTTCTTGTCTTTAGTCCGCGCAGCACTTCAGCATTGGCCCTCTCCGCTTGACCGTTGCTCCTTGGGTGAGCAACAGAAACAAAGCAGACCTTGGCGCCAAGGTCTTGGACGTACTGCATGAAGGTGCGACTTGTGAACTGTGTGCCGTTGTCGGTGATGATCCTGTTAGGGATTCTGAAACGGCAAACAATTGACCTGAAGAACTTCACTGCTGACTGTGCGGTCACCTTTCTCACTGGTTCCACTTCTGGCCACTTTGTGAACTTGTCGATTGCGACGTACAAGTACTCAAACCCCCCGACTACGCGGGGAAAGGGGCCGAGGATGTCGAGTCCCCAGACCGAAAAGGGCCAGGACAAAGGGATCGTCTGGAGAGCTTGAGCTGGCTGGTGTATTTGCTTGGCATGGAACGGGCATGCTTCACACTTGGTTACTTGTGCAGTTGCATCTTGGAGGGCTTCTGGCCAAAAGAAACCTTGCCGGAACGCCTTTCCGGCAAGTGCTCTTGCGCCAATGTGGTGGCCACATATGCCTCCGTGTATCTCTGCCAACAGCTTCTGTCCATCTTCCCGGGAAATGCACTTCAATCTGACACCATTGAGTCTTCTTCTGTATAGCTCGTTGCCGACGAACTGATACATACTTGACTGCCAGGTAATCTTCTCTATCTCTTCTGGTTCTTCGGGAAGTTCTCCAGTTTGAAGAAAGTGGACAATTTGCTGTGCCCATGCTGGAGCCTGAGGCTCAACAGCAAGGACTAAAGGCATCAGTGCTGCTGCGGGAACATCAGCTTCCACGGCAAGAACCTGCGGCTCTGCCGGAGCTGAATGTTCCCCGGCAAGCTTGCCGGGGCAAGACTTGTCGGGAACGCCTGCTTCAACTGTACAAACCCTGGGGCTTGCAGGAGCAGACTGTTCCTCAGCTACTTGGTCGTTGATCTTGGGGACTTTGGCGGCGGCTTCGGGAAGATCCGCCGACAAGTAGTCGCCGGAGACCAACTTTCTTTTCTTGCTCTGCCCAACTGATGGTGTAACTGATGGTTGAGTTAACTTGAGCAGGAAGGTCCCTGGTTCCACAGGTAACTTCATTGCAGCACACTTTGAGAGGCCATCTGCGATATCATTTTGAGCTCTTGGAACGTGCTCCATCTGCAGGCCTTCAAAGTGTTCTTCAAGCTTCCTCACTTCATCGACAAAAGCTTCCATCAAAGGACTCTGGTAGCTCTTGTTCACTTGTCGAACCACCAACTGTGAATCTCCCCGCACAATCAACTTCTTGATCCCAAGTTCGGCTGCAATTCTAAGGCCGGCAAGCAAACCTTCATACTCAGCAGTATTGTTTGTTGCTTGCTCTTTGGGAAAGTGCATCTGAACAACATACTTGAGGTGTTCTCCGGTGGGTGCTATGAATACCACACCAGCGCCGGCGCCTTGCAGCGAGAAGGCACCATCAAAGTACATTATCCACTCTTTGCTTGCTTCTTGGATGGGGATGCTTGTCTCTGGAACTTCTTCATCTGGCGTCGGTGTCCATTCCGCTATGAATTCTGCCAAAGCTCTGCTCTGTATGGTTGATGTGCTTTCAAACTTGAGACCAAAGCTTAACAGTTCTAGTGCCCACTCGACGATCCTGCCTGTTGCTTCTGGATTTTGCAATATCCTCTTCAGCGGAAAGCGAGTGACCACTGTTATCTCATGTGCTTGGAAGTAGTGGCGCAGCTTTCTCGAGGCCATGAGGAGGCCGAAAAGCAGCTTCTGCACCCCAGAGTATCTTGATCTAGCCCCCTGCAAGAGGGAACTTACAAAATAAACTGGTCGCTGCACCATCTTCTTTCGCACTTCTCTTTGTATCTGCGCAGACTCGTCCTTGTCGGGGCCAGAGCTTGTCGGGGAAGCCCCCTGCTTGTCGCTGGATGTGCTTGCCGGGGCTGTGGGCTCTTCCTCTGCCTCCCTCTCCGCTACCAACGCAGCACTAACCACTTGATTGGTTGCTGCTAAGTATAGCAGCAACTTCTCTTGCGTCCTAGGTGCGACAAGTATAGGAGTGGAGGACAGGTATCCTTTCAAGTCATGCAGCGCTGCCTCCGCTTCCGGAGTCCATTTCATAGGACCTGCCTTTTTCAAGATTTTGAAGAAAGGCAGGGCACGTTCCGCAGACTTTGAAATGAACCTGCTGAGGGCAGCCACACAACCAGCAAGTCTCCGTACATCCTTGACGCGCTTCGGGGCTTCGATCTGCTCAATGGCCTTGATCTTGTCGGGGTTGGCTTCAATCCCCCTCTGGGGCACAAAGAACCTGAGAAGCTTGCCGGAGGGGACTCCGAAGACGCACTTCTCGGGGTTGAGCTTAAGTTGTATCTTGCGCAGATTCGCAAAAGTCTCATCCAGGTCTTGGATCAGGGTATCCTTGTCTTTGCTCTTGACCACTATATCATCCATGTAGGCTTCTACATTCCTGTGTATTTGTGGCTCAAAAGCTGTGTGGACCACCCTTGCAAATGTTGAGCCCGCATTCTTCAGTCCAAAGGGCATACGTATGAAACAGTAAGTGCCACATGGAGTAATGAATGCGGTCTTCTCTTCGTCTTCCTCAGCCATGAATATCTGGTGGTAGCCGGAGTATGCGTCAAGAAATGAAAGCAACTCACATCCAGCCGTGGAGTCAACGATTTGGTCAATGCGCGGCAAGGGAAATGGATCCTTGGGACAAGCTTTATTCACATCAGTGAAGTCTATACAAAGTCTCCACTTCCCATTAGCCTTGCGCACGACGACTGGATTGGCCAGCCACGTGGGATGAAGTACACCTCTAACAAGACCTGCTGCTTCCAACTTCTTGATTTCCTCGGCTATAAACTCTTGGCGCTCCACTGCTTGCTTCCTGACCTTCTGCTTGACGGGCCGCGCGTGAGGACAAACAGCAAGCTTGTGCTCAATTACCTTCCTGGGAACACCGGGGATGTCGGACGATTGCCATGCAAACACGTCGACATTCGCCCACAGGAAGGCAACGAGCGCGCTTTCCTATTTGGGGTCGAGTGTAGCACTGATGGTGAAAGTACCACCAGTGCCGTCCTCCTTGGCGGACACCTTCTTGGTTGCCGGTGGAGCTGCCATTCCTTTCTTGCACTTGCCGGTGGAGCTCGATGGTGCGTCCTCGACGGCAGCGCAGCACTCCGAAGAGGTGCGTTTGCCGGAGTGGGTCCCAGAGCCCTTGCCGGTCTTGGTCTTGGTCTTCCCCCCGGGAGCTTCAGCGGCAAGTGTTTAGCTGTCTGCCGCGGCTGCTGCATCCCGGTAGATCTTGTCGGCGCAAATAAGCGCATCTTTCTTGTCGCCGGGGACAGAGATGACGCTTATTGGCCCTGGCATCTTGAGCATGTTGTATGCGTGGTGAGAGGCTGCCATGAACTAGGCGAGCGCAGGACGGCCAAGTATCCCATTGTATGGCAATGGGATATCGGCAACGTTGAAGGTGATCCTCTCCGTCCTGAAGTTAAGCTCTCCGCCAAAGGTCACCGGCAGCGTGATCTTCCCCTTCGGCTTGCTCCTTCCCGGGTTGATTCCTTGGAACGTCCCGGTCTCCTCGAGCTCGCTGTCGGGGATCTGCAGCTTCTTGATCACAGCGGAAGAGATCAAGTTGAGGCCGGCCCCGCCGTCAACCAACATCTTGGTGACATTGAGGTTGCGGATAGTTGGTGAAACCAACATCGGCAAGCACCCGACCGCAGTTGTGCGGTCAGGGTGGTCCTCAAGGTCGAAGATGATGGGCGTGCCGGACCATTTCAGCAGCCTGCGCGACTCGACGGGTGGCTCAGCTGCATTCACTTCCCGCACCCATTGCTTGAGTTGGCGGTGGGAAGTGTGCAGAGAGGCGCCCCCATCGACGTACAGGACTTCTGTGGCCTTCTGGAACTCCTGCTCGCTGTTATCTCCGTCGTCCATGTCCTCGTCATCGTCTTCATCCTCATCCTTGTCGCGGCCCCGGGGAGGTCTGTCTCCTTGCCGCTGCTTGGCCTTGCCGCGGCGTCCTCCCCGGCCATTGAACGGCCGCTTCTTGCTGGGCTCTCCTCCGCCTCCTTGGGCCTTCTACTTGTCGCGTCGCTCGTATTCAGCCTTCTGCTACTCTACGAGGTACTCTACTCTTTTGCAGTTCTGGAGATCGTGGCCCTTGGTGCGGTGGATCTTGCAGTACTGCTTGTCGGAGCCGTCCTGCTTGTCGGCTGCCGCTACAGGGGTGGCCTCCTTGCCGGAGCCTCCAGCCTGTGTCTTCTTGGCGGCAGCCTCCTTGCCGGACTGCTCGACAACCAGTACCTCCTTGTTCTTCTTCTTCTTGTTGTTCCGCCGCCGGTTTTTCCTTGCCGGGGCGGCATCCTCGCTGTCACTTCCTCCTGCTCCAGTATCCTCTCCGGGGAGTCTCCTCCCCTCTTCAGCACGCGCACACTTATCAGCCAGAGCGTAAAGCTCGCTGACGTCCCGGATCTTGGTCATCGCCATCTCCTCCCTCATCCGGCGGTTACGCACGTTCTGGTGGAACGCGCTGATAACCGCGGCAGGGTGGACATCGGGGATATTGTGCTGAACGCGGCTGAACCTCTGGATATACTTGCGCAGGGACTCTCCCTCCTTCTGGGCAAGAATGTGGAGATCGCTCTCCTGGCCGTGGGGTTTGTGGCCGCCGGTGAAGGCACCGACAAACTGGTGGCACAGATCTGCCCAAGAAGAGATGGAGTTCTCCGGCAGGTGCATAAGCCAAGACCTGACGTTTGGCTTAAGCACGAGTGGGAAGTAGTTCGCTAAGATCTTCTCGTCTCGTCCCCCGGCAGCCTGCACCGCAATGGTGTAGATGCTAAGGAACTCCGAGGGGTGTGTCTTGCCGTCGTACTTCTCGGGTACGTCGGGCTTGAAGTTCTTCATGCTGGGCCACTGGACTTGCCGCAGCTCTCGGGTGAACACAGGGCAACCTGCCGCGTACGGCAAGTCGCCTGGTTCACCGGGCGCGTGCATGTCGACAGCGGTCCCAGCGCGCTGGTCGGACTGTCTTCTGGCTTCTCTTCGACGCTCGATACGAGTTCGAGCGTCCTCTTGTCGCCCGTCGTCGAGGACTTGGCGCTGATCGCGGCGAGCCCGCGGATCCGACGACGCATGGAGTCATCGTCGATGTTGATCCGGCGAGTCGGCGATTTCTGCTTCCGCGGCGAGGAGTGCACGGTAGTTGCACCCCCGGCGGTCCTGTCTCCATCGGCCTTCGCTTGGTCGACTTGCCACGGCCATGATGTTGCCGGCTGCTGCGGCGTGTCGTTGTTGGCGAAGGCGATGAGGCTCTGGATTGTAGCCCTCCAGTCTTCGGCCTTGTCCGCCGCTGGAGGGAAGTCGAGGAGCAGCTGGGCTCTAGCAAGAGCTTCTGCTGGAGAGGAGGGAAGCGGTGGCTAGCGGTGCGAGGAGCGAGATATGCTCGGACTTCTAACAGCGTTAGAAGGAGCAGGTTCTCGTCCCGGTGACCGCGCCTTGCTCGTGCCAGCGCATTGGCCTTGAGCATCCCGCGACCCGCCGGCTTGGCTACGTCCCAGCAAACGTATGGTACCCCCGGTACCACGCCGCTGCTGGTCCGACACCTCCTGAGAGGGACGGGGAGCGTGCACGGACACCGAGGCTTTGGAGTTCGCCCGGTCGTCCGTCTTGTCCTTGGACTTGGCGACGCCGTGAGTGTCCTCGCCGGCGTCCACCCTTCCGCCAGCGTCTACCCCACCAACCGTTGGTTCTGGTGGTGGTGGGATCGACGCAGACGGGCCTCCGACCTCCGAAGCCTTCTTCTTCGGTGGCATGCTGGTGTAGTCGATGAGGTTAATGAAGCTGGAGAAGTTGCTGAAGATTGCGCCCGCGTGAGCGCCGGATCAGGTTCGCACAACCTCGACGCCCCCTACCTGGCGCGCCAAAGATGTCGGGGAAACTGGTCGCCCACGAACACCTATGGGACCGGAGCCCCTTCTACGGTACGGCAAGGGAGCGGAGGGAGCACGAAGAGCAGATCGAGGGGCACACGCGGGCAGTTTACCGAGGTTCGGGCCGCAAGGATGAATAAAACCCTACTCCTGCCTTGGTTGTATTGAGTTCTTGAGCTCGGGAGCTTGAAGATCTACAGTACTAGCTACACCGAGCGCGGGAGTGGTCTAGTTTCTGGAATCGAACCCCCTCTACGTTGTGCATGGGCCTCCTTTTATAGCTCAAAGGGGTCACCGACAGGTGTCAACGTAGATGAGGGTAAAAGCGTAAAATTGGTGGTAGTTGTAACAGTGTATGAACAGTGGATGTACAGTGGTCTATACCTAACCCTGACGGTGGGGGACAAGGGCATTAAATGCCCGTCGCCGTCACCCCAAAAGCGTCCGCCCGGGCGTCTCCGTTCGCCACGACGATGGCCTCGTCACCGCGGCTCGCCACCGTGTACCCCAGGCTGCACAGCCATCCGCCACGTGCCCCTGGAAGGGCCCCAGGGCGACGCGTGGCCAGATGAGCTGGACCGCAGGTACACAGTGTAAGCCTTCCCCGGCAAGCACCTTGCCGGGGTTGCTACCTTGCCGGGCCCGGAAGCTTGTCGCTCACCGGGTCCTGCCGGGGCGCGCGATGCGCCACGACGTGTCTTCTGAGATGCTGTCTTCTGGTCCTTCCTGGCAAGCTCCTCTTGCCAGGGTCTTGTGCAGGAATGATAACCTTGAGCCTGGTGCGGCCTTCCCGGCAAGCTCCTCTTGCCGGGGCCTTGTCTCTTAACTTGAATACTTTGTTCTTGAATGGTTCAAAGGGGTCTAGAGTGGTCTTTGGCGGGCGCGTGGTGAGCCAGACCACGGGACGCTGCTACTGCCCGTGCACAAGTCGGGATACTAAGGTACCCCTACTTTAGTACACCGACATGAGTTTATGAGTTTTGATGTACCGAAGGTAGTTCGGAGTCCCATATGAGATCACGGACATGACGAGGAGTCTCGGAATGTCCGAGACATAAAGATTGATATATTGGACGACTATATTCAGACACCAAAAGTGTTCTGGAAAGTTTCGGAATTTACCGGAGTGTCGGGGGGGGGGGGGGTTACCGGAACCCCCCGGGGGAATGATGGGCCCTGGTGGGCCATAGGGGAGAGAGAGGGCAGCAGCCAGGAGGTGGCGTGCCCCCTCCCTAGGAGGAGTCTGAATAGGACTAGGGGAGGGGGGCGCGGCCCCTCTTTCCCTCTCCCTCTCCCTCTATTTCCTTCCCCCCTTTTCCTTCTTTGGTAGATTCCAACTAGGAATAGGATTGTAATCCTATTCCTAGTAGGATTGCTCCCTAGCCGCACCATAGGAGGGCCGGCCGGCCTCCCCCTTGCTCCTTTATATACGGGGGCAGGGGGGCACCCAAAGACACACAAGTTGAATTGTTCTAGCCGTGTGCGGTGCCCCCCTGCACAGAAACACACCTCGGTCATACCATCGCAGTGCTTAGGCGAAGCCCTGCGCCGGTAGATACATCATATCCGTCACCATGCCGTCGTGCTGACGAAACTCTCCTGTGAAGCTCAACTGGATCAAGAGCTCGTGGGATGTCATCAAGCTGAACGTGTGCTGGATGCGGAGGTGCCGTACGTTCGGTGCTTGATCGGTTGGATCGCGAAGAAGTTCGACTACATCAACCGCGTCACTTGACGCTTCCGCTTCCGGTCTACGAGGGTACGTAGACACACTCTTCCCTCTCGTTGATATGCATCTGGTAGATAGATCTTGCGTGATCGTAGGAAAATTTTAAAATACTACGATCCCCAACAGTGGCATCATGAGCCAGGTCTATGCGTAGATGATATGCACGAGTAGAACACAATGAGTTGTGGGCGATACTAGTCATACTGCTTACTAGCATGTCATACTTTGCTTCGGCGGTATTGTGAGATGAAGCGGCCCGGACCGACATTACGCGTACGGTTACGCGAGACTGGTTTCACCGTTACGAGCACTTGTTGCTTAAAGGTGACTGGCGGGTGTCTGTCTCTCTCACTTTAGCTGAATCAAGTGTGGCTACGCCCGGTCCTTGTGAAGGTTAAAACAGCACATACTTGACGAAACATCGTTGTGGTTTTGTATGCGTAGGTAAGAACGGTTCTTGCTAAGCCCGTAGCAGCCACATAAAACTTGCAACAACAAAGTAGAGGACGTCTAACTTGTTTTTGCAGGGCATGTTGTGATGTGATATGGTCAAGACATGATGAGATATACGGTTTTGTATGAGATGATCATGTTTTGTAATGTTATCGGCAACTGGCAGGAGCCATATGGTTGTCGCTTTATTGTATGAAATGCAATCGCCATGTAATTGCTTTACTTTATCACTAAGCGGGTAGCGATAGTCGTAGAAGCAATAGTTGGCAAGAGGACAACGATGCTACGATGGAGATCAAGGTGTCGCGCCGGTGACGAAGGTGATCATGACGGTGCTTTGGAGATGGAGATCAAAAGCACAAGATGATGATGGCCATATCATGTCACATATTTTGATTTGCATGTGATGTTTATCTTATTATGCTTCTTATTTTGCTTAGAACGACGGTAGCATTATAAGATGATCCCTTACAAAATTTCAAGGTATAAGTGTTCTCCCTGAGTATGCACCGTTGCGAAAGTTCGTCGTGCCGAGACACCACGTGATGATCGGGTGTGATAAGCTCTACGTTCAAATACAACGGGTGTAAGACAGTTTTACACACGCAGAATACTCGGGTTAAACTTGACGAGCCTAGCATATGCAGATATGGCCTCGGAACACTGGAGACCGAAAGGTCGAGCGTGAATCATATAGTAGATATGATTAACATAAGATATTCACCATTGAAACTACTCCATCTCACGTGATGATCGGACATGGTTTAGTTGATTTGGATCACGTGATCATTTAGATGACTAGAGGGATGTCTATCTAAGTGGGAGTTCTTAAGTAATATGATTAAATTGAACTTTAATTTATCATGAACTTAGTCCTGGTAGTATTAGCATATCTATGTTGTAGATCAATAGCTCGCGATGTTGCTCCACGTTTATTTTTTATATGTTCCTAGAGAAAACTAAGTTGAAAGATGTTAGTAGCAATGATGCGGAATTGTTCCGTGATCTGAGGATTATCCTCATTGCTGCACAGAGAATTATGTCCTTAATGCACCGCTAGGTGACAGACCTATTGCAGGAGCAGATGTAGACGTTATGAACGTTTTGACAAAAGCTCGGTATGATGACTACTTGATAGTTTAAGTGCACCATGGTTTACGGCTTAGAACCGGGACTTCAAAAACGTTTTGAACGCCACGGAGCATATAAGATGTTCCAAGAGTTGAAATTAGTATTTCATACTCATGCCCGTGTCGAGAGGTATAAGACTTCTGACAGTACTTTGCCTACAAGATGGAGGAGAATAGCTCAAACCGTGAGATTGTCTGGGTACTACAATTACTTGAATCAAGTGGGAGTTAATCTTCCAGATAAGATAGTAATTAACAAAGTTCTCTAGTCACTATCACCAAGTTAGTAGAACTTCATGATGAACTATAATATGCAAGGGATGACGAAAGGAATTCCCGAGCTCTTCGCGATGCTGAAGTCGGCGTAGGTAGAAATCATGAAAAAGCATCAAGTGTTGATGGTTAACAAGACCACTTGTTTCAAGTAAAGGGCAAAGGGATAGAAGGGGAACTTCAAGAAGAATGACAAGCAAGTTGTCACTCCCGTGAAGAAACCCAAAAGCTAAAACTCAAGCCTGAAACTAAGTGCTTCTACTGCAAAGGAAATGGTCACTGGAAGTGGAACTGCCCTAGATACTTGGCGGATAAGAAGGATGGCAAAGTTGCTAAAATTAGTAACTCGAAACGAGAATTGCAGAATGAACAGAGACTAGTTAAAGGTGAAGTGACGATGTGTGTTGGAAGTGGTTCCAAGATTGATATGATCATCATCGCACACTCCCTATACTTTCAGGATTAGTGTAAAACCTAAATAAATGTTATTTGGCATTTGTGTTGAGCATGAATATGATTTGATCATATTTGTTGCAATACGGTTATTCATTTTATTCTGTTTACATGAATAAAACCTTCGATGGTCATACACCCAATGAAAATAGTTTGTTGGATCTCGATCGTGGTGATACACATATTCATAATATTGAAGCCAAAAGATGCAAGGTTAATAATGATAGTGCAACTTATTTGTGGCACTGCCGTTTAGGTCATAATGGTGTAAAGCGCATGAAGAAACTCCATAGTGATGGACTTTTGGAATCACTTGATTATGAATCACTTGGTGCTTGCGAATCATGCCTCATGGTCAAGAAGACTAAAACTCTGTTCTCCGGAACAATGGAGCGAGTAACAGATTTGTTGGAGATCATACATACATATGTATATGGACCAATGAGTGTTGAAGCTCGCGGCGGGTATCGTTATTTTCTGACCTTCACTGATGATTTGAGCAGATATGGGTATATCTACTTAATGAAGCACAAGTCTGAAACATATGAAAAGTTCAAAGAATTTAAGAGTGAAGTGGAGAATCATCGTAACAAGAAAATAAGAGTTTCTACGATATGATTGTAGAGGTAAAATATTTGAGTTAGCGAGTTTGGCCTTTAGTAAAAACAATGTGAAATAGTTTCACTACTCACGCCACCTGGAACACCACAGTGTAATGGTGTGTCCGAACGTCATAACCGTACTTTATTAGATATGGTGCGATCGATGATGTCTCTTACCGATCTACCACTATCGCTTTTGGGGTTATGCATTAGAGACAGCTACATTCACGTTAAATAGGGCACCATCTAAATCCATGGAGATGACACCGTATGAACTGTGGTTTGACGAGAAACCTAAGCTGTCATTTCTTTAAGTTTGGGACTGCGATGCTTATGTGAAAAAGTTTCAACATGATAAGCTCGAACCCAAATCGGAGAAGTAAATCTTCATAGGATACCCAAAAGAAACTGTTGGGTACACCTTCTATCACAGATCCGAAGGCAAGGTCTTTGTTGCTAAGAGTGGATCCTTTCTAGAGAAGGAGTTTCTCTCGAAAGAAGTGAGTGGGAGGAAAGTAGAACTTGATGAGGTAATTGTACCTTCTCCTGAATTGGAAAGTAGTACATCACAGAAAATTGTTCCAGTGATTCCTACACCAATCAGTGAGGAAGCTAATGATGAGGATCATGAAACTTCGGATCAAGTTTCTGCTGAACGTCGTAGATCAACCAGAGTATGTTCCGCACCAGAGTGGTACGGCAACCCAGTTCTAGAAGTCATGTTACTAGACCATCATGAACCTACGAACTATGAGGAAGCGATGATGAGCCCAGATTCCGCAAAATGGCTTGAGGCCATGAAATCTGAGATGGGATCCATGTATGAGAACAAAGTATGGACTTTGGTGGACTTGCCCGATGATCGGCAAGCCATCGAAAATAAATGGATCTTCAAGAGGAAGACCGACGCAGACGGTAATATTACTATTTACAAAGCTCGACTTGTTGCGAAAGGGTTTCGACAAGTTCAAGGAGTTGACTACGATGAGACTTTCTCACCTGTAGCGATGCTTAAGTCTGTCCGAATCATGTTAGCAATTGCCGCATTTTATGATTATGAAATCTGGTAAATGGATGTCAAAACTGCATTCCTAAATGGATATCTCAAAGAAGAGTTGTATATGATGCAACCAGAAGGTTTTGTCGATCCAAAAGGTGCTAACAAAGTATGCAAGCTCCAGCGATCCGTCTATGGACTGGTGCAAGCATCTCGGAGTTGGAATATACGCTTTGATAAGTTGATCAAAGCATATAGATTTATACAGACTTGCGGTGAAGCCTGTATTTACAAGAAGTGAGTGGGAGCACTACAACCTTTCTGATAAGTATATGTGAATGACATATTGTCGATCGGAAATGATGTAGAATTTTCTGGAAAGCATAAAGGAGTGTTTGAAAGGAGTTTTTCAAAGAAAGACCTTGGTGAAGCTGCTTACATATTGGGCATCAAGATCTATAGAGATAGATCAAGACGCTTGATAAGACTTTCGATGAGTACATACCTTGATAAGATTTTGAAGTAGTTCAAAATGGATCAGTCAAAGAAGGAGTTCTTGCCTGACTTGTAAGGTGTGAAGTTGAGTAAGACTCAAAGCCAGACCACGGCAGAAAAATATAGAGAGAATGAAAGTCATTCCCTATGCCTCAGACATAGGTTCTATAAAGTATGCCATGCTGTGTACCAAACATGTTGTGTACCTTGCCATGAGTTTGTCAAGGGGGTACAATAGTGATCCAGGAGTAGATCACTGTACAGCGGTCAAAATTATCCTTAGTAACCGGATGACTAAGGAAATGTTTCTCGATTATGGAGGTGATAAAGAGTTCGTCGTAAAGGGTTACGCCGATGCAAGATTTGACACTAAATCCAGATGACTCTAAGTATCAATCTGGATGCGTATTGAAAGTGGGAGCAATTAGCTAGAGTAGCTCCATGCAGAGCATTGTAGACATAGAAATTTGCAAAATACATACGGATCTGAATGTGACAGACCCGTTGACTAAACTTCTCTCACAAGCAAAACATGATCACACCTTATAACTCTTGGGTATTAATCACATAGCGATGTGAACTAGATTATTGACTCTAGTAAACCCTTTGGGTGTTGGTCACATGGCGATGTGAACTATGGGTGTTATTCACATAACGATGTGGACTATCGGTATTAAATCACATGGCGATGTGAGCTAGATTATTGACTCTAGTGTAAGTGGGAGACTGAAGGAAATATGCCCTAGAGGCAATAATAAAGTTGTTATTTATATTTCCTTATATCATGATAAATGTTTATTATTCATGCTAGAATTGTATTAACCGGAAACTTAGTACATGTGTGAATACATAGACAAAACAGAGTGTCCCTAGTATGCCTCTACTAGACTAGCTCGTTGATCAAAGATGGTTATGTTTCCTAACCATGGACATGAGTTGTCATTTGATCAACGGGATCACATCATTAGGAGAATGATGTGATGGACTAGACCCATCCGTTAGCATAGCACCATGATCGTTTAGTTTTACTGCTATTGCTTTCTTCATGACTTATACATGTTCCTATGACTATGAGATTATGCAACTCCCGAATACCGTAGGAACACCTTGTGTGCTATCAAACGTCACAACGTAACTGGGTGATCATAAAGATGCTCTACAGGTGTCTCCGAAAGTATTCGTGGTGTTGGCATAGATCAAGATTAGGATTTGTCACTCCGAGTGTCGGAGAGGTATCTCTGGGCCCTCTCGGTAATGCACATCATAATAAGCCTTGCAAGCAAATGACTAATGAGTTAGTCACGAGATGATGTATTACGGAACGAGTAAAGAGACTTGCCGGTAACAAGATTGAACTAGGTATAGAGATACCGACGATCGAATCTCGGGCAAGTAACATACCCATGACAAAAGGAACAACGTATGTTGTTATGGGGTTTGACCGATAAAGATCTTCGTAGAATATGTAGGAGCCAATATGAGCATCCAGGTTCCGCTATTGGTTATTGACCGGAGAGGAGTCTCGGTCATGTCTACATAGTTCTCGAACCCGTATGGTCCGCACGCTTAACGTTTGATGACGATCGGTATTATGAGTTTATGAGTTTTGATGTACCGAAGGTAGTTCGGAGTCCTGGATGAGATCACGGACATGACGAGGAGTCTCAGAATGTCCGAGACATAAAGATTGATATATTGGACGACTATATTCGGACACCGGAAGTGTTCTGGAAAGTTTCGGAATTTACCGGAGTGCTGGGGGGTTTACCGGAACCCCCCGGTGGAATGATGGGCCATGGTGGGCCATACGGGAGAGAGAGGGCAGCAGCCTGGAGGTGGCGCGCCCCCTCCCTAGGAGGAGTCCGAATAGGACTAGGGGAGGGGGGCGCGGCCCCTCTTTCCCTCTCCCTCTCCCTCTCTTTCCTTCCCCCCTTTTCCTTCTTTGGTAGATTCCTACTAGGAATAGGATTGCAATCCTATTCCTAGTAGGATTGCTCCCTAGCCGCACCATAGGATGGCCGGCCGGCCTCCCCCCTTGCTCCTTTATATACGGGGGCAGGGGGGCACCCATAGACACACAAGTTGAATTTTTCTAGCCGTGTGCGGTGCCCCCCTCCACAGAAACACACCTCGGTCATACCGTCGCAGTTCTTAGGCGAAGCGCTGCGCCGGTAGATATGTCATATCCGTCACCACGCCGTCGTGCTGACGAAACTCTCCCGTGAAGCTCAACTGGATCAAGAGCTCGTGGGACGTCATCAAGCTGAACGTGTGCTGAACGCGGAGGTGTCGTACGTTCGGTGCTTGATCGGTTGGATCGCGAAGAAGTTCGACTACATCAACCGCGTCACTTGACGCTTCCGCTTCCGGTCTATGAGGGTACGTAGACACACTCTTCCCTCTTGTTGCTATGCATCTGGTAGATAGATCTTGCGTGATCGTAGGAAAATTTTAAAATACTACGTTCCCCAACAGAGATTAGAATAGAATGAGGTCTAGGGGAAATCGCTACCCATATGCACATGAGACAAACAATTTCATATCATATCACTCAATTTCAAATAAGAGAAAACAAAGATCCTATTACAAAGCTAGCAAACGATTCTAACTACTCGGATTAAAACCAATGATTTCAGGGTGGTCATCTAATCACTGTCTTTTGAAGACTCCATGATATCTGCTCCATCTTCGTCTTCATAGTCACTTTCATCACTGTCGATGTCGTCTATCAGAATGTAGTTCTCCATAGTATTTCCTTTCTCTGGTTCCGGCTTTACTGTGCCAGGTCCAACCTTCTTCTTCAATGCTTCATTCTGCTCCAATAGTACGACAATTTGCTCTTCATATCCATCTCGTACTGTCTTGAGTTCTTCTTCTAGCTCCACATTCCGGGTTATCACCATGTTGGTCTTCTGCATAAGTGCGCACATCTGATTCTCATAGCGTCGAATGTGTTGGTCCATCTCTTGGATGTACGCTGCAATGGATTCGTCCTTCCTGGTGCGAAGCATCTCCCATTGATGGTCTCGACGTCCACAAATCTGGTAGATGGTGTCTTCAAGGTCCTTGTTGTAGTCTTCACATATGTGTCCAAATGTGATGTGAGCTGCCATACTCTTTCCAAAGCTCCATGTCGGTGCGTTGAATTCCAGCTCCAGTGGCTGCGTGAATGGTGCAATAGTTCTCCCAGGCGATGTTGCGTAGAGATCTGCAGTGATACTTGGTATTCCAATGTGCAAGTATCTAGTGACTTCCTTCAAGTGCTTTCTGAAAGGGATGCCATCATCTGGCTGAGTGAACTTGCTCACTGGGTCCGACATCTATAGAGAAGAAATAGAATGAGTTGAGAAGAAGTAGAATGAATAGAGAAGAATATCCTATGGCTTATCCTAATGGTCGCGTCCTACAGTCAACGTGTGCTCTGCTACCATCTTGTAGCGACCATGGTTCCAATGAACCGTAGTCTCTGTGTTTAGTGTCATCCCTGGATCGGTACGCTGACACACACAGTACTCGAGGATTTATAACAGAGGTTCAATCACACTTTATTACATCGAAAAGTCCTCGAGGAGGCAAAATCCATTACGCGAGAATGGTTGAAGGCCATCTAAATAAAATAAACTGCAGAAGTTATGAAGAGTAGTTGAGTCCATCCAACTCCACAGCAAACATTGAGTGCATGACAACGACCTATCGCACCTTATTCTTTGTCTGGAAACTCTGCAACATGATACGTTGCGGCCATGTAAGTCCGCACATTGAATATGCTGGCAAGAATACACTGAAATGATAATGAACAATGTCTACAACTACATGCATATTTGGCTTGTGGAGGCTTGTAAGGTTTATTTTTGCAAAAAGCTAGTTTTTCCCTACAACAAAGGAATGTATTTATTTAACTACTTAGTTAAATTTAAGCATGAACAATTGAGGGTTCCTCCATCTCAATCCCAAACCAAAGTCATTATCAAACAAACAAATTAAATAAAGTGATGATATTAGTCCATAATTCAAATACCAGGATATGCAAGAAAGTCCATAACCGGGGACACGGCTACTCATGAATAGTTTGAACACTCTGCACATGTTTGTGCACTTTTCCCCACACGACTCGATCTCCTCCATTTGATTTCTCGCACTGCATGGTGTTTGAGAAACGGATGACCGAGACACAATCTTTCAGAAGCATTAACTCTCGACCCTGGGTAGACCGTACCACCTATATCCTCTACATCTCCTAGTCTACCACGGAAAGAGGTCACACAACATACTCAACTATGCCAGATCCCATGGCATTGTGGCTGCACACGGAAGTTTCTAGGCATGAATGATATATGATCACTTTGAGCCTGGGTGGCATTCCATAGGATAATAACACGGGTCCTCCGGGATTTCCTAGAAGAACACTGGATTCTCCAGGTGCCCTGCAACCAATCCACCCAGATGTGTATTAAATTCCACCTTAAAGAAACTCTTAGTTGTTATTACTATCACAACTTTCATGAAATCACTCATACCAATCCACGTCTACAAGCATGGCTAAGAAATAAGTAACAATACCAAAGTTAAGTGAATTTGGCGTTATCAGAAAGTTTAGGTCAAGAGCTTCGATTTGCAAAAAGAATCAACTCAAACGGAGTTACGAAACTCAAATTACGATCAAACGAAGTTCAAACACAAAACTGCTTGAATTCAAATTTTAAAACTGTCAAAATCAACTTTGAGCTGCACTAATGGAAAGATTAGATCGAAACGAAGAAATTGGCGTTCGTTTCATCTAATTCTGACTAACGAGTAAAAAGTTACGAGGGTTTGAAGTTGAGGGACCGATTTGTAAAAAAAATCATCGCGGATAGGTCCTTGACAAAAATTAACACAAAAAGGAAAGACTAATTTGCGGACGTTCGTTTTCTGTAACTAAACAGTGGACGTTCGTTAAATAATAAAACCAGAAAAAAATCGAACTAGGGTTTACTAAAAACATGATCTAAGGTTTAAAAAAAGAAAAAAAACCGAAGTAAACCAGTGGGTTTTACCTCGCGTATCGGGTTCGATTCCGGCGGGTTCGCGGGTCAACGGTCGGCAGGTGGCGGGTTGGCGGGCAGCGGGGTCGCGGCACGGCGACGGGCGGCGGCGCGGCAGCGGCTGCGGGGAGGCGGGGCAGTGCAGCGGCTGCGGGGAGGCGGGGCAGTGCAGCGGCTGCGGGTGCTGGCGGCGGCTGTGGGCGGCGTCGGCGGTGTGGCTTGAGGGGGGGGGGCAGTGCTTTATAAAGGAGGGGTGGCGATGCCTTGGAGGAGGGCCGGCCCGGGGCAGAGTCCTGCCTGGACTCGCCTCGGCGTCCGCGCCGAACACGGCGGCGGCGCGGGAGGAAGGCAGCGCGGCGGCTGGGCCTTAGGCCTTGTTGGCTCGGGCCAAACAATTTTTTTTTAAATTCGCCCGAACACAAAAAACACAAATAAAATATATAAAAATTCTAAAAATACCAGAAACAATTTTCACCGTCTAAACCTAATATTTAGAACAAAGTGAACAATTTTCTGATATTAAAAAGCCTAAACAATAACTTTTTAATGCAATTTTTAAAATAGTAAACTGCAAATAAAAATCCAATAAAATTATATTTACTCAAAAATCAAATTCCAACATTTTTATTATATTTTTGAAGAAGTCATATTATCTTCTCTCACTTATTTTAAATATTGGAAAAATGAATTTTGGCAAAAATATTATTGATCCAATCCCACTGGAAAATAAATAAAATAGTGGGCTTCTCTTTGGAAAACTTCCAACTCTCTCACTTGGGTCCTTGATTTGATTAAAGCTTTGGATCAATTTTCAAATAAACTCCTGCTCAAAAATTCTCAAATGATGAATGCATATGAATAATCTATGATAACATCCAAATTGAAAATTGGGATGTTACAGTGCCAAGTAAGACCTTTTGGATGATTTCGAAGATAGTAGATTGATTTTTTATGGAAAACTGAAACTTTTGCGTCTAGTGTCAGAATTGTTTCTGGTTGCTGGAATGTGAACAAATTCTAAAGTTTTTACACATTTCAGATCTACAAATTGCCAATGTTGTCCTAATGTTTCAGAATTCTTAAAGATGCAGAAGTTTCATGTCAATTCACATCTTTACAGACTGTTCTATTTTTTGACAGATTCTGTTTTCTTTGTGTTGTTTGCTTATTTTGATGCATCTATGGCTAATATCGGTGGGTATGAACCATGAAAAAGTAGGAATACAGTAGATATTACACCAATATAAAATAAGAATGAGTTCACAACAGTAATTACAAGTAAGGATTGAATTTGTTTTACTAACGGATCTCACGAGTTTTCTGTTAAGTTTTGTACTGTGAAGTTTTCATGTTTTGGGTAAAGATTGGATGGACCATGGAATAAGGAGTGGCAAGAGCCTAAGCTTGGGGATGCCCAAGGCACCCCAAGGTAATATTAAAGTACAACCAAGCATCTAAGCTTGGGGATGCCCTGGATGGCATCCCTTCTTTCGTCTTTAATCCATAGGCAAATTTAGTTGAGGCTATATGTTTATTCACCACATGATATGTGTTTTGCTTGGAGCGTTTTGTATGATTTGAGTCTTTGCTTTTTAGTATCCACAATCATCCTTGCTATACACACCTTTTGAGAGGGACACACATTAATCGTGAATTTATTAGAATACTCTTTGTGCTTCACTTATATTTTTTGAGCTAGGTAGTTGCTCTAGTGCTTCACTTATATCTTTTTTAGCACGGCGGTCATGTTTATTTTGAACAAATTGATGAACTCTCATGCTTCACTTATATTATTTCCAGAGTCTCTAAACAACATGGTAATTTGCTAGGGTTATGAATTTAGTCCTAATATGATGGGCATCCAAGAGGAATAGAATAAAAACTTTCATATAAAGAGTATTGAATACTATGAGAAGTTTGATTCCTTCTGATTGTTTTGATATATAAATACGGTGATATTAGAGTCATGCTAGTGAGTAATTGTGGATTGATATAAATACTTGTGTTAAAGTTTGTGACTCCCATAGCATGCACGTATGGTGAACCATAATGTGATGAAGTAGGAGCATGATGTATTTATTGATTGTCATCCTTTGTGTGGAGGTCGGGGGTGCGCGATGGTTAACTCCTACCAACCTCCTCCTAGGGGCATGCATCGTAGTACTTTGCTTCGAGGGATTATAAATATTTTCGCAATAAGTATGTGAGTTCTTTATGACTAATGTTGAGTCCATGGATTATATGCACTCTCACCCTTCCACCATTGCTAGCCTCTCTAGTACCGCACAAGTCTCGCCGGTACACTAAACCCACCATTTACCCTTCCTCAAAATAGCCACCATACCTACCTATCATGGCATTTCCATAGCCATTCCGAGATATATTGCCATGCAACTTCCACCTTTCCGTCAAATGTTCTACTATCGAGTTGTAATTGTTGAGTTGTAAGTAAATAAAAGTGTGATGATCATCATTATTAGAGCATTGTACCATGTGAGGAAAGGATGATGGAAGCTATGATTCCCTCACAAGTTGGGATGAGTCTCTGGACTTTACAAAATAATAAAAGAGGCCAAAAAAGCCCAAATAAATAATAAAAAATGGGCCAAAGAAGCCCACAAAAAAGGAAAAAAGGAAAAATGAGAGAAAAGAGGACAATGCTACTATCCTTTTTCCGCACTTGTGCTTCAAGGTAGCACCATGATTATCATGATAGAAAGTCTCTTATGTTACCATTTTCATATACTTACGGGAATTTTTCATTATAGAACTTGGATTGTATATTCCAATGATGGGCTTCGCCAAATTGCCCTAGGTCTTTGTGAGCAAGCGAGTTGGATGCACACCCACTTAGTTTCTTTTTGAGCTTTCATAAATTTAAAGATCTAGTGCATCCGTTGCATGGAAATCCCTACTCACTCGCATTGACATCTATTGATGGGCATCTCCATAGCCCGTTAATATTTCCAGTTGATGTGAGACTATCTCCTTCGTTTTGTCTTCTCCACAACCACCATATTCCCTTCCACCTATAGTGCTATGTCCATGGCTCACGCTCATATATTGCGTGAAAGTTGAGAAGGTTTGAGAATAATAAACCGTGAAACAATTGCTTGACTAATACCGAGGTTGTGCATGATTTAATACTTTGTGTGATGAAGATGGAGCATAGCCAGACTATATGATTTGGTAGGGATAACTCTCTTTGGTCACGTTATTTTGAGAACACACAATTGTTTTATTAGTATGCTTGAAGTATTATTGTTTTAATGTCAATATCAAACTTTTGTTTTGAATCTTACGGATCTGAATATTCATGCCACAATGAAGAAAATTACATGGATAAATATGTTAGGTAGCATTCCACATCAAAAATTCTGTTTTTATCATTTACCTACTCGAGGACGAGCAGGAATTAAGCTTGGGCATGCTTGGTATGTCTCCAATGTATCTATATTTTTTTATTGTTCCATGCTATTACATAGTCTATCTTGGATGTTTTATATGCATTAATATGCTATTTTATAATATTTTCGGGACTAACTTATTAACCTAGAGCCCAGTGCCAGTTTCTGTTTTTTCCTTGTTTTGAGTTTCGCACAAAAGGAATATCAAACGGAGTCCAAACGGAATAGAACTTTCGCGAAGGTTTTTCTTGGACCAGAAGACACACGTAGGACTTGGAGTACAAGTCAGAGAGTCCTCGAGGCGACCACAAGCCAGGGAGGCGCGCCCTAGGGGGGCCAGGGGTTGTGGCCCCCTGGGAGACCCCCTGACCCCCTTCTTTGTCCTATTAATTCAGAAGTATTCCAGAAACCCTAGAAGCATCCACGAAAATACTTTTCCACCGCCGCAGGTCTCTCTTCCCGTGAGATCCCATCTAGAGGCCTTTTCCAGTACTCTACCAGAGGGGGACTTGACCACGGAGGGCTTCTACATCAACCTTGCTGCCCTTCTGATGATGGGTGAGTAGTTTACTACAAACCTACGGGTCAATAGCTAGTATATAGATGGCTTCTTATCTCTCTTTGATCTTCAATACAATGTTCTCCTCGATGTTCTTGGAGATCTATTCAATGTAATCTTCTTTTGCGGTGTGTTTGTCGAGATCCGATGAATTGTGGATTTATGACCAGATTATCTATGAATATTATTTGAATGTTCTCTGAATTCTTATATGCATCATTTGATATCTTTGTAGTTCTCGTCGAATTATTGGTTTGGTTTGGCCAACTAGATTGGTAGTTCTTGCAATGGGAGAGGTGCTTAGTTTGGGTTCAATCTTGCGGCATCCTCACCCAGTGATAAAAGGGGTAGCGAGGCACGTATTGCATTGTTGCCATCAAGGATAAAAAGATGGGGTTTATATCATATTTCTTGAGTTTATCCCTCTACATCATGTCATCTTGCTTTAGGCGTTACTCTGTTCGTATGAACGTAATACTCTAGATGCATGCTGGATAGCGGTCGATGTGTGGAGTAATAGTAGTAGATGCAGAATCATTTCAGTCTACTTGTCACGAACGTGATGCCTATATTCATGATCATTGCCTTAGATATTGTCATAACTTTGCGCATTTCTATCAATTGCTCGGCGGTAATTTGTTTACCCACCGTATGCTTTGTTCAAGAGAGAAGCCTCTAGTGAAACCTATGGCCCCCGGGTCTATTTTACATCTACTATTTTCAGATCTATAAAACCAAAGACCCAAAAATACCTTGTTGCAATTATTTTGTGTTTACTTTATTTTGCTTTTTTTACTTTAGTTTTAATTCTATCTGTATCAGATCCCACTCTTGTTCGTGACGTTGAAGGGATTGACAACCCCTTTTCTGCGTTGTGTGCAAGTGTTTGTTAGTTTGTGCAGGTGCATATATTGGGGATTTACTTGTACCTCCTACTGGATTGATACCTTGGTTCTCAAACCGAGGGAAATACTTATCTCTACGTTGCTGCATCATCCTTTCCTCTTCAAGGAAAAAATCAACGCAAGCTCAAGAAGTAGCATACCTTGCTGCGTTTTATTTGCTTTCATCTTATTTGCATCTATCAAACTATGTCTTATCATCCTACCTTACCCAAATATGGATTGACAACCCCTCTACGCGTCGGGTTGCGACAATTTGTTGTTTGTGTGCAGATGCCGCTTACATAACTTGCTTGGTTCTCCTACTGGATTGATAACCTTGGTTTCATAACCGAGGCAAATACTTAAATTCGTTGTGTTGCATCATCCTCTCCTCTTCAGGGAATTATTGACATGGTCCACAACTATCAACCCCCACGATAATGTGTTCTTCCCTTGTGCTTTAACATGACACATCCGATCTTTAGACTTCAAGCGGGTCAGCCTTCGGCTTCAACCTCATATCCCGAAGGCGGAGTGTGCTACTTCTTGAGATTGCATTGATTTTTCCCTTGAAGAGGAAAGGGTGATGCAGCAAAGTGGAGGTAAGTATTTCCCTCAGATGAGAACCAAGGTATCAATCCAGTAGGAGGTAAAATCAAGTCTCCAATATATGCACCTGCACAAACTAACAAGCACTTGCACACAACGCGGAAAAGGGGATGCCAATCCCTTCAACGTCACAAACAAGAATGAGATCTGATGGAGATAGATTTAAAACTAAAGTAAAAAAGCTAAATAAAGTAAACACAAAATAATTACAGCAAGGTAATTTTTGGTTTTTGGTTTTATAGATCTGAACATAATAGATGGAAAATAGACCCGGGGGCCTTAGATTTCACTAGAGGCTCCTCTCTTGAATAAAACATGCGGTGGGTAAACAAATTACTGTCGAGCAATTGATAGAAAAGCGCAAAGTTATGACGATATCTAAGGCAATGATCATGAATATAGGCATCACGTCCGTGACAAGTAGACCGACTCCTGCCTGCATCTACTACTATTACTCCACACATCGACAACTATCCAGCATGCATCTAGAGTATTAAGTTCATAAGAATAGAGTAACGCCTTAAGCAAGATGACATTATGTAGAGGGATAAACTCAAGCAATATGATATAAACCCTGTCTTTTTATCCTTGATGGCAACAATACAATACATGCCTCGTGATACGTCTCCAACGTATCTATATTTTTTTTATTGTTCCATGTTATTATATTATCTGTTTTGGATGTTTTACATGCATTATTATGCTATTTTATATTATTTTTGGGACTAACCTATTAACCTAGAGCCGAGTTTCGGTTTCTGATTTTTCCTTGTTTTTGAGTTTCGCAGAAAAGGATTATCAAACGGAGTCCAAATAGAATGAAACTTTCGAGATGATTTTTCTTGGACCAGAAGACATACAGAGGACTTGGAGTACAAGTCAGGGAAGCCACGAGGCGGCCACAAGGATAGAGTGTGCGACCAGGGGGGTAGGGCGCGCCCCCCACCCTTGTGGGCCCCCCGTGACTCCACCCACCTATTTCTTTCGCCTATATATTCACATATATTCCAGGAACCCTAGGGGAGGCATCGAAACCACTTTTCCACAGCCGTAACCTTCTGTATCCGCAATATCCCATCTGGAGGCCTTTTCCGGTACATTGCCGGAGGGGGATTCGACCACGGATAGCATCTACATAAACCCTATTGCCCTTCCGATGAAGTGTGGGTAGTTTACCACAAACCTACAGGTCCATAACTAGTAGCTAGATGGCTTCTTCTCTCTCTTTGATTCTAAATACCCTGTTCTACTTGATGTTCTTGGAGATCTATCCGATGTAATCTTCTTTTGCTGTGTGTTTGCCAAGATCTGATGAATTGTGGATTTAAGATCAGCTTATCTATGAATCTTATTTGAATCTTCTATGAATTCTTACATGCATGATTTCATATCTTAGTTATTCTCTTCGAACTGTCGGTTTGGTTTGGCCAACTAGATTGGTTTTTCTTGCAATGGGAGAAGTGCTTTGCTTTGGGTTCAGTCTAACGGTGCTTTCACCCAGTGACAGAAGGGGACGAGACACATATTGTATTGTTGCCATCGAGGATAACAAGATGGGGTTTTCATCATATTGCTTGAATTAATTCTGCTACATCATGTCATCTTACTTAATTCGTTACTCTGTTCTTTATGAACTTAATACTCTAGATGTAGTCAGGAGTCAGTCAATGTGTGG
Organism: Secale cereale; assembly: GCA_902687465.1. NCBI lineage: Eukaryota > Viridiplantae > Streptophyta > Magnoliopsida > Poales > Poaceae > Secale > Secale cereale. Next base: position 481,791,147 of record LR738714.1, read on the forward strand.
AGTAATAGTACTAGATGCAGGCAGGAGTCGATATACTTGACACAGACGTGATGCCTATATTCATGATCATTGCCTTAGATATCGTCATAATTATGCGCTGTTCTATCAATTGTTTGTTAGTAATTTGTTCACCCATCGTAATATTTTCTATCTTGAGAGAAGCCTCTAGTGAAACCTATGGCCCTCGGTTCTATTTTCCATCATATAAGTTTCCGATCTAATATTTTGCAATCTTTTACTTTCCAATCTATAAACCAAAAATACCAAAAATATTTGCTTTACCGTTTATCCATCTCTACCAGATCTCACTTTTGCAAGTAACCGTGAAGGGATTAACAACCCCTTTATCGTGTTGGGTGCAAGTTGTTTATTGTCTGTGCAGGTATTTGGCGACTTGCATATTGTCTCCTACTGGATTGATACCTTGGTTCTCAAACTGAGGGAAATACTTGCTCTACTTTGCTGCATCACCCTTTCCTCTTCAAGGGAAAAACCAACACAAACTCAAGAGATAGCAGGAAGAATTTCTGGCGCCATTGCTGGGGAGATTTTCGCCAAGTCAGGTGTCAAGATTTTTCTCGTGTCAACTCGCCAATTTTTGGTGTTGTTGAGATCTACGTCAAATCAAGACATACCAAGTACCCTTCATAAAACTCTCATCTCTTGCACTTGCATTATTTGCCATTCGCCTCTTGTTTTCCTCCCCCCCCCCACTTCTAAAATGATTTTCAAAAAACAATTACCTTTTTCCTTTACCCTTTTCGTTTGCCTTTTTCTCGTTTGATCTTATGTTTGCTTTTGTTGCCATGTGCCTTCTATTTGCTTGCATCTTCACTTGCTAAAAATCTATTTATGGATCCTCATCCACTTTCTAATCTTTTTAAGAGATCCAACTATGATGAATCAATTGCTAGTGAGTTTAGTGCACTAGATTATCTTTATGAGGTTTTTGCTTGAAATTCATGAATCTGAAAATTGTGATTAAGTGTTGAAAGAAGAAATTTATGAACTGATTCACGATAGCTCTTTCAATGAAAAACATGATTGCAATGATGTTATTATAAATTATATTAATGTCAATTGTGTTAATGATATGCAAAACCCTAAGCTTGGGGATGCTAATTTTGTTATGTCCACTACTTGTTGCAATGATCATGATTGGAGTGATTCTTCTTATGATCTTCAAAATTTATTTAAGCCCCATGATGAATATGAGAGTGTCAACTTTAGATCACATGTATTTGGAGAATGTTCAATCTTATGATTTTTTTTATGAAAGTGGGTTTGGAGAGGTCATGACTTTAGTTAGTGATAATCCCACTATTTTGGAAGAGTGTCGACTTTGCATGCATGTGGATCATGAAGAAAATATTTTATGTGATAGCTATATTGTTGAATTTGAGTATGATCCTACATGTAATTATTATGAGAGAGGAAACTATGGTTGTATAAATTTTCATGTTACTAAATTATCTCTCTTGATGCTTAAATTGTCAAAGTTTTATTCATTTTCTCTGCATATGCTAGTTTTTGTTTGCCTTGATAATTTGTTTGCTTATAAAATGCCTATGTATAGGAAGTATGTTAGACTTAGATGTGTTTGTTATGCTTTTTATGATGCTTTGTTCGTGCTTCTATTCTTGTCTTTCATGTGAGCATGATTGGAATCTCAACGCCTAGCTAGGGGCGTTAAACAATAGCGCTTGTTGGGAGGCAACCCAATTTTATTTTTGTTCTTTGCTTTTTGTTTCTGTTTTTCAATAAATACATATTATTACTTCTGTAGTAATTGTTTTTTGGTATTTTATTTAGTGTTTGAGCCAAGTAAGACCTTTGCGATGGCTAACGGTCATCGTTGATTTGATTTTACTGAAAAACAGAAACTTTTGCGCCCAGTGCAGAAAATTCAATAATTCGCTGGAATGAGAAAACCTTCTGAAATGTTTACACAAAATTTATATACAAATTCCCCACGTCTTCATAAATTTTCATAATTTTTAGAGTTACAGAAGTATGCGAAATTTTCAGATTGCTACACACTGTTCTATTTTTGACAGATTCTGTTTTCTATGTGTTGATTGTTTATTTTGATGAATCTATGGCTAGTATCGGGGGGCATGAACCATGAAGAAGTTGGAATACAGTAGATATTACACAAATATAAAATAAGAATGAGATCACAACAGTACCTTCAGTACAAAAAAAAAGACACATCTATGACATTTTGGGCCGAACGAAACATTTTTTTGTCATACTTATGCCACTTCGATGACAATAATTGTGAGAAAGCATGGTATCATCATAGATGTGGTGGGGTCCTACTTCTATGACAAAAAATCATGAAAGAAAACGGGCTTTTCGTCCTGGGCGGGCCGGAGATGCAGCTGCATGACATTCTTTGGGCCGTCCATGACGGAAAAAATCGTGGTAGAAGCGAGGGCGAGGAAAATATCGGGGTGTTCCCGATTACGGTGGGTGGTCGGGGCCGAGCGATGCGCGTTTCTCTCGTACACGCACGCGCGTGGGTGCGAGGCGTTGGGCTCTAACAGAACCCAAGCGAAGCGTTGGGCTCTAACTGAACCCGAGCGATTGCACTACAGACTATGCGTTACTAAACCCGAGCGATCGATCGATGGCTATTAACTGAACCCGATCGAGCGATTCCATCGCTACTGCTGCTAACTGAAACCGATCGATGTTGCCTCTGCATGAACAGTGAGCGTTGCTGGGGGGGGG
>LR738714.1:481794020-481820272 GCA_902687465.1 Secale cereale
GGGGGGTTTGGATGAACAGTTCCCGGTGGGGGTGGCTGCATAGTACCCCGTGGTGTTGCCTCTGCATGAACAGGACCTCGTTCGATCGAGCCGGTTGGGGCTGCATGAACAGGACCCCATGGAGGGCTGCATGAACAGGACCACCCCGTGGAGGGCTTTATGAATAGTAGACGGTGGAGGGCTGGATGAACGGTAGCCCGTGGAGGGGTGGTTGAACAGGAACCCGTGGAGAGGGCTGGTTGAACAGTAGCCGGTGGAGTAGCGCGCGGTGGAGTAGCGTGTGGTGGAGGCTGAACAGTCACAGGTGGAGGCTGGAGGAGGTCGACGGTGGATGAACAGTAGCGTGTGGAGGCTGGAGGGGGTCGACGGTGGTGATGAATAGTATCCCGTGGAGTCCCGTTTTGCGGTACACCAGACCCCTCCCAATGAATAGGACCCCCTTTTCGACCGTAGCCCTCCAACACAAGTCCGTTTCCTCCGTTATGCGGTACGCCACACCCCTCCTGATCAACAGGACCCCGTTTCGATCGTAGGAGGTCCGTTTCCTCCGTTTTGCTGTACGCCAGACCCCTCCAGATGAGCATGATCTCGTTTCGAACGTGGCCGGTCGAACACAAGGCCGTTTCCTCCGTTCTGCGGTACGCCAGGCCTCATTTCCATCGGCTATTCCGTCCAAGCCCTCCCGATGAACACGACGACGCATTTCGTTCCGCCCCAGCCGGTTGGCTCCCCATGAACACGACGACGACGCTGTTTCTCCGTTCCGACCTAGCCATGTACACGAGCCCTGGCCGTACGTATGCACGAGTAGGCGTTCGAGACCCTGCCCGTATGTATGTTCATGACCGTATTTTCTTTTTTGCACACTGGCCGCTGTACGTACGTCTACAAGCTACGTGCGCGCCTCTGCTAAGACACGTGTGCGCTGATACATCTCCAACGTATCTATATTTTTTGATTGTTCCATGCTATTATTTATGAAGTCTTGGATGTTTAATGGGCTTTATCATACACTTTTAAATCATTTTTGGGACTAACCTACTAACCCAAAGGCCCAGTCCAGATTGTTCTTTTTTGCCTATTTCGGGGTTTTGTAGAAAAATAATATCAAACGGAGTACAAACGGAACGAAACCTTCGCGAGAGATATTTTTGGAGAAAATCACGCACAGGGAACTTGAGAACCACATCAGGGGAGCCTCGAGGCGCCCACAAGGGTGGGCGGCGCGCCCCCTACCTCGTGGGCCCCTCGAGCACCCCCCCGGTGTCCTCCTTCCTCCTATATAAGTCCACGTACCCCGAAACCTTCGACAACAGAGAGAAACCCCTAATTCCACCGCCGTGACCTTCTGTTCCCGTGAGATCCCATCTTGGAGCATATTCCGGAGCTCCACCGGAGGGGGGGTCCATCACGGAGTTCGTCATCATCATCATCATCGCCCTCACCATGAGTTGTGAGTAGTTTACCACAAACCTTCGGGTCCATAGCTAGTATCTAGATGGCTTCTTCTCTCTCTCTTGATCTCAATACAAAGTTCTCCTCGATCTTCGAGGAGATCTATTCAATGTAATCTCTTTTTGCGGTGTGTTTGTATAGATCCGATGAATTGTGAGTTTATGATCAGGATTATCTATGAGAAATATTTGGTTCTTCTCTGAACTTTTTATGTGTGCTCATAATATCCTTGCAAGTCTCTTCGAATTATTGGTTTGGTTTGGCCTACTAGATCTATAGTTCTTGCAAAGGGAGAAGTGCTTGGTTTTGGGTTCAATCTTGTGGTGTCCTTTCCCAGTGACAGTAGGGGCAGCAAGGCACGTATTGTATTATTGCCATCGAGGATAAAAATATGGGGTTTATATCATATTGTTTGAGTTTATCCCTCTACATCATGTCATCTTGCTTAAGGCGTTACTCTGTTCTTATGAACTCAATACACTAGATGCGTGCTAGATAGCGGTCGATGTGTGGAGTAATAGTAGTAGATGCAGAATTGTTTCATTCTACTTGTCTCGGACGTGATGCCTATATACAATGATCATGCCTAGATAGTCTCATAATTATTCGCTTTTCTATCAATTGCTCGACAGTAATTTGTTTACACGTCGTAGAATATCGCTATAATGAGAGAAGCCACTAGAGAACACTATGGCCCCTGGGTCTATTCTCAACATATCAATCTACATCTACTTTACTTTTATCGCTTTTATTTGTTGTTCTTACAAACAAAAATACCAAAAATATAAACTATCATCTCTATCAGATATCACTTTCGTAAGTGACCGTAAAGGGATTGACAACCCCTTATCGCGTTGGCTGCGAAGTTCTTATTTGTTTGTGTAGGTGCGAGGGACTCGCGCGTGGTCTCCTACTGGATTGATACCTTGGTTCTCAAAAACTGAGGGAAATACTTACGCTAATGTGCTGCATCTCCCTTTCCTCTTCGAGGGAATACAACGCAACCTCGAGAAGTAGCACGCGCCTCTACATCGGCCAGTCTGTACGTACACGTTCGCGACCAGAATGACAACGCTACGTACGCTTCGACTAGGTGGGTCCCGACTGTCAGGCACTTCCTTGCGTGGGAAGATGTAGCTGGTGGGTCCCGGCAGACAGGGGGGCAAATCGTTTTTGTTTTTGTCCGGACGCACTTCCTTGCGTGCGAAGATGTAGCTGGTGGGTCCCAACAGTCAGGGGGAAACATTTTTCACGAAATACGGTGGCCCGTCCAGTGGGTCCCGTATGTTAGGTGGAGGAATAATTATTTTAAGCGTAATAAGGAGGCACTTCCTTGCTGCGGCCGTGGACCCAGCTGTTAGCCTCTCCACGTACAGTACTCTTCCGATGGAAGTCGTTCCTCGACCACGTTGACCATGCCGCACCGAGAGCACCACGGCGATGGACGACGGCGAGGCCTAGGAAGGGGACGACATGGAGCCGAGGAAGACGCGGCAGTGGAAGCTCGCGCGAAGAGGAGTACGAGGGTTCACTGGTTTGGTTGCGGTGTGAGGCTGCCGTCGCCACAGGGCCTGGCCAGCGGTTGGAATTGTAGGGGGCGGTGAGGCCTCTGCGGCAGGACAGCCGGCCACGGGAGGCAGGAGCATGCAGCACGACCGACGCTACTTTGGGCGGCTGGAGCAAGAAGACCAGAGGTTGAAGAAGCACTACGACGTTGGATGGACATCATACGGTCACTGGAGCTATAATCGTTCATATTGACTAAGTTGACAAAGCACTCCGTCCCCGTCAACTTAGTGGGCCCACAAGTCAGCACCCACCAAGGTGGGTCCCAACTAGCAGGGGGAGTATTCATTTTTTTGTGCGTAATAAGGCGGCACTTCCGGCAGGTCCGAGCTGACAACAGCGGTAACGTTTTTTCGCGAAATACAGTGGCCCGTCCGATGGGTCGCAACTGTCAGGGGGGAAACGTTTTTTCGCCAAATATGGTAGCCAGTTCGGTTGGTCCTTGCTGTCAGGTCGAGGAATAATTATTTTCTGCGTAATAAGGAGGCACTTCCTTGTGGCTGCCGTGGACCTAGCTGCCAGCCTCTCTACGTACAGTACTCTTCTAATGGAAGTCGTTCCTTGACCATGTTGACCACACCGTGCCGAGAGCACCAGGGCGGTGGATGACGGCGAGGCCTAGGAAGGGGACGACGCGGAGCCGGGGAAGACGCGGCAGTGGATGCCCGCGTGTAGAGGAGTATGAGGGTTCACTGGTTCACTACAGTGTGAGGCTGTCGTCGCCGCGGAATAACAGGGGGTGTGGGTGAGTAGAGGGATGGATTGACCAGTGGTGGGAGTAGTAGGGGGCGGTGAGGCCTCCGCCGCATCGCAGCCGGCCACGGTAGGCGGGAGCACAAGGCATGACCGGCGCTGGTTTGGGTGGCTGGAGCAAGAAGACCAGAGGTTGAAGAAGCACTACGACCGTTGGATGGACATCGTACGGTCACTGGAGCTAGAATCGTGCATATTGACTAAGTTGACAAAGCCCTCCGTCCCCGTCAACTTAGTAGGCCCACAAGTCAGCCAGCCACTATACTAGGTCCCAGCTAGCATGAGTAGTATTCATTTTTTATGTGTAATAAGGAGGCACTTCCTTGCGTGCAAAGATATAGCTGGTGGGTCCAAGCTGTCAGCGGCGGTAACGTTTTTTTCGCGAAATACATTGGCCCTTTCGGAGGGTCTCGGATGTCAGGTGGAGGAATCATTATTTTGCGCGTATTAAGGAGGCATTTCCTTGCGTGCGGCCGTGGACCCAACTGTCAGCCTCTCCACGTACAGTCCACTTCAGATGCATGTCGGTCGTTGACCACGTTGACCAGGCCACGCCGAGAGCACCAGGGCGGTGGACGACGACGAGGCCTAGGAAGGGAACGACACGGAGGCAGGGAAGACTCGACAGTTGTTTCCCACGTGGAGGGGAGTACGACTATACGAGGGTTCACTGGTTCGTTTGTTCTCGCCGGAGAATAACTGCAGGTGTGGGTGAGTAGAGGGATGGCTAGGCCAACGATGGGAGTACGGTGGGGCGGTGAGGCCTGCATGGCAGCACAGCCGGACGCGGGGAGGAGGGAGCAGGCAGTCCCACCGGCGCTTGTTTGAGCGGCTGGAGCAGGAAGAGCAGAGATTGAAGAAGCACGACAGCCGTTGGATGGACATCCAACAGTCACTGCTTGTGCGTCAACCTTTTTTAGGAAAGCCTCAAATCTATAGAAAACATCATACAACCCATCTGCCATTATTTCTAATAATTTATAGCCCATTTGCTAATTCTTGAGGGTTTTTTTGGAGCCCATATTGTTTTTGTTAGCATTACAGCCCATATTGTGGCCACGGTTAAAAAATTATACAAAATTTTGCATATTTCGGTGCGGTTCGAACTGTTTTAATCCCGAAATTTTGAGTCACATTCAAACTAGTTTTAAAAATAAATGTATATCAATATAGAATCCAACAAATTGTCCACGCATAAGAATCTATGCAATTTAAAATCTCGAAATGAAAAAAAAGAAATTTGAAACTAATTGCCGGTTTGATGTGTTTTAAAAATGTACAACCCATTTCTCATTACTGATAGGCCATTTTCTCGGCCAGCTGAATGAAAATCTCCTCGTCTTGAAAGATTTGCAGCCCAACAGGCCTGACAAAGTGACTTACTTGGCAAATCACAAAAAAACTGGGATGTGGCCGTGGACCCAGCTGTCAGCCTCTCCACGTACAGTACTTTTCCGATCGAAGTTGGTCGTTGACCACATTGACCACGCCACGCCAAGAGCACCAAGGCGGTGGACGACGGTGAGGCCTAGGAAGGGGACGATGCGGAGCCGGGGAAGACGCGACAGTGGATGCCCACGCAGAAAGGAGTACGAGGGGTCAATGGTTCGGCTGCGGTGTGAGGCTGTCGTTGCCGCCGAATAACAAGGGGTGTGGGTGAGTGGAGGGATGGCCTGGCCAGCGGTGGGAGTAGTATGGGGGCGGTGAGGCCTCCGCGGCAGCACAGCCGGCCGCGAGAAGCACGAACAGGCGGCACGACCGGCGCTGCTTTGGGCGGCTGGAGCAAGAAGACCAGAGGTTGAAGAAGCACTAAGGCCGTTGGATGGACAACGTACGGTCACTGGAGCGAGAATCGTTCATATTGACTAAGTTGACAAAGCCCTCGGTCCCCGTCAACTTAGTAGGCCCACAAGTCAGCCTCCCACCGTGGTGGGTCCCAGCTGGCAGGGGGTATTCATTTTTTTGTGCGCAATAAAGAGGCACTTCCTTGCGTGCGAAGATATAGTTGGTGGGTCCAACTTGTCAGCGGAGGGAACGTTTTTTGGCGAAATACAGAGGCCCTTCCGGCGGGTCCCAGATGTCAGGTGGAGGAAACATTATTTTGCGCGTAATATGGAGGCATATCCTTGTGTGCGGCCGTGGACCCAGCTGTCAACCTCTCCACGTACAGTCCACTTCCGATGGATGTCGTTCGTTGACCACATTGACTACGCCGCACCGAGAGCACCAGGGTGGTGGACGACGGCAAGGCCTACGCAGGAACGACACAGAGCTGGGGAAGACACTACAGTGGCTGCCCACGCGGTGGAGAGTACGAGGGTTGACTGGTTCGGCTGCCGTCGCTGGAAAATAACAGGAGGTGTGGGTGAATAGATGGATAGACAGGCCAGGGATGCGAGTATATGATGGGGCCGTGAGGCCTGCCCGGCAGCACAGCCGGCCACGGGAGGCGAGAGCAGGCAGTTCCGATGGTGCTGGTTTGGGTGGCTGGGGCAGGAAGATCAGAGACTGAAGAAGGACGATTGCCGTTAGATTGACATCTAACGGTCTGACGCTGGTAGAGTCTATTGTTGACTAAGTTTCTTTTTTGAAAAATCTTGTGTACACATGAACTTAGTAGGCCCACAAGTCAGCCTCCAAATCTGTGGCAGACAACATAGAGCCCATTTGCTATTTTTTAATAATTTGCAGCCCATTTGCTAATTCTTAAGTAATTTATTACAGCCCATTTTCTGCCCAGGACCACGATCAAAAAGTTCAACCTTATTTTGCATATTTCGGTGGAGTCCGAACTTTTGTAATCCCGAAATGATAAACATTTTTTTAAGAACTTATTGATTTGCGAAAAAAAATCGTTTTGTTTTTGTAAGCAAATAAGATGTGGGACAATTGAGTTGGTTTAAGGGAAAACCAGTGGTAAAAAAATCTGCGCTGGGAGGGAAAACAACAACAAAAATAAGGATGTAAATATGAAATGTGAATTTCATGTATTTTTAATATAATGATACGTGTATATGAACTAGTAAAACTATAGGTAGAGATTAGAAAGCGGATCTAGGACATGCGTGTCAAGAGGAAAATAGAACTGGGCTGTGTGTTTGATTCAGTAAAAAAAGTGCCTGCGGATGTTGTAAGACAAAATATAACTAACGTTGGCGGGCCAGAGGCCAGTAGATACCTGCTGGATCTTTGTGCCCCATTTTCGTCATGGGCTAGGCCTGTTAAAAACAAAACCAAGCCTGGGAAGTCTACAGCCCAGTTGAAACTTGCTCGACCTGAAAAAACAATATATGTGCTCAATAAACGAGAGAATTCTACAAGTATAGACTGATAACTGGGATGCGGCAAGGATATTGTTTTTTCATCGTGATAATAAGAGCATGCACTTGTTTCAAAAAATTTGGAGAACTGGGGTGCTTATGCTACCCATCAAATATAAATCAGGTGCCTAAACATTCGTTAGGACACAAATGATTCAGCTTTATATCCACGTCGACCCTCGGCATGATCGTTGGAAGCAAATTCCAAGTTCATGCCAAAAGATTGTTAACAACAATACCAACTTGCGAACGACAAGGTAGTACAAGTACCAATACCAAACTAACTTATAATCTTTTTACTCCTGGCCCTAGTGTTCGTCTGGTAGAAAATCTTGCAGAGGACCAGCTCCCGCTCCTTCTCTTGCTCCAGGTCCCCGAGGTGGTACTGGTGCATCACCCAGTTGGTCCTCTGCTGGTCGAAGTTCTTGTTGGTGTGCAACACCAGAACCTTTTTGCTGCCTGTCTGCCGACCGTTGACCATCACCGGCAAGGTATTGCCGATGTGGTGCCACATCGCGTGCATGCCGCACTCCGACTGTATCTTGCCACACATCCATGTGCCCCTTTTGAACGCCCTGGAATTGCGCTGGAAGAAATGCTTGCTTAGGCCACTCAGTGTGATACCTGCAGTATTGTCGAATACAGGTTTTAGTGTATGTACTTGGCATTTTCATAACATCTTTGGCATGTTGCAGTCACTTGTTTCACTTTTTATTAACTGTCAAATTATAATTGCTTCACCAGGTCTGCGTCTAAAAAGAAAAATAGAGCTATAAACAAAGGAATATGTTTGTGCAAGTAGATGGCTGATCGGTGTCTTACCTGGAAGTTTCTCAGGATGGGTGTAGCATATGCCGTGCTCGCTGTCAATGGTTGGTATGAACAAATCGATGAGAGGGTGAGATCTCGCGCTGTCAACACTCACTTTGGCCTCAAGGTGCTCGATCAACTCCTGATCTGTAGGATCGAACTTGACGCCAGCCGGCAGCACCGACCAATCCTTCTTCGACTTGCATGGGTTAATTCCAGTTATATGGTACTCAATGTATGATCAATCGACTGTTTTAAGTGAATGCTGAAAGATTTCGACAGATAAGTGGTAATCCAAATCTGAAGTCTAGAATACCCAAACACACCGCCGGGATTCTTGTGTTACCTAACGCGCAGCGTGTTGTCACGTCAATTCAATGTGTGGACATGATGAATAATTTGACCAACGTATACTAGTACAGCTACTGTACTACTTACTAGTCGTATTTAGTGTCACATTTTAACCATAGGTTTAACAAACAAGTACGCACATCTTCAAACTAACAACAGTACATAATATCCAACAAAAGAGGGTTGTGCTACTATTGGAATTTTGCTAGTAGGCCTTTGGCCTCATATTTCCAACACCTACAGCAGCAGAATACATGGCTCAGTCTACATATCAGTACGAATCAAATTGTGCATATTTGCTATTGGCATGAACCACATCGCCGCATGTCGGGTTTGCAAAAGCCATCCATCGCATGGAAGCTTGATGACTTTCACACACTGAAGATTATCTGGCAACAAGCAGTGTCGAGGAATCTCTCGATATGGTGATTCATGAAACCCATGGTATGATGTGTAAACAGAGCCCCCCCTGGCGAATGGAAGTTGCATAGCATGGCAATCATTGCCGGTGATATGATCGATGATTGGTTGGCTGATCGGATAATTGAGCCCGAGGAACATGGAGTGGTTGCCGAGGTTGTAAACCCGCCTCAAGTTGAATACGCCTGGCCCAACAGAGCTGGGAACTTTCTCGAACACGAAGCAGCCATAGCCATCAATGTCACGAACGCCCCAGGCATTGTACTGCATGCAGTTTGATGAAATGGTTTGGTCAATTTGGTACGTGCAAATGAGCATCAAATGACCACCGTCAGCTGAACGAGCGATAAACCACCACCCATCGGCTGGTATGATTCCAGGTCGTGGAATCATGAAGGCCAGCGCATTTGCGTCTACTGCAACAATTCAAATTGAAGACCAAAAGGTAAAAAATAAACAATCATGTTCAGAGTATGTGTGGAATTAAGATTATTATAACAGTGACACGTATCATAGACAGATAATTGCAATGCCGTGGTCATAATCATACCCCAAGTTAAAAAAAGAAGCCAATGGCTTTCATATTCTAGTAATTTATCATGGTTCAAACATCATGTAACAATGAGAGGAAAACAGATATGACTGGGCCTACTCATATTCTACCATAGAACTTACTACAATTATCATCTCAACTCTAAGCAATAACATGCGTTGTTATAAAAATCCTGGAAATGAGAGTAACATATAGCAATCATGAGGTTATACTCATAATGTCTATTCTAACAATCATTAGATACCAATTGTTCTCATATCAACTCTAAGAATAGCATGTGTGGTCATAAATAGGAAATGAGAGGAACATATAGCAATGATGTGGTTATAGACATACTATATATTCTAAATTTGTAACAATGAATAGGCAGTCGTATTCTTAAGGTAAATATGAGATGAGATAGAACAATTACACGACGATAGATTCCAACAGTATAGGCAACCAATCTGTGCGTCGACCGCATAAACGATGCCATCATGCACTATAGCATCAAACAGAAGTGTTAGGTAAAGAGGATCGACGATGAGCCATAACCATGTATGGCGAACGGATTCCAGATAGACTAATCCCATGTTGAACAGGGCAATGAGCTTGTAATCCATGTGGTCTTCTGATGGTGTGGGTACTTTGTAGATTACAACCATCAGCAAACAGAGGTCGAGCCAAAAGCTCGACACGTCTCGTGCGTAGTAGGCAGGAGTGTCCGGCGGGCCACGAGGCTCGATGGCGGCGGTATCCAAAGATGGACGGGTGATCTCTCGCTGGGTGTAGATATCCACGAGACGCCACGGACTACCGGATTGGTGGATGAGGACGATCCAGTTGGCCTTCATGCCCGCCCAGTAGTGGTCGCGCATGAAGGACAGGTGGACGGGTAGTGGTAGCATGTCGAGGGGCACCACGGCAACCTCTGTAGGATCGTCAAGTCGGTGTTTGGGCCATCTGCGAGGATCGGGCATCAGCAAGCAGGGTGTCTTGAAAAGAGCCGGCTAGTTGCAGACGAGTAGACAATACAAAGACACCGAGCATGCGGCCAAACGAACGGTGCTGAGTAGGTCCATACGATTACAGATCTGCTCCAAGAGAACATCGAGGAGGGAATTCCAATCGCGGCTCTGCGTGTCAGTCGCTTCTGCCATTGGGGTTTTCGGTGCCTGCGTGGCAGCGGGGAAGTGGATTCGAGCGGGCGAGCGAAGAAGCTTCTCCTCGTGTGGCCGAGCAGTGAGCGGGGGGTAATGGTACGCACGAGCTACCAAGGAAGATAGCGCAGGCTGGCGAGCATAGAGCGGGGGGCATGGTGTGCGACCGATGATGGGGAAGAGAGGAGGAAGAAGAAGAGAGGAGGAAGAAGAGTGGAAGACGGGGAAGAAAGTGCATTAAATGTCAATTCTACTACTACTACTACCAGGATATACCGTCCTTCGGAGTGTAAATAGTTACACCGATGACATATCTGTCTACCACAAGAGGGCCCATATGTCAGTTAATGGAGGACAGAAGCGTGCTCTACTGGCAAACATGATGGTAGTACTGGGTAAGGCTAATTTAGTAACACCAACACGCTGGTTCAGCTTATTAATTAAGTGTCCCATCTGCTGCAGCGTGTATTGTCACTTCACTGTGAAGACTAGTTGAATAGTTCTCTCTGACCGAGATGGGGAATAATGGATCGCGAAGACTTCCTTTCTTCATTATCCCTCATTTTGCTCCGTACGTAGTCACTTGTTGAAATCTCTAGAAAGACAAATACTCCATATTTGGGAACAGAAGGAGGATTTTACTCCATATTTGAGAACAAAGGGAGGATTTTACTTCGTATTTGGGAACATAGGGAGTATCACCATATGGATGGAATAGGGGAAGCTTGAAATATGAACATGTCAATGGGAGGGAGTAAGCCCCATGCATGCAACATGCAACACTCACACGTACACATGGAAGCACGCAACACTCACGCACCCATGCGGCACACAGCACACGACACAACACACACGCTCACGCTCAAGTGCTCAACCTACTCCCTACGTCCGTGAAAGACTGTACATTTAGAGATTTACACATTGAACATGGCATAATTAACGCCCAAAAGTAGCAGACTTATGTGTGCATGCAACCATTGAGAGAAGAAGATTAAATGAAGGTCGTTGCATGCTGTAATTAAGGATAGACATGTAGCCTATACCTAGAGGACAAGTTGGTGCATTAGTCAATCAATATCGATTTAGATTAAAGGCTAAATGTTTTGGAAGTGTAGATGTACTGCACTCTTTGTTTTTTAGCTGATTTCTTTGCTCTGCCAACTCACAGGTGGGACCCAGAAACCAGGTGACAATTTAACCAGTCAACAAAGTGCCACGTCGACTATGTGGCCGGTCAGTAGGGTGCAATACAGTCCTCTATGATGAGCTAGTGATCGTATAATCACCGCAAAACTATATATAGTGACCGTAAAGAGCGTATTGTTACATATGTTGACCGCCAGTGTATTTTTCTCGTTTCAAATTAAGCCATATTAACCGGAAAGGACACAGTATGGACTAGTACTAGTACTACTTTGATGTGTCCCGTCAACTCGCCGAACGAGGAGAAGCTTGCTTACTATGCCTCTCCCTCGCCCACGCGCGCAGTGGTTCGCAGGACGAGGAGAGGGTTTTGACTACAGTGCCCTCTCCCTCTCCATCGCCCTCGCCCTCGCGGTGGACGTGCAGCAGTTCAATCGGTGTCAGATTGCCAGAAGCATAATGTGTACTGTAGTATCATCATTGTTGGACCTTCCGAAGAGGCGAAGAGCCAAGTGCAAGGTTCACACGAGTACGAACTGTTGAACCTCCCGAAGAGGCAAAGAGCCAAGCACAAGGTTTTATAGGAGTTGTCGTCCTAGTAGGAGCGTACTACACGGACTACAACTATAGCGAACAATGCTACTGTATGATGCCGCCGCGTCACGTATATCCAAAGTTGTGCCACCTTTTTTTTCTCAAAGAACATGTTGGAGCCCGTGCAACAACCACACAAGTTGCACGTACACATAACACATTTACTAGTTATAAATTCTAAAGGACAAATGCCAGTATGCCACACAAGTTCATCTCCAATTCATGTGATAAATTTGTGCACGACTAGTCTACATATATTCACAACGCTACCATTCACAATTTACCGTACTCCACTTACACGTTATAGATGGGCTACATGTCCTCCTCCAGGTTCCAGTCCCAGGTGTTCTTCATGGATGGCATGATCCATAGCGGTGGGCAACGGGAATCATCGTCGCAGCTTTCTAATCCGGTTCCACACGATGGAGACTCATCCAAGCTGAAGTGGCATAAATCAGGGATAGCGTGTCCCAGCATGTCGTGCATCCGGCGAAGCGCACTGAAGACACAACCATGCTTCATGAACGGCAGGCCTTCCGTGTTGTGCAAGGAAGGTGGCATCCGCTTCACAATGGGGTAGCTGTCCCCAATGAAAAGCGAGTACTCTCCAAGAGTGTTCCTCGGCAGCCACGTAGCATCACGGGGGTCGAACTCGGTGCCGTTCATATGGTACACGCGGCATCCCAGATCTAGACACATGGTGACGTACATAGTCAAGGTCCATGCATAATAATGTTGTGCTCAAATATGGTAGTCAGTAATACTGTGCAACAAATAGTACTACTCCAGTATAGAGGAAGTAAAATAACCGGCTTATTATATATAACCACTCTTGGCTACATCGATGAGATAGTAAGACATGGAAAAACAAAAATGGTGGCAGCTAGTGGGTTCAAGTCTTCAAGGGCCTAGCTAGTTGTACGCGTCCTCCAAGGTAAAATGTACTCCTACAAGTACGTAAGTAGAGTACTAGTACAACAATGAAAGAAAAGGTGAGAGGGTTAAAAAATGGAATACCTGGGTAGAAGGTGACGGTCCGATCGTGGTAGATTGTGTGACCATGTTGCACATCAATGGTACCATGGGTAATGACTGCTAAGATAGTTGATCCCAATATGCCATAGTCAGCTACAAGGTTCCTGGTTAGACCGAATCGCGGATGCAAATGCACATCCAGGATCGGGGATCTTATTTTGATCGCGGGATGACTGGTCCCTGCAAAGCAATGGAGTACCGTTAGGGATGCAAATGATGGTTTGTGCATTCCGTTTGTAATCTCCCGTACCGTAGGATGGCAACCAGATGAAACAACTCCCCTAGCTTGTCACCGCAAAGATGCGGCCTAGATGGCGCACGGCGGCTTCGAACGTGTTGGGGTACAAATCTCCCGCCGCCAACATGCGCCAGGCTCTGCCGTTAGTGCCTCTTGCATTGATGGCAATCCTTATGTCGAACACCGCGATGAGATAGTAATCGTCGTAGCCATGTCGCTTTGTTGGTGGGTTCGCAATTGCTATCTTCTTCAATCTCATGCAGGCATCATCATA
This sequence comes from Secale cereale, assembly GCA_902687465.1. NCBI lineage: Eukaryota > Viridiplantae > Streptophyta > Magnoliopsida > Poales > Poaceae > Secale > Secale cereale. The sequence goes on from LR738714.1 coordinate 481,807,672, forward strand.
CGTATTCAAGACCAACCAGTCCGGAGGGACGATCCCAATGGTGGAGAAGGGGTCTACCGGAATGGCTGCACTGTTGTGGATGTTGTGCAAAATGATGGAGGTATCCAGCCGGTGGTATGCAAGCCAATCTTCGTTGGCACCGACCCAGACCTATATATAAGACGGTGGGCAGCGGAGAAATTATGGGATGGAAATGGAATAACTAAGTACTACATGATCAAACTCCATTACTGACCTGCTCATCGGACAAAATCCGACTACCTGTGAATGTCGGCAACTCTAGCGGAGTCAACGTGCAACCATGGCCAGGGAGCGGTGGACTGTTCAAAGGATTGTCCCATAGAAGAACCTTCTCCTCGAGGACGCATGGAAGACCAACAAGCATGGCCTTTTCCCAAGCCATTTTAAGTATCATCTTGAAAAAGTTGGTGCAGGAAGCACCGAGTCTTGCGACGGTGAGGACGTCGGAGCGGCGTGCGATTTCTCCGACAAGATCATCCCCCAAGGTCTCCCAGCCCCAACGAGGAGGAGAATCGCCTGGCGAATCCATGGGAGCAGCGACGATCTGCCTTCTCTTCGGGGGAAGGGGAACTGGCGAGGAGGAGATAAGAGTGTAGTAACTGCAGGGCCCCGTCCCTTCCAACTGTAGCGAAGGGGTGAGGTTATTATTTACTACTAGTACTAGCATTATGGGACGTTATGGGATTGCATTATACTATAAATAATAGAACTAGTAATAAATTTTTGGCACTAGCTAGTATTTTTGGCGTGGATTAAGAAATTTCGGGTATGTTTTTTCTATTTTTTGTACACGCCAACTAGTGTCAAAAAAACGTCTTACATTATGTGACGGAGAAGTACGTACTCGTACTGTAGTAGTACTAGTACTGCTTTCTCAACTAGTAGTGCGAGGGTACTACTAGTGCTATGTACTATACAGTATAGTGCACCAGTTTTGAACTCTTGAATCTCAAGGCCAAGGAGCTACAGTTGGAAGTGGAGGGTACTATTGTTCTTTAGAACCATCGTTGTACTATCAATGCAGGGAAAGTACACCTGCGTAGTGGCATAGTGGGTACTCTCAATGCTCTATTCAGCCGCTCCTCTCACGTAGTTGGCCTACTCAGGCCCTCCACTATGTAGGCCAAAACCGGTGCCAAATTCACTTTTTGAACATTTGGCACCGGTGTCCTACATTGCCCAGCTGATGCCATATAAAAATTTCAGGGCATCGATGCTTCTACTTGCTCCTACGCCATATTTCGTTGAGGCAATAACAAAGCAGCCACTGTACTTTTGCATGTGAAGCACCACCAGCACCACAAGCGAGACACTGATTTGAGCTGATATATTACTAGTTTATAGCTAGGTGGGCCAGAGGTGGATGGATGCCAAATCCTTCACGTTATGGTGCCGGTGCTGAATATTTTTCATTTGACATCGAAGTGTATGTGGCAAACTTTTTAGGGCTCCTTTAATTCAAAGGAAGTTTATAGGATTTCTAAAGGCCTGAAATCCGTAGGATTTTTTCCTATGTTGGTCCTTTGATTCATAGGATTGGATTCCATAGGATTTTTTCCTATGGAATCTCTTGTACTACATTTCCTAGGAAATCTAACATCCACTCCAACCTCTTTTTACAATTCCTTTGCTTTTTCTGTGGCATCAAACACTCATTGCTAATCCTATAGGATTCAAGTGGTGATGCCACTCCAACCCTATACTTTTCCTATTACTATGTTTGCAAAATCCTACGAATCAAGAAGGGCCTTAGATTTCTGGCACCGAACACATAGTGGAGGGCCTCAGCCGCTCCTCTCACACACACACACTAGCAGCCTGTTTATCAGCGACGGTTACTGCGGGGGCAGAACATTTGAGTTATTTGATACAACGAGACTAGGCTTTTCGCTTCCATTTGTGGAGGTGTAATGGATCTCGTTGAACTTTGTTAGTAGTTCCTTCTTTATGAATGAGATGAAGCAAAGCTTTTGCCTCCGTTTCGAAAAAAACACGTCAAGAGGAATTTCTTTTATAGTAGAGCTGATAATGGAGTGAATTCCATTCATGCAACACCACAAGCTACAGAGTAGTAGTAGAGTACTTTACGTACAGAGCCATATTGCACAGTTCCCAATGCCCTGCTAGGCTTTTCCGGCTTCTCGGGCTTAATTGGGAGGCGCTAGTTTAAATATGCTACTAGTTGATGAGGAAGCTGCAAGCGAGGTGCGGCTAGGGCGAGCACGCGAGCCACGAGATGCTGGGAAGGAAAACCCGTTCACGTGGCTAGGCTATCTAGTGCACCCAGATTGTGGTGCCGCACGTCTGTTTGACTTCAAAACTCAAACTACCAGTGTAAAATATTGGCTCGCAGCGAAGTTACTATTTAAAAAAAAGGCCGTCGTGCGTTCGGCCGGGATCGAACCCAAAAAACGAGGTATACACTCCCGCGACCACTAGTAGTACTTGTTGGAGTACAACGCAACCTAGAATCGCCTTTTGTTGCTAGTAGTACATTGTTCCTTACAAGAAACCCCTAATAATGCAAAAAACCACTAATAATGCCAAGAAACTACTACCACTTGCATACGTGGCAGACTTAAGATAAGACTACCTTATCAACCATTGTACATGCTCTTACCAACCAGCCCTACCAAGAAACGACTAGTCTACAAAGTGCCATTATAGGCACATTTCAACCCATGGCCCTGTTTGGATACATTTGTTGTCAATCTAACCCTGCCATCCAAACACCACTTTGGTTAGAGTTAGTTCAGGGTTAGAATCTAACCTCTGACTTAGAGTATCCAAACAGGGCCCACGTCGCCCATTAAGTTAACGCCTTCTATTCGACCGGGCGTTATGACTTGTGGGACCTACATGTCAGTCTACACAAAAATCCCCGAGTGACCTCCTACCTCTGGCCCGTCCACCTAGTCATCCTTGGCCATGGGACGCATCTACCGCCGCCGGCAGAAGGCGAGGTCAAAACTACCGGTGGTGTGGAGCCCATCTTGCAGCAGCACGGATGCCAGCTCCGTCCGGCGCTCACGACCGCTAGCTAGCCAAGATAGCTCCGTCCAGCTGCTTGTCTGCAAGGTTTGCTACCTAGATTGGCACGGCGGCGCGGCGGCTTGCTCGCGCGCGCCGCGCTAAGGCCAGCCGTTTGGCTCGAGCGACGTCCAGTGCGATGGCTTGGTCGCTCGTGAGTCACGCTCGGGCCAGCCTGCCAACCCGTGCGGAGGACAGCGCGGCGTCCGGCCCGTTCAGCGGAGCGGCGGCCAACTCACTCATCACCGGCGCCACCGACGAACACGAATCACTACTGTTTGAATTAATGTTCAGGAAAAATAATGATTTGAGGGGGAATAACAGGATAGAAGGTCAGATGTGGGTCCCTTGTGTCAACGGTCAAACAAAATATGTTGGTTTAAGCTGCCTCATCAGCACGGACGTGTGGGCCAACCTGTCATAAATGGGTTTAAACAAACCTAATCGGTAGGTAGTAGTTTTTTGCATGGATTAAGAAATTTTTGGTATGTTTTTGCTATTTTTGTACAATAGATTATTCCTAGGGCTGGTTGAAAGTGGTCGTTTTTTGTTAAATACTCTACATATTGTAAGTAGAAGTGAAAGTTAAGCTTTGGAACCCAATAAGCATGGCTTGTTACATAGTGCATATTTGTACATGATTGAAAGTAAATATCAACCATGAGTGACTAATATCTTGATGGAAAACTCAAAACAATGGAATACTAGGGAAAAACATTTGCATGGTTGGAAATACTAGCAATGTTCATGTGTGTTGCAATGAATCATAATTAGAATAATACTTATTCACAAACTTGATACAAAACACTCTAATTTTGATATACATATATCACTAGAGATATATTATGTTTCAATTAGAATATATTCCTTGGGCTGTTTTGGTTTCAAGATACTAATGATGGGTTTTTCTGCAAATTGGTAGACAAGTGGGATGTTTGTGAGAAAAGGCAACAACTTACCTCACAATCGTTAGATATAGATCTAAGGGTCACAATCGATGGATAGCAGACACACCATCATCACCAACTTAGTCTTCTATAGGAGTACTAGCAAGATCCGTGCATTGCACAGAACATCAAGATGCATTTTTTTAATAAAAACACTCGTTGTGATTGACCCATGCGGGAGTAATCCCATGTGTAAAAACTAATGATATCTCGAGAACTAGGAGATAAGGTGAAGAGGAGTGGGGTGTGGTGGTGATTGGTGGTAGGACTGAGCGGAGGCATGGGGATTGACGACACCGGCAGCGGCCACCAGGCCAGCTTGTTCCAGAGGCTTCCGTTCTTAATTGCTCAACAATGAGGTTGTTGGAGACAAGGATGAACGAGGGAAGGCCTTGTCTGCAAATGTGGAGAGGGGTGCGGGTATCTTTTAGTTTAATTTCCATCAGTCAGATGTAGCTCGGACGATCTATACTGCAAGATGGCACGCGTACCATCATCACCAACTCGGTTTTTTTATAAGAGAAGAAATATAAGTATGGAGATACAAATGTATTATCGATACTTGTTTCCGTAAACTAGCATCTACATTCTATTCAATGCCTCAGCATGTGAGGCCTTAGCACAATGACTTCTCGACTGTGTAAAACAAAGGTTTTCCCGTCGCCGATAAGGAGGGGGTGACGGCGGCGCGCTTTTTCGCTTGCTCTAGTCCTAGTAGTCATACTAGGTGGTCTAAGCACGTGTAGATTTATTCTTTTTCACGTCTCGTGTTCGCCGTACTGCTACAACTGTTGATGAATAGATGGTAAGTTATTCACGGGGAAACCCTTGTTGAGAGTGTTTGCGAGAGAGAGGAGACAGTGTGCGTGTGTGATATGTCTAGAAACTGAGGCAATGATAACAGATTCTTTGTGTCTATGTGTGTGGAGGATAGAGAGAGACATGTACATGGGGCTTTGTGTTGTGTAACGTGGAGACACATATACATAATTAGAGAGTGAGTGTGCGAGATACACATGCGGACATGGGGAGAGATGAGGATCCAGATTAATGGGTGTTTGTGCGTGTCTGTGTGTTTGTGCGTGCGTTTGTGTGTGAGGGAGTGTGTGTATGTGGAGTAGAGAGACCACTAATGATGTAAACCTAGTATAAGGGAAGGGGTAATGATGTGACATGTGTAGTAGCGGGATAGCATGGGTGCGGGCGGGGGGAGCAGGCTATTTGGAAGAGACATCGATTTTGTGTGGGAGAGGGGTGTGAGAGCGAGTGAGAGAGAGAGGGGAGAGAGAGAGAGAGAGAGCTAGCGACGTAGAGAAAGAGAGAAAGAGAGGGGGCGAGAGAGGGGGCATTTTTTTTAGAATCACCGGGGGAGGAGTCCCTCCACCTGAATATATTGCTCAAAGTGGCCATAATGCCAGGAGAGTGATCCAGTTTATAAGGAAAACCGGATCGAAAACCTTAACAAATTGACCCCGTTTATGAGGAAAACCGATCCGAAAACCAGACAAGTAACAAGTGTTACAAGGAAAGGAGAGGAACAGGACGCCCAACATAAGGCAAGACCTAGCTATCATACTAACAGCACCAGGTAGATGAGGAGTGCATCGAGGGATCACAATACCAAGACTCTACAAACAACCTAACGCACCGCACCGGCGTGCGTATCAAACCCCACGGCACAACAGAGGAGCATCCACAATCAACGAGTGCCAAAGCTTAGCACGAGCCTTGTGCCAAAGCTTAACACGAACCTTGACTGAGCGCTCCGCCACGGAAGTTCAAGACAATTAGCAAGTCGGGGAGGCGTCATTACGTCATCATTAAGCAAAGATGAACCAAGATGAGACCAAGAGCCCGAGGCTCGCCTCAACAGAACAGGGTCATGAGCATGCATAGTAGCAGGCCGGAGACCACACGTAGGGCAGCCTAAGAGAAACACCTAAAGAAGAACACACCACCCTCGGTCCTGAGCAGGCCGCACCACCACCACCAAACGCACCACCCACAACCACACACAGCAGCAGAAGCCGTTGTTTGGGTCTCCAAGACGACGCCTCCAAGGAGGTAGTGTTGTCGAGCACACAACCCCGTCATCCGATTCGGCAAGCCTGATCTTGGGTTTTTACCCGGAGACCACAAACTAAGAACTGTAGGTGCTATAGCTCCACGACGGCACCTCCTACGAGGAAAACGACGTCCGTAGACGCCGCTGCTGCCGGCATCAGCAAAGCCGATGTAGGGTTCTCACCCGGATTTTGAGCACATCCCTACAGCAAGACGGCAGCCGACCACCACCGCCGTCAATCCCTCCAACGATGAAGAAGCACGACGAACCACCTCAGCCAGCCTCACCTCACGGAGACCACCGACGGCCACAACTCAACACTAGACGCCAGATCCACCAATGGCCGGCCGAACGCAGAGCCACCGGACGCAAGCGAGCACCATGCCCCACTAAGCACCATGCCGGAAGGAGCAGAGGGGCGCAACCCGAGGCCAAGAACCATCATGGTTCCGGGCAGCAGCCATACATCAGGCACGCCGAAGCGCCCCATGCGCACCACTGCACGCCTACCGGAGGCCAGATCCGAAGCGCCAGAGTGCCGCCGGGACTCCTCGAGCAACAGAACGGCGCCTCCAAGAAGGGAACAACGCCATGATGCCGCCGCCGCCTGGTCCAGAGGTCGGGCCAAGGGTTTCCCCTGAGCACGAGGGAGGGAGTCAGATCTGGGCCAAAGCAATGCCTCCAGGGAGGGGACGGTGCCCACGGACGTTGCCATTGCAAGCCTCGGCGACGTGAAGTAGGGATTTCTCCCAGCCCAAGATCCTAAACCCAAAGTTCCGGAGCTGCTCAGCACAACTGCCTCCGCCATCTCCGCCACACACGGAGCCGAACCATCCACCGCCAAGGACCGCCACCAACCAACCAGTCCAGTACGCCGGCCAGATCCAAGCCACCAGCGCCAAGACGGCCAGCAGCCGAGAAGAGGCAAAGATCCACATATCCCAGCGCACTGGCCAGAACCACCAGAGCAGGCCCGCCAGACTCCGTGCTTGACACCCGGCCTCACCACCAGCACGCTCCACCCGCGCCAGCAGCCCGCTCCACCAGCATGCCACCGCAACTCCATCCCACGGGGCCGAGGCCAGCACCACATCCACCGCCGCCACGAGCCACACCCACGCCAGATCCGGCCGGGGCAACCCCGGATCCGCAGCCAGGCGCGGCCAAGAAGACAGGCTGCACCAAAGCTCGCGGCGCCGACGCCTGGAACCCCGCCGCCAACCAGTGGGCGCCGCCGCAAGGAGCCCCGCTGCCGCCATCCCTGGGGCACGCGCGGCTTTGCTGGCGTCCTCTCCGGAGGCGGCGAAGCAGAGAAGGGGTGTGGAGAGGGGCCGGCGGCGGCGCGATTAGGGTTGCCCCCGAGTCGCCAGCGGGGGCGACCAGAGGGGGCGTTTGTGTCCATTAATGGCGTATAGATAGGGAGACAATGTTGATGTTGTTTGAAATTGGCCTATGTACGGAGACGCAAGGGAAGCGAGTCATCATGTGTGTGATAGGGACTTCATGAGAGATCTATAATAGATGGTGTGGAGAACAATGTGCGAGATCGAGAACAATTATACATTAGGGAGCTATGTAAAGAGTCACGCCATATATGTATACAGGGAGGAGCTGGGGCAGGTCCGCATGTGGGAGAGATAGAAATAGGAGAGTGGTGCACAAGGAGACAAAGTGTGCTTGTTTTGCAGTGGGGGTTGTGTGGGACGTGAGTGTGCAAGAACCACATAACTAGGGAGATAGACGTTTGGGGCCGACATTTGTGTGTATGGGAAAGATACACTCTACATAGTGCGTGTGCTTGGGAAAGAGAGATGCCGGGTGACCTAGCTAGAGAGTGGGGGAAGAGGTGTGTGCATGCCCAAGAGACAAAGTGATAGAGACCTATATTGGGGTCCGGACTTTAGAAGAGAGAGGGGTGTTAATGTGCTCGTGTGTTGGTGTTTGGGGGAGAGAACGACTTCTCTGTGTGTGTGTGGGGGGGGGTGGCTTCAGATAAAGAGTGAGGTGTCTATATTTGAGGGACTTTAGCATAATTGAGATATACATGGTCAATAGTGTGTTCACTCAAGGTTGATCAATTTGTTTCATAGTTTGGACTATGAGATAAATATACTTTTGAACATGCGTACCAGAATTACAAACCCAAGATTGGAATTTTGGAATTCGACTCCATCATTAGCTTTTGTAATTCATTTAAACGGAGGTACATTTTTAAGCCGGGATTTCGTGATTTCAAATTCATATATCAAACCTAGAGATATACACATATGGGCATGTTCAAACTTTATAATCATCCACTTTATTTATACACATACACATTTTTGCTTTTTTCATCATATTTAGGATAAACACATTTGGAATTTCATTTGAATTGGACCATATGATGGTATTTGCTTGTAGTAGCTCAATGATCCATATTTGAATTGAATGGACAATCTAAGTTTCAAGTTGGAGACCTTGATTTTCAAAACTTGCACTTTTTTCCGTGCAAAACAAACAAATTCTCGGCCATGATATCATAGACGGACGTGCAAGAGCAGAATATAATTTCAGGTGCCAAAAGCTTTCAAACTTCCCGCTCACATCGAAATATCTCGCGCCCGAAAGTTTAGCCCTGCGATATTCCTGTTTTACCCATGCCACATGAACGGAAAAGGGCTGCTTTGGTAACTCCATTGTTTTCCCCTCTTTGCCCCCAACATTCTTCCCCAGAGCCTCTCCCCATCCCCTCCCTGACCCCCCCCCCAACCACGGTAAGCTGTCGAATCTAGTCCTCCGCCGCAGCAGTGGACCTCACACCCCGACGGATCTACCTTCCGCACCTTGGAACCCCCAACTGCCAACTCACCACTTCACCGGAGCCGCTTCAGCGACTGGCTTGTACACCGCTCCAGAACTCCTTGACCGCCATCATCGTCCACCACAGTGTAGGTCCTTCACTGACTCCATTGTCCGTCCCTTCGCTGGCCCTTCATACAAGCCCTCATCCGCCTCAACAGATCCGCCTCACCGAAGCACTGTACAACGCGCCCGCTGAAGCCTTCGTCCACTGCACCGGACCCGCTCCACGGACGCCATATTCAACTCCACCGGCCCTGCTTTACCGACATCGCAGCCTCATCAGGTTATTTCGATCTGTACTCCTTCGGTTTTTCTCTTTATCGTGCAAGTGTTCACTTACCACAGATGAGCTTTCTTGTATGTCGACAGGCGCCGCAACCGTAGCACCGGAGCCGCTTCGGCGACGGCGACAGCCGGCCCAAACTCAACCGCAACACGAGCACCATCGATGATCCTTAGCTATCAAGTATGCCAACAATACACATACGCCGTCGAGAATCAGGTACTATTATCCAACGGCCGACGCCTACGTTCACTTTCTTAGCATAAGCACCGCACCTTTGAATTTCTTCAGGGCATCATTCAGTTTTTCATGAGACGCGTTATTCTGCTTGCACCTGTAGGGCCATACTTCTGGAAGTGAACATGTTACATGTGCTAAATTACATACCAGTGCACATATAGTTAATATGCTTTAGTTTTGTCCTAAGTATTACTGTACTTCCTAGATATCACTGCCTACTATTTTACTTCTTGCATGCTATATTTATGATAATGGTGTTGTTCTGATGCCACCTGTTGGTTCCATCAGACTGCTTCATGTTCTCTATACTTAATTACACATCAGCAAACTAGCATGTGGTTCCGCTCGTTTTTGTTCGTTTTACCCTACGAGCTATTACATCACTGCTACGAGCCTCTTTTCATTAATTTTGTGTGTGTTCTTGATCTTCCCAAGTTGCATGACTAATTTGATGCTTCTATTAATTATGGAGCTGCCAACCCTATCAAGCAAAATATTTGTTCTTTTGGGGTTGGCACCTCGAACAAGCATAAAAATAGAGGCAAGCAGATATATTGTCGTGTATGCACACACCCTTCTTTCATTAGTTTAGATGAACCATTGATGATCAATTCAAACCAGTGCATGCGATTAAAATTAATTTTACCTAAATAGAGGGTGCATAATAAACAACAAGAAGTAGATTTGCAACCATGGGATGCTGACGATATCTTCAAAGAACAATGCAGCATCAGCGATGCTTCACAGCAACATATGGTAAGCCAGTGTGTTTTAGTACATGTGAAATGTAATGCGTGTGGGCTACTTTCTTGGCTTGTGCCCTCAACCTGTAATCCTATAGAATAACAAATAGTTCAGTTGTCTGATTTGCTGTATTGCTTGATTCGAATGCTTGTTTGTTACTTGTTACTCTATACATGAGTTGGCCAATATGTCAGCAGTGCATGTTGTCCTATCGTAAAGAAATGCATGCCTAGTTCATTTTGAGTCCTTAACTTTTCCTCTGAACTTCATCACAAGACTGTCTTCGTAGTTTATATGAGGCCAGACTATTAAGTGCTTTCTCAGATTATTTCAACTGCTTACATGCCTTGGCAACTTAAATATAGCGGTGGTACACTCCCTTTCAAGTTTTCATCTTACCATTTTAATTTCTTTTCGGCTGATGCTGCTTCGAACCATTTAAATATAGCTTGCCAAGCTCAGTAATAATTCGTATGTCGTTTACCATGTAAGCTTACTGCCTGGATCATGCGATAACTATATCTTACTTATGTCCAGCGGAAACCTTTCAGGATGCCGTTCACACTAGGACACAATGTACAACCCCAGAATCTATTTGTGGAAGCAGTGCGCCATCCATGTTACCAGATGGTAGCAGTTCAGAGGCAACACCGTGGGAGAGCAGGCTGAGCACAAATATTATAGTTCTTGAGGCTCTACTAGAGGCAGAAAGAGATGGTGTGGCTGCCATGAATATGGTAATTTCGATCTTGAAGCTGGAAATTACGCAATTAGCTGCACGCATTATGCAAGAAACCCAAGAATTGGAGGAAGTAAGAATGTTGCATTTGAAGACGGAGGAGGTCCTGCTGCTTCTGCTATCTGAAGCCCAGGGTAATCCCAGTTCATCTTTAGATAGCAGTTGAAATTGTCTTTATATTATTGTACTTGCATGTGGTGTCTTGTCTCTGAATGGATTATGTTGTAAGACCCCCTATGTTGTCCATGTGTTGTAATGATCCGAATTTTTTAGGCGAGGTAATCCTCAATACTTGTATGATTGACATAAGGTGAACTATATTTCGTGTGAGCATATTGTATTGGATGAAATAACTGTTTGACTCAAAGTGTATCCGACCTACTGAATTCAAAGATCACAGCATTTCTAAATCATATTCATATATAAAGGTGGAATAAATCTTTGTTGTGGTTTTGAAGAAATAAATAACAAAACATAGAATTATCTGTGGATATTCGTAATCGAATAAAAATTGGATTTGGATTTAGTTGCCAAGGCCCAGGGCAAACGTGAATGGTAATTCTCCCATGTTTTGCACGAAGTGGCTAAACACCCACTATCATTTGTGGGCTGCCCGAAGCAAGTGTTTGCGAGATGGAAATTACTGTCTACCCTGACTCTTGACATCCTTATCGACCGGATTAACACTGCTGTTCACAGGGGTAGACTAGTAACTTCAATCAGACGTGACACGACGACCTCTGAGCCCATTCAGACATGGTGGGCGCCAAACGTGGTCGGCAAAACACATTTGATTCAAGCTCGTCCTAAAGACATGTGTCTCTCCCTCCATTTCCCCATTCATCCACGGTGGGCGGCAAAACAAACTCTCCTCGCCCGAAATCGATGCAGGCTAATATTTTAAATAGGGGCAGATGTGTAACTTCCCTCAGACATGACACAACCGCCCTACCTGTCAGCCCTGTTCATACACCGTGGGCGCCAAAACACCCCCTCCTCTCCTGAAATCCTTACTGGCAAATATTTGGGAGATGCGAGATTACCGTCGTATCCCCAACTGACGTGATGTCCGAAATTTTAAACAAGGGATAAGTTCGTAACTTTGCCACATTTCAGACAAGCACGTCCCGAAGTTTGAGATCCCCCCCCCCCCACTACAAAAAAAGACACATCCGTGACATTTTGGGGCGAACGAAACTTTTTTCTCTCATACTTATGACACTTATATGACAATAATTGTGACAAAACACGGTATCATCATAGATGTGGTGGGGTCCTAATTCTATGACAAAAAATCATGACAGAAAATGAGATTTTCGTCCTGGGCGGGCCGGAGACGCAGCTGCATGACATTCTTTGGGCCGTCCATGATGGAAAAAACCATGGTAGAAGCAAGGGCGAGGAAAATATCGGGGTGTTCCCGGTTACGGTGGGTGGTCGGGCCGAGCGATGCGTGTTTCTCTCGTACACGCACGCGCGTGGGTGCGAGGCGTTGGGCTCTAACTGAACCCGAGCGAGGTGTTGGGCTCTAACTGAACCCGAGCGATCGCACTTCAGGCTACGCGTTACTGAACCCGAGTGGTCGATCGATGGCTGTTAACTGAACCCGGTCGAGCGATTCCTTCGCTACTGCTGCTAACTGAAGCCGATCGATGCTGCCTCTGCATGAACAGTGAGTGTTGCTGGGGGGG
>LR738714.1:481820370-481887695 GCA_902687465.1 Secale cereale
GGCTGAACAGGACCCCGTGGTGTTGCCTCTGCATGAACAGGACCCCGTTCGATCGAGCCGGTTGGGGCTGCATGAACAGGACCCCGTGGAGGGCTGCATGAACAGGACCACCCCGTGGAGGGCTGCATGAATATTAGATGGTGGAGGGCTGGATGAACAGTAGCCCGTGGAGGGGTGGCTGAACAGGAGCTCGTGGAGAGGGCTAGTTGAACAGTAGCCGGTAGAGTAGCGCGCGGTGGAGGCTGAACAGTCGCAGGTGGAGGCTGGAGGAGGTCGACGGTGGATGAACAGTACCCCGTGGAGGCTGTAGGGGGTCGACGGTGGTGATGAACAGTATCCCGTGGAGTCCCGTTTTGCGGTACGCTATACCCCTTCTGATGAACAGGACCCCCGTTTCGACCGTAGTGCTCCAACACAAGTTCGTTTCCTCCGTTTTGCGGTACGCCACACCCCTCCCGATCAACAGGACCCCCGTTTCGACCGTAGCGCTCCAACACAAGTCCGTTTCCTCCGTTTTGCGGTACGCCACATCCCTCCCGATCAACAGGACCCCCATTTCGACCGTAGGAGGTCCGTTTTCTTCCGTTTTGCGGTATGCCAGATCCCTCCCGATGAACAGGATCCCGTTTCGAATGTGGTCGTTCGAACACAAAGCCGTTTCCTCCGTTCTGCGGTACGCCAGGCCTCGTTTCCATCGGTTGTTCCGTCCAAGCCCTCCCGATGAACACGACGACGCATTCCGTTCTGACCCAGCCGGTTGGCTCCCCATGAACACGACGGCGACGTTGTTTCTCCGTTTCGACCCAACCATGTACACACGAGCCCTGGTCGTACGTATGCGCGAGTAGGCGTTCGGGACCCTGCTCGTTCGTACGTGGCCGTATTTTCTTTCTTGGACACTGACCGTTGTACGTACGTGTACATGCTACGTGCGCGCCTCTACATCAACCAGTATGTATGTACACGTTCGAGACCAGAATGACAACACTACGTACGCTTCGACTAGGTGGGTCCCGACTGTCAGGCACTTCCTTGCCTGCGAAGATGTAGCTGGTGGGTCCCAGCAGTCAGGGGGCGAATCGTTTTTTTATTGCTCGGACGCACTTCCTTGCGAGCGAAGATGTAGCTGGTGGGTCCCAACACTTAGGGGGAAACATTTTTTTTACGAAATACGGTGGCCCGTCCGGTGGGTCCCTGATGTCAGGTGGAGGAATAATTATTTTGCGCGTAATAAGGAGGCACTTCCTTGCTGCGATTGTGGACCCAGCTGTCAGCCTCTCCACGTACAGTACTCTTCCGATGGAAGTCGTTCCTTGACCAAGTTGACCACGCCGCGCCAAGAGCACCAGGGCGGTGGACGACGGCGAGGCCTAGGAAGGGGACGACGCGGAGCCGAGGAAGACGCGGCAGTGGAAGCCCGCGCAGAGAGGAGTTCAAGGGTTCACTGGTTCGGCTGCGGTGTGCGGCTGCCGTCGCCGCAGGCCTGGACCAGCGGTGGGAATAGTAGGGGCGGTGAGGCCTTCGTGGCAGCATAGCCGGCCACGGGAGGCAGGAGCATGCGGCACGACCGGCGCTGCTTTGTGCGGCTGGAGCAACAAGACCAGAGGTTGAAGAAGCACTACGGCCGTTGGATGGACATCGTACGGTCACTGGAGCTAGAATCGTTCATATTGACTAAGTTGACAAAGCACTCCGTCCCCGTCAACTTAGTAGGCCCACAAGTCAGCCTCCCACCAAGGTGGGTCCTAACCAATAGGTGGAGAATTGATTTTTTTTGTGCGTAATAAGGAGGCGCTTCCAGTGGGTCCGAGCTGACAGCGGGGGGAACGTTTTTTTCGCGCAATACGGTGGTCCGTCCGCTGGGTCCCAGCGGTCAGGGGGGGAAACGTTTTTTTTCGCGAAATACGGTGGCCCGTCCGGTGGGTCCCTTTTGTCAGGTGGAGGAATCATTATTTTCCGCGTAATAAGGAGGCACTTCCTTTCTACTGTCATGGACCCAGCTGTCAGCCTCTCCACGTACAGTCCACGTCCGATGGAAGCCATTCCTTGACCACGTTGACCATGCCGCGCCAAGAGCACTAGTGTGGTGGAGGACGGCGAGGCCTAGGAAGGGGACGACGCGGAGCCGGGGAAGACGCGGCAGTGGATGCCCACGCGTAGAGGAGTATGAGGGTTCACTGGTTCGCTGCGGTGTGAGGCTGCCGTCGTCGCAGAATAACAGGGGGTGTGGGTGAGTACAGGGATGGCCTAGCCAGCGGTGGGAGTAGTATGGGACGGTGAGGCCTCCGCTGCATCGCAGCCAGCCACGGGAGGCAGGAGCACGAGGCACGACCGGCGCTGGTTTGGGCGGCTGGAGCAAGAAGACCAGCGGTTGAAGAAGCACTATGGCCGTTGGATGGACATCGTACCGTCACTGGAGCTAGAATCATGCATATTGACTAAGTTGACAAAGCCCTCCGTCCCCGTAAACTTGGTAGGCCCACAAGTCATCCTGCCACTATACTGGGTCCCAGCTAGCAGGGGGAGTATTCATTTTTTTGTGCATAATAAGGAGGCACTTCCTTGCGTGCGAAGATATAGCTGGTGGGTCCAAGCTGTCATCGGTGGTAACGTTTTTTTCGCGAAATACAGAGGCCTTTTCGGTGGGTTCCAGATGTCAGGTGGAGGAATCATTATTTTGCGCGTAATACGGAGGCATTTCCTTGCGTGCGGCCGTGGACCCAGCTGTCAGCCTCTCCACGTACATTCCATTTCAGATGCATGTCGGTCGTTGACCACGTTGACCAGGCCACGCTGAGAGCACCAGGGCGGTGGACGACGGCGAGGCCTAGGAAGGGAACGACACGGAGGCAGGGAAGACTCGGCAGTTGTTTCCCATGCGGAGGGGAGTACGACTGTACGAGGGTTCACTGGTTCGTTTGCCGTCGCTGGAGAATAACAGCAGGTGTGGGTGAGTAGAGGGATGGCTAGGCCAGTGATGGGAGTACTGTGGGGCGGTGAGGCCTGCGCGGCAACACAGCCGGCCATGGGGAGGAGGGAGCAGGCAGTCCCGTCGGTGCTTGTTTAAGCGGCTGGAGCAGGAAGAGCACAGATTGAAGAAGCACGACGGCCGTTGGACGGACATCCAACAGTCACTACTTGTGCGTTAACCTTTTTTTTTAGGAAAGCCCCAAATCTGTGGAAAACATCATATAGTCCATATGTCATTATTTCTAATAATTTACAGCCATTTGCTAATTCTTTAGGTTTTTTTTGGAGCCAATATTATTTTTGTTAGTATTACAGCCCATATTGTGGCCACGGATAAAAAATTATATAAAATTTTGCATATTTCGGTGCGGTCCGAACTATTTTTAATCCCGAAATTTCGAGTCACATTCAAACTGATTTTAGAAATAAATGTATATCAATATAAAATCCAACAAATTGTCCAGGCATAAAAATCAATGCAATTTAAAATCTCGAAATGAAAAAAAGAAATTTGAAACTAATTGCCGGTTTATGTGTTTTAAAAATGTACAACCCATTTCTCATTACTGATAGGCCATTTTCTCGGCCAGCCGAATGAAGCTCTCCTCGTCTTGAAAGATTTGCAGCCCAACACGCCTGACAAAGCGACTTACTTGGCAAATTACCAAAAATTTGGGTTGTGGCCGTGGACCCAGCTGTCAACTTCTCCACGTACAGTACTCTTCCGATGGAAGTCGGTCGTTGACCACATTGACCACGCCACGCCGAGAGCACCAAGGCGGTGGACGACGGCAAGGCCTAGGAAGGGGATGACGCGAAGCCAGGGAAGACGCGGCAGTGGATGCCCACGCGGAGAGGAGTACGAGGGTTCACTGGTTCGGCTGCGGTGTGAGACTGCCGTCGCCAAAGAATAACAGGGGGTGTGGGTGAGTGGAGCGATTGCCTCGCCAGCGGTGGGAGTAGTATGGGGGCGATGAGGCCTCCGCGGCAACATAGCCGGCCACGAGAGGCAGGAGCAGGCGGCACGACCGGCGCTGGTTTGGGCGGCTGGAGTAAGAAGACCAGAGGTTGAAGAAGCACTACGGTCGTTGGATGGACATCATACGGTCACTGGAGTTAGAATCGTTCATATTGACTAAGTTGACAAAGCACTCCGTCCCCATCAACTTAGTAGGCCCACAAGTCAGCCTCCCATTGTGGTGGGTCCCAACTAGCAGGGGGTATTCATTTTTGTGTGCGTAATAAGGAGGCACTTCCTTGCATGCGAAGATATAGCTGGTGGGTCTGACCTGTCGGCGGTGGGAACATTTTTTCGCGAAATACAGAGGCCCTTTCGGTGGGTCCCAGCTGTCAGGTGGAGGAATCATTATTTTGCGCGTAATAAGGAGGCATCTCCTTGCATGCGGCCGTGGACCCAGCTGTCAGCCTCTCCACGCACAGTCTACTTTCGATGGTGTCATTTGTTGACCACTCCGCGCCGAGCGCATCCAAGGTGGTGAACGACGGCGAGGCCCTTGACAGCAACGAGCCGGAGATGGGAAGACGTGGGAGTAGAGTCGCAGACGGAGAGGTGTACAAGGGTTAACTGGTTCTGGTGCGGTGTGGTTCGGCAGTCGGTGGAGAAGAATAAGAGGTGTGGAGGGGTGGAGGGATGGCCTGGCCAGCGATGGAGTAGCGCTTCACAGCGAAGCGTGCTAAGCAGAGCTGCTAGCAGGAGGAGGCGTGCACAGGTGGTCCCGACGGTGCTGGAGGAAGAAGATGAGAGATTGAAGATGGATGCCGGTTGTTGGATGTAAATCCAACGGCTAACGATGTCCGAATCATTTGTTGACTAAGTTGACAACGACTTGCATTGGGTTCGGCCTATTGGCCCACATTTCAGCCTCCAAAATGTGGCACGTATTCAACCCATTTTTTCAGAATTTCCAGTCTTTTTTTGCGGGGTAGAATTTATAGTCCATTTGATCTTTCTTTTTTTGAATTACAGTCCATTAGCTGGGCCGGGTGAACCAATAATGTAGCGTCCATGCGGCCCATTTATGTTTTTCCTAAAAAATTACAGGCCATTTGCACTTTCTCGAAATACATGATTTTGCTGGGTGGATTCTAATTATAATGTTGAGGTGAGCGCAGCAATGTTATCAAAAAATAAACAGGGAATGAGCATTTTGTTATATATATATATATATATATATATATATATATATATATATATATATATATATATATATATATATATATATAATAAGTGATTTATTATTACATTGGTCCTTAAATCTTACCAAGCTTTTGTACACAATCACCATGATTTTCGTTGCCAAAACAAATCCAGGATTTTATTGTTAAGAAATCATTTTTATAAGTTAACAAGATGTGGGATATTGTTTTCTTACATATGTAAGTATCTGTTAAATATATGATGACAATAACAATAATATATAATAACATACAAAATAATTTAAATATATATAATATAGTTAGAAGGGAAACATAAGTTGGACCAAGCGTTCCTATTCTTATATAGAAAAATAGAACACACCTCTACGTTTTCTTCAAAAAAAAACATAAATTGGGCTGTTGATGTTTCAAGAAAAATAAAACCTCGGATGGGAGGTCCATAGGCCGGTCAGCCTATGGACCTCTCATCCGAGGTCGTGGGCTGCGCATGTTAAAAAAGAAAGACTAGATGAGGCAGCCCAAAACCCAGCTGATACTTGATGCCCCAGTGATAATAAATGGTACATGCCAGCTCCCCGGCTTCATTGTGAATTTATCTCCTATAGTAACTACGTTGAAGCACCTAAAAAAATGTAACTATGTTGACGAACCCGTGGGCCCCAATGTCAGTATAGCATTAGGAGGAAGTATTTTTTCGATGAGGAACTTGCTTGCGTACGGCCATAGACCTGGTGGGTCTCGACTGTCCGCCTCTCCACGTACAGTCCTCTCCAGATTCCTCTCATTTGTTCAGCATGTTCACAACGGCAGACTGCAGCATCGCGGCGAGCGCACAAAGGTGCAGGAGGAGATCCGACCACCTGAGGAAGTGCCTTATTAGTAACGAAACAACTGAACTAGCCCAGTGGCCGAGTGACACTACCCGACAGTTGTTCCGCTCGGGTTCGATTCCACCTGTGCAGAGAAAATATCTCAAAATTTTTTGCCTCTGCCTTTATTGACATGTGGATCCCAATTGTCATCTACGCACACCACTTCCTACACTTGCCAAAACTTCGTCCCTCGTTTTCTCTGTTTTTCGCACACTCAACATTGTGTGGGCATTTTGAAAATAGCATATCTTTTTGACTGTGCATCATATGAAGATGTGCTATGCATGAATGTTGATCAGCATGATGTTAACTGGCTGGTAGTTCCAGTTTCGACCATGAATAAAACTTCTAGCATGATGTTAACACTGTTTGAAAAGGCCGTGTTAATATAAATGATTTGCCTCTGAAAGTTGCAGTTTCTTATCTGAAACTGAACTTGGAGTTTCTTATACTGAAACTTGCAGTTTCTTCTCCGAGAATCACATTGTCTGCACTTTTATACTCCTATGAAACTACATTTTTTAAGTGCTAAAAATAGATCTCTAGAATTAATAAAATACTTCATATGCTCAATACTGCAAATCTGAAATTCAAAAGACATTCGTATCTGAAAGTACTCTCAAAATACACAACACGAAACACAATTCACAACCTGCAAATACTAACAACCCTAAGCTCCTCCTGACAATTCACAACCTGCCCGACTATTGGTCTGGGGGGGGAATCTCTCCTATTCCTCGGCGGCAGACAGCCGCCCCGTGATACGATGAGAACGGCGAGGGAGAGCATGGCGGGGAAGCGTCGTCGGGACAACTGTTTTTCTCCTCTTGCAGTTGGGTTTGGTCAACGAAGACTCCACCGGCTCGCTCTGGCACGACACCGTCACAAACCGCACCCTGTAGATGCTCAATCCTTCAATCTCTGGTGGATGCTCCATCTGGGATCGATACTCCACAATGAGCGCCACACATCCCAGTGATGGTGGTGGATGCCAATGCTTAGATGGAGCAGGGTTGGTGTCGGTAATTTTTACTTGGCACCTCTCACTCTGCATATATGCCGGTTCCATCCGTACATTTGTGCAGTTCCACCAAAATGCAGCTGAATAACCCTGTTTGCACAGATAATGAAAAGGCATGATTAGATTATAGTGGCACTAGTTGATGAAACATAGACTAATAAACAAAAGAAAATATTACATCATACTGGAAATTGACCCAAGTCTCCCCGATACACCTTCTGCCAGTGATGAACATCAGTGTACATCGGTAGTACAAGGAGGGGCCTTGAGACATTCAAATCTCTATTTTTGTGCAGATCAACTAAAATTAAGCGCCCTAGTTTGCAAAAATGCTTAAACATTAGCAATGGGACTAGTTGATAAAACATACATTAACAAAGAGAAGCACTTTCTTTATCTACATTGAAAATGAAATGATAGAGAGGACACTCGCTCTATTTTAAGTTTTTAACTGTATTATTACTTCATTTTATTAGTGACACTAGGGTCGAGCAGGTGGCAAACGAGGTGTACCGTGCGTCGCAAGGATGAAGGTCGGGGGTGCTTAGACTGGGATGCTGAAGCTGGCTCTTTTAGTCCCTATCTCCCCCCTGATGTTTCTGTGGTAGCATTTGGGTTGTAATCCAAACTTGGTCGAGCTAGTGCTGCGTCCCCCTACCTGCCTAGATTATGTGGCGAATTTGTCTCCTGCTAGTACTCGGTCCGTTCTAGTAGTAGTTGCATAACTGCCCATTTACACTGAGATGTTGTCAGATAATGGTTCTCTATGGTTGGGTTTCTTTAATGAAATCGGAGGGAACCCCCTCTTTCGATATATAAAAAAACAGTGGCACTAGCGGTGCCAAAACATTGCCTCAAATTAATAGTGCCACTAGATTAAGGTGCAAAATAATAACACTACTGCTTTATCATGGCAGTGCCAAAACAGTAGCACAAGAGTAGGATCAACATGCAGGATCTATGGCAAACGGTCAGACCAAAAAGGAACATACCTCGTGATGGGAACCATATCTGCAGTCAACACCATCGTAGAAGGGATGACACCAGTCAGCAACATGGATGATTCAATTCATGGGACCTTTTGGTGCAGTTCACCTAAAATGAAGCAATTTCCCATGAGCTAGCAACTTCTTCTTCTTCTTCTTCTTCTTTTAAGAAAAGGGCTCTAGCCCCAGTTCCATTTCCATCAGAAAACGAAAAGAAGCAACTTATATTAATGGGAAATTTAGCAGCATTTGAAAAAAAGTGCCATTGATTCATATTACTTGAGGCATTACATTGAAAACAACATTGGTTTAACGTGTCCTTACTTTTAACAGTGTGACCGCTACATTTTACTAGTGGCATTACATAAGAGCGGCTCGGGGCAACAAACATCAGAAGAGGATATCTGGGTTGGTCCCATTTTTGTTCGGTATATAGCCACCTTATACTGTGTGAGGCTAGCAAATCTACTGCTGGACTTACTCTGTTGACTTGTCCCCCAGTCCCCACTTTCTTTCCTTTTTCAACCAATAGATCGGGTTTATATTGAGTTTGTATTGCATTCCCTTTATTTCCCTATTAGACCTAGAGACCAGTTGGATAGCCAGTCTCTGCTACTTTTCGCCCCCATTATTTCCTCTTTCGACCAAGTCCTAGATTCAGGTAACAAATCTTCCCCCACCCCCACCCCCTCTCTTCCTTGTTTGAACCAAGTACTACTAGATTCGAGTGCATGAAGTAGTTTTACCTCTTAACAGTAAAAAGTTAGGTGGTTTTCGAACAGGCGATCGATCCTATCTACACGAGGGGGCCTGAGAAATAGTAAAGGATACAAATGCAGCGACGTCACGAGCTCGGGAAGTAGAGCAAGGCCGGTTTCGAAGGAAGTTATACTTGAGGGTCGTCGGGATGTCGCTAGGTGGGCGCCGGGAGGCCCGATCTGCCCACACTACGGCAACGAGGAAGAAGGGGTGGGAGTCCCTCCCTCGCCAGCGATGCTTGGGAGAGAATGGCAAGGCATGCTGATTGGGACACGCCGACAGTGGGTAAGAGCCGTCATCGTGGACGACCGCGTGAACGGTGCACCTTCTCACCTTCCCCGACGGAGAGGATCCGGCTGGATCTGTGAGCAGCGATGAGTAGAGAGAGAGAGTGTGGCCACCACTATCGTGTTTAGATCTGGAGAGGACGAGACAGTGTGAAGAGAGCAACACTAGCAAGCAAGCGCGGAGGCTCCTACCTATATAGTGGAGTACTAGTTTTCTTTGTCTACCGGCCGGAGCCGGCTTGACCTCGGCAATGACTATCGAGAAGTCTTCATGCACGTGCCCCGGAGGTGCAGTTGTCATCATTTTGATCTGAAGCACTGGATTATAACATATAACACGAAAAAATGCTACATGACAAGAAATCATAACCTCACTGCCCAAAGGAGACAAGATGAATCCCGACGGACAAACTAGACGAGGATCAAAGCTCAAATTAAAGATAAACTCGTAGAAAAGGGGTCCGTCGATAGATGTCCTAATTAACATAGCCGGCTTGACCTAGATGGCAGCCGAGTAGTCTTCGTGCATGTGCCCCCAATGACTAGCCCAACTCAGTTGTCGCTGTTTAACCCTCGTAGTGATCCGAAGCACATGACACCTAATTTTGTGAGATGACAAGAAACCTTTTTTATATTTCTCACCAGAACTACAGCCATGTACAACACAGCCTGCATGATATGTAGACGATAGCCAATCCAGGCGTGTCGGCTGGAGTCTGGTCACATGCATGGACGAACTGATCTTTTGTGTCTTGCAGGGATCATCCAGGTACCAACATATGTACTTCTATTAACTCACCCGACTTTCGGGGCCAGGGAGTGTGCCTATGGTCAGTTCTCAATTGCGGTGCCACACGTGTGTGCAAAAGCAGTATGACACGCGTTCCATTTGGAGAGGGGCGTGCCAGACTGACCAACCGTTTGGGGTGCAACACGAACGCGATGGGCGTGATGTATACTCGGTACATGTGTACCGCTGTTTTCTTGAGGCTTTGCTCCATGGCGCAATCCATGGATACAAAACTACTATACTGTACTATTTAAAAGTCGAGGGTGGGGCTTTTCCCGCGTGGTAGGCGGGGCAATTCCGCCTAGTCGGTTCGACAGAGACGCGAGAAGATGAGGGATTAGGCTGCTGCAAACGTAGGGCTGTGTGATTTGACAGTGAGTTACTGCTGGACAGGTGGGCCCGGTGATTTGACTTGCCATTATCATTTTAACTGCCAAGCCGGATTCCTGACCACCTCCATACAGGTGCCTTAACCGATGCTCCACCATGTAGAGCCTGGCTCTTGCTTGAGAGCCCACTCCTCCACTTTTTCCTTGCCTCTTTCCCCCACATATGCAAACCCTAAACCCCACATATGCAAAAATGCCATGTAAAGCGGGCTTATAGCCCACTATTGTACTTGATCCTACAGGTGCTAAGCCTGCCACATAGGCATAAAGTCTGATGTGCCAAGTTAATTAAGAAGAGAGAGACTAGCTTGGTGACCCCAGGAAGAAACGGTGATAAGCGCGTGTACCTAGATGAAGCAAACTTAGTAACAAAAAACTAAGCACCTATGCATTGGGGACTTGAGTTGCTAAGCCATTTAATGCCCGTAGCACCTCATCTAAGCACCATTTCATTGGAAGAGGTATGTGACACCCCGAGACCGGTGCGTCAGGTGTCAGCCAGTTATTCGTCATTGTTGCCATGTCATCTGCTTGCGTGTTGCATCTTGCCATTTCATCATGTGTGTTGCATCATCAAGTTTTCAAAACTTGCATCTGTCTGAGTCCGCCCGTCCTCTCCGTTGTCCGTTCTGAGCCCACACACACTTGCACGCGCCCGCGGCACCTCCGAATATTTATTTTATGAGTGGACGGAGAATGTTCTCAGAATGAGTTGAAACTTGGCGTGTGGTCTTATTATAGCATAGGTAGACCACTTGTCAATTTTCATCGCATTCGGAGTTCGTTTGATAGCCCAACGGTGTGGTCAATTTTCGTTGCCTTGCTTGTCTTGTGTTGCTCATATCTTCTAGGCCGTGGCTCCGAATTAAACAAACTTTATATGAAACTTGACTATAATTTCGTGTAGATCATCATGGTTCATGTTAACTTGCTGTTTAACAACTTTAACTTAAGGTTTGTTCAGATCTGGACCCATTTGAAATTATGCATATGAGGACTTACCGGTTTTATTATATGTTGATTCCGGCCTCATTTAAACTTGTTGGGTGATGTTGTTCTTGTGTGCTTCATACCTTGCCATGTATTGCATCATATATAGACTTGTCTTGCATCATACTTGGTTGAGCATATTGTCATGTCTTGTGTGGTGTGTTTACCGTGTTGCTTGCTTCTTCTCGTTAGTGCTTGTTCCGTTGCGATCGTGAGGATTCGTTCGTCTACCCGTTGCTCGTCTTCAAGGCTTCTTCTCCGTCTTCTTCATGTACCCGTTCTTCTTCCTTGTGGGATCTCAGGCAAGATGACCATCACCTTGGATACCTTTACTATCACTGCCATGCTTAGTTGTCTCGATGCTATCGTTATATGTCACGCTACCCATCATTTATTGTCAGCCCTCTCCTTGTTGCCATGAACCTCTAACCTTTGACACCTTCCTAGCAAACCGTTGTTTAGCTATGTTACCCGCTTGCTCAGCCCCTCTTATAGCGTTGTTAGTTGCAGGTAAAGATGAAGATTGTTCCATGTTGGAACTTGATGCTTTGGGAATATCACAATATCTATTATTATTATTAACACACCTATATACTTGGCAATGGGTGGAAGGCTTGGCCTTTTGCTCGGTGTTTTGTTCCACTCATGCCACCTTAGGAGCCGATAAACCGGCATTATGTTCCTTGATTTTGCGTTCCTTACACGGTTGGGTATATGGGGACCCCTTGATAGTTCGTCTTTGAATAAAACTCCTCCAGCAAGGCCCAACATTGGTTTTAATTTGCTTCATAATAACAAATTAATTAATTAATTAAATTGCATAGGGGGTCGCGCCCTCGGGATTCTTTTCTACATAGCAGGGGGGCAGTGCTGATGGTGTTGGTCCCAAACGGGGAGCCTGGAGGGCCACCTTGGGGAAACCCGAGGGCTGGTTTTACCTATAGCATCACCCATCAGGTCGTGGCGTGAGACGAGATACGCGCAGCTACTATCTGGGTGTCGACACACCGGGAGGTCTTGCTGGACTTGTTTTACCATGGTTGAAATGTCTTGTGCACCGGGATACCGAGCCTGATCGGATTGTCCCTAAGATAAGAGGTAATATTATTATTACTTCTATTGATCGTGAGAGCTTGTGATGGGCTAAGTTGGGACACCCCTGCAGGGTTATGATCTTTCGAAAGCCGTGCCCGCGGTTATGTGGCAGATTGGAATTTGTTAATGTCCGGTTGTAGAAAACTTGACAGAGGATCCGAAGTAAAACACACAACGGTGTGAGTAACCGTGACTGTCTCTTTTCACTTTGAGAAGAGAACACGATGGGGTTATGTTTGACTCGTAGGTAGTTCATGATCTTTAGCGATCACTACTAGTTTGAGACCGTTTGCGTACATGCTCATCTTATTCTTGTACTCGTAAGTTAGCCACCATATATTGCTTAGTCGCTGCTGCAACCTCACCACTTTACCTCTCCTTACCCATTAAGCTTTGCTAGTCTTGTTACCCATGGTTATGGGATTGCTGAGTCCTCATGGCTCACAGATACTACAACAACAGTTGCAGGTGCAGGTTTCGGATGTCTTGACGTGAGAGCGATGATCGTTGTGTTTGGAGTTCTTTCTTCTTCTTCTTCTTCAGTCTTGGGTTAGGTTCCGGGTCGGCAGCCTGGGATAGCAGATGGATGTCGTTGTGCTTTTCATGTTTGTATCCATAGTGGGATACCTTGTATTGATGTTGTTGTATTCATGTGACTTGTATGTATTGTTGTATCCCCCATGTATGTATGTAATGGTACGATGTAATGATATCCATCTTGCTAAGCGCCCGAAATGCGGTTATGCCCCAATCACATAAATGTCACATGATCGGGATAGAATCGCATCTTGGGCTGACAAGGTCACTCCTTGGCAGATGCAATAAATACTACGAAGAAAGAGATAGAGAGAAGTAAACAAAAAATACTCTTATAGCCAACCTTATAGCTAACCTTGATGACTATGTATGACATGCCAACATCAGATAGCCTAACGCACCATGTTAAATCTCCAAGGGCACGACCATGCGAGCAAGGCAACTGTCGTGGTAGGCGCGACCATGATATGGGCTGGTGACAGCCCTTGGATCCGAGATCGAACGATCGCATGCTAAGTTGTTGAAAATTTGCAGAATAACCCTCCAGGATAGGATATTCACCCATAGGTCTAGAATCACGCCATGCAACCATTCGATCTCAGATCCAAGGGCTCTCGGAAGGCCGTATCAGGGGAGAATGGAAAGCTTCGTATCTCCTGTAATTTTCCCGACGCTTGACATGACATTGAAAGCCATTTAATTGGGCGTCGAGTAGACATGACATCTAATTGGACCCCCATAGTACTATGCATGAATCCATTTATCCACCAGGCAAGCCACTACCCTACCATTCGCATGCGCCCCCCACTTGACATAAACCGCTCCTAGTCGTCCCGTCCTTTGACATTACGGTAGTTCCACTAATCCTAACCCTCCTCCCAAATCCATGGCGTCCCAAATCTCCATGATTCGCGGTGAGTACAAGGTTAGAACCATCACCGGTGATGAGTTCGATGTCATCTACACCCGTTCTTCTGCAATGGTGAAAGAATGCCTTTCTCGCTTCAAACGCATGTTCGAAAACACAAATGATGAGTGGGTCGCTGGGCTAGATGTTGAGTACACCACAGTTCTGGGAAGCGAGAAGAAACTAAAGGAGGCAGAGAAGAAGAAGCCCGCCGTGATCCAGGTTTGCGTGCATGACTTATGCTTGGTCTACCATATATGACATGCCGATGTTGAGTGCGAGGAATTTAAGAACTTCCTCAAGGGCGACCAAGTCAAATTCGTTACTGTAGACTTTAGGAACGACAAGGAAATCCTGGGTCGGATAGGCCTAGTTGTAGGCCAGCCCTTTGATCTCCAGAAGGAGCGCCTGGTGTCCTCCTCTCAGCCTTCAATGCTGACCCTGGCAGGAGCCATGGTTCATCCTATGTACGGTGAACTAAAGAAACCTCCACACACGTTTCATCGTGCATGGCAGTGGACTGTACTAGATATAGACCACATCCACTACGCTGCAATGGATGGCTACCTTTGTTTCAATATCTACAAGGATTGGATGAAGAGCAAGAGCCAAGTGTGCGGTTCAAGCAAAGAAGTATCTCCCAAGAGGAAGAGGGACAAGGACGAAGTCGAGGACGTGGACGAGGACTCCGAGTAAGGTGGCAGTGTCGTTTCTCATGGTGGTTCTAATGCAGTGTCTACCGGATTAGTTGCTTAGTTTAATTTCTGGTGTGCTTAGTTTTATTTGAGGGGTGTGTTGTGCTGAGCCCCCAGCAGAACTATGTTATGTTTCTTCTTGTTATATTTCGTACATTTCATCTTTTAGTTGGTATAGTACTACCACTCGTTTCTTGACATTACATACGTACAATATATATATATGGCCAACATCATATAGCCAGTAGTTTAGTTGTCAAAGAATTTCAGGGTGCTTAGTTTTGTCAAAGAATTCCAGGGTGCTTAGTTTTATTTGAGGGGTGTGTTGTGCTGGACACCATTAACTTATCATTGTGAGAATCTGCTTATTTTTGTCATGTAACATGGTCAACGGGTTTGACGTCAAAATAACAATGTCTAATGGCATTTCTGAGCAAACATCTAACTTAACGATGTCATTTTTTAGATATCTAATTGCATTTTTGAGCAGGTATCTCACGGATCAATGGCATTTTTTGAGTAGTTGTAACTTCTAGTGGCAAAACTAAGTAGTGATACACAACTAGTGGCATAAATAATAAGAACCCAAGAATTAAGTAGGGCTAATTTCTTTATTTCTTTATACCTTTGTGTGCGAAACAATATACGTTGCCTCCCGCTAGATTTTCTTTACAGAGGCAACATAGAACTATATGAGTGACCTGTTAAATTTTGGAATTATTCCGGGTTCGTTTGGCCTTTTTATACATTAATTGAGTTTCGGATCATTTAATGTGCATAATTCAAATTTGAACTACAAGCACATGCTCCCGTGCACCAAAGTTGACTGAAAAATCACATGTGTGTCCTCGGGTGAATTTATAGGTCTCATGCAAGAAATGGGAATGAAATTCAAACATCTGGGCTTCGTGGTTCGGCTGAGAATATTGAGAAGCTTGGTTTTAAAATTCTTGTAAATCCAAAACACGCCTGAAAATCATGAAACTTGGCATGGTGTCATGTCATGGTACTACCATGCTGTGGTAAAAAAATTGCAGAGTAGGAACAAGTTTTGGTATAAGTTTCTTGCAAACCGGAGCTTCTCTCAAGAAGGCTCGTGGTTCTGAGAGAGAACGTGTCACCTTTGTGTGCATAATTCAAATTTTAAATACAAGCACATGCTCCAGTGCACCAAAGCTGGTTAAAAAATCACATGAGTGTCCCCGGGTAAATTTCTAGGTCCCACGCCAGAAATGGGAATGAAATTCAAACATCTGAGTGTCATGGCTCGGCTAGAAACATTGAGAAACTTGGTTTTTTAAATCCTGTAAATCCGAAACACGCATGAAAATCATGAAACTTGGCTTGGTGCCATGCCATGGCACTAACATGCTGTGGTAATTTTGCTGTCCGATTTGCGAAGGCGCACACATTAACAATCAACAAAGTCATTTTGGAACAAGTGCTATCACATTACAATCGGAAACACAAGTATTATTGAAACCGTGGACATTCAGTTACCATTTACGTGCCGCCACGCGTACCCTTTTTTTATTAGCTAGGAGGCGCCGTGCAGGGTAGCTATTTCAGTACGGGGGGCGTGCGACCAGACCCCTGCGCATGCTTATTGGGAGGAGAGCCCGTTGACCTCCATCTGCCGTCCACCTCTCTCCCAAGGTCTCCATTAATGGCGCCCGAGCCTCTGTTTAATGGCGTGGCAATGTCTCAATCGACTGAGATTTAAGAGAGAAAAAGGAAATTATGAAAAGAAAATTTTGCACGGATCTTGATGTAAGATCCGACGGACCTATATAGCATCTACTACGACTTATAGCAAGACTGATGAATATATATAAGGACGACGAGAGTGGATAATAATTGTCTTACATAATTAGGAAGATAATTAGAAAAGCCACATGCCGCTATGCCCGAAATACACAAGGGAAAAAGAAGAAGGAAGACGCAGACAACCATCTGGTTCGTTGATCTCTACTTTCTTTATGCGCTGCAGGTCGCGGAGACTAGTTCTCGCGGCGGGCGATGATCTCTTTCATCAGTTTCATGTCCTTAATGCGCTGCTTGGCAGCATCCATGGATCCCTCCACCAGCCTGTTGCGCTCGATGCGGAGCATGGCATTCTCGTCCATAAGTTTCTTGATGATGACGCCCGTCCTCTACAACACGACAACGGTCTCCTCCTCCTGCTTCGCCCTTCCGGCGATCTTCGCCCTCAGCAGGTCGCGCTCGCCCCGGAGCTTCGCATTGCTCTCCCCTAGTTGTCAGATGACGCCGGTAGCCTCGTCCTGCATCCTCGCCCAGCCGGAGATCTGATCCATCTGGCTATGGACTATCGCATGCATGCGCCTGTAAGAGTCCTCGCCTGCATGCGAGAAATTTTCCCAGGCCGCCGCGGTGTGGCGGGACGTCCCTGCTACTTTGGCGGCGCGGTGGGACATCTCTGCTGCTTCCGCGGTGTGGCCGGACCAGTCTGCTACATCGACGGCGCGGCTGACCTCCGTGCTGCTTCGGCGGCGCGGCGGGACATCTGTGCTGCTACTGCTGCGCGGCTGGACATGTCGGCTGCTTTCGTGGCAAGGCGGGACATCTCTCGTGCTTGCTCTTCCATGCTCACCTCTCCCTGGTGGAAATCTCTCGACCCAGAACTCACGCTGGCTATGGCTTGATTGACTTGATTGTTTTTGTGGATGAGGAGTTGAGGAGGAATGTGCAGTCATCTTATAACCGAGTACTACTAATACGCTCCTAAGTGGGAAACCGTTTAGGTTGTGATTGGTGTGAACATGTTTGCAATTAAATATAGCGTGGTAGTAGTAGTAATTTGGAATGTGACGAGACGCGCTCAAAATTTATTAAAAGTCTAGAGGGTAGGGCAATCTAGCTTGGTCCTTTTCACGAGAGGCGAGGGGCCTTTGTTATTTGACGGCTCATTACTGTTGGAAGGCGGGGCCATGTGATTTTACTGCTCGTATAAATGTGTCGACGACCTGAGGAGGAGCAAAGAACCGTGCGGTATACTCAAGTTTTCCACTGGAGTACGACGGAGGAGCACGAAACAGGGCAGCCCAGTGCCATATCCTCTACTCTCTACTCTTATTATATATTACTAGCAAGAGGCAATGTTCTATTGCCGATAAAGAATTATCTAATTTTCTAGTCATCTCATTTTTAGCATTGTTCTATTCATGCCTTGCAGAGAAGGTGACACGTGCGGCGAAACACCCGAAGCAAAATAAGAAACACAGGAGCAAAAGAAGAAGGGGGATTATCATCCCAAAAAAAGAAGGAAGACCCACACACAAGTCTGGGGCGCTGCTCACACTACATGAAGGGTTGCTGGCCGCAGAGTCGTAACTGCTTCTTCATCACCTCCACGGCCTCCATCTCCTTGCGCGTCTCTGGTACTTCTCGTGCTTGCGTTGTATTCCCTCGAAGAGGAAATGGAGATGTAGCACAGTAGCGTAAGTATTTCCCTCAGTTTTTGAGAACCAAGGTATCAATCCAGTAGGAGACCAAGCGTGAGTCCCTCGCCTGCACAAACAAATAAGAACTTCGCAGCCAACGTGATAAGGGGTGGTCAATCCCTTTACGGTCACTTACGAAAGTGAGATCTGATAGAGATGATAGTTTATATTTTTGGTATTTTGGTTTATAAGAACAAAAAATAAAAGCGGTAAAAGTAAAGTAGATGTAGATTGATATGTTGAGAATAGACCCGGGGGCCATAGTGTCCTCTATTAGCTTCTCTCATGATAGCGATATTCTACGGCGGGTAAACAAATTACTGTCAAGCAATTGATAGAAAAGCAAATAATTATGAGACTATCTAGGCATGATCATTGTATATAGGCATCACGTCTGAGACAAGTAGACCGAAACGATTCTGCATCTACTACTATTACTCCACACATCAACCGCTATCCAGCATGCATCTAGTGTATTGAGTTCATAAGAACAGAGTAACGCCTTAAGCAAGATTACATGATGTAGAGGGATAAACTCAAGCAATATGACATAAACCCCATCTTTTTATCCTCTATGGCAACACTACAATACGTGCCTTGCTGCCCCTACTGTCACTTGGAAAGGACACCGCAAGATTGAACCCAAAGCAAGCACTTCTCCCATTGCAAGAACTATAGATCTAGTAGGCCAAACCAAACCAATAATTCGAAGATACTTGCAAGGATATTATGAGCACACATAAAAAGTTCAGAGAATAATCAAATATTTCTCATAGATAATCTTGATCATAAACCCACAATTCATCGGATCTCGACAAACACAACGCAAAAAGAGATTACATTGAATAGATCCCCTGGAAGACCGAGGAGAACTTTGTATTGAGATCCAGAGAGAGAGAAGAAGCCATCTAGATACTATCTATGGACCCGAAGGTCTGTGGTAAACTACTCACAACTCATGGTGAGGGCGATGATGATGATGAAGAAGAAGAAGAACTCCATGATGGATCCCCCTATGGTGGAGCTCCGGAACAGGCTCCAAGATGGGATCTCACGTGAACAGAAGGTTAAGGCGGTGGAATTAGGGTTTTCTCCCTGTTGTCGAAGGTTTCGGGGTACGTAGACTTATATAGGAGGGAGGTGGACACCGAGGGGTGCTCGGGGGCCCACGAGGCAGGGGGCACGCCCTGTGAAGGGGGGCGCCCCACCCTCGTGGACACCCCGAGGCTCCCCTGACGTGGTTCTCAAGTCCTCCGTGCGTGATTTTCTCCAAAAATATCTCTCGTGAAGGTTTCATTCCATTTGGACTCCGTTTGATATTCTTTTTCTACAAAACCCTGAAACAGGCAAAAAACAACAATCTGGACTGGGTCTTTGGGTTAGTAGGCTAGTCCCAAAAAAGATATAAAAGTGTAAGATAAAGCCCATTACGCGGGATTTCTCGACGCGAGCCTTCATCAACTGTTCCACGGCCACATTACGTACCTTGTGTGGCACCCCGGATCAAAGCGACCGGATTACCTTGCATTGCCAGCCCAGAGACCTTGTCTTCTGGCAACACACAACATCTTGGTAAAGAAAACAACCGCTTTATTGGTACTAGCGGACCATAGTTTTACATTACAATAGGTAGCGAGGCCGAGCGGCACACGCGGTGTAGCTGGACAATATGTACATTATTTAATGAACATAAAAGGCCTCAGGAATAAAACTACGCAGCAGTGGAACGAGGTCGTAGCGGAACTCCATCTCACAGGGACGCCAATGTGGACACGGGCTAGACTCAGACGGCACTCCTTTCCAGTTAAACTTTCCTGAAATCTGGCATGACATGCCAGGTCAGTACATTGAATGAACTTGCAAGCTTACAGCAAACAAAAATCATAATGACAAACAATATCATGAAAATCATTCAATTTTAAATATGCAGCAACAAACTTAGATATATATATATATATTAACAAGCTGTGCTCATGCCTTTGTAGAAATAAAACCTCGGTCTGACTTACTCATGGTGGTTAAAACTACAAACTTATTCATTTCAACAAGACATAAATCGTGACCCTTCCGGCGATCACCAACCTGACCATACTTGGTCTCAAACCATTTCGATGGCTCTTCCAACAATTCTTTACAGTACCAAATTTTAGAATTTAGCAAGCCAAATTTTATTATATGTTGACCCATGGTGTGACTTACTTTCGAGCGTGTCCGTGACCGTGGTCTCGGCTATCGATAGATTAATTAGACTCTGCAGAGGTAGTGCACTGTACCCACACCACGGAACCCATGGCCTCGTTCTCCCATTCGGGTGGACCAACGGCGTTCTGACAAAACCCTTCCATTGCCATGACACTCCCTCGGCCACTCCGACTCATTTCCTACTGGAACAGTCCTGGGTGGCCCTGTGCTTACAAAAGGCACATCGACCACCGTCGTGGCCATACAACAATTGTCCCAAACGGGGACTCGGTACCATAAACTTAACAACGGGCACACAAGGTTATGTCTGCTTACCGGGCCAGGGTACTACATGCCCATAACCTTCCCTATCTGGAGGTACCAACAAGAGGCATGGCAATGGACCGAATAAAGACCTCCCCATAAAGGAAAATGTGGTTGCACTGGGAAAAGACTCGATTCAGTGGCACCATGACCCGGTCCACAATTTATTCAAGTTGAGTTATTAACAGATTCAACTTAAAGAAATATAAATAACCGACGTCATACAATGCCATGGAATGCAATATACCAAAATGCATCATAAAAACAAAAACACTGGCATACCAAAGATGCATTACAAAAGTATAACTGGGTCAACTTTACTTCACTAAGAACATCACAACTTCACTATTATTCTGGTTATAATTTATAATTAAAACAGAACTTATTCTAGCAAAAATTTATCATAATACTTATGTAAAAGAAATTAACTTCACATATGCATGTCCAGAATCATTCTCAAGATCCCAACTTTCTTTTAACTATCTTAATAGCTTAAACCAAACTCCAACTTTCTGTAAACTGAATGAAACAAATAAATACAACAACCAACAGAGATTATTTAACAAAATAATTCATATGCATAAATTTAATCATTTGTTCAAGTTGGAAAAATCACAAATATTGAAATGGCACTAGGAAAATGTTG
Source organism: Secale cereale (assembly GCA_902687465.1). NCBI lineage: Eukaryota > Viridiplantae > Streptophyta > Magnoliopsida > Poales > Poaceae > Secale > Secale cereale. Next base: position 481,841,459 of record LR738714.1, read on the forward strand.
TTGTGGCTTGCCTTAGCTCAAATGAGGCTCACAAGCCTCCTCGTGATCCTCAAGACAAGTTTCCTCTTCTGAAAATAAATAAAAGTACAAAAAGAAAATATCAAGAATCATTCAAAAATTCACCAGAAAATCTACACAGCACCAAATAGTCTCATTTTTGGTGTGCTGCAAGATTTCTTTACAAAGAACACAATGCAAAAAGAATCAATTCATTTGGAGTTATGGATAAAAAGTTATTGCAGTTTAAAGTTCTCTGGAATAGATTTAAATTTAGAAATTTAAATAAACAGAATAAGGTGGGGTGACGTCGAAGGCGTAAACACCCAGAGCGCCACCACTCGTACCGCTTCGCGCGGGTACGGAGAGGCTGACTAGCGGGCCCCGCTAGTCAGGTGGGGAGGAGAGAGGGGGAAGAGGAGGGGCGGCCGTGGCTTCTCCGAAGCGCACGCCGGCGACACTGCTCCTTGGCCAAGATGGAAAGGATAGATCGACGGAGGGGGTCGAGGAGCACCTGCCCGTACCCGTAGGGTAGCTAGGGGTGGTCGGACGGCGTCGGAATAGAGCTCGCAGGCGGATGCAGAACAGGGTGGTCGCCGGAATTGAAGAAGACGGCGAGCAATGGCGTCTCCAGCAGCTCCAGCTAGGTGGAGTGGCTCTACCAAAGAGTGGCGGAGGCTCTGGTAGGGTCGCCTTGGCCTGAGAGGGACTAGAGATACCTCGACGGCCCGAGGGGATCGCCGGTGAGCTCAAGCTCGGGGACGATGGCATGTGGCCTGCCGGGCTGGGCCACGGGGTTCTTCGCAGTCTGTGTGTGTGTGGGAGTGGAGCTGGTTGCTCGGAGCGGCTGGGAGGGGGCCTATATATAGGCGAGCCGAGAGGGGGGAACGGGGCTCTGCCGGCGACACCTGGACGCTGCGCCCGGCGACGAATGGCGTTAGTGAGGGGGGAGGGAGAAGGCGACGAGGTCACGCGGGAGATGTGGATGGATGGGGACGAGCACAGGGGCGCTGGGGTGGCGACGAGCACAGTGCGCACCGCACTGTTGCCTTGGCCGGACCGCGCCCGTGCTCACTACGGTGAGTTCCGGCGTCGGCGGGCGCTAGAGGGGGGCTTTAGAGGTGAAGAAGATGATGGTGGAGCGGTTTGGCATGCTCGGGCAGGCGCGGAAGCGAGCACGCGCTCTACAGAGTGCTCGGCGGCATCCAGAGCGCGTCGACAGACAGCCATGGCAAGGTGTACACGCGTGTTCATCATGCGAACTATGCCTACTGGCTGACTTGGTGCCAAAATTTATGTCCGGCGTGTTGTTCGTGGTAGATAGGAGAGTTACCCGTGGTTGATTTGTTTCCAGACGCGGTAGAAAGAAAATCACACGCCTGGTAAGTTTCTGGGCAGAAACTTTCAGAGTTTACTGAGGTAAAATGGTTAAGAGTTGGAGACTGTGCTTTGGAGGCTAGCTAAGAGTTACTAAGGTGAAGATGCACAAGGAGTTTCAGAAGCAATGGAGCAAGTAAAATGGTAGTTGCTGTAGAAACTACCATTTCTATCCAGAATAGAAAAGATTTTCTGTAGCAAAAATATTCCAAAAAGTGGTGCAATATTTTTGCTTAGGAATGTGTCTTATGGTCCAAAGAATATTTAGGAATTTCCTCAGGTTTTTGTGAGCCAGAAAAATAGGGGTTGCTTTGGAGTACAAAGGATTTATCTAGGGTTTTGGGAAGAAAAGTGAATATTTTTTAAATAATAGAAATATTCCATAAAGTATATTAGAGCGGTTCAGAGGGAAAAGATGGTTTGAGATAGATAAGAGGCACTTGGGTGAAAGTCAAGGGTACCCAAGTGTTTAAGTCCATATGAAATGATTCAAAAATCCCAAGGTTTAAAATAAATTCAAATAAAGCTGTGGCAAATAAAAGAGGGCAAAAATCGGGCTGTCACAAACCTCCCCCACTTAGATAATCTCGTCCTCGAGATTTGTTTGCTTGGGAAAACCATTCCGGATAATATGTCTGTAGGAACTCTTCTTGTTCCCAGGTTGCTTCTGACTTGGTGTGATGCTCCCACTGGACTTTATAAAACTTCCTTACTTTACTGTGAGTAACTCTTTCAATCTGATCCACAATTTTGAACGGCCTTTCTTCATACGTTAAATCCTTTGCCAATTCTATGTGTGTCACGGCAGTCTTTTTCTCGGGCGGGGATATGCACCGCCTCAACTGTGAGACGTGAAACACGTTGTGCACGTCAGACAATTACGGGGGTAATTCCAACTGATAAGCAACGGTGCCCACTCGAGAAATAATTGGAAAAGGCCAATAAATCTGGGTGCCAACTTCCCGCGAGTTTGGAATCTCTTGACTCCTTTCATAGGAGTGACTCAGAGGTATACATGCTCTCCAGGTTCAAAACTGAGTTGTCGGTGTTTTGCATCGTAATAACTCTTTTGTCGAGATTTAGCCAATTGTAATCTATCTCTGATTTCCTTGACTTGTTTCTCAGCTTCCATCATGAGGTCCATTCCGAAAATATGGCTATCTCCAGTCTGAGACCAGTTTAATGGGGTACGGCATTTGCGGCCATATAAACCCTCGTACAGTGACATCTTCAGACTGGTTTGGAAGCTGTTGTTGTAGGAGAACTCGCTGTAAGGTAGACAATCTTCCCATTTAGATCCTTGGGCCAAGACACAAGCTTGCAGCATATCTTCTAGTATTTGGGTTACCTGCTCTGTCTGTCCATCTGTTTGAGGATGATAGGCTGTACTATATTTTAGGGCTGTCCCCAAGGCTTGATGGAGACGTCCAGAAAGTGGAGGTAAAGAGTGAACCTCGGTCAGAAGTGATGGTTCGAGGTACTCCATGCAGACTGACTATTCTAGACACGTATAGTTGTCAAGTTGGTCTGCTCGATAGGTGGTCTTGACCGGAATATGTGCTACCTTGGTTAGAGTGTCCACGATGACCCATATTGTATTATTGCCTCACAGAGTCTTGGGCAATCCTGTGATGAAATTGATACGTCTCAAACGTATCTACTTTTCCAAACACTTTTGCTATTGTTTTGCCCTCATTCTTGCATGATTTGAACTAAACTAACCCGGACTGACGCTGTTTTCAGCAGAGCTACCTGTATGGTTTTATTGTGTGCAGGAAAATGGATTTTTAGGTGTCTCGGAAAATTCCAAGAAAAATCACAGAAAATCCACGCACCCGAAGGGCCATTGTGCCAGAAGTGGGGCCAGAGGGCAGCCAGGGGGGCCCCAGGCGCCCTGCTGGCGCGGCCCCACCCCTGGCCGCGCCAGGAGGCCGCCTGGGAGGGTCCTCCCCCCTCTGGTGCCCTATCTTGGCTCCTATTTATTCCCGTGGCGAGGAAACCCCAGTACAGAAGTCGTTTTTCCAGTTTCCGTCGCGGAGCCGCCGCCACCCTCTGTTCTTCTTCGGGAGGGCTAATCTGGAGGCTGATTTAGCCTCCGGAGAGGGGAGATCGCCGCCATCGTCATCATCATCACCACTCCATCCTCCCTCCATGACTTCTCCTTCCATGTGTGAGTAATTCCCTGCTGTAGGGAAAGGGGATGGTAGGGATTGGATGAGTTAGATCATGTAATAGTTTATCAGATTGTTGGGGGCATGTTGCCTATCATCTACTTTGGTGTTTATCATCTTTGCTTCAACTTGTTGCTCTTAATGCTTGTCACTTTGGGCCAGAGTGCCATGTTTTCAGATCTGAACCCTATGTGTTTGCATGAATATATTTGTGTTCTTGATCCTATCTATGAGTTGTTTGCACCTATTATGGTCCGAAACCGGCGATCCCAAAGGTGACAGCTTGGGACACCAAAGGGGATGGTCCATAATTTGAGGATTCTATGTATCCATTGAGTTTATTGCTTTGTTCCGGTGCTCTTTGACAGGAGTACCTTAATCTCCATAAGCTCCTTTTGGCCCCGTTCGTAGCGGGATGGTAGGACAAAAGATGTTGTGCAAGTTCTTATTGCAAGCACGTACAACTACCTGTGGGATACATGCCTAATGTTTGATATTTGCCTAGATGATCATTACTTTTCTGTGTGCCTTGCCCCAAGTTAGATTCATGATGTATCTCATCCATGCAGCGCCCAACCATCCATCTCCCTAGCCTACAGTGTTTCAATCCTGCTGGTTATTAGTTGTTACTTTTGCTGTTTACTTTTGCTGTCACCACCATCACTATCATATCACCGTTACCACTTATCTTTTGTTGGAAGTAAGTATATTTCAGGTGCGGTTGAATTGACAACTCAACTGTCAAAGCTTATAAATACTCTTTGGCTCCCCGTGTGTCGAATCTATAAATTGGGTTATTCTTACCCGCGAAGACTATCTCGATCCCTTACGGTTGAGGGTTATCAAGTACCGTTTTCTGGCGCCATTGCCGGGGAGCATAGCAATATTTACAAGTCTACTTGAAGTATCCTACCTGCTGCACTTCATCCGCTATGGGTAAGAAAGGAGACCCCAAGGTTCCGATCTTACTATCCACTACAAGAAGAGGTACTGTTCTAAACACTAGTGCTACACTTGATTCACCTTCTGTTATGAGTAAGTTTGCCTCACCACCACCACATGATGCTTCTACTGAATCTGTTACTATGTCCGATACTTTTGATGATGCTTCTACTACTCTTGATGATATTGGTTCACTTGGTTATGCTCTTGAGAAACAGATCGCTGCTGCTGCAAAAAAAATCTGGAATTGAAATTCCTGTTACTCGCTACCCTATTGGTGGAACTTATGATTATCCTGATTTGAGTAAACTCAAGGAGAGACTCCTTGATGATGATTACATTATGCTTGATGATGATTTATGCAGGGAACTGACAGAGTTTGCCGACTCTGACCCTGAAGCTATTAAGAAGCTGCTTGAAAAACACTCCTTGAAGAACAAGACTGTTCCTGATCCTGAATTTGCTACATCTCCTATATGCATCAATGATCCTGATTATGATTTCTCTGTTGATCTTTCACTTATATCTATGGTTGAAGCTGACCCCTTTTATGGCAGAGAAAATGATGATGCTATTGCACACTTGACCAAACTCACTAAGTTGGGTGGCTTGTTTACCACGAATGAAAAGATACGAAACTTTTATGTGACTAAGCTTCTTCCTTTCTCTTTGAAGGAAGGTGCTAAAACATGGTATGATGCACTACCATGTGGTTCCATTAAGAGTCCTCAAGACTTAGCTCACTCTTTTGTTGATAAGTACTTTCCTGCTCATATGCAACATGCTGCTTTACAAAGAATTTATAACTTTAAACAGTTGCAGGATGAGCACCTCCCTAAAGCTTGGGGGAGGTACTGTAGTCTGATCCAGGCTAGACCAGGACATGGAGTCCCTAAGAATGAATTAATCGATATATTTTATGCTGGTCTAACTGATGAATCCAGGTCCTATTTGGATAGTTGTGCTGGTTGTGTTTTCAGGAAAGGAACACCGGACGATGCAGAAGAATTGATGGGCAGGATTGCCAAAAACCATGAAGATTGGTCCGTCCCTGAACCACCCCCACCACCAAAGAAGAGGGGCATGCTTGTTCTAAGCCCCGAAGATATGCAAGAAGCAAAGAAGTCTATTAAAGGGAAGGGTATTAAAACTGAAGACGTGAAGAATCTACCCCCTATTGAGAAGTTGTGTGAGCCTACCACTCACCCTCCTATGGTAGAGGTACACTCTCTTTTAGATTTCAACGCAAGTGACATCCCTCATGGTAAGCCTCCTGATCAATGTTTAGATGAGCTTGACAATTTTATTATGAAGCAAAGTCATTTTAATGAGAGGATACAAAGTCAATTGCATGATAATTCCCTTGCTATCAAAAGTTTGCTTGATGTTCTAGGTAGAACAGTTAATGATGTTAAATGTCTTGTGAAGCATTTTCATATGGTTCAAACTCAGCTTGAACAAATTTATAATGTGCAAAAAGATTTGCTTGCTAACAATACCAAACAAGATGATTTACAGGCCTTCGGGATTAAGACCCGAGGAGGAACTAGCACTCAAGATCCTCTCTATACAGAGGGGCATCCGAGGAGAATCGAGCAAGATTCTCAAATGCAGGAAGAAGAAATTGTTGGCTCTCCAAAGAACAAGAAGAAGAAACACAAGGAGGCTGACAATTCCAATGATCCTATTACAAGTGCAGAGCCAGCTGTTGATCCCAACAGTATATCTACCTCCGATGCTGAGACTGAAGACGGTGCCGAACCTGAAGATAAGAATAAGGAGAAGAATGATCCGCCTGAAGTTCGAGAAGAAGAAGCACCTGACAAACCCAAGAAGTACACTAGAGAAGACTTCGTCGCAAGAAGACATGGGAAGGAAAGAGAACCATGGATACAGAAACCCATGCCCTTTCCAGGTAAGTCTCTCAAATCTAAAGAAGAAGAGCATTACAATAAGTTTTGTGAGTGGATGAAACCTCTTTTTCTTCAAATCCCTTTGACTGATGCTATTAAGTTACCTACCTATTCAAAATATATGAAAGATATTGTTACTAATAAAAGAAAAGTTCCTAATGCAGCAATATCTACTATGCTTGCTAACTACTCTTTCAGTGGCAAGATTCCTGAGAAGCTTGGTGATCCAGGTATACCCACCATTCCTTGCTCCATAAAGAATAATTATGTCAAAACTGCTTTATGTGATCTTGGAGCAAGAGTGAGTGTTATGCCTTTCTCTCTTTACAAGAGGCTTTGTTTAGAGAAACTAATTCCTACAGATATCTCTCTTCAGATGGCTGACAAGTCAACAGCCGTCCCGATAGGTATTTGTGAGGATGTTCCCGTAGAAGTTGCTAATTGTTTGATCCTTACTGATTTTGTCGTGCTTGACATGCCCGAGGATGGGAGCATGTCCATTATTCTTGGTAGACCTTTTCTTAACACCGCAGGTGCTATTATTGATTGCGAAAAAGGAAAGGTTACCTTCAATGTGAATGATAAAGAACACACGGTGAATTTTCCAAAGAAGACCGACAAGAGGCATGGCCTCAACTCTATAGAAAATATCGAGACCGTGAAGATTGGAGAATGGGACTGTCCACTACATGTGCACCACAAATACAAAACTATTATGGTGGGGACAATGTCCATTAAAGTAAAGGTGCAATGATCACTTCGTAAGAGGTGGGACTTTTTGCTCTATATATCGCCGGTTTGTTGGTAAGACTTGATCAACCTTACTAGTGAGCATGTTTTATATAGGTAAAAAGTTGAGCTTGTTATGTTTTCATTTGTTTTAGCATTTGTTCTCCTTGCTGTACCAAGTGTTTGTGTTTTTGAAACTTCACAATACTAATCACTGCTTTAAGTTTTCAGAAAGTTTTGCAGCTTTTTGAACTTCAAAAAAAATTCAACAGTGAAGTTTTCAGAAAAATTCCAGAAAAATTAAAATTAAAATTTCCATGCCGGGAGTGACCCAGAGGCACCTGGGGCTGACCAGGGGTGCCACCAGTGGCCCAGGCGACCAGCTGGCGCGGCCTGCCCCCTGGCCGCGCCCATAGGGCGCCTGGGGCCCACAGGTCCCGCCTCCAGGTGAGTCTTCTTCCTCTCTCTCTCTTTCTCTCCGAAAACACGAGTTCTGCACCTGTTCTTGCGTTCTTGCTGTTCTTGGAGGCAATTTTCGATCTCTCTCTACAGCCTATCATTCGAGCTGAGATTTTGAACAAATACTCCCTGGTATGTAACTCCTCCACCCCTCCAATTAGATTTTTGGTTGGTGGCTTCATTTGTGAGTATTTAGTAGTTCTTGGTGCTGTGTAGATGAGCTTGCATGCATGTGTAGAAATTTATTTTCCAAGTTTTGATGCAAGTTTATGCCTTAGGTAAGTGAGTTGAGTAGTTTGCCTTAACCCACTTTGTTTAAATCCTTGTTTTTGTAATTTGCCAAAAATTTCAGAAATGAGTTTGTTATGAAGGGCAAAGGGGTGGCTTGAGAAGAAGAAGCCCGCGCGCTCCGATCGAGTTACTAGAGCCGCAGCTTCACCCTCGACTGCTAGGGTGAGCTACAATGAAGATCATGTGCCCCTAGAGTTGTTGGAAGACACAAATCCAGCACGTGCGATGATGTTCCCATGTGATGAATTCCTTGAAGCTGCAGGAATTAAGGATGAGTTTTATAACCTTTGTGCTAATGCAGGTCTGACACGGCTCGTCACGTGCCGTGTTGCTCAGTATTAGAAACTCACCTCCGGTTTCATTAACAGTTTTAGATATAACCTTGATACTAGTTCTATTGAGTTTAAAATTTACAATAATCTTTTGACCATGCCCTTGGAAAAGTTTTGTGAAATAATAGGTGTTCCAAACGTTGGGCGGACGGCGAAGATGACCTCTCAGCCCTCCGAGCTGAGAACCGTCTTCAACTCTCTCTGCAGCATGGATACGAGGGATATTCATCGGTCAAAAATCTCCAGCATCTTATTCCCTCACCTCAGGTATTTTGCGTATTATGTTGCTAGAGGGGTGTTAGCTCGTGACAACACGAGCAGCATTTCTGCGCCGGATATTGCTATCCTGGCAACCGCCCTCTCAGGGAGGTTTGATTATAATGTGGGTGCCTTAATTGCTCGACGCCTTGCTATGAACGGTAACAAGGGAGATTTATTTGGTGGCGTTTATGCCACACTTATCTTAGAGTATCTTAAAGGCACCCCACACCCTGATGATAAGCCTTTTACTTATTTAAGTTTTGATCTCGCTGCTATGAAAAGGCATAAGTTTGTTACCATGACTTCTGAGTTTGGTAACCTTGTTTATATCTTGCGTTTCGAAACTACCGTGGAACTCAAGATCCGTCTACCTGCACCTCTTTTGTTTGATTTTTCTCGCATGAACGGATGGTCCTTTGATGTTATCCAGTTCGATGAGTTCATGGTCCAGCATCAGTTTCATAACCCCATGGAGGGGGTTGTGCCCGACGAGGAGGAGCACGGTGAGTTACCACCTTTTCAGGGGGAGACTGTCACCCAGTTTGGTGAAGGGTCTTCCTCTGCTTGGAGTGCGGACCCTTCTTTGTGGGAGGATCCGAGGACTTAGGTGTACGCGCCGGAATCCTTATACGACCCTTGGACTCACCAGTACCACCCTGGAGCAGGAGGCTCCTGGGGGGCAGTAGCTACTACCAACTTAGGCCAAAATCCTAAGCTTGGGGGAGTACGTGCCCTTCTCACTTTTCCATTGTATTATCCGTTTTATTTTTGTTCGCTTTGATCTTTTCGAAGTTTTTGCCCGTTCTTCTTTGTTTCTTTGTTTGCAAAAACAACAAAAAGATTTTCTCTTTCTTTTGCTTTCGTTCAACCTTTGAAAAAACCCAAAAAGATTTCCTTGCTCTCTTTAGTTTGCTTTGTTTTCAGAGTTCAGCTCGAATCCGTGATGGCATTTAATTATATTTCCTACGTTCGATCGTGCAAGTGACAAGGCAGTAATGACGAAGATCGACGGAAGGGAAGCAATAAGGGAAACCGGTATGAACTCTTCTTGTTTCTACTTTTGTACATATGCCTGTACTTATGATCTAGAGACCAGCTTGTAGCGACATAGTGCTATGTTTACAATGCTTTCCCAGTGGTTCATGCTTTCCTTGTGGCTAATCTCAAATAGCTAGAGTATATAATGTGTTATTGAAATGATTTACATGCATTGCATTGTTCATAGTTTGGTATACTAAGGTGGTATTTCCCTTTGGAGAATTCTTGGATTGACTTGGCACATGTTTACACATGTTTAAGACTAAAAAGTCTGCTTTGCCTTGATGATCTTTGAGTTTCAGAATAGTTATATCACTTTCATGCCCAATTCAATGTTGCTTTGTCGCTCTGCATGATTATGACCGTTATTGCTCTCTAGTTGGTCGCTTCCCAGTCTCTTGCTAGCCTTCGCTCGCACTAAGCGGAATTCTGCTTGTGCATCCAAATCCTTTCAAACCAGTTATTCCATATGAGTCCACCATACCTTCCTATGTGGTATTTACCGACCATCCTAACGAAGACTTTCTTGTACCATCTCGAAATTATTCAAATTTACTCCTGTTTTGTGCCTCTGTTTTAGCTCATGAGGAATTAGTAGGTAATTCATGATCTTCTTATGTTGGACATGTTTTATCCCGGGATTGCATGTCTAATCTGCAAACCCCTAATAGGAGGACGGACTGGCATGAGTGCGCCCAGCTCACAAAAGATAATCACAACCAACAAACCCTCCTTCATGCATTGTTTATGAGAAATCAGAAAACTTTGGTAGTGATAAACAAAGGAGATTAAGGGGATGTGATCGTCCCCATCTTGGGAGCCGTTCCTTGAAACATGTCTAGCATAAGAAGTGATTGGGTTGTCTACTAGCATTCGTTGACGAAATATGCACCTCCCAAAATCATTTTTACCTCTGTTTTCAAAACCAAGAGCTCTGGTACATGTTTAGTCTTTGCTTCCAACCACGGGTTTTCAACCTCGCCATCAAATTCCACGGTTCGAGAGTCTCCACCTTCTTTTTTCAAAGCACCAACTAGGAGAGCATAATTGTCATTCTAAGTGTAAAGTGCATTGTCCCAAAGTATTACATTGTCTTCTGCATGCTTGTGGTATTATTTATTCTGAAATTCTTAGTTCTAGTCTCCTTTAAAACTCTGGAGGAGTTTCTGCATTTATGTTTTGCTTCACTCATGGAGGCTAGCGAAATACCACTCTAGTATGTTCAAGCTATGTGCAATGTAATCTTGTCTTGATTTTCAGTAGCATATTATTTACTTTTAGTTATTTGTGATTGGTCACTTGAAAGAAGGATTGCTTCGTGCATTGTCCTCATAGCATTGTTTCAATACTTGCTAGACTATTTTCGTAGTACATGCTTATATACATCTAATGAAGCAAAAGAGTTTGTCAAAGTTTTCTTTGTCGCGTCCAGTTCGTTGAACTGAATTGCTTGAGGACAAGCAATATGCTAAGCTTGGGGGAGTTGATATGTCTCAAACGTATCTACTTTTCCAAACACTTTTGCTATTGTTTTGCCCTCATTCTTGCATGATTTGAACTAAACTAACCCAGACTGACGCTGTTTTCAGCAGAGCTGCCTGTATGGTTTTATTGTGTGCAGGAAAATGGATTTTTAGGTGTCTCAGAAAATTCCAAGAAAAATCACAGAAAATCCACGCACCCGAAGGGCCATTGTGCCAGAAGTGGGGCCAGAGGGCAGCCAGGGGGGCCCCAGGCGCCCTGCTGGCGCGGCCCCACCCCTGGCCGCGCCAGGAGGCCGCCTGGGAGGGTCCTCCCCCCTCTGGTGCCCTACCTTGGCTCCTATTTATTCCCGTGGCGAGGAAACCCCAGTACAGAAGTCGTTTTTCCAGTTTCCATCGCGGAGCCGCCGCCACCCTCTGTTCTTCTTCGGGAGGGCTAATCTGGAGGCTGATTTGGCCTCCAGAGAGGGGAGATCGGCGCCATCGTCATCATCATCACCACTCCATCCTCCCTCCATGACTTCTCCTTCCATGTGTGAGTAATTCCCTGCTGTAGGGAAAGGGGATGGTAGGGATTGGATGAGTTAGATCATGTAATAGTTTATCAGATTGTTGGGGGCATGTTGCCTATCATCTACTTTGGTGTTTATCATCTTTGCTTCAACTTGTTGCTCTTAATGCTTGTCACTTTGGGCCCGAGTGCCATGTTTTCAGATCTGAACCCTATGTGTTTGCATGAATATATTTGTGTTCTTGATCCTATCTATGAGTTGTTTGCACCTATTATGGTCCGAAACCGGCGATCCCAAAGGTGACAGCTTGGGACACCAAAGGGGATGGTCCATAATTTGAGGATTCTATGTATCCATTGAGTTTATTGCTTTGTTCCGCTGCTCTTTGACAGGAGTACCTTAATCTCCATAAGCTCCTTTTGGCCCCGTTCGTAGCGGGATGGTAGGACAAAAGATGTTGTGCAAGTTCTTATTGCAAGCACATACAACTACCTGTGGGATACATGCCTAATGTTTGATATTTGCCTAGATGATCATTACTTTTCTGTGTGCCTTGCCCCAAGTTAGATTCATGATGTATCTCATCCATGCAGCGCCCAACCATCCATCTCCCTAGCCTACAGTGTTTCAATCCTGCTGGTTATTAGTTGTTACTTTTGCTGTTTACTTTTGCTGTCACCACCATCACTATCATATCACCGTTACCACTTATCTTTTGTTGGAAGTAAGTATATTTCAGGTGCGGTTGAATTGACAACTCAACTGTCAAAGCTTATAAATACTCTTTGGCTCCCCGTGTGTCGAATCTATAAATTAGGTTATTCTTACCCGCGAAGACTATCTCGATCCCTTACGGTTGAGGGTTATCAAGTACCATTTTCTGGCGCCATTGCCGGGGAGCATAGCAATATTTATAGGTGTACTTGAAGTATCCTACCTGCTGCACTTCATCCGCTATGGGTAAGAAAGGAGACCCCAAGGTTCCGATCTTACTATCCACTACAAGAAGAGGTACTGTTCTGAACACTAGTGCTACACTTGATTCACCTTCTGTTATGAGTAAGTTTGCCTCACCACCACCACATGATGCTTCTACTGAATCTATTACTATGTCCGATACTTTTGATGATGCTTCTACTACTCTTGATGATATTGGTTCACTTGGTTATGCTCTTGAGAAACAGATCGCTGCTGCTGCAAAAAAATCTGGAATTGAAATTCCTGTTACTCGCTACCCTATTGGTGGAACTTATGATTATCCTGATTTGAGTAAACTCAAGGAGAGACTCCTTGATGATGATTACATTATGCTTGATGATGATTTATGCAGGGAACTGACAGAGTTTGCCGACTCTGACCCTGAAGCTATTAAGAAGCTGCTTGAAAAACACTCCTTGAAGAACAAGATTGTTCCTGATCCTGAATTTGCTACATCTCCTATATGCGTCAATGATCCTGATTATGATTTCTCTGTTGATCTTTCACTTATATCTATGGTTGAAGCTGCAGAGAAAATGATGATGCTATTGCACACCTGACCAAACTCACTGAGTTGGGTGGCTTGTTTACCACGAATGAGAAGATACGAAACTTTTATGTGACTAAGCTTCTTCCTTTCTCTTTGAAGGAAGGTGCTAAAACATGGTATGATGCACTACCATGTGGTTCCATTAAGAGTCCTCAAGACTTAGCTCACTCTTTTGTTGATAAGTACTTTCCTGCTCATATGCAACATGCTGCTTTACAAAGAATTTATAACTTTAAACAGTTGCAGGATGAGCACCTCCCTAAAGCTTGGGGGAGGTACTGTAGTCTGATCCAGGCTAGACCAGGACATGGAGTCCCTAAGAATGAATTAATCGATATATTTTATGCTGGTCTAACTGATGAATCCAGGTTCTAATTGGATAGTTGTGCTGGTTGTGTTTTCAGGAAAGGAACACCGGACGATGCAGAAGAATTGATGGGCAGGATTGCCAAAAACCATGAAGATTGGTTCATCCCTGAACCACCTCCACCACCAAAGAAGAGGGGCATGCTTGTTCTAAGCCCCGAAGATATGCAAGAAGCAAAGAAGTCTATTAAAGAGAAGGGTATTAAAACTGAAGACGTGAAGAATCTACCCCCTATTGAGAAGTTGTGTGAGCCTACCACTCACCCTCCTATGGTAGAGGTACACTCTCTTTTAGATTTCAACGCAAGTGACATCCCTCATGGTAAGCCTCCTGATCAATGTTTAGATGAGCTTGACAATTTTATTATGAAGCAAAGTCATTTTAATGAGAGGATACAAAGTCAATTGCATGATAATTCCCTTGCTATCAAAAGTTTGCTTGATGTTCTAGGTAGAACAGTTAATGATGTTAAATGTCTTGTGAAGCATTTTCATATGGTTCAAACTCAGCTTGAACAAATTTCTAATGTCCAAAAAGATTTGCTTGCTAACAATACCAAACAAGATGATTTACAAGCCTTCGAGATTAAGACCCGAGGAGGAACTAGCACTCAAGATCCTCTCTATCCAGAGGGGCATCCGAGGGGAATCGAGCAAGATTCTCAAATGCAGGAAGAAGAAATTGTTGGCTCTCCAAAGAAGAAGAAGAAGAAGAAGAAACACAAGGAGGCTGACAATTCCTGGTAGTTCTTCCGGAAATACATCAGGAAATTCACTGACCACAGGAATTAATTCCAACTCAGCCACGGCAGTGAATATCATCCCCTTCTTTGGTATGATTTTGCGCGAGTAGAATTTTGTAACTTGCCCTTCTTGACTGGTCAGAGTGACTTCTCGGGTTGCACAGTTTATGCATACTTGGTATTGGGTCAGCCAATTCATGCCCAAAATAGCATCCAACTGTGCTAACTTGATGAGTATCAAGGAAGTTGGAAAGCTTATTCCGTTGATATTGATTTCTAAGTCACGGCAGACCAGACTACTCTAGATTAAAGATCCTGGGGTTTGTACCAGCATTTTTTTGCCCAAGAGAGAACAAAAAAATTTGTTTTGGGCAACAAAACTCCGAGAATTAAAAGAGTGGGAAGCCCCTGAGTCAAATAAAATTATTGCGTGTATGCTATTAATAGAAAACATACCGATGACTACTTCGGGGTTTTCTTGGGCTTCATCTGCGGAGAGGTGATTGACGTGCCAGGTGATGTTTTGCTGGTTCGGGTATGACCCCATGAAGTTGACTTGTGGCCGGAATAAGGCATTCGCCTTGCTGTTCTTGGGACACTGACGGGCATAATGTCCACCTTGCCTGCAACTGAAGCAAGAATTATTGTGCTAACGCTCCTCGTGTACTGGGTTGGTGACAACATTCTTGACTTGGGTAGTAGTCTTGTTAACATTCTATTGCCAATTGGGCTTGTATTCTACCTGAGTTTGCTGCCAGGTTCGAGCCTTCTGCACTGGTGGTCCTTCTTTTCTTGGTTCAACTTGCGTTTGTGCTCGTTATTAGCGGGCCGGTTGTCCAATACGAGCTTGTGTTCTCTTTCCGTAATGAAAGCTTTATTTACCAAAGTTTGGAAATCTGGAAAATCAAGCATGCTGAGAGTGCACCTGAGTTGCGAGTGTAATCCTCCAAGAAACCTGTCAATCTTTCTCTCTTCTGTGGCCACGTCATACAGGGAATAACGGTCCAGATGGTTGATTGTTTTCAAATATTCTCCCACAGACAGATTTCCTTGGGTGAGTGCAAGAAACTCACGCTGCTTGGTCTTCATAATTCTAGTAGGGATGTAATATTTTCGGAACTGATCCTTGAATTTGGTCCAGGTGAGTGCTTCATCAGCAGGCCACATGGCTTTTGTATTTTCCCACCATATGGCAGCAGCGCCTTCAAGATAGTGGGTTGCATATGGAACTTTGTCCTCTTCGGCAATACGGGCAATCTCAAGTTTCCTCTCAATGGTTCGCAACCAATCATCGGCATCCAAAGGGTCAACTGCCTGACAGAAATTGGGAGGCTGAGTTCGCCGAAATCTGATAGCTTGGAGTAATGATCGTTCTGATGTCCATTCTGACCAATCATAGCTTGAACACTTTTTAATATCTCAAGCAGATCATTACTTCTTCTTTCCTCAAACATACGCAACATGATTTGTTCAGTGGTAGGCGTATTTGGCGGTGGAGGCGGTGGTATGAATGGCTCGGGGGATTGTCCTGCCTGTCGGGCGGAGCGACGAACAGGAACATCCTCGTGAGCGCATCTACTGTTGCCTCCCTGCGTCATCCTATTATGGATTTTTTCCAAGACAACGCAACCGAGATGGGAAACATTCAAGAGCAAAATAGGTGGGGAAAAGCCAGCAACAAAAATCGAGGGAAAACAGAATTGCGAAGAAAGACAGCGAGTAGAAGGTACACAACTTCAGCATAATTATACAGGGACGCATACATGAAAAGAAAATTAACATGCCCGATTACACTACTCTCATACATGAAACGAAACATCATGACTCGTACATCCACATTCGTACATCCGTCGGACAACTTCGAATACTCTAGAGCTCTACTGCTCTGCGGGTGCTGCGGGGTCCTTTCCTGAAGTGGACTCAGATCCTGAATTGACGAGGTTAACTGAAACCTCAGGGTTAAAGGTAACACGGCGACGCTGCCTCGGAGGCTCTCCTTTCGGGGAGGAAGTAGGGTGGATCATAGGAGCTACAGGGGTAGTGAGAAGTGAGATCCACTCAGCAAGGGCACTAAGAGGAGTTATGATCGAGGTGCCCGAGTTACTGGGAGGGGTTACTGGTGAAGTAGGGGAAACGGAACTGGGGACGTAAGTGGTGAATCCCAAGGAGGCGGGAATGGTAACAGACCTAGTAGTGGCTAAAGCAATACGAGTGTGAGTCAACTCGCATGCTAGCTCGTGGATCATGAGGTAACTAGCAGTAATATAACGGGAAAGATGACTAGCAACGCTATCAGACTCCGGATCAATTTCAGGGAAATGAACACAACCGTTGTCGTGCAAAGAAGGGTAGTATTGGAAACCTGGGTGGTTCTGCATGCGGACCTCACTGTGACGAAGCTCAACAAGGATCTCGAATGCAGCAAATTGGACAGCTTGCGAAGCGGTAGAAGCATAACCGCTTCGAGAGGTACGAGTATAAGAGATGGAGTCAGAACGGACGCACAGAGTCACCACTGCCTGATATTCATATATTGAGTCAGCTAGACGCTCCCGATACACACGATAAACTGGGTCGTCTCCATGAGGATACAGCTGACGCCACACGTTGCAAAGAAGGTGCGGTGACATGTACGGCATCAGCTGCAACTGGCACGGATACGGCACCGGAGCCATCTACACTCACAACCATCATCGGGTTAGCATAAAAATAATACAAGTATATGTAAAGTAATAATCAACTAGACAGACTACCAGCACTCATCCTAAACATGTATCTAGCGTTCAAATTGCATGTCTTAGTCTAACGCATCCTACAGTCAGCGCGGCTCTAATACCAAGCGTTGTGGCACCCCGGATCAGAGCGGCCGGATTACCTTGCATTGTCAGCCCAGAGACCTTGTCTTCTGGCAACACAAAACATCTTGGTACAGAAAACAACCGCTTTACTGATACTAGCGGACCATAGTTTTACATTACAACAGGTAGCAAGGGCGAGCGGCACACACGGGGCGGTCGGACAATATGTACATTATTTAATGAACATAAAAGGCCTCGGGCATTGTGGGGACCCCGACTTAAGAGTCGAGATCACCGAATGCACGTGTACAGTGATCCCAGAGATCAATGCTCACTGAACACACAAAAGCTGAATAACAAGAGTCTTACATCCATGCATACCGTCTTACACAAATTATGGCCATTATGGCCAAGTCTTACATAGATAAAGCCTCAAGGGCTGAATAGCAAATAACTCGAATAGCGGAAGTCTTCGAAGATAAGTAGAACCCATGCCATGTGCCTTAACCCTACACGCATTCTGACTGGGATAGCGTCCTAGTTCGCATGTTCGTCTCCATAGAATTCTTCTTCATATTCCTGCTCCTCCATGCCTGGCCAATTAAATAACCAGTGGCAAGCCAATGAGTACTTTGAATGTACTCGCAAGCAACCCATGATTTGGTTCAATGTAACAATGCATTTGTACAACAATGAGCAATCTAGCTACAAGCTAGAATAAATATTCTACCATCAAGCGCATGCATCAACAATTTTAGGTAACCTCGAAGACAGGTTACAGATATCAACATAGCCAAGCTATGACCTCTTCATTTGGTCAAGTCCTTTTGACTTGAACCATCGGAGCTTTTGCACACACACACACACACAGGGTTTCGCAAACATTGGACGTAGCCCAAGAGCGGTTACCCAACTGTCCTTGACCGTGGACACGGCTATTCGAATAGTTTTACACTCTACAGAGGTTGCACACTTTACCCACTAGATCCGGGGAACTTCCATGACATCCACGACCCGCGGTACCTCAAGTACCCGGGGTAAGCACCCGATCACTATCTTTCCCTAGGCGACACTAATATGGAGTCCACTCGATTGGTAGCAACCCCCGTGCCCCACATTTCACATCTTAAGATTTTTGGAGCCTCACTCCCATTTCACATACCACGGCACGGGGTACCAACGGTGTGTTCGGTGCCCTGTGAAAACAGTCATGGCCGCCTATCCAAGCACGACCCCGTCCCGAGAGTGACCTCATGTCACCCCCGTCACTGGTAATGCGGGCACCATGCTAGTATCGACCTAGGTAATCAGTAATGCCCTTTCCCATATAAGGGTAGAGTGGTTGCGCATGTAAAGTTAAAATAACGGTCGCAACTTAAACCAATCCGTTTGAAAAACATCACACACACTTGTCTTGGTACACCACTTCGTCATCAAGTGGTTACCCATCTCATCTTTTCCCTCGGGCATAAGTGGCACCCGATGGGGTCTTGGAAAAGAATGTAACCACGAAGGTATCATGGCACACATGCATCTCTAAGTATCACTACTAATCATTTGCATAGCATCTAAGCATATAGCAAGATCATGAGTAAAGCATGCATCAAGTGGTGGTTCTCAACTAGGTCACCACTGTCACTTTTATCATCATGCATTCGGGAATAAATGGGTTCCAAGGAACACAAGGGTATCATGGTCAAAGGGCCGCTTGCCTGGATTGGCTTGGTCTTCAAGGTCTCCAAGTCCTTCCCCTCCTTCTTCTTCAGCAACCTCGTCAAACACGGTATCTAATCGTCGCAATAAACAATGGGAAAATAAGACCACAATAAAAACAGAAAAATCAAAGTGCTCAGAAAAATGTCAACTTATTTTTATTAAATACTAGAGGGAAAACTAAGATGGCAAAAATTCTTAGTTGGAGTAATGGAGTGGCAGAATGGGGTACATGAATATTTGAACAGAAGTTTTAATGTTCAAATATGAATTTAAATTTGAACAGAACAGAAAAGGTTCATGGATATGTGTGAATGTGACATCATTAAATAGGTTGGATTTTTACAAGTTTTTAGGAATTGGAATTAATTCATTTGGACAAATATTTAATTCTGTGGAATTATTTGAAAACCCACAGAAAAGAAAAATGAAAAAGGGCCTTGTGCCACTGGGCCAGAACGGCCACAGTGCAGCAGGCCCAGGGCGAACAGCCCACCGCACGGGCGCCAGCGCGCGCGCCAGGGTTTTTAAACCAGTCGGGCGGGGCCCGACGTCAGTGAGTGGAGAGAGTGGCGATGGCGAGGGGAGGCTGACAGGCGGGGCTCGCCTATCATCCCTAACCCTCCGGCAGAGAGCCGGCGAGCTCACCGGCGACGTTTCCGGGCACGGCGGGGTGAGCTAAGGGCAGGGATGGACTCAGCAAGATGTCGCCGATCTGGTGGAGGTGGTGCGGGTCGCCGGAGGGGCCTGGTTCGCCGGCGGCGAGGTCACGCGGCGGAGGAGTTTCGGGCGAGTGATGCTCCTGTCGATTCCGGCAACTGAAGAGAAGGGAAAGAGGGGGAAACGCGTCAGTGATGTGCTGTGGTGCTAGAACGAGTGAGAGGAGAGGCTGGGGCGGCCTGTACCAAGTAGGCGATGGGGAGCCGCCGCGGCGGAGCTCGAGCTCGATCTCGAGCTCGGGCTGGTCTGGAGTGGGGCGAGTGGCTATGGGGGAAGATTGAGAGAGGGAGAGTGCGACTGGTGAGGAGAGGAGGGGCTCGTGGGGTATATTTATAGGCGGGCGGCGAGGTGCCGTGGACCTGTGCGCCGGCGAGCCTCTGCTCGTTGCCACAGGGCACGGGAGGCGCTGGGGAGGTGTCTGCGGGGTTGCTGGACGAGGTCCAGGGCAGAGGAGAGGAAGAGAGGGAGCGAGGGAAGCTTCTGGAGCTGCGCGCGTGTGAGGCCGAGGAATGGAGCTCGCGGGCGGCTGGCGCGCGTGCGGGGGCATCCACTGCAGGGAGAAGGAGGAGGGGGACAGCACCGGGGGGCGTTGCGGACGTCGAGGCGCATCGAACGGCGCGAGGGGGGAGCACGAGGTGGTCGGGGGCGACTGATTGGGCGAGGCTACAGTGCGGGCGCGCACTGTAGCGTGCTCTGGAGCGTGCCTTCTGCATGCCACGGCATGTCGTTGGCTAGCTGGGCGCGTCCGCCGTGTCTGGGGGTCAATCATGGAGTAAACAAACGGGCTGTGGCCTTGGATGCCTTGGTTGTCCAGTGGGAGAGGAGGGAAGCTCAGAGAAGATAAGAACTGGGCTGTCCAGCAAGGTAAATTGGGGTTTTCACCCTTCAATTATTGAACTCTGGTCATGGGGAAGTTACTGGAGGTAGAAGGTGACTAGGTGATGCTGTGGTAGAAAGTTGAGTCCAAGGTAAATAGTAAAAGGGGCCAAAACAGTGGTTTTGGTAAAATGGCAGAAGGTGTTTGATTATGTTTTGGGCAAGCAAATGATCTCCACTAGCCATGACACTTAACAGGATTGAATGTCATCTGGAAATAGGGTGTTTCACCAAGTTTGGGCTTGTTTGAAGAAACTTGCCAATGTAACTTTGGTGAACCCTAGAAATCAACATAAATGGTTTCACCATGTTTGAGTTAAGCTAACCATCTCCCCTTGATGCACCACATGGTGTAGTGTCATTATTTGGGGTTATGATCATGCCCACAAAGTTTGAAGCCCCAGGTAAAAAGTTGGTAATGTAAAGTTGTTCAAATTTGAATTTGAACAGAAATGGTTTTGGGGTACTCTGATCAAGTTACCCTTCTCCAAAGCTTGTGACATTTGGTCTAGATGCCTTATTGGACCATTCTAGCATGTGCAACAAGTTTGAGAGCATTTGGATAAGTTTGGCAATGTAAAGTTGCTCAAACTTCAGATATGGACAGAATGGTTTTGAGGGGTTTTGATGATGTTTTCTTGCTTCCCAAGGCATGGGGCTTGGCAAGATCATCAAATATGTCATATATGACATGATAGAATTTCCCTGGAATTTTTAGAGAATATTTCCTTTGTAAATATTTCAAAAGCTTGAAATATCCAGAAAGGGTTTCTGAGGGATTAGCCCAATATTTTGAACATGACCAAGTGTTGAAACTCTTATATATGGACAATATATGTCCTATGAGTCTCCCTGAATTTTGGCAAATATTCTTGAAATAATTAAATAATTTTTCCCTATTAAAGACCACTTATGGCCTTAAGAAAAAGCTTTTAAATAAAATAGGAAAATAACTTTTAAAATTATACTTTTGTGGTTTATGGGAGTCCTATGACCACTAGGTCTCAAACATACTTTTTGAAATAATTTTCTCACCCTAAATCAAGCACTTGCAGTGCAAACCTCAATTAAGGGGTTTTTGGAATACTAATCTTTGAAAATACATTTTGGCCAAATTAACTTTATAAGAAAATATTATACTGCTATAAACACTTGGTATGATCATTGGGCAGAAGTTTTGGGTAAGGAGATGAATTCTACAAGAGGGAGTAGTTGACTTAATTGAGCACTTGAAAATCACAGGGAGAAAAACTTAATTCCAAATAAAAGCGAAATGATGCCAAAAAAATTTGCTAGTCCAAATTTTCATGCTTTATTGATGCAAAAGACATGTTACAAAATGCTGGGTGTGACAGACCTACCCCCCTTACAAGAATCTCGTCCCCGAGATTCCTAAACTAGGTCTTAAAAGAGAGCGGGATACTCGGATCTAAGATAGTCTTCACGTTCCCAGGTTGCTTCTGCTTCCGTGTGGTTGCTCCACTGGACCTTGAAGTACTTGATGGTGCGGCTTCGTGTCCGTCGTTCTGCTTCATCCAGAATGCGAATGGGCTTCTCGCGGTAGGTCAAATCAGGCTGGAGATCAATGGCTTGGTGATCAACATCCTTGTAGAGATCAGGCTTGTTCGGAACTTGGAGATACTTCCGGAGTTGTGACACGTGGAATACGTTGTGCACATCGGACATCTCAGGTGGTAGTTCCAACTGGTAAGCCACTTCTCCTCGTCAGTCGGTGATCTTGAAAGGGCCAATAAATCTTGGTGCAAGTTTCCCCTTAACGTGGAAACGCTTGGTTCCCTTCAGAGGAGTTACTCGCAGGTACACATGGTCTCCGACACAGAAACTCATGTCTCGGCGACGAGTGTCAGCATAACTCTTCTGCCTTGATTTGGCGGCCTTCAAACGTTCTCTGACTAGTTGGACTTGCTCTTCTGCTTCGCGGAGAATATCTGGTCCAAAGACTAGCCCTTCTCCAGTCTCTGACCAGTTGAGGGGTGTGCAACATCTGCGTCCGTACAACACCTCAAATGGTGACATCTGAAGGCTCGACTGATAACTGTTGTTATAGGAGAACTCGGCAAAAGGGAGGCAATCTTCCCACTTGGCTCCATAGGCCAAAACACAGGCTCGGAGCATGTTTTCGAGAATTTGATTTACTCGCTCTGTCTGACCTCCGGTGTGCGGGTGGAAAGCCGTGCTGAAAGACAACTTGGTTCCCAAGGCTTCTTGGAACCTTTTCCAGAACCTTGAAGTAAACTGGGTGCCTCGATCTGACACAATTTCCTTTGGAACACCATGGAGGCTCACGATTCGCTCGATATAGAGAGTTGCCAACTGGTTGCCTGTATAAGTTGTCTTGACAGGAATGAAATGGGCTACCTTGGTCAAATGGTCGACTATGACCCAGATGGAGTGATGTCCTCTATTCGACCTTGGTAATCCAGTGATGAAGTCCATTCCGACTTTATCCCACTTCCACTCAGGAACCTTGAGTGGTTGGAGCAATCCAGCGGGTCGCTGATATTAAGCCTTGACCCTTTGGCACACATCACACTTTGCAACATAGGTTGCAATCTCTCTTTTCATCCCGTGCCACCAGAATCTTTCCTTCAAGTCTTGATACATCTTGGTTCCTCCAGGGTGGATGGAATACGGAGTGTCATGGGCTTCTTGCAGGATCAGGTTCTTCAGCTCCATCTTGTTTGGTACGCAGATGCGGCCTTTGTACCAAACATTCCCGTGCTCGTCCTCGGAGAATCCTCGGGCCTTGCCTTGCTTCATCTTCTTCTTGATGCCTTCAATGCTTGCGTGCCCACCTTGCGCCTTCTTGACTTCGTCCATCAGGGTTGGTTTGACTTCCAGATGGTCCAGAAATCCAAGGGTGACCAATTCCAAACTGAATTGTTCGAGCTCCTTAAACAGGGCAGGCTGCCTCTTTTGAATTATGGCATTCAGGGAGCAAGCCTTTCTGCTTAAGGCATCGGCCACCACGTTAGCCTTCCCGGGGTGATATTGAACCCTGAGGTCATAATCTTTGATGAGTTCCATGCATCTTCGTTGCCTCATGTTCAATTCCTTTTGGGTGAAAATGTACTTCAGACTTTTGTGGTCTGTGTATATCTCACACCGTTTCCCTAGGAGGTAATGTCACCATGTCTTTAAGGCATGAACCACTGATGCTAACTCAAGATCGTGAGTAGCGTAGTTCTCTTCATGATGTCGTAGCTGCCTGGAGAGGTAAGCTATGACTCGGCCTTCTTGCATCAGAACACTTCCCAACCCGGTTCGAGAGGCATCACAATATATCACGAACTCCTTGTGAATATCAGGTGTTGCCAGAACGGGGGCGGTGGTCAATCTCTTCTTGAGCTCTTGGAAGCTCTCTTCGCATTTTGGCGTCCATTCGAACTTCTTGTCCTTCTTGAGGAGCTGAGTCATTGACCGGGCAATGCTAGAGAATCCTTCCACGAATTTGCGGTAATAGCCCGCAAGTCCGAGGAATCTTCTGACTTCCTTGACGGTCATTGGAGATTGCCATTGGGTCACAGCTTCGATCTTCGCGGGATCAACTGATAATCCTTCTTCGGTCAAGACATGACCTAAGAATCCAACTTTATGCAGCCAAAACTCACACTTGCTGAATTTGGCGTATAGTTGGTGCTCCCGAAGCTTGTCTAGAACCATCCTCAAATGTTGCTCGTGCTCTTCCTCCGTCTTCGAGAAGACAAGAATGTCATCGATGAAGACAACAACAAACTTGTCCAAATATTCCATGAAGACTTTATTCATGAGATACATGAAGTAAGCTGGGGCATTGGTTAACCCGAAGGACATGACCGTGCACTCGTACAGGCCATATCTGGTTACGAATGCCGTCTTTGGAATATCTTGGGGTATGATCTTCAGCTGGTAGTACCCAGATCGGAGGTCGATCTTGGAGAACACCTTGGCTCCGCTGAGCTGATCAAACAGATCTTCAATCTTGGGAAGTGGGTACTTGTTCTTGATTGTAACCTCATTAAGGGAACGGTAGTCAATGCATAAGCGGATGGTACCGTCCCTTTTTGCTACAAACAGAACAGGTGATCCCCAAGGAGATGCACTTGGGCGGATAAATCCCTTCCTCAGTTGCTCTTCTAGTTGCTTCTTCAACTCGGCTAATTCTTCCGTCCCCATTCTATAAGGCTTCTTATAGATGGGTCCTGCCCCGGGCACGAGCTCGATGATGAACTCAATGTCACGGTCAGGGGGCATTCCCGGTAGCTCATCTGGGAAGACATCGGGATACTCGCACACTACCGGTACTTGCTCTAGCCCAACTTCAGACAGACAGTTGACTTGAGCGGTTTGAGCGGAAGAGGAGTTGGAAGCAAACTTAACTTCGACTTCTTGGTCATTGGTCACAGTGACAGCCCGATTGGCACAGTCTAATAAGCCTTGGTGCTTACTGAGCCAATCCATACCTAAGATCACATCCAAGCCTTGCGATCTTAGGATGATAAGGTCTGCTAGGAAGTCTACACCGTTAATGATAACACTGACTCCTTTACAACCTATCTTGGCTCTCATCTCTGCTCTGGGGGTTTGTACCACCATGGGGTTGTTCAGGGGTGTAGGGGTCATGCCACTTTTTAATGCAAATCTTTGAGTGACAAATGAATGCGTGGCTCCAGAATCAAACAAGACAGTTGCAGGTGCTGAGTTGACAAGGAACGTACCCAGCACGACGTCCGGGTCTTCCTGGGCTTCTTCAGTAGTGACGTGATTCACACGCCCCTTCCCATGGTTAGGCGGGTTGCGAGGAGCTGGGTTCCTTGGTGGCATCCCGCGGCCTTGTCCTGGGTTCTGCGCATTGGGGCGTGGGGCCTCAGGCTTCTTGTTAGGGCATACCTTAGAAATATGCCCTGACTGGCCACATCCAAAGCAAGTGACTTGGTTTGGATTATAGATCTTGTTGCCACCACTGTTATTGGGGTTGAATGCTGGCCTTGGGTTGGCATACTGCTGAGGCTGATAGTTGGTGCGAGGTGCAGGCGCTCTTGGTTGCTGGTAGGTTGGCTTGACCGGGGCTGACTGCCACGGGCGAGGCTTCTGGTTGCTGGAACTTCCCTTGCTGACCATCTTGCGCTTGCGAGTGTCTTCCAGAGCACGCCGCTTGTCTTCAAGCATGAGTGCTTTGTTCACCAGGTCAGGGAAGGTTGGGCAGTCGCACACGACAAGCGAGCATTGCAGAGTCTGATTGAGGCCTTCCATGAAGCGCTCCCTTTTTGCAGCATCAGTGTTGACATCTTCAGGTGCATATCTTGACAGAACACTAAACTTCTGCATGTACTCCTTGACAGTGCCACTTCCTTGCTTCAGGGCTCAGAATTCACGCTTTTTGATGGGCATGATTCCGGAAGGAATGTGGACTTTGCGGAATTCTGCCTTGAAGTTGTCCCAAGTGATGTCTTGCCCAGCATGCATGACCTTGAATCCATCCCACCAAGCCCTAGAAGTCCCCCCGAGGCAGTGGGCTGCATAAGCCACCTTCTCGCGGTCTTCGGTGCATCTGACTAGTTCCAGCAAGTCCTCAATGGTGCGGACCTAGTCGTCTGCATCCAGGGGTTCAGCAGTCTCGATGAAAGTTGGCGGTGCATTCTTCTTGAATTCTGCCAACGTGGAACGTCCATTGCCATTCCCCGCCGGCTGGCAGTTGTTGGTGACAGCTTGAGCAATCATCTGAAGGGCTGCGGTGATGGCTTGGCGTTCCTCTCGGAAAGCTTGGAGAAGCTGAGCCATGTCCATGTTCGGAGGAGGTGGTGGTGGTGGAGCTTGGTCGTTGGTTTGGTCGTGGCCTGCCTCTGATTGAGTGGATGCTCCGGCTTCAGGCTGCTGGGTAGAGGTACCAGTATGAGTTACAACAGGCATCCTGTTGGAGCGGTAAAAGGTCTCATGATTGGAAGAGGGAAAGCAATAAAGATGGGTGCCTAGTAAGGGGGTGGGTGTGACACTAATTAAATCATGCAAGGGACGAAAGGGCGAAACACATTCATTCAAATCCAAATGGGTGATGTAGTCGTTTACATATTCCCGAAGGGAGAATACGACATACATCCAAACACAACAAAAGCGAACACTAGATGGCTTCATATGAACCATACAAGGACTCGACTGCGCATAGGGGTTACACGACCTATCCTACCATAGAGGTCACGAACTGGCATATCCGAGTTGCGAATAATGCCTAAGCGGCGGAATGCTCGATCGCGTATTCTGGCTCTTCTGGGTCTTCCTCCTTGTCTTCATCTGTCTGGGCCCCCTTGTCACTTGAGGGTGTGGGGGAGTGGAGGAGTTGGATACGACGGTGTTTTGTCGGGGGTGCAGGAAAAGGCTTGCGATATTCCCTTGCCGTCATACGGCGTCGCCGGGGTGGTTCTTCATCCTTGGAAGATAAATCTCCTGAGGTCCTTCCACCTCGGTACGCGATAGCGGACTGTCCGGGAGGCGCACCTTCCTTCTTGATCCTATCTGTCTTCTCTTGTGCTTGACGAAGAAGTGCCTTGGTCTTGTGAAGTTCTTCTCGGAGCTTCATTGACTCTGAGGCCAAGTCTTGTGCCAAGCTGCCGGCACATAGGCTGAAGTAGGTCTGGAATCGAAGTGAAAGTCCTTCCTTCAGTGGAGGGGCTTGTGCGCTGCTTTCATCTTCACCTTCCTTCCGGTAAGGCAAGAAGCGGGTTGTCATCTTGGCTGCCATCTCCGGAAGAAGCTCGCGGAGACGGGTCAGTGCCTTGAGTGCAGCAGCCTCGACAGCGAGAGGCAGTGTTGCCATCTGGGGTCCCTCGAAGTACCAACTTGTGGGAGGATCGTTTGCCTTCACGATCACTTCCACATGGTACTCCACCTCAGTGTCGCTAACCCAATGCTCAAGGTAGGTGAGGATGGGCGCTCGGTGGAACTGGCACTCCTGGAGGCTATCCTCGAGAAGCAAGGGAAACCCAGTGGTCAGGTGCTCTTCAGGTACAACGGCCATCTACAAAGGGTGAATAGGAGAGGTTAATAAGCCGATGATATCTCAGGTTGGTAAGGTTTAGAAAAGAAGAGAGGTTCAGAAGGTTTTCGAAAAGGGGTCTCATCTAACTAACGCCCATGCTAACTAAGGCTTCCTACAGTCAGGATGGCTCTGATACCAGCTTTGTGGGGACCCCGACTTAAGAGTCGAGATCACCGAATGCATGTGTACAGTGATCCCAGAGATCAATGCTCACTGAACACACAGAAGCTGAATAACAAGAGTCTTACATCCATACATACCGTCTTACACAAATTATGGCCATTATGGCCAAGTCTTACATAGATAAAGCCTCAAGGGCTGAATAGCAAATAACTCGAATAGCGGAAGTCTTCGAAGATAAGTAGAACCCATGCCATCTGCCTTAACCCTACACGCATTCTGACTGGGATAGCGTCCTAGTTCGCATGTTCGTCTCCATAGAATTCTTCTTCATATTCCTGCTCCTCCATGCCTGGCCAATTAAATAACCAGTGGCAAGCCAATGAGTACTTTGAATGTACTCGCAAGCAACCCATGATTTGGTTCAATGTAACAATGCATTTGTACAACAATGAGCAATCTAGCTACAAGCTAGAATAAATATTCTACCATCAAGCACATGCATCAACAATTTTAGGTAACCTCGAAGACAGGTTACAGATATCAACATAGCCAAGCTATGACCTCTTCATCTGGTCAAGTCCTTTTGACTTGAACCAACGGAGCTTTTGCACACACACACACACACACACACAAGGTTTCGCAAACATTGGACGTAGCCCAAGAGCGGTTACCCAACTGTCCTTGACCGTGGACACGGCTATTCGAATAGTTTTACACTCTGCAGAGGTTGCACACTTTACCCACTAGATCCGGGGAACTTCCGTGACATCCACGACCCGCGATACCTCAAGTACCCGGGGTAAGCACCCGATCACGATCTTTCCCTAGGCGACACTAATATGGAGTCCACTCGATTGGTAGCAACCCCCGTGCCCCACATTTCACATCTTAAGATTTTTGGAGCCTCGCTCCCATTTCACATACCACGGCACGGGGTACCAACGGTGTGTTCGGTGCCCAGTGATAACAGTCATGGCCGCCTATCCAAGCACGACCCCGTCCCGAGAGTGACCTCATGTCACCCCCATCACTGGTAATGCGGGCACCATGCTAGTATTGACCTAGGTAATCAATAATGCCCTTTCCCATATAAGGGTAGAGTGGTTGCGCATGTAAAGTTGGAATAACGGTCGCAACTTAAACCAATCCGTTTGAAAAACATCACACACACTTGTCTTGGTACACCACTTCGTCATCAAGTGGTTACCCATCTCATCTTTTCCCTCGGGCATAAGTGGCACCCGATGGGGTCTTGGAAAAGAATGCAAACACGAAGGTATCATGGCACACATGCATCTCTAAGTATCACTACTAATCATTTGCATAGCATCTAAGCATATAGCAAGATCATGAGTAAAGCATGCATCAAGTGGTGGTTCTCAACTAGGTCACCACCGTCAATTTTATCATCATGCATTCGGGAATAAATGGGTTCCGAGGAACACAAGGGTATCATGGTCAAAGGGCTGCTTGCCTGGATTGGCTTGGTCTTCAAGATCTTCAAGTCCTTCCCCTCCTTCTTCTTCAGCAACCTCGTCAAACACGGTATCTAATCGTCGCAATAAACAATGGGAAAATAAGACCACAATAAAAACAGAAAAATCAAAGTGCTCAGAAAAATGTCAACTTATTTTTATTAAATACTAGAGGGAAAACTAAGATGGCAAAAATTCTTAGTTGGAGTTTTGGAGTGGTAGAATGGGGTACATGAATATTTCAACAGAAGTTTTAATGTTCAAATATGAATTTAAATTTGAACAGAACATAAAAGGTTCATGGATATGTGTGAAAGTGACATCATTAAATAGGTTGGATTTTTACAAGTTTTTAGGAACTGGAATTAATTCATTCGGACAAATATTTAATTCTGTGGAATTATTTGAAAACCCACAAAAAAGAAAAATGAAAAAGGGCCCTGTGCCACTGGGCCAGAACGGCCACAGTGCAGCAGGCCCAGGGCGAACAGCCCACCGCACGGGCGTCAGCGCGCGCGCCAGGGTTTTTAAACCTGACGGGCGGGGCCCGTTGTCAGTGAGTGGAGAGAGGGGCGAGGGCGAGGGGAGGCTGACAGGCGGGGCCCGCCTGTCATCTCTAACCCTCCGGCAGAGAGCCGGCGAGCTCACCGACAACGTTTCCGGGCACGGCGGGGTGAGCTAAGGGCAGGGATGGACTCAGCAAGATGTCGCCGATCTGGTGGAGGTGGTGCGGGTCGCCGGAGGGGCCTGGTTCGCCGGCGGTGAGGTCACGCGGCGGAGGAGTTTCGGGTGAGTGATGCTCCGGTCGATTCCGGCAGCTGCAGAGAGGGGAAAGAGGGGGAAACGCGTCAGTGATGTGTTGTGGTGCTAGATCGAGTTAGAGGAGAGGCTGGGGCGGCCTGTACTGAGCAGGCGACGGGGAGCCGCCGCGGCGGAGCTCGAGCTCGATCTCGAGCTCGGGCTGGTCTGGAGTGGGACGAGTGGCTCTGGGGGAAGATTGAGAGAGGGAGAGTGCGACTGGTGAGGAGAGGAGGGGCTCGGGGGGTCTATTTATAGGCGGGCGGCGAGGTGCCGTGGACCTGTGCGCCGGCGAGCCTCTGCTCGTTGCCACAGGGCACGGGAGGCGCTGGGGAGGTGTCTGCGGGGTTGCTGGACGTGGTCCAGGGCAAAGGAGAGGAAGAGAGGGAGTGGGGGAAGCTTCTGGAGCTGCGCGCGTGAGGCCGAGGAATGGAGCTCGAGGGCGGCCGGCGCGCGTGCGGGGGCGTCCACTGGAGGGAGAAGGAGGAGGGGGACAGCGCCGGGGGGCGTTGCGGACGCCGAGGCGCATCGAACGGCGCGAGGGGGGAGCACGAGGTGGTCGGGGGCGACTGATTGGGCGAGGCTACAGTGCGGGCGCGCACTGTAGCGTGCTCTGGAGCGTGCCTTCTGCATGCCACGGCATGCCGTTGGCTAGCTGGGCGCGTCCGCCGTGTCTGGGGGGTCAATCATGGATTAAACAAACGGGCTGTGGCCTTGGATGCCTTGGTTGTCCAGTGGGAGAGGAGGGAAGCTGAGAGAAGATAAGAACTGGGCTGTCCAGCAAGGTAAATTGGGGTTTTCACCCTTCAATTATTGAACACTAGTCAAGGGGAAGTTACTGGAGGTAGAAGGTGACTAGGTGATGCTGTGGTAGAAAGTTGAGTCCAAGGTAAATAGTAAAAGGGGCCAAAACAGTGGTTTTGGTAAAATGGCAGAAGGTTTTTGATTATGTTTTGGGCAAGCAAATGATCTCCACTAGCCATGACACTTAACAGGATTGAATGTCATCTGGAAATAGGGTGTTTCACCAAGTTTGGGCTTGTTTGAAGAAACTTGCCAATGTAACTTTGGTGAACCCTAGAAATTAACAGAAATGGTTTCACCATGTTTGAGTTAAGCTAACCATCTCCCCTTGATGCACCACTTGGTGTAGTGTCATTATTTGGGGTTATGATCATGCCCACAAAGTTTGAATAAAAAGTTGGTAATGTAAAGTTGTTCAAATTTGAATTTGAACATAAATGGTTTTGGGGTACTCTGATCAAGTTACCCTTCTCCAAAGCTTGTGCCATTTGGTCTAGATGCCTTATTAGACCATTCTAGTATGTGCACCAAGTTTGAGAGCATTTGGATAAGTTTGGCAATGTAAAGTTGCTCAAACTTCAGATATGGACAGAATGGTTTTGAGGGGTTTTGATGATGTTTTCTTCCTTCCCAAGGCATGGGGCTTGGCAAGATCATCAAATATGTCATATATGACATGATAGAATTTTCCTGGAATTTTTAGAGAATATTTCCTTTGTAAATATTTCAAAAGCTTGAAATATCCAGAAAGGGTTTCTGAGGGATTAGCCCAATATTTTGAACATGACCAAGTGTTGAAACTCTTATATATGGACAATATATGTCCTATGAGTCTCCCTGAATTTTGGAAAATACTTTTGAAATAATTAAATAAGTTTTCCCTATTAAAGACCACTTCTGGCCTTAAGAAAAACTTTTAAATAAAATAGGAAAATAACTTTTAAAATTATACTTTTTTGGTTTATGAGAGTCCTATGACTACTAGGTCTCAAACATACTTTTTGAAATAATTTTCTCACCCTGAATCAAGCATTTGCAGTGCAAACCTCAATTCAGGGGTTTTTGGAATACTAATCTTTGAAAATACATTTTTGGCCAAATTAACTTTATAAGAAAATACTATACTGTTATAAACACTTGGTATGATCATTGGGCAGAAGTTTTGGGTAAGGAGATGAATTCTACAAGAGGGAGTAGTTGACTTAATTGAGCACTTGAAAATCACAGGGAGAAAAACTTAATTCCAGATAAAAGCCAAATGATGCCAAAAAAAATTGCTGGTCCAAATTTTCATGCTTTATTGATGCAAAAGACATGTTACAAAATGCAGGGTGTGACAGGCATAAAACTACACAGTAGCGGAACGAGGTCGTACCGGAACTCCATCTCAGAGGGACACCGATGTGGACACGGGCTAGACTCAGACGGCACTCCTTTCCAGCGAAACTTTCCTGAAATCTGGCATGACACACCAGGTAAGTACATTGAATGTATTTGCAAGCTTACAGCAAACAAAAATCATAATGACAAACAATATCATGAAAATCATTATATATATATAGGAAAATGGTTGTGTACTTCTGGGAGTACATACTCCCGCTCCTCATATACCATATATATGAATCTTTTATACATCTTTATTATTTTTAATATACTTCATTAATAATTATTAGATACCCCAAAATGATTTTCATGAAAAAATTAATGCGAGTCTACATATTTTTAAATGTTTACGTATATAATGATGTGTTTGTACGTGAAAAAGGTATATTACAAAAAGTACGTCGCAGATAATATTTTTTCAACAAAACTTGTATTGGGGTATCTTAGAATATTTAATGAAATATATTAAGAATGATAAAGAGGTATAATAAATGCGTATATGAGGTATATTGAGGATGGGAGTACATACTCCCAAAAGTACAGAAAAGGAGTGAACTGCATGTTTGAAAAAACTGTACATGTTGTTTTTTCGGTACCTTTTTTGCTCTAATTTTTTAACCGTTTATCGGAATTATGCGTGTAATTTACCGTTGAAAAGCTATGGAGTATATGCAACTTCGCCATGTTGAACACTTTTCAAAATTCATCATAGTTTAAGAGCAGTTTCGAAAATCGTGCGGCTCACAACGAATGGCAGCGAGCGTTTTTTTGCGTTTTTTTCTAAACCGCTCGTCGGAATGAAACGTATGATACACCGTTGGAAAAGGTATTGTCGGCGCGCATCTTTTTCATATCTATTATTTTTTCTAATTCGCTACGGTTTAAGAGCAGTTTTGAATTTACTAAATCGCGGAATTGTGTTTTTCGAATTTTTTCAAATTTTCGGTACTGTTTTCACTCCAGTTTTCTAACCGTTTGTCGAAACAAGGCGTGTAATATACCGTTGGAAAGCTACGAACAAGGTGCAACTTTCATGTGTTGAAATATTTTTGAGATTCCTTATGGTTTTTAGTTAAATTTGAAAATTGTGCGGCTGACTACGAAGGGCAGTGGCCGTTTTTCGTGAAATTTTTACAAAACGTTGGTCGAAATGATCCAAATGATACACCATTGGAAACATATCGTCGAGACGCTACTTTTTCATGTAGAACACCTCCTCTAATTCATTACGGTTTAAGAGTAGTTTTGAAATTACAAAAACGCGGAAACTCTGTTTTTCGCGACACCCAAATCGACGCGTTTTTTTGCGCTTCCGAACTGCATGTTACTGCAACAGAGAGACCAGTGAACTACATGTTTATCGGAATTATGCGTGTAATATACCGTTGAAAAGCTATGGAGTAGACGCAACTTCGCCATGTTGAACATTTTTCGAGATTCCGCACGGTTTAAGAGCAGTTTTGAAAACGGTGAACTGCATGTTTGAAAAAACTGTACGTGTTGATTTTTTGGTACCTTTTTTGCTCTAGTTTTTAACCGTTTATCGGAATTATGCGTGTAATATACCGTTGAAAAGCTATGGAGTAGACGCAAGTTCGCCATGTCGAACACTTTTCGAGATTCCGCACGGTTTAAGAGCAGTTTTGAAAACGGTGCGACCAACGAATAATGGCAGCGAGCGTTTTTTTGCGCTTCGGAACTGCACAAGAAAACCGCACTGCATCAGGGTAGGAGCCGGCGCGACGGTGCTGGGGGAAGGAGGCGGGGCGGCAGCGCGACGGTAGGAGGCAGGGCAGTGGTTGCTGTCCTCGGGGCGCTCCGCGCTAGAAACCTATTTAAGTGGGGGTGTTATGAGAATAAGGTTTTTGTTATGAGAATAAGGTCTTAAGGTGTGTTATGAGAATAGATATATACAGCCGGTCTATTCTCATAATATTATGAGAATAATATTCTCATAACACTTTCGCACTGCACGCATAACACAAGGGCAGTGCACTCTTAGTAGCAGAGGTACTGCAACACAAAGACGAGTGAACTTCATGTTGAAAAAACTGTACGTGTTGTTTTTTCGGTACCTTTTTTGCTCTAGTTTTTTAACCGTTTGTCGGAACAATGCGTGCAATATACCGTTGAGAAGGTATGGATTATGCGCTACTTCGCCATGTTGAACACTTTTCAAGATTCCGCACGGTTTAAGAGCCGTTTTGAAAACGGTGCGGCCGACGAATAATGGCAGCGAGCGTTTTTTTGCGTTTTTTCTAAACCGCTCGTCGGAATGAAGCATATGACACACCGTTGGAAAGATATCGTCGACGCGCATCTTTTTCATATATAATTTTTTGTCTAATTTGTTACGGTTTAAAAGCAGTTTCAAATTTACTAAATCGCGGAATTCAGTTTTTCGAATTTTTTCAAATTTCCAGTACTGTTTTCACTCCAGTTTTCTAACCGTTTGTCGAAACAAGGCGTGTAATATACCGTTGAAAATCTATGGATGAGGCACAACTTTCATATGTTGAAATTTTTTTGAGATTCCTTACGGTTTTTAGTTAATTTTGAAAATCGTGCGGCTGACTACGAGGGGCAGCAGTAGTTTTTGACAAAAATTAAATGAACCGCTGGTCGAAATGATTCAACATATACGTCGTTGGAAATATATCATCGAGACGCAACTTTTTCATGCAGAACGTGCCCTCTAATTAATTACGGTTGCAGAGCAGTTTTAAAATTACGAAAATGCGGGTACTCTGTTTTTTGCGGCACCCAAATCGACGAGTGAACCTCATCCGACAGAAAACCGCACTGCATCGAATGAAAACCGCACCGCACCAGACGGGCAAGTGAACTTCATGAATTCTTTTGTCGGACGTAAAATTTCTCAGCCGAGTTTTTATTGTCTTTTTTGCAACATATTTTATGAACGAGAGTGGACTGCAGAGACGAGGAGAAGTGAAACGCGTCATATGTCGAAGTGAACCGCATTACTATTTTGTTTGTTTCGCTAAAAAAATCACATCTTTCATACTAGGCGCGAGTGAACAACATCTCTCTCAAAAGTGAACCACATCGGAGGACCAAACGCACTGCATGTGTTTTGATGTAATCAGTTGGTTTCTGAAACAGACGAAACAAATTGCACTTCATACATAGGGGTAATGAGCTGCTACACAAATTGGAGTGAACTACTTTTTTGTGTGCTTTTCATACAAATTTATAAGACATTGGTACTGCAGAAACATCTCAGGACTAGACTAGGCAGAGAACTTCATCTGTAGTTCACTTTTTCTGTTTTTTTATGCTGTCACCTCCTGCATCCGTCGTTGAGTTCCCTCTCATCTGGATTTGCCCACCGTGCTTGCAGTCCACTAGCAATCAAAAATCAGGAAAAACATGAAATGCACGCATGCGAGGGGCCGAGCTGCAGGATTGCACAATGCGGACTCCGACGCCACCAGCGCTGGACTGCAGAAGAGAACGATGTGCGCCCCGCGCGACAAAACATCCAGCGGCAACGTCGCCTAGTGCAGCACCACGCCGACGACCAACAACTTCAGAAGAAGGAAGGAGGCGTAGGGAGTTCGAAGGACTGGACCTCACCCACATCTAGGTACCTTTTTATGGTGGTGTACTTCCACGAGAGGGAGAGAGAGCTGCAGGCGCCCATACTATGGACTGCAGGTATGCCCGGAGTCGAGCGGTGGCTACCCTGCCGCCGGACCGCACTGCATACACGCCCGTCGGAGGACAGTGGCGAACACCAAAACAGAACTGCGGTGCATCCGGGGGGTGGGATCTCGCTGTTGCAGACACGCATGGTGGCCACGGCCTCAGCTATTAACCTCGCCGTCGATGGCAGTGGAGGGGCGCATGGCCTGGGAAAGAGGGAAGGGAGGTGAGGGGTGGCGTGGTGGCCGTGGATGGCGACTGATATGGCCGTGGCTCGGCTGATCCGGTGGACACCCGACGGATCTAGGGAGGGGTGGAGCACCGGCGAGCCCGGAGAGGTGGTGGCGCGCGCAGTGGGATGTGGTGGCTCGGACGATCCTTGCTGGTGCGGTGAGGAGCAGGGGCACGGCGGGCGGGAGGCCGGGGCACTGTCGATCTGCTTGTTGGGCGCGCTGGGGCTCGGGACGGTGGTGAATCCGCCCATGGTGACGCGGATCTGGCCGCGATGAGGCGGATTCGGCTGCTGACGGCGTGGGAGACGAGGTGGAGGGTTGTGCCGTCGTCCGCCCCTGCATGGGACACAGCCCGGGGCGGGTGGCTCGGGTGGTTGCCGGGGCGCCATGCTCGTGGGGGTGGGGATTGGGGGTGATGGCGCTGGGGCGTGGGTGGCGGTCGTGAGGTGGGCATCGAGGATAGATGGGTGGAGCCGGGGGAAGAAGGTGGGTTCGGTGGGGTGGGGTGCGTGGGGCTGGCCGGCTGGGATGGGTGTTATGAGAATAAGGCCTTTGTTATGAGAATAAGGTCTTAAGGGGTGTTATGAGAATAGACCCACCCTATATATATATATATATATATATATATATATATATATATATATATATATATATATATATATATATATATATATATATATATATATATGGTTACTCATGGTGGTTAAAACTACAAACTTATTCATTTCAATAAGACATAAATCGTGACCCTTCCGGTGATCACCAACCTGACCATACTTGGTCTCAAACCATTTCGGTGGCTCTTCCACCAATTCTTTACAGTACCAAATTTTAGAATTTAGCGAGCAAAATTTTATTATATGTTGACCCATGGTGTGACTTACTTTCGAGCATGTCCGTGACCGTGGACTTGGCTATCGATAGATTAATTACACTCTGCAGAGGTAGTACACTGTACCCACACCACGGAACCCATGGCCTCGTTCTCCCATTCGGGTGGACCAACGGCGTTCCGAAAAAACCCTTCCATTGCCATGACACTCCCTCGGCCACTCCGACTCATTTCCTACTGGAACAGTCCTGGGTGGCCCTGTGCCTACCAAAGGCACATCGACCATCGTCGTGGCCAAACAACAATTGTCCCAAATGGGGACTCGGTACCATTAACTTAACAACGGGCACACAAGGTTATGTCTGCTTACCGGGCCAGGGTACTGCATGCCCATAACCTTCCCTATCTGGAGGTACCGACAAGAGGCATGACAATGGACCGAATAAAGACCTTCCCATAAAGGCAAATGTGGTTGCATATGGAAAAGACTCGATTCAGTGGCACCACGACCCGGTCAACAATTTATTCAAGTTGAGTTATTAACAGATTCAACTTAAAGAAAAATAAATAACCGGTTTCATACAATGCCATGGAATGCAATATACCAAAATGCCTCATAAAAACAAAAACAAAAGATGCACTACAAAAGTATAACTGGGTCAACTTTACTTCAGTAAGAACATCACAACTTCACTATTATTCTGGTTATAATTTATAATTAAAACAGAACTTATTCTAGCAAAATTTTATCATAATACTTATGTAAAAGAAAGTAACTTCACATATGCATGTCCAGAATCATTCTCAAGATCCCAACTTTCTTTTAACTATCTTAATAGCTTAAACCAAACTCCAACTTTCTGTAAACTGAATGAAACAAACAAATAAAGCAACCAACAGAGAGTATTTAACAAAATAATTCATATGCATAAATTTAATCATTTGTTCAAGTTGCAAAAATCACAAATATTAAAATGGCACTATGAAAATGTAGCCGTGGCTTGCCTTAGCTCAAATGAGGCTCACAAGCCTCCTGGTGATCCTCAAGACAAGTTTTCTCTTCTGAAAATAAATAAAAGTACAAAAAGCAAATATCAAGAATCATTCAAAAATTCACCAGAAAATCTACACAGCACCAAATAGTCTCATTTTTGGTGTGCTGCAAGATTTCCTTACAAAGAACACAATGCAAAAAGAATCAATTCATTTGGACTTATGGTTAAAAAGTTATTGCAGTTTGAAGTTCTATAGAATAGATATAAATTTAGAAATTTAAATAAACAGAATAAGGGGGGTGACGTCGAAGGCATAAATGCCCAGAGCGCCACCACTCGAACCGCTTCGCGCGGGTACGGAGAGGTTGACTAGTGGGCCCCGCTAGTCAGGTGGGGAGGAGAGAGGGGGGAAGAGCAGGGGGCGGTCGTGGCTTCGCCGGAGCGCACGCCGGCGACGCTGCTCCTTGGCCAAGATGGAAAGGATAGATCGACAGAGGGGGTCGAGGCGCACCTGCCCCTACTCGTAGGGTAGCTAGGGGTGGTCGGACGGCGTCGGAACAGAGTTCGTAGACGGAGGCAGAACAGGGTGTTCGCCGGAGTTGAAGAAGACGGCGAGCAACGACATCTCCAGCAGCTCCAGCTAGGTGGAGTGGCTCTACCAGAGAGTGGCGGAGGCTCTGGTAGGGTCGCCATGGCCTGAGAGGGTCTGGAGCTACCTCGACGACCCGAGGGGATCGCCGGTGAGCTCGAGCTCTGGGATGGTGGCCTGTGGCCTGCCCGACCGGGCCATGGGGTTGTACGCAGTGTGTGTGTGTGGGGGGGAGTGGAGCTGGTTGCTCGGAGCGGCTGGGAGGGGGCCTATATATAGGCGAGCCGAGAGGGGGGAACGGGGCTCCGTCGGCGACACCTGGACGCTCCGCCTGGCAACGAATGGCGTTAGTGAGAGGGGGAGAAGGTGACGAGGTCACGCGGGAGCTGTGGACGAACGGGGACGAGCACAAGGGCGCTGGGGTGGCGACGAGCATAGTGCGCACCGCATTGTTGCCTTGGCCGGACCACGCCCGTGCTCGCTGCGGCGAGCTCCGGCGTAGGCGAGTGCTAGAGGGGGCTGTAGAGGTGAAGACGATGATGGTGGCGCGGTTTGGCACGCTTGGGCAGGCGCGAAAGCGAGCACGCGCTCTACAGAGTGCTCGTCGGCATCCAGAGCGCACCGACAGACAACCATGGCATGGTGTACACGCGTGGTCACCGTGCGAACTATGCCTACTGGCTGACTTGGTGCCAAAATTTATGTCTGGCGTGTTGTTCGTGGTAGATAGGAGAGTTACCCGTGGTTGGTTTGTTTCCAGACGCAGTAGAAAGAATATCACACGCCTGGTACGTTTCTGGACAGAAACTTTGAGAGTTTACTGAGGTAAAATGGTTAAGAGTTGGAGGCTGTGCTTTGGAGGCTAGCCAAGAGTTACTAAGGTGAAGATGCACAAGGAGTTTCAAAAGCAATGGAGCAAGTAAAATGGTAGTTGCTGTAGAAACTACCATTTCTGTCCAGAATAGAAAAGATTTTCTGTAGCAAAAATATTCCAAAAAGTGGTGCAATATTTTTGCTCAGGAATGTGTCTTAGGGTCCAAAGAATATTTAGGAATTTCCTCAGATTTTTGTGAGCCAGAAAAACAGGGGTTGCTTTGGAGCACAAAGGATTTAGCTCGGGTTTTGGGAAGAAAAGTGAATATTTTTTAAATAAGAAAAATATTCCATAAAGTATATTAGAGTGGTCCAGAAGGAAAATATGGTTTGAGATGGATAGGAGGCACTTGGGTGAAAGTCAAGGGTACCCAAGTGTTTAAGTCCATATGAAATGATTCAAAAATCCCAAGGTTTAAAATAAATTCAAATAAAGCTCTAGCAAATAAAAGAGGGCAAAAATCAGGCTGTCACACCTTGACAGCAGCCGGGTGCTCGATGCGTAGCTTCGCCAACTCCTCCTTCTGTTCCATGACGAGGGCCTGCAACATCTTCATCGAGGAACTATCATTCTCATGCAGCTTCTTCCAGCCGGTGTTCTCCTCCTTCAGCAGGTCGAGCTCGTGGCAGAGCTTCGCCTTGTCCTCCTGAAGTTGCAGGATTTCTCCGGTCACCTTCTTCTCCGAGGCAATGCTCTTCTTCAGTAGCATCACCGAGTCGGCGGTCAACTTCCCCTGCTCATTGAGCTCAGCGAGCATGTCGTCGAGGCTCTCCTTCAGTAGCTCCACCAAGCCGTGGATGAACTCCTTCTGCTCATTGAGGTGCTTATTGAGATGATCGGGCATGCCATCGAGGGAGAAAGACTCCAGCGCAGCCAGCTCGGCATGTTCGCCTCTGCATCTAGGGCGCTCCTGGGAGCCATCGCCTACCCATGAGAGATCTTTCGAGGTCTCTGCGTGGCGGCGAGCCCTCTCTTTTTTTCCGCAGCCACGGTTGCCGCTCGCTTGTTACGAGTAGTTCTCAACCTAGAGCTCTGCACACCGGCCATGGCAAGGACGGACGAAGAAGGAGGACTTATGAGGAGGAAGGTAGAGTAATTTTCGGTTAGGTAGTTCTCTTTTTATAACCTAAGTACTAGCACTAGTACTAAAACCTGCATGGAACACGTTCAGGTTTGGTACATAGTGGTAGGTGTGAGCAGGCTTGCACTTAATTGTAGCATTAGTACTTTCGAATGTGATGGGAACAAGGTAAAGATTAATTGATGGTTTTTGGTTTCGAGGCCCGAAATGGCTCCCGATGAGTTTAGTGGAACATAAATTTCAAGTAGACTACACTGCTCAGATGCGTAAATATTATGTTACTGTCAAAAATTGGCACAAAATACGAAGGAGACCAATGGAAGTACTACTAGCAACCCATGATTTAACTACTCGCATGCGCGCAGTGGAGTAGTAATGTCTTTCTTCCACCCTCACATCCACTCAATTTGCATGCGCTGTATTAATTTACCATCAATGAAGTGAAGGACTTTACATGCGTCAAATTATCACATGGGGTGGATCTTGGTACAAAATTGCGTCCACCCGTGTACCCGCGTGTGCGTGCGAGGGAATGAGTGCGTGCGTGGCGTGCGTGCACATCTTCGCTTCATGCATGTACCGCCAGTGCGGCTCAGGGAGGACGAATACATTCTTCTGGAACCAGCAGCACGTCTCTGTGATCAATCCACACAAGGATGTCGCGACAACGCCTCTACATGTGCCACGTGGCTTCATGAACTTTAAGAGAGACACTCTCTAGCGTGCCATTGTATTTTGCACATACTCGAAGTACTAGTAAGGTACACGTGCATTGCACGCGTCAGATTTTGCAACCAAATTACAAATAAATACCACACAGTAGCATGTAAGCTCTGAGTCATATATGCCTGATGTAAACCTTCGTCTAATTCTTATAGTGCATATCATTCAAAATCAATTATTTTTTATAAAAAACCTAGGGCCTCTTTGATTCGTAGGATTTCCAAAACGCGGGAATAGGAAGAACATGGGATTAGAGTGGAATGTCGTCTTGAATCCTATAGGATGGTACGAGTGTTTTATTGTGCATAAGAAAAATGCAGAATTCTTTCAAAGAGGTTTGAGTGGATGGGATGTTTCCTATGAAATCTAGTGCAAATGAATCATATGGAAAAATTCCTATGGTTTACAATCCTACGAATCAAATAACCAAGATAGGAAAAATTCCTAAGGATTAGAATCCTCCAAAATTCCTTCGAGAATCCTTTGAATCAAAGAAGCCCTTAATCTATTATATGATTCATGGAATTGTGCGTTGTAAAGCATAAAGTGAAAACAAATAATGGCAGTTCAACTAGAAAAAAAAATTGGGCAGTTATGATATGGAAGATTCTAGAACAAAGGAGAACCACTGTTGTTTTGAGATTTGTGCATTATGCTTAAGTTCAACCATGGAGTCTGCTAGATTGTACATGTGGCAAAATCCGGTGGGGTGCTAGAAGATGGTGAGAGGGGCCGAGTGGAGGGA
This sequence comes from Secale cereale, assembly GCA_902687465.1. Taxonomy (NCBI): domain Eukaryota; kingdom Viridiplantae; phylum Streptophyta; class Magnoliopsida; order Poales; family Poaceae; genus Secale; species Secale cereale. The sequence goes on from LR738714.1 coordinate 481,883,060, forward strand.
GACTATGAAGGAGTGCACAACTGCGAGATCGATATTTACAGAGAGGGGGCGAGAACGTGCGCTGTTGCGCGCACTGGCGGAGCCATGAAAAATGTCCCATGAGCTAGGGGGCCAAGCATTGCTAACCCTTTACGAGGAGGGCCAATTCATCAACTGAAACCATTTTTACCAGCAATTGTCTAATTATCATATTCATATTAGCCTCGATATATAGTGATGTTAGGGGGGCAGGGCCCTTGCTACCCCCTGTCTTTGCCATTGTGCACGCGTCTGAGAGATGAAGCGGAAGGCATGGATGATGATAGGGGGTATTGGATATATAATTAATGCGGGTGTATTAGCTATATATGTAATCCTATATAGAGAGGTATAGATTGATCGATGTGGACGTGGGAAAGAAGGTGATACCTCACTAGATATATAGATTGATCGGTTTATGTGGAAAACTATGAAAGACCTAGCTATACACACACACACACATAGAGGGACATCGATCGTTGCGCATGCACGTGCGAGATAAAGAATGCCCGATATGATGGAGAGGTGGATGTGTGTGTGTGTGTGTGTGTGTGTGTGTGTGCCTTCATGGGAGACCAGCCTGAAGAAAAAGATTGCATGTGTGAGATGGATAATGCCGACTGATAGTGTGTGTGCATGCATGCACGAGAGAAAGTTATTGGTACAATTACAAAGAGAAGACCAATGTGTGGGTGTAAAACACTAGGTGAGGTCATAATCAATGTAATTGAATTCAAATATTTGAATAAGAGATCATGATGTTTGAAACCCATGCATGCATGAATATAACAGAGATCTGCGCGGTGTGGTTTGGAAACGAGCATGTTGCAATGTATACACATTGAACAAGGTCAGATTGGTCTGAATCTGATATACCGATGGCAGACATCGTTTGGCCACATTCCATCCGTGCATGGACACACTATTCTAATTGGAGATGATGGGTGGCTTTCGCATCACATATCTATATCTATACCCCTATATATATATATATATATATATATATATATATATATATATATATATATATATATAAACTTTTTTATTTTTTATATAATGTGCGGATAACTTTAACTTTGAAAGATTGTCGTTGGATGAGGCCAATCCGATGGTGCGGAGCTGGCAAATTTGAGCACTACTGTCCGTTGAATATCATCTAGATTCCACCAGATTTTGCCAGATGTACAATCTAGAAGACTCTATGGTTGAACTTAAGCATAATGCACAAACCTCAAAACACAAGCACTTCTTCTTTGTTCTAGAATCTTCCGTAACAGAATTGCCCAAATGTTTTTCTACATGATTTGTTTTTACTTTATGCCTTACAATGCACAATTCCATGAAACTTAAAATAGATTAGCTTTCTTATAAAAACTAGATGATTTTGAATTAAATGAACTATAATAATTAAACGAACATCTACATCATGCATATATGACTCAAAGCTTACATGCTATAATGTGGTATTTATTCATAATTTGGTTGGCAAATCTCATGTGTGCAATGCACGTGTACCTTACTAGTCTAAATGGTGTCTGTGTGTGTGTTGTGAGTGTTAAACACATTGTACGTAGTATATCATACTAGTCTAAATTGTCTTTTTTTGGTACACGTTAAGCTTGTTCTCCCGTAATTTCAAGTCGCGCCTTGTTATGCCGAAATTTCAAGCTAGCGTCTCTGTCTATCGTGCTGCAAAATTCCTGCCTCTTCAACCCGCGCCTTGTTAGCCCGAAATATTTAAGATATATCTTTGTCTCGTTGTGCTCCGACAACTTCCTCCATCTCAACCCGCGCCTTGTTATTCCAAAATTTCAACGCGCGCGAAAACTCCCACATCCTGTGAAATCCCGACATGCGAAATGCCCGTGATACCCCTGAACCGAAAGAACCGCCTCAAATCGGTGGGGGTACTTTCATAAATTACCCCACATTTCGGACAAGCGTGTCCCTATGCCATGGTTCCCCACTCCCATCCCATCCGCCCACCCATTCGTACACCGAGGCCGGCAAAACCCGCGAAGCCCCACACCCTCCTCCGTCCGCCACCCAGCCGGAGCCTCTTCCCCGATGACGTCGTCCATAGCAACACCTCGACGTCCCTCATCCACCGTACAGGATGAGGATCCCTCGTCGATCTGGTCGTCCCGCCGGTTCAGCCACCCCGTCCTCCACCTCCAAGGAGTTTCCCTGACGTTCCCCTCGTCTTTCGCGCCACCTCCATTCCCACACCGTCGTCTTCACCTGCACGACCGGAAGAGCATCATCATCACCGTTTCCTCGGATGAAGCTGCGGCCTAATCAGCGCCACCAAAGAGGTTGTACATCAATCGCCACATTTTCTTCTTGATTCGATCTCACGGTGCTGCCAGCGCTCGATCCCGAGCCGACACAGCGCGGCTCTATCCATGGCGGCGTCGCCGGCCACTTCCTCCACAGCGTCGCTCCCTCGGCGGCGACGTCCACATCAGTAGGAGCTGATGTTGATTTAGCTCTCACTCGCGCTGCTGCTCTGCTCTTGCTCTCGGTCCCCTGCCTGGTCTGCTCTTGCTCTTGCTCTTGCTCGCACTGCTGCTCTCACTCTTGCTCTTGCTTGCGATGCTGCTTCGATTTGGCTACACTTCAATCGACTGAATCGACTTTTGGGTCAGTCGATTTTCAGGAGGTGGGGGGCTCGTCGGAGTTAAGGAAGAACCAGCCGTAGTGGGGAGGGGGCTCGCCGGAGAGGTACCTCACTATCTATCTAAGGGTTCAGGGTGGGGGCGGTGGTCGCAGGCAGTGGTGGGGCGGTGGCGTGGGGATCGCCACAGAAAAAGCTCGGCACGGGGGGGAGGCTAAAGGGATGGCCGGGGCGGCGGCGGACCGGCGGTGGGGAGTGTTTTCCGGGCGGGCGGGGCGGTGCACCGCCGGCCGCGGGCGGCGGGTGGTGGCTGTTTGGCTGGTGCTAGCTCGCGGCTCGGGGGGTTGCAGGTTGAAGATGAACTGCGGGCCCTTGATTTCATATCCAACGGCTACAAAATCGACTGACCTGAGATAAAAAAAAAGTCAGTCGACTGACGTGTAGCCTCACCTCTAGTGCATTCAGTTTTGACAGTAAAATTCAGTTTCGACAGAAAAATTCAGTTTCGACAGTTAAGTTCAGTTTCGACAGTAAAATTCAGTTTCGACAGCAAAATTCAGTTTCGACAGTTAAGTTCAGTTTCAACAGTTAAATTCAGTTTCAACATCAAAATTGAGTTTCGACAGTTAAGTTCAGTTTCGACAGCTAAATTCAGTTTCGACAGTTAAGTTTAGAGATGAGCGGCTAGTGTATACATCTATTACTTTGTGGTTATGTATTTTATGTCATCTATTGGAGATGCTATTAGAATCCCACTCAGGTTAACGTTGTCTCTCTTGTCCTGCTTCAGCCTCGTCGTCGTACAACTCACTGGAGCTGCTCCAACAACGAAACCCTCCATCACAGTGGAGCAGTACCTCGGGCTCCATCTCTAGACGCCTAAGATCTCCTTCCCCTCCTCCGACAGCCAAGTCAGCCGGAGCATCCTCACCGGCCAACGCAATCACGTTGAGATCGACATGGCTTCGCCAAAGAGGTTGTACACTTCTTGTGGTTTGACTTAATCTCACCATGCTTCTTTGCATCCTGTGATCTTCCGATTCTTGTGAACCAAACGCCCAGATTGGTAGAAATCCAGTGTTTTTAAATTCTCTGTTTTGCACGTGCATTCCTATCCTATTCTTGTCTATTTCCTATCCCTGAATTGTTAGAATCCTCCATTTCAAACAAGCCCTTACACAATTACTTCTGTTATAGATATGTGTCAAAGAAAACCTTGTGTGGTTTGTCCTGCTCCTGCGGTGCTGTGTTCCACCCCAGCTCAGCTGCTCCAATGACGAAAGGGTTCACCATAGTAGGGATCCGCTCTCTAGACTGTCTTTCGCCGCCTCATATCTTCTTCCCCGCCGTCGGCCACCACGACAACTGCATTACCATCATCAACTGAGCAGATGACCTTGAGGACTACACGGGTCCGCAAGAGAGGTCACACTCTTCTGTGTCTGCTTACGTTATGCATCGCTTAATATGATGACATGCTACATTATCGTCGTTTTCACCTATTAGACTCCGACTCAGGTCCAAACTTATGCTGAAACTTGAGTTTTTAAATGGTTGTGGGGTACATATTGGGCCAGCAATCAGTACTATCTGTCTACTATATGGTTAATCTCGGGTGTCTACTATGAGTTTCATGTTGGGTGCAAACAAACATTAAAGCATTCATTATCTGTATATTTTAACTAAAGCTATTATCTGCCTGCTATCATTGGTTTTGGGTCTATCCATAGTTTGCTACCTTCTCTCTGGATTTGTGCATGCACTCCTTACATAATCTCACTATGTTTAATTCCTATGCATGTCAGTTATTGTACACAATGGAACTGAACATGTACAGCAAAAGAGACGAGCCCTGCGTGGCAAAAAAAAATCATGCAGACGTCGCTCCATGGTGGGCGCAAAAGGCAGCGCCCCCTCCACCCATTTCGGACCGTAATCAAGAGGAAGATAACTCCTGAGAGGAGGATTCAGAGACAGATGACCAGTCCTACCCCCCCCCCC
>LR738714.1:481887804-481920076 GCA_902687465.1 Secale cereale
CCCCCCCCCCCACCGAGGTGCATGCTCTAACTTGGCAGGGTTAGGTTGCTCATATCGTGCATATGGTATCTTGCATTTCTATGTCATTTGCATAGTGTCAGTGCACAAAAAGAGGGGTACACTTGTTGTACCCCTATGACTGTGCACGGGCAATCTGAGCCACGGGCACCGCCGCACCAAGCAAGGCAAGGGAGGTAAGCCAGGGTAAGACCGAAGCTCGATGGAACTGATGCCCAAAGCCAAGACCACAAAGAGCAAAGGGACGAAGCGGGTTCCCCCAGCAAGATCCTTGCCGGGAGCCAGTTTTAGCAGCCCCGGCAAGATCCTTGTCGGGGACGGCTTTAGCAGCCCCGGCAAGACCCTTGCCGCGGCAACTCGCCCCTCACCTATGGAGCGAATCACCCTTGAGTCCACTGCCCCCATGGGGCAAGGATTCGGGAGATATCCCCGTGGTGGCATGCAGATCTTTGTGAAGACATTCAATATCAGATACACACTACAAAGATGACGACCCTTGGCGGGATCCCAGCCAAGGAAGACCACAAGACCTCCGGCAAGCACCTTGCCGGGGAAGACAGCAGGCGCCGCGGCAAGACCCTTGCCGAGGACATCCGCAGGGCCACCATCAGGCCCATGTCAACGAAGGTTGCACCTCCCTATGCAGCTGCCGACCCAACCAGCTAGGCAGGCACCTGCGTGGCAGCATGCAGATCTTCGTGAAGACCCACCATTGCGCCACCTCAGCTGCATGCCTGTCTACATGGCATCTCAAGCATCGCTGGCCAGGGCGCGTCTCGACACAAGAAGGAGCGGCAACGGACAAGATGGATATCTCCCCCGTCCCCGATAAAGCAAGGACACCTAAGCAAGGCGCATTAAATGCGCCTTGTCATGTAATGCGAGGGATAACCTCGCATCACTGTACCCTTTCCACCTCCTGTGTGCCACTGTGGCAACCCCTTTATCTATAAAAGGAGGCCCGAGGCGACCAGGAGGGGGATTCGGCTTTTTGGAGCTCCTCACGCCCCATAGCTAGCTGAAAAACACAGATATACAATCCACCAAAGCAGGAGTAGGGTTTTACGCATCCTCGTGGCCCGAACCTGGGTAAAGGAACCGTGTGCTATCTGTTTGATCCGCTCTTCTCTCAACCCCGCGCCCCGCAACCGTAGTAGGGATTCTTGTGATCCCATAGGTGTCGATCCAATACCCCGACATCTTTGGCGCGCCAGGTAGGGGGCGCAGTTGTGAGAATCGGCTCTAGCAGTTGGCCCAGCGCCCCTTCTTCTTCGTGGCCCTTTGAGAGGGAAGGAGGCTGGAAGATCAACACTCGAGCGGCTACAAATAGAAGCTAAGTTACATTGAACCCTGGATATTTCCATCCTATTATTTAAGGTTATTATCCTCGGAGTTGTCGTTCTTTGTACAAAAAGAAACCTGGACGCAAATGGGACCCTTCCCGATCGGCAATGCCTTTGCTATGTTTCGAGTCCGCTCAACAGTTCAAACGGCTGCGTTGGAAACGGTAGGGTAGCCTTCCGCAATTGGCAAGGCTCTCGACTCTGACTCGAGTCAAACTCGATAGTTCGAGCGGCTGCGTTAAGGGTGGTAAGGTGGCTCACCCGGCAACACGCTCGCCCGGCAGGCCAATGGGTACCCATCCCCAAGACGCCGCCCTGGGTTTCCGCGCCGGCAAGCCTACCTAGCTAACGTAGGGTGGACGTATAAAGAGGCAACAAACAGGGAAATAGCATGCATAATCCCAAAAATATTTCAAAGTTATATTACATCACATCATCGCTGCGGTTCTAACTAAAGATAAAACTTGTCTTGGTCATGAACCCGCAGCGGCGAAGAAGAACGGGATGCCTAATCCCGGTGCTGGCCTTCCACCCTCTTGATTTCGTCGATGCGGCTGATGACGGGCTTGATGCGCTCCTTGAGCACCGTGAGGTCAGTACCCTCCGGCAAGCTATCCATCGCGGCTTCGATGTCAAGAGCGGGATTCCAATACGCCATCTTGGTGAGGACCTTGGTCATGACCCCCCGGCAAAGTCGCCGGGCCTCCCCGGCCAGCGTGGCCGTTCTGTTGGAGTGAAGATCAGCTAAGGCGCCAAGGACGCCCTTGAAGAACAGGGTCAGCTTGGCGTTGACAGTCCCGCTCCACTCAGGGGCATACCTCACATTTGGCATCCCCATGAGGGCCAACTGCGAGGTGACCCTGCCGGCGACGTCCTCCAGCCGGCTGATCCATCTGTTCTCCCCCGCCACATATTCCTGGTGGGAGGCGGCCTCGTCCGCCCGCAGCTGCTTCTCCTCCTCCAGGCTCCTGGTCAAGGTCTCCTCCCGAGCCGAGCTCTCCGACAACATCTTCTCGAGATTATCCAGCTTCAGCTTGAAATCTCTGATGGAGTTTTGTGCCTCGGAGAGCTCCCCAGCCCTGCTGATGACCGCTCCTTGCGCCTCCACCAAGGCGCAGTTGAGCGTGTTCTTCTCGTCGGACAGCTTGAGGGCCTGCTCCTTCAGCTCATCCCGCTCTACGTCCAGCTCCTTCACCTTGCCGGCATGGACCAGAGCCTGGGCATCGAGTGCCTCTTTGTGCCTCTGCCCCAGCTCGCGAGTCCGTCGCTCGACAAGGACCTCGAGCTCCTCATCCTTGCCGCCGAGCATTGTGGCAAGCTTCGCCTCACGTGCGAAGAGGTCTTCCTCCTGGGAATCCAAGGCGGCTTGATGCTGGTTCCGGCGGCCTTGGCCGCGGCAGCCAAGCTCGCTGCCTCTTCCTGGACCTTCTCGACGTCAGACATCTTCATGGTGAGCTCTGCATCGCGCTTGGCCAATTCCTCCTGGAAGGCCCTCTGCTCCTCGTGGGTCTGGTGAAACCAGGTCTGCGCCTCAGCAACGCGCGCCTTGAAGTCCACCTCCGCCTCGTCCACCGTTGCCATCCTGGATTTAACCTTGTCCAGACGGGCACGGTAGAGTGCTTGGAGCTTTCGGAAATTGGCCCCCATAGCATGGAAGAGCTGCTCTTCTGGGGCACCATCGCCGCCGACGCCCGGTTCATCGACCACCTCGAGCCCGGTGGCGGCAAGCACCTCGCCGTCAAAGACTTCCCCTCCGGTGGGCCCTTGGGAACTTGACGCCCCTGCAAGATAGACGAAGAGGTTGTCGCCCACCTTCAGATATCTGCTGGGGCCCGAGGTTGTGGAGGAAGAAGGCTGATCATCAACCACCTCTTCCTCGGCTGTGGCCTTGCCGGCCTCCCCGACAGGCCCACCGCTGGCACCCTCGGCAGCATCCTTGGCGGCCTCGTCAGCATCCTTGGCGGCCTCCTCGGCGGCAATCCTGTCGGCCTCCGCCGCGGCTTCCTCGGCAATGTTCCCGACAACGGCATCCACATCCTCCATATCTGAAGGAGGGCCTGGGCAGTAATGGGAGCAATGAAGCCAAGAAGAAGAATAAGGGAAAAACAGAGACACAGGACAGGCGAATCACCAGTGCCAGGCTGTGAACCAGAAGTCCCCTCCCCGCCAGTATTTGGCGTCGTGGCAGAGCCACCAGCGCCCAAGTTCCCCTCGTCCTCCATGGGTGTGGGCTCCATGCTTGGTGCCCTTGCCGGGGAAGCCCCTCGTGGCGGCGTAGTCGATGGGGGTAGTGTGTTGGGGGTAGCCCCCTGTGGCTCCTCCTGCTGCCGCTCCCGTCCTACAAAACCGATAAGGTCAGCACCATAGCATCGAACACCTACCGCATGTTGAGCAAGAGGAGGTGACGAACTTATGTTGGGGGCTGTGCCGGGGGCTGCTATCCGGGCTGCTCAACACCACGAGTGGCGTCTCTAAAGCCCCGACCGAGGGCTGGCTGCTCACCGAGGCATTCGCCCTCTTTATCCTCTGGGCCAACGTCTCTGCATCCCTGAAGAAGCAAAAACGGATCAAGATGAGTGACATAGTTCAGGGGAATGGAAATGGCAGTAAGGAATGGAGTACTTACTCGTCGTCCATCTCCTCCTCCTCCACCACTTTCCTTTTCCTCTTCGGGCTGAGAGGCCCAAGATCAAAAGGGAGCTCCGCGTCGACATTCGAGTCAACGTCTGCCGGGGGAGGCGAAGAAGGCAGAGTTTGTGCGTGCCCAGATGGAGAAGGGGTTGTTGCCTTCTTCTTCTCAGCGGCCTTCGTCAGCCTCCTCGCTGCTGTGGCCCTCGTGTGGCGCCCGGACCCCTCCAGGGCCAATTGAGGCTGCGCAGCCTTGCTGGGCCGGACCGGCTCGCCGGAACTAGCCCGCCGCAGGACTCGCCCTCTTCCCCTGGCTGGCGCCGAGCCCGCCGCCATGTCCTCCTCCGACGACCACTCATCGGCCGCATCTTCGACAAGCGGAGCTCCGGTGTCGGCGCTGCTAGCCTCCCCGGCAGCCGCCGCCCACTGGGCGAGCTCCTCCTCCTCAGCAGCCGTTGCGGCCTTGTCCTCCACACCCCCGGCACTGCCGGCCTCCATGGCAAGCTGCGCCTCCCTCGCCCTAGTGGTGATGTAGTCCAACTCTGCCTGGGTGGTGTCCATGACAAGCCACCACTCGGCGTCAGCGTTGACATACACCTCAACCAAAGAGTCTAAGAATTGCTGCACATCCGCATCCGCCGGCTCCTTCCAGCTCGGGATAGGGCCGCACGCGTTGCAGTCCGGCATCATGGCGATGATCTCGAACCGGCGCGAATTGTTGCACAACAGGACCACTCCCGCTGGCAACTTGAAAAACGGCCCCTTGATGGCCTTGCCGGCCTTCACGGCAGCCCTCACGGCCTTGCAGGTCCGTTCGACCTCGCCGTCGCGACCCACATCAAGCTGGAAGAGCCGTTGGCAGAAATGGGCGTGTGCCATCACCGTAAAGTTGTGGTCGAGGCCAGGGCGGAGTCGCATGACGTCAGCCGGGTTCCTAAAGAGCCAGGCTGGGTTCCCCTTGTTGTGCAACGGGGCGATCCGACGGCGAATGAAGTCCGCCCCGATCATCTCAAGGGTGAGCCCGGCCTGGGTGAGCCGGAGAATCCTGGTGGTGGCGACGGTGAGCCCCCCGTCGGTGACGTCGACATTGCTCAAATCACTGCTACGAACCGGCGGCACTCGGCGGACCTTGCAGAATCTTGGCGGGTCTTCGTCTTCAATCCAACACCACCGGCCACGCCATTCATCCACCTCTCCTTCACGGCATCGTCCGGGTACGCCCCCTTGGATCTTGGGATTCAGGTGATGCATCCAGAGACGACGCCTCCCGGCTGGATCCGAGAGGAGAAATAATGGCGGAAGAGCGCCGTATTGGGCTGCACCTCGACAAAGCCTTCGCAAAGGTGCGCAAAGAAAGCCATGCACGCCACCGCATTCGGAGTAAAATCCAAGAGGCGGAAGCCAAAGGTGTGCATGATGTCGCAGAAGAAATCGGAGAAAGGGGGACATAACCCGCAAGAAAAGTAGTCGACGAAGAAGGGATACTGATTTGGGCCAGGTTCGGCGCAAGCGGCAGGAATGACGCGCGTCGCTAGATGTCCCAATTTCTCTCCCCCGTCTTCACCCCCCAAAGGGGTTGAAGGCGGCCCGAAGCTCATGGACGTCACCCGTTGAGGGGAAGAAGAAGGCGGACTTCGTCCGGTCCCCCGATAGTGCGCTCTCCGGCGGCTCCACAGACCCGGCTTCCTTGGCCACCCTCTTGCCGTTGACGGATTTGAACGCCATGGCGGCTAAGTTAGGAGACTGAGGGAGGGGGATGGCGAAGCAACGGCAGCAGGCGACGGCGCAAGCTTGGGAAGGAAGGAAGAAAGGAAGCGGCGGCTCTGAGACTGGAAGAGGCGCGAGGAAAGTGGAGGAACTAAGCAGCGCGCCCACGGTTATTCCTTCTTATGGGGGGAAACGCGGGCCACCTCCTTTCGCATTAACTGTGACGTGACACATGCGTGCGGAAATTGCCCCGCGCATGCCGCCCACGTCACGCACGCCCCTCCACGCCGTGCCGCGCGCGCGGATTGTGGGATGCAGAGCGCGCGGAAACTCTTACCGCGGTAAAAACTGTCCCGCCTGCCCGCGCACCGTTTTGGGCCTAGCCCAACAATGAGTCACGCTTATGTGTGGCCCAGGCCCGGGGGCTCCTATCGGTGCACAAAAAGAGGGGTACACTTTTTGTACCCCTATGACTGTGCACGGGGAGTCTGAGCCACGGGCACCGCCGCACCAAGCAAGGCAAGGGAGGTGAGCCAGGGTAAGACCGAAGCTCGATGGAACTGAAGCCCAAATCCAAGACCACAAAGAGCAAAGGGACGAAGCGGGTTCCCCCGGCAAGATTCTTGCCGGGAGCCAGTTTTAGCAACCCCGGTAAGATCCTTGCCGGGGCCGGCTTTAGCAGCCCCGCAAGACCCTTGCCGCGGCAACTCGCCCCTCGCTTACGGAGCAAATCACCCTTGAGCCCACTGCCCCCATGGGGCAAGGATTCGAGAGATATCCCAGTGGTGGCATGCAAATCTTTGTGAAGACATTCAAGATTAGATACACACTACAAAGATGACGACCCTTGGCGGGATCCCAGCCAAGGAAGACCACAAGACCTCCGGCAAGCACCTTGCCGGGGATGACAGCAGGCACCGCGGTAAGACCCTTGCCGGGGCCCCGGCAAGGCCCTTGCCGAGGACATCCGCAGGGCCACCATCAGGCCCATGCCAACTAAGCTTCCACCGCCCTATGCAGCTGCCGACCCAACCAGCTGGGCAGGCACCTGCGTGGCGGCATGCAGATCTTCGTGAAGAACCACCATTGCGCCACCTCAGCTGCCTGCCTGTCTACATGGCATCTCAGGCATCGCTGGCCAGGGCGCGTGTCGACACAAGAAGGAGCGGCGACGGACAAGATGGATATCTCCCCCATCCCCGATAAAGCAAGGACACCTAAGCAAGGCGCATTAAATGCGCCTTGTCATGTAATGCGAGGGATAACCTCGCATCACTGTACCCTTTCCACCTCCTGTGTGCCACTGTGGCAACCCCTTTCTCTATAAAAGGAGGCCCGAGGCGACCAAGAGGGGGATTTGGCTTTTTGGAGCTCCTCACGCCCCATAGCTAGCTGAAGAACACAGATATATAATCCACCAAAGCAGGAGTAGGGTTTTACGCATCCTCGCGGCCCGAACCTGGGTAAAGGAACCGTGTGCTATCTGTTTGATCCACTCTTCTCTCAACCCCGCGCCCCGCAACCGTAGTAGGGATTCTTGTGATCCCATAGGTGTCGATCCAATACCCCGATACTTAGTTTAGACATGATTTGTGTGAATGCCACCTGTTTAGTGTCTAATTACCATATATGTGAATTATGCAATGCCATCTTTTTGCAAGACATTATATATGTGAATTATGCAATGCTATCTTGTTGCAAGGCATTATATATTTGAATTATGCAATGCCATGCTGTTTAGACAAGCGTCATATTTGTGAATTATATCATGTCGTCCTTTTTTTGTATTTCTCATTGCTTTTGTCGACAATGTTTGTATATTCAACTGCTCTTCCTGTGTATCAGCCATTTGAATTGGTGATGGAGAAATCTGGAGTGAAAACAAGGTCTTCAGAGCAGACGATGCTACCTGGTGAAGCAGATATGTTGCAGGTTATAGATAGCTCTTCAGAGGAGGATTCAGAGGCAGATGATCAGTCCTATTATCCCCCTGAGGTGTATGCTCAAACTTGGCAGGGTTATATTACTCATATCATGCATATGTTGTATTGCAATTCTTAGATTTTACATCATATACACGATATTGAATTCCATCTCCTTAGTTGACACATCATATATGTGATTGCCCTCTGCTCACTTCCTTAGTATATAAATCATATATTTGAATTATATCATGCCATGATGTTTACATAGACAACATGTATCCGAATTATGGAATGCCAACCCATTTTCTAAAATCATAATATAGTTATATCATCTCATCCTGTTCACATAGTCATCATATTTTGAATTATGTCATTCTATCCGTGAATTATCATGCCATCTTGTTTCCATCGACGTCATGTTTGTGATTTATGGCATGCCAACCACTTTAATAGACACATCGTATAGTTGTATCATGTCATCATGTTTACATAGTCATCATATTTTGAAGTATGTCATTCTATAATGTTTAGTTAGCCATCATACATGTGAAATTGTGTCATGCTATCCTGTTTAATTAGCCATCATATATTTGAAATTATGTCCTGCTATTCTGTTTGGTTAGACAACATAAATGTGAATTATTTCATGCCCTGTTTTCTTCCCTACTATCCATTGCACCTGTTTATCTTACAATGTCTGTACATTCAATTACTTTTGTTGTTTATCGGCCATTTCAATTGGAGGGGGTGATGGCAGTATCTGTGGGAGTAAAAACACGGTCTTCAGAAAAGATCGTGCTACCTGTCGATGGAGATAGAACCACGTTTGTACTTGCCCAAGAACCAGCCCCACCACGCATAACCCAGACTCGCGCAGATTGTACCCCTACCTAGTTGGACATAGAACCAGCTACGCCCCTTCTAACCCCAACCCTGCCAGATAGTAACCCAATTCCTGTTGACACGGCATCATCTCCACCACAGAGCACCCAAACATGAGCAGTTAGTAAGGCAACTGCACTGCCCAAAGCATGAGGACCACCACTCCGAACCCCAAGTCAACGCTTAAAGCAGAAGAAGAATTGTTCTCAGGTCAGGTTCTGTAGCTATGGTTCGTACTACTTTGCTCTTGCATCACTGTATTTACTCATACCAACTAATTTCAAATTTGAAGGATGCAATTGAAACTCCAATGGCGCAACAGGTATGTTTTAAACTTGGTTCTTTAACGTGTTTGCTGTTGTAACTTGCTCTATTTTGATTTCAGTTTCAATTGAATAAACATTTATGTTCTCATGACATGCACACTACAAGTGTTGTTATTGCTGTGTAGTTTCCCACACTTATATTCTTTCTATGCTGCTTTGTCTTAAAAAGATATGATTCGAACTGTATCTATCTTGATTTGGCAACATAAACTAGAATGATATAGACCATACAGTGACCGTACTACATAGATATATGTTTGTTTCATGTTGTTATCCTGTCCACCTTACTATTGAACTTGTTTACCAAAATGAGTTTCATATACTACATTGTAAATCTGTGATGTGTTTGTTTGTTTCTCCTTTAGAACGCGGATAAAATATTGGAGAAGAGTACCCCGTTATGCAATGGTAAAGGAAGTAATGCAGATCAGGTTCAAGATAGTGAGACATCCCTGTTGTTCTCCAAGAAAGCTGATAAAAACTATATTGAAGACACTGAGACAACCCCAAAGTCTTGTCTTGATGTAATGTTCGAGTTACTGGCTACTACTGCTGGCACCAGCTCTTCGAACTCGCTGCCTGAATCAGTTCGGCTTCTTGAGTCTCAACTTCAAGTTGAAAGACATCGATCAGATGTTATGCGACAGGAAGCCGAAGGACTGAGGAAGTCCCTGCAGAATTCAGATGCATACTTTCTGGTGCAACAACAAGTGCTGGAGGATTTAAGCGCCAAACAAGAGAAAGTTAATAAGCTTGCTAAGCATCTTGCCAGCATTATGGGTACCCAGGATATTGTTTCTTGAGCTCTTCTGAAGTGGTTTCAGTTCTGGACTTGTTTTGCTGCGGCGTTTATATGCTGCTTTGTTCCCTATATTTGCACTAGTGGCAAACTTTGATGCTCAGTGGATGTAATATGTGTAATAGCCGTGATAGCCTAGCGTAAGTTGCTTGCTTATTTATTTCCTCATTGTATTGTTTATTTGTTTTCTTGTAGTCAGTGTAGTTCTTTTTCCACGGTTTGCTAGTGGCCGCAATAGCCTATTTTTTAAAACTAGGACACATTAACCATGGGCTACATATTTACTGTAGTTAACATGGGCCTCTTATGGGCCGTAGAAACAATGGGCCTTCTAAGGGCCGTAGAAACAACGGGCCTTCTACGGGGCATAGAAACAATGGGCCTTATACGGGCCGTAAACACAATGGGCCTTCTACGGGCCATATGATCGGTTGGCCAAACATGGGCCAATAACAGACCACATTATGGCCGTAAATGGGCTAGAGTTGAAATCGTCCGTTCATGGGCCGACCATAACGGGCCGACCGTAACGGGCCGTTGTTAATCGGCTGTATTTGATGACACTATGAAAACGGGCCAACGTATTAACGGGCCACAAATGGGCCGACTGTAACCATGGGCTGAATTTGGCCCACAAGCAAAAAATGACAGTAACGGGCCTAAAGTAAACGAATGCTAGAAATGAGCCCAAGAATATATGGGCCCTGAGAAGGCCGAAAGATAACATGGGCTGGAAACGGCCCAACGGAATAATGGGTCGTTAATGGGTATAATTTGAAACATTGTTCAATATGGGCCAGTTTTTCCACGGGTCGTTAATGGGCCGAGGATTACTAAGGACCTCATATGGGCCGAAAGACGTCATGGGCTATACATGGGCCGGAAGTTAAAACGGGCTGGAATTATATTGGATGGCCCAGATGACGCTACTGGGCCTAATTCGGATAGGCCGTAAACGGGCCCTAGGTTAGCGAGCTGTAAATGGGCTATATGTGAACATGTCGTTAATAGGCTTGTCGTGGGCCGGCCCATCACCTTTTGACCAAGTCAAACGGGCTAGCCTTTTCACAGGAATGGGCCTCTGCTGGGCATTGTTCAATATGGGCCAGTTTTACAACGGGTCGTTAATGGGCCGAGGGTTACTAAGGGCCTCATATGGGCCGAAAGACGTCATGGGCCATACATGGGCGGGAAGTTAAAACGGGCTGGAATTATATTGGACGGCCCAGATGACGCTACTAGGCCTAATTCGGATGGGCCGTAAGCGGGCCCTGGGTTAGCAGGCTGTAAATGTGCTAAATGCAAACAGGCCGTTAACAGGCTTACCGTGGGCCGGTCCGCCACCTTTTGACCAAGTCAAACGGGGCGGCCTTTTCACAGGAATGGGCCTCTGTTGGGCCGTGCCACGTGTCGACGTATCATAGGTGCTTTTGGTCCAATGAGTGGATGACATCTGTCCCAACGGTGAGCTGACACGTGTTTCCTCGAGCCAATGATGATTTTACACGTGGAAAATCCCCATTGGTCGGTGCTGTTAAGGGGTTATTGGATCCAAAACCGAACCCGATAGCTTAACGGTGTTCCGTTACGGTGAATGCCACATGTCGGTCACCCTTGACGAAAGCACTTCTGTGACGCGTGATTTATCGTCATGGAAGTGGACACTTCCGTGATGATCCTTTTGGTAATGTCATAGAACACTTCTACGACAGCACAGGTATGACTATCTTCATTTTGTCATAAATTTGTCATGGATGTACATGCATGACAGAAAACGTGACCTACTGTGACAAACACGTATCATCACGGAAGTGTATTATTTTTGTAGTGCCCCTCCCCCTCCATTTCCCCATTCATACACCGTCGGTGCCACGACAACCTCCCCACTGCGGCCAGTCTCCTCTGTCCGCCACCCCTTCCTCCACCTTGCCGTAGCCGCTACCCCTACCCCGTCGTCCACTTCAAGAGAAGGACGTCTCTCATCCACGGCGCCGGACCAGGATCCTTTCATCGCTTCGTCTTGCTTCATCGGCACCGTGTCCACTTTGCCATTGTCGCTCCTACGACCGCCTCGTCCACGGCAACATGATTTATCCCCCCACCTCGGCCGTCTGCCATCTAAATCTTCTTTCCCGCTGCCGACAGCCATCGCGCCCGCGGCACCCTCAACGTATCAGCAGGGGCCTACACGTTGTTGCAAGAGAGGTGGTACTCTTCCATATATGCTTAAGTTATTGATCTCACCCGAAAAATAGATCTTAAAATGTTTACTATACTTTTCTTGTCCGTACCAAATCGTAGTGGCTAGTTGAATGCAAACATTGGTTGCGAAGTAGCTTTGTTCGGTTTGCACCTTCAGATCCGCCATGTCACGGTCATCGTAGGTGCTTCACTGCTTCGTGTCGTGCTAGCACTACTCCTCAAGACCTCAACCCATCAAGCGAAACAACATGCCACTCATAATTCCAAAGCTTACGTGTTGAAATATGAATCTGATATGATGCTCATATTACTAAAACAGATAACGTTTAATTGGTCACCTAATGTTCCTATATTCGTTTCGAAAAGCATGTGTGCCACCCACTGGTCCAGCTAGTTCCACTTTCCTGATTTTACTCTTGATGCTTAGGGTTTTCCCATTTTATCTACTCTACTATGATCTGTGTAGGTGCTTTTTGTCATACTAGCATTACTCCACCCTTCAAGCTAAACAACACACCACTCAAAGTTCCAAAGCTTAGTTGTTCAAATATGATTGTGATATGATACTGATATTAGTTAATAGACACATTTAATTGGTTAGCTAAAGGTCCCACTTGAGTTTCCAAATGCATGTCGCGACATATAGAGAGACAGCAGAATTGCATTTCTTTGTCACTTGTTGACTGTACTTTCTTGTCCATACAAAATCTTAGTTGTTATTTCAAAGCAAATATCGGTTGCTAACTACCCTTTGCGCGGTTTGCAGCTTTAGATCTGCCATCCCACTGCCACGGTCAACACTATACTCATCATGCTTACGGTTTCCCCATTTTATGATGACCACGATCAGCCTACGTGGTTCGTGTCGTAATAGCACTGCTCCACCCATCGAGCTAAACAAGCTTAGTTGTACAAATTCAAATCTGATATTATGCTGATGTTAGTAAAACTGGGAGATGTTTAATTGGTCGGCTAAATGTTTCTACTTTAGTTTCGAAATGCATGTTAGCCACATATGGAGAGACCAGAAGGAATAGTATTTCTCTGTGCGCTCTGGTTCATCATGGGTGGCCAACCGACATTGTATAGAAAGACTTGTAATATCTTCAATCTGATTGCTCTTCTGCTCTTCTTTAAGATGATCCTCTTCTCTTGCGGTCGACTGGTCAGGTCGAGTTATTCTCCCTTAGTATATTTTGAATCTATCAGGTCAGGTCGACTTGTTCTTCTTTACTATATGTTGAAGCTGTCATCTACGAAGTATCATCACTTCTGGAGCTCTCATATTTTGAGTAGTAGGCCACATTATATTAATGCACACACCAAATTACAGCATGCATGGCACCTCTTAGAAGAATTGCAGAGATAGCACAAAGGGGTTTACAGGGAGGAAGTATTGGATTAGAATCACTTCTGCATTACAAAGATAATTTCACTTGTGTTTATGTTTTCATGCATGTCAGGTATTGAACATTATCAAAATGAATATGAGAATGGGTGCACGAGAGGAATATTGCGGAACAATCCTCTGGCTAACAAACTTGGCATGGTGGAGGATGGCCTGTCTTATTCACCCATCAAGGTGCATGCTCTAACTTGGCAAGGTTGTATTGGTCGCACATATTTTGCATCTGACCTCTTGTATTACTTCTACTTTGTTACACCATCTGCTTAGTTTAAGCATCATATATGAGTATATGCCATACCTATCCATTTTTTGTACCTATTCAATGTGTCTTCATACTACGTTTTTCCAATCAAATGTTGTTCTTTCGTAATAGATGTCCAAAAGGAAGAGGGTGATTGCAGATCCTCAAGGAGTACAAACTAGGTATTTGGAAAAGGTAGTGATACCTGTTAAATCAGATAGATCAGCAGCCACAGAGAACACATGCTCAACTGTAACAGACTTTACCCCTACTCCAGTGGCCAAACCCCTATTAGAACTGCTGACAGCCCAGCGTCAGGTACTATCTATGATATCAATTCAAATTTTGAACTCCTAAATTTTTGCATGTGCCTTACCTTCTCTCTTGTATGAAAAATAATTTCAGATGAATCTCCTTGCTCAAAGGATCATAGGATCTCATGAGAATACTGGGCTCTGCATTGCTCTTGTCAGTACCTCTTGCCCTTTGTCAGCATACTTAGACTCATTGTTGTTTGATTATGTAGCATCACTGTAAATGTTCGCTTCTTTATCCTCCCTTTGCTTGAAATTATAAGATCTATATTTACTCTTAGATAAATGTAGAATTAACACAATGGTTATGAAGTTTTGGATTGCTCATGTAAGTACCTGTTGTCATGTACTCCCTCTGTATCGAATTAATTGTTGATCAATTGGATGTATTTAGAATTTAATAGTGCTAGATACATCCATTTGAGCGACAACTAATAACGGACAGTGGTGGTATTACTGTAAATGCATCACGAGATAGTTGATTGTCTAGCATTACTCTGCATCTTATGTGCCCTGTCCTCCACTTTCTCCAAATTATCATATCCACATTTACTCTTACCAAAATGTTGAATAAAGCCAATGCCACTACAAACATTGATGTCTGCATTCCTCTTGTCAGTACGTTTTGCCTTGTAATGTTGTACTTAATTAATTGCTATTTGATTATGTATCATCAGTCTGCACCTGAGCTTCATTATCCTCTATTTCTTCCAATATTATTTGATCTATATTTACTATTTGCAAAATGTAGAATAATGGCAACGCTTATAAATAATTTTCTTTGGGGAACTATTTGAATTGTCTTTCCATCAACATGGAGAAGGGCTTTGTCGAGCCTGTGTTAACATGTAATGTAAGTTCATCCTTCTCAAGCCTTCAAACTTTGTTCTAGTATAGATTTGGATAGGCATCATTTCTTCCACTGCTGTTTACATTTGATTGGATGTTTGCAACAACTACCAGTTTTAAATTGTAGTTGTAAAAACATGTTCCTTATGCATAACAGATCCATTTATTTGCTTATATAATTGTGAAACCTGTTACGTGTCTCCTTGTTTCTCTTTCAGAGTCGTATCTCTTATGCCAGGCAGAACTTTAGGAAAGATAGTCAGCCAAACCATCTTGAGGACAGCGAGATGACCCCAAGGTCCTGTCTTGATGAAGACAGTGAGTTGAAGCTACTCACCAGCACGTGTGAGACAACCTCTGTGCAGTCGCTGCCTCAATCAGTTCGACTTCTTCAGTCTCTACTTAAAGTGGAAAGGCTTGCTTCAGCTCAGCTCCGACTTGAAGTCAAAGATGTAATGAAGATGTCAGGGGACTACCTTGCGCACTATGGTGCCATACAGCTAGGGACGAAGCATCTATCGTTGACACAACTAAGGTCTCATCAACTTGTTCGGCTGCTTGCGGGGCCCGAGCTTGCCAGGTCTAGTGCCTTCTGAAGTGCTCTCAGTTTTGTATATTCTTTTGTCGGCGCGTTTATATGCACTAGTGGCGACCTTTGATGCCCAGTGTATGAAATACGCGGTCATGTTGCGCTTTATTATCACCAATAGCGAACTTTGATTCCCAGTGGATGTAATATGCCGTAATTTCTTTGTTGTATAGTCTAGATTTATTTTTTGGTCGGTATGCTGCAATTTAGGCCGGAAGATTCAGTGGATCTTAGTGTTGTCGGTCTTCAGGCCGGCCCGTTACTCATATGGGCCAAAACGTGGGCCTATAATCATCTTGGGCCATTAGCAGGTCTAAACCTATAGTAGTTTCCCACCTTTAACAGGCCATGGGCTACATATTTACTGTAGTGACACTGGGCTTCCTACGGGCCGTAGAAACAATGGGCCTTCTATGGTCCGTAGAAACAATGGGCCTTCTATGGTCCGTAGAAACAATGCGCCTTCTACGGGCCGTAGAAACAATGGGCCTTCTACAGGCCGTATCATCAATGGGCCTTAAACGGGCCGTATGATCGATTGGACAAACATGAGCCAAAAACAGACCGCATTATGGCCATAAACGGGCTAGAGTTGGAGTCGTCCGTTCATGGGCCGACCATAACCGGCCGTCGTTAATAGGCCGTATTTGATGACGCTATGAAAACGGCCCAACGTATTAATGGGCCACAAACGGGTCGACTGTAACCACGGGCTGAATTTGGCCCACAAGCAGAAAATGACAGTAACGGGCCGTAAGTAATCGAATGCTGGAAATGAGCCCAAGAATTAATGGACCCTGAGAAGGCCGAAAGATAACATGGGTTGCAAACGGCCCTATGGATTAATGGGTCGTTAATGGGTATAAAGTGATACACTGTTCATTACGGGCCAGTTTCACCACGGGTTGTTAATGGGCCAAGAATAAATGGGCCCTGAGAAGGCCGAAAGATAACATGGGTTGCAAACGGCCCAATGGATTAATGGGCCGTGAATGGGTATAAAGTGATACACTGTTCATTACGGGACAGTTTCACCACGGGCCGTTAATGGGCCAAGAGTTACAAAAGGGCCTCATATGGGCCGAAAGACGTCATGGGCCGGAACTTAAAATGGGCTGGAATCATATTGGACGGCCCTGATGACGCTACTGGGCCTAATTCGGATAGGTCGTAACGGGCCCTGGGTTAGCGGGCTGTAAATGGGCTATATGCGAACAGGTCGTTAACAGGCTTTCTGTGGGCCGGCCCGCCACCTTTTGACCAAGTCAAACGGGCCGGCCTTTTCACAGGAATGGGCCTTTGTTGGGCCGTGCCATGTGTCGACGTATCATAGGCGCTTTGGGTCCAATGAGAGGATGACATCTGTCCCAACGGTGAGCTAACACGTGTTTCCTCCAGCCAATGATGATTTTACACGTGGAAAATCCCCATTGGTCGGGGCTGTTAACGGGTTATCGGATCCAAAACTGGACCCGGTAGCTTAACAGCGTTCCATTACGGTGGATGCCACGTGTCGATCACCCTTGAGAAAGCACTTCTGTGACGCGCGATTTATCGTCATGGAAGTGGACACTTTCGTGATGATAATTTTGGTAATGTCATGGAACACTTCTACGACAGCACAGGTATGACTATCTTGATTCTGTCATAAATCTTTCATGGGTGTACATGCATGATAGAAAACGTGACCTACTGCGACAAACACGTATCATCACGGAAGTGTATTTTTTTTAGTGCTTGAGTGGTTATTTCCTTTGTTTTACTAACGGAACTCACAAGTTTTATGTTGAGTTTTGTGTTGTGAAGTTTTCATATTTTGGGTAAGGATTTGATGGACTATGGAATAAAGAGTGGCAAGAGCCTAAGCTTGGGGATGTCCCGGGAAGGCATCCCCTCTTTCGTCTTCGTCTATCGGTAACTTTACTTTAGGCTATATTTTTATTCACCACATGATATGTGTTTTGCTTGGAGCGTCTTGTATGATATGAGTCTTTGCTTTTTAGTTTGCCACAATCATCCTTGCCGTACACACCTTTTGAGAGGGACACGCTTGAATCGTTATTTATTAGAATACTCTATGTGCTTCACTTATATATTTTGAGCTATGCAATTTTGCTCTAGTACTTCACTTATATCTTTTTAGAGCACGGCGGTGGTTTTATTTTATAGAAATTGTTGAACTCTCTTGCTTCACTTATATTATTTTGAGAGTCTCTAAACAGTGTGATAATTTGCTTGGGTTATGAATTTAGTCCTAATATGATAGGCATCCAAAGGAGATATAATAAAAACTTTCATATAAAGAGCATTGAATACTATGAAAAGTTTAATTCCTTATAATTGTTTTGAGATGTTGAGATGGTAATATTAGAGTCATGCTAGTGGTAGTTTGTGAGGTTAAATAAATAATTGTGTTAAGGTTCGTGATTCTCGTAGCATGCACGTATGGTCTCCTAACTATGTAACCAAATTGGTGCGCACTATATCTTGATTGTTTATCTTTGCAAGAAGGCCGGGGGCACGCGATGGTTAACTCCTACCAACTCCCCCTAGGAGCATGCGTCATAGTATTTTTCTTTGAGGGCTAAGTAGATTTTTCACAATAAGTGTGTGAGTTCTTTATGACTAATGTTGAGTCCATGGATTATACGCACTCTCACCCTTCCACTTCCTAGCCACTCCAGTGTCGCGCAACTTTCTCCGGTGGATCAAACCACCTTACACTCTTCCTCAAAACAGCCATCATACCTACCTATTATGTCATTCCCATAGCCATTCCGAGATATATTGCCATGTAACTCCACCGTCCCATTTGTTATGACACATAACATCATTATCATATTGATTTGCATGATCATGTAGTTGACATAGTATTTGTGGCAAAGCCACCGTTCATATTTTTCATACATGTCACTCTAGATCATTGCACATCCCGGTACACCGCCGGAGGCATTCATATAGAGTCATACTTTGTTCTAGTATCGAATTGTAATATCGAGTTCCAAGTAAATAAAAGTGTGATGATCATCATTATTAAAACATTGTCCCGTGTGAGATTATAAATAAAAGAGGCCAAAGAAGCCCAAATAAATAAAAGAGGCCAAATAAGCCCACAAAAAAAAATAGGCTAACGAGCCCAAAATAAAAAAATGAGAGAAAAAGAGAGAAGGGACAATGTTACTATCTTTTTCCACATTTGTGCTTCAGAATAGCACCACGTTCTCCATGATAGAGAGTCTCCTATGTTGTAACTTTCATATGCTAGTGGGAATTTTTCATTATAGAACTTGGCTTGATATTCCAACGATGGGCTTCCTTAAATGCCCTAGGTCTTCATGAGCAAGCAAGGTGATGCACACCCAGTAGTTAGTTTTGAGCTTTCATACACTTATAGCTCTAGTGCATCCGTTACATGTGAAAGACTGTGGATGTCGCCTAGAGGGGGGGTGAATAGGCGCTTTAAAATAATTACGGTTTAGGCTCAAAAAATGCGGAATAAACCTAGTGGTTAATTTGTCAAGAATAAAACCTACAACAACTAGGCTCACCTATGTGCACGAACAACTTATGGTAAGTAAGACAACAACTAGGTGATAGCAAGATATATGACGAGAAACAATATGGCTATCACAAAGTAAAGGGCTCGGGTAAGAGATAATCATGGCACGCGGAGACGACGATGTATCCCGAAGTTCACACCCTTGCGGATGCTAATCTCCGTTCAGAGTGGTGTGGAGGCACATTGCTCCCCAAGAAGCCACTAGGGCCACCGTAATCTCCTAACGCCCTCGCACAATGCAAGATGCCGTGATTCCACTAAGGGACCCATGAGGGCGGTCACCGAATCCGTACAAATTGCTCGGGGCGATCTCTGATACATCTCCAACGTATCTATAATTTTTTATTGTTCCATGCTATTATATTATCCTTCTAGGATGTTTCATGGGCTTGTATATACACTTTAATATGATTTTTGGGGCTAACCTATTAACCTAGAGCCCAGTGCCAGTTTCTGTTTTTTCCTTGTTTTTCAGTTTTACAGAAAAGGAATATCAAATGGAGTCCAATTGACGTGCCAATTTTTGATGATTTTTTCTGGACCAAAAGAAGCCCCCGAAGTAAAAGAGTTGGGCCAGGAGAGCCACGGGCTGCCCACGAGGGTGGGGGCGCGCCCACCCCAAGTGGTGGCGCCCCCCAATCTTGTGGACAGCCCGGAGACCCCCCTGACTTGTGCCCTACGCCAAAAAATCCTCTAAACACAGAAACCTCCGGAAAATAACCTAGATCGGGAGTTCCACCGCCAAAAGCCTCTGTTGCCACCGAAAACTAATCTAGACCCGTTCTGGCACCCTGCCGGAGGGGGGGAATCCCTATCCGGTGGCCATCTTCATCATCCCGGCGCTCTCCATGACGAGGGAGGAGTAGTTCACAGTCAAGGCTGAGGGTATGTACCAGTAGCGATGTGTTTGATCTCTCTCTTTCTCTCTCTCTCTCTCTCTCTCTCTCTCTCTCTCTCTCTCTCTCTCTCTCTCTCTCTCTCTCTCTCTCTCTCTCTCTCTCGTGTTCTTGAGATGGCATGATCTTGATGTATCGCGAGCTTTGCTATTATAGTTGGATCATATGATGTCTCTCCCCCTCTACTCTCTGGTGATGAATTGAGTTTTCCCTTTGAAGTTATCTTATCGGATTGAGTCTTTAAGGATTTGAGAACACTTGATGTATGTCTTGCACGTGCTTATCTGTGGTGACAATGACATATCATGTGATCAAGTTGATGTATGTTTTGGTGATCAACTTGCGGGTTCCGTGACCTTGGGAATCTATGCATAGGGGTTGGCACACGTTTTCGTCTTGACTCTTCGGTAGAAACTTTGGGGCACTCTTTGAAGTTCTTTGTGTTAGTTGAATAGATGAATCTGAGATTGTGTGATGCATATTGTATAATCATGCCCACGGATACTTGAGGTGACAATGGAGTATCTAGGTGACCTTAGGGTTTTGGTTGATTTGTGTCTTAAGGTGTTGTTCTAGTACGAACTCTATGATATATCGAACGGAAAGAATAGCTTCGTGTTATTTTACTATAGGCTCTTGAATAGATCGATCAGAAAGGATAACTTTGAGGTGGTTTCATACCCTACCATAATCTCTTCGTTTGTTCTCCACTATTAGTGACTTTAAAGTGACTCTTTGTTGCATGTTGAGGGCTGGTAATATGATCCAATTATGTTATTATTGTTGAGAGAACTTGTACTAGTGAAAGCATGAACCCTAGGCCTTGTTTCCTATCATTGCAACACCATTTATGCTCACTTTTATCTTTAGTTACCTTGTTGTTTTTATATTTTCTTATTATAAAAACCTATATCTACCATCCATATTGCACTTGTATCTTCGCCGAACTAGTGCACCTATATAATTTACCATTGTATTGGGTGTGTTGGGGACACAAGAGACTCTTTGTAATTTGGTTGCAGGGTTGTTTGAGAGAGACCATCTTCATCCTACGCCTCCCACGGATTGATAAACCTTAGGTCATCCACTTGAGGGAAATTTGCCACTGTCCTACAAAACTCTGTACTTGGAGGCCCAACAACGTCTACAAGAAGAAGGTTGCGTAGTAGAAATCAAGCTCTTTTCTGGCGCCGTTGCCGGGGAGGTGAGTACTTGAAGGTATATCTTTAGATCTTGTAATTGAATATTTTAGTTTCTTGTTTTATCACTAGTTTGTTTTATAAAAGAAAACTACCAAAAAATGGAATTAAGGTTACCTCATATGCTTCATCTTTTTAATATCTTTCGTGAAAATGATGGGAAGGAAAGTTGTGCTCAAGTACTAGAAGAAGAATTACATAGAATGCTTGGCATAAAATACTTGAATGATGAGCATGATTGCAATGTTGTTCGTGTGAATCCTTTGAATATCCATGATGCTAATGATATGCAAAGCCACAAGTTGGGGATGCTATGTTTGATGAAGATGATATTTTTAGTCCCTCGAGTTTTGATGATAAAATTTATTATGATGAAAGCATGCCTCCTATTTACGATGATTATATTGATGAAAGTGGATTTGGAGAGGTCATGACTTTATTTAGTGATGAATCCACTATTTCGGAAGAGGTTCCAATTAATTATGAGAACAAAGTTGCTATCTATGATGATTATTGTGATGACTTGTATGCTATTAAGAATAATCATAACCATGAAACTTGTCATCATGATTTTAGTTTTCAATTGGATTTTGCCTCTCATGATAATTATTTTGTTGAGTTTGCTCCCACTACTATTCATGAGAAGAAATTTGCTTATGTGGAGAGTAATAAATTTTATATGCTTGGGGATCATGAAAAGTATGATTTATGTGATAGTTATATTGTTGAATTCATTCATGATGCCTCTGAAAATTATTATGAGAGAGGATCATATGCTTGTAGGAATTGCAATAGTATCAAGTTTCCTCTCTATGTGCTTAAAATCTTGGAGCTATGCTCGTTTTCCCTTCCTATGCTAGTTGATTATTGTTCCCATAAGTTGTTTGCTCACAAAATCCCTATGCATAGGAAGTGGGTTAGACTTAAATGTACTAGTCATATTCTTCATGATGCTCTCTTTATGTTTCAGTTCTTATCTTTTATGCGAGTATCATTGAAATCATCATGCCTAGCTAGGGGCGTTAAACGATAGCGCTTGTTGGGAGGCAACCCAATTTTATTTTATTTGTATTTGCTTCTGTTTAGGAATAAATATTGCATCTAGCTTCTGTTTAGATGTGGTTTGTGTTTTAATTAGTGTTTGTGCCAAGTAGTACCTTTGGAAAGACTTGTGTGAAGTTTATATGATCTTGCTGTAAAAAATAGAAACGTTAGCGCTCACTAGAATAGTCACCAGATTTTACTGGAGAGTGATATTTAGTTGATTCATTTTGCAGATGATTAATAGACAAATTCCTCAAGTTTACCAATTTATTTCAATTTCTTTGGAGTTACAGAAGTATGCGAAAGTTACAGATTACTACAGACTGTTATGTTTTTGACAGATTCTGTTTTTCGTGTGTTGTTTGCTTATTTTGATGAATCTATGAGTAGTATTGGAGGATATGAATCATAGAGAAGTTGTAATACAGTAGGTTTAACACCAATATAAACAAAGAATGAGTTCATTACAGTACCTTTGAGTGGTGGTTTGTTTTCTTATACTAACGGAGCTCACGAGATTTTTGGCTAAGTTTTGTGTTGTGAAGTTTTCAAGTTTTGAGTATTGCTTTGAAGGACTATGGAACAAAGAGTGGAAAGAGCCTAAGCTTGGGGATGCCCAAGGCACCCCAAGGTAAAATTCAAGGACAACCGAAAGCCTAAGCTTGGGGATGCCCCGGGAAGGCATCCCCTCTTTCGTCTTCATCTATCGGTAACCATACTCGGGACTATATTTTTATTCACCACATGATATGTGTTTTACTTGGAGCGTCATCTATGATTTGAGTCTTTGCTTGTTAGTTTGCCACAACCATCCTTGCTGGACACACCTTTTTTAGAGAGATAAATATGGCCTAGAATTTGTTAGAACACTCTATGTGCTTCCCTTATATCTTTTGAGCTAAATAGTTTTGCTCTAGTGCTTCACTTATATCTTTTAGAGCACGGTGGTGATTTTATTTTGTAGAAATTGTTGAGATCTCATGCTTCACTTATATCGTTTTGAGAGTCTTTTAGAACAGCATGGTAATGTTGTTTGCTTATAAAACTAGTGCTAATATGATAGGCATCCAAGATAAAAGTAAAAAAAATCATACAAAGTGCATTGAATATGATGAGAAGTTTGATATTGATGATTGTTTTGAGATATGGGGATAGTGATATTAGAGTCATGCTAGTGGAGTTATTATGAAATTGATAAATACTCGTGTTAAAGTTTGTTATTCCCGTAGCATGCACGCATGGTGAACCGCTATGTGACGAAGTTAGAGCATGAGGTATTTGTAGAGTGTCATCCTTTGTGTGGAGGTAGGGGGCGCGCGATGGTTAACTCCTACCAACCTTCCCCCTAGGAGCATGCGTTGAATATTCTGTTTTGATGACTTTTTGATTTTTGCAATAAGTATATGAGTTCTTTATGACTAATGTTGAGTCCATGGATTATACGCACTCTCACCCTTCCACCATTGCTAGCCTATCTTGTACCGCGCAACTTTCGCCGGTACCATACACCCACCATATACCTTCCTGAAAACAGCCACCATACCTACCTATCATGGCATTTCCATAGCCATTCCAAGATATATTGCCATGCAACTTTCCACCGTTCCGTTCATATGACACTCTTCATATTGTCATATTGCCATGCATGATCATGTAGTTGACATCGTATTTGTGGCAAAGCCACCATCACAATTCATTCATACATGTCACTCTTGATTCATTGCACATCCTGATACGCCGTCGGAGGCATTCATATAGATTCATACTTTGTTCTAGCTTCGAGTTGTAATCTTTGAGTTGTAAGTAAATAAAAGTGTGATGATCCTCATTATTAGAGCATTGTCCCGTGTGAGGAAACAAAAAAAGGATAAAGGCCGAAAAAAGAGATGGCCCAAAAAAATAGAGAGGGGCTAAAAAAATAAAAATAAAAATGGAGAAGCCCCTCCAAAAAAAGAGAGCAAAGAGAGAAGGGACAATGCTACTATCCTTTTCCACACTTGTGCTTCAAAGTAGCACCATAATCTTCATGATAGAGAGTTTCTTTTGATGAGCTTTCATACACTTATAGCTCTAGTGCATCTGTTGCAAGGCAATCCCTACTCACTCACATTGATATCTATTGATGGGCATCTCCATAGCCCATTGATACGCCTAGTTGATGTGAGACTATATTTCTCTTTTGTCTTCTCCAGAACCACCACTCTATTCCACCTATAGTGCTATATCCATGGCTCACGCTCATGTATTGCGTGAAAGTTGAAAGGTTTGAAAAAATTTGAGTATGAAAACAATTGCTTGGATGAAACCAGGGTTGTGCATGATATGAATATTTTGTGTGATGAAGAGGGCGCATAGCGAGACTATATGATTTTGTAGGGATAACTTTCTTTGGCCATGTTATTTTGAGAAGACGTGATTGATTTGTTAGTATGCTTGAAGTATTATTATTTCTTATGTCAATACATGCTTTTATCTTGAATCTTTCGGATCTGAACATCCATGCCACAATAAAGAAAACTACATTGAGAATAATGTTAGGTAGCATTCCACATCAAAAATTCTGTTTTTATCATTTACCTACTCGAGGACGAGCAAGAATTAAGCTTGGGGATGCTTGATACGTCTCCAACGTATCTATAAATTTTTTTTATTGTTCCATGCTATTATATTATCCTTCTAGGATGTTTTATGGGCTTTTATATACACTTTTATATGATTTTTGGGGCTAACCTATTAACCTAGAGTGTCAGGGATATTACTAGCAGGTATGAACCGGCTAGTATAAACCGGTTTATTATAGTATGTTTATATGGTTGTAATATTTAGTAAAGGCTATGGCCCATAAGATCTTAGGGCCCATGTATAGAATTATGGTTTGTAAACCGCCCGATGATGTAACTTGAGAGATAAGGAAGAAAGAACAGAGACCGAGGCGGACACAAGTATGAGCCGGCCTCGGGACTCTGTAAACCGGACCAGGCGTCGCCTCTATATAAAGGGACGACCCGGCGACGGTTCAAAGAGAAGCAAGAATAAACCCGTCGAGACTACAGGCAAGCGATCCGCTCCCTGTAACCCGACGCCCAAGCAATACCAAACCAACTAGACGTAGGCTTTTACCTTCATCGAAGGGGCCGAACTAGTATAAACCCTCTGTGTCCTTTGTGTGCTATGAACCCCTTCAAGCTAACCCGTGCGATGGTTCCATCATCAAGTCCGTTAAACCGGACATCTGCCGTGTTAATTCCACGACAGTTGGCGCCCACCGTGTGGCCTCCGCACGATGGTTTCGAGTTCTTGAAGGGCAGCTTTGAAGGGCTAAAGGGTTACGCGGTCGGCCGGATGACCAAGAGTCGCCGCGGCCGGATCTACATCGACGACGCAGGTTGGGGACCGGAGGCCGATTCAATCGAATACGGGTACCGGGTTCCCTTCGGTGGCATTCAAGTCTTCATCGGCAAGATCGGCGAACCGGGAACTGAGCCGGACATCTTCTCCAACATCATCGAGCCGGCTCAGCGTGCGAGATCGGCCCAGATTCGGCCCGTCGTGAAGCGCATTTTTGTTGGAGCGGTTCACGGGGTCCAAACGGAGGACGGATCGGAATCCGGCGGAGAAACAGTTGTCTACTCCGACGACGGGTCCTCATCCGAAGAGACTGAATCTCTGTATCAGTTGCAGGATGGCCGGTCTGAGGGTGAGTCCGACGAGAACAGTATTCCGAACCCCTTTGACCCGCCAAACCGGGTGGCTGTATTTATGGCCGGTTCACAGCCCACGGTGAACGGGGCGACAGCAGAAGCTGGTGTAGGGGGGAGCGGCCCGGCCCTCTCACCTACTAACGTTCTATCCACCTTAGTCGAAGAGTTCGCGACCAAAGTTGTGGCAGAGGTGGCTCCAGCAGACAAGGCGCAACATGATGCAGAGCTCCTTCAGCTAAAGGCCCGGGTGGATCAAGCAAGGGATGATTTGAAGGCAGAGAAGGCTATGATAGCGATAAGGCAAGCGGAATTGAATGATCAGGCTTTTCACCTAAGGATGGAACAGGCCTCCACACAGGGAGTAAGAAGTCGGAAATATCAATCTCGTCTACCGTCGGTTTATGAAGCGACGGATCTGTTCAGAACACCCGGGGCTGGCACAAGCAATGATCCGGCTTTAAACCGGAGGGCACCCCCAGCCAGGGATGAGCCGGTTCAACAGCCTACTGCGGAGCAAGATCGGCGGATCACGTCTGCACCTCACGTTCCTACCCCTCCAGGTCATTATTCAAATCCCTTGGACAACATCGTTGCTGCTGCTGCACGTTTGGCCGCTTTACCTGTTGAAGGGATGTCTCCGGTGGCATTGGAGGCACGCCGGGTCAAGGAGTTACTTAATACGGCGTTAGTACAGCAGCAAGCGTACTCTCATAGCAGGGAAAGGCTACATTCAACACCACGTCCCAGCCGGAGTTACACTAGGCATTGGGAGGAGCCAGAAGTGTCTAGCAGTGAGCGCAGGCGACATCGGTGCAGACAGGATAATCCGGCAGGCGCGGATGCTCAAGCTCAGGATGCAAACCGGGTTAGATCCGTAGCCCGGGAGGAGGTCCGTCAGACGACGCCGGTTCAAACCGCCACAGCAGAGACCGGAGTCACAACGAGTTCCTTTGGGGTGCAGTGTCTTATCCCCGCTTTACGGAGCATGAAGTTGCCCAAGGATTTTAAAGGGCCCCGTAAGGTACCTAATTACACTGCAGATTTACCTCCTGAAGCTTGGGTGGAGAGTTATGAGATGGCCATGGAGATGTTGGATGTGGATGAAGCGGCTTGTGCAAAATACTTCACCATGATGCTTGAGGGAACAGCCCGGACCTGATTAAAGGGCTTACCACCTAATTCTATCGGATCATGGGGAGAGCTACGTAGCCAGTTTATCAAAAACTTCAAAGATACATGCAAGCAGCCGATGTCAGTGGTGGATCTAGCAGCCTGTGTGCAAGGAGAGCAGGAGTCTACAAGTGCTTGGGTGCGGCGAGTATCAGAGATCTTGCACTCTTCGAATGGTATCAATCCTAGTACGGCGATAGTGACTTTGGAAAACAATTGCCGGTTTGAGTCTCTAAAGTTAAAACTAGGACGGCTTAAACGGGATTGCAATGATATGGGAACTCTCATGAGTGCTCTGGTAAAGTATGGGGACTCTGGTAATACCAAGTATCCAGAAGCTGAGGGAGACAAAGCAGGGAAGGTTAACAAACCTGGTAAACCGGCGCAGGTTAACCCGGCTACTGCAAGTTTCTTAGGTAAGCGAAAGGCAGAAGGTGGCTCTGATTTCGTAGCCAATACCAAAGTTCAAGGGGGTTTTCAGCGTAATTGGGGCAACCCACCTCAACAAACCGGCGGAGGGGATGTTAGTTGGGACCAAGAGTTAGATCAGCCTTGTCCGAAGCATGGCTCGAGCAGACGGCCGGCAAAACACACTATAAGAGAGTGCAGGCCCTTTATGGAAGCAATGATGGGCCGCTTTAATCCTAATGACAGGCCTCCAAATGGCGGTTCAGGCCCAGGGTTCTATGGTCCGGGTCATCAGGGGAACAGCTCCGGATCAGGATATAGGGGCAATAACAATGGTTATCAAAATCGGGCCGGTAATCAAAATGGTCAAGGAAGTTATAATAACCAGGGCAATCAGCCGCGTAATCAGGGTGGTTACAATAACCAAGGCAGTCAACAGCAGGGCCAAGGTAATTACAATAATCAGGGTAATCAGCAGCGTCAGCAACAGCAACCACAATCCGGATATCAGAGTAATCCGAAGGAGTTGAGTAGTGGGCAATACCATGTATTCACCAAAAGTCTGTGCAAATGAGATCAGAAGATTTTTAAGCGGGCAGTTAACGCGGTTGAACCGGCAACACCGCAATTTCTACGCTGGTCGGAGCAGCCCATTGTATGGAGTCGGGAGGATCACCCAATGCGGGTGGATAATCCAGGCCACTTGGCCTTGGTGGTAGCGCCACAGGTGGGAGGTTATAAATTCACTAAAGTTCTCATGGACGGTGGTAGCAGCATCAACATCTTGTACTATGAGACTTTCCGTCGGATGGGCCTAACGGATAAGAAGTTAAGGCAATCAAACACGGTGTTCCACGGGGTGGTTCCAGGTAAGTCGGCTTATCCAGTTGGAAAGATTGACTTGGAAGTTACCTTTGGAGATGAGCATGATTCCAGGTCAGAAATGATAACTTTCGAAGTTGTCAAGATCCGGAGCCCCTATCACGCTTTATTCGGGAGAACGGTTTATGCCAAGTTTATGGCTAGGCCATGTTATGTTTATCTGCAACTCAAAATGCCGGGTCACAAGGGCACGATCACAGTTCATGGAAGTCGCAAGATAGCAGTAGAGTGTGAAGAGGGAGATGCAGCCTACGCGGAGGCAGTATGTGCCACAGAAGAGTTGAAGTTTTATAAAGATAATGTTGATCCGGCGGATATGACTCCGCTGAAGAAGCCAACTACAGAGCATGATCCGGCATTCAAGTTTAAATCGGCGGAGGAGACCAAGCAAGTTGATTTTGTGCCAGGTGATTCGTCCAAGCAGTTCACTATCAGCGCTAACCTTGATCCCAAATAGGAAAGCACGCTCATCGAGTTCATCCGTGAGAACCGGGATATCTTTGCATGGAAACCTTCTGACATGCCAGGTATACCGAGGGAACTCGCTGAGCACAGTCTTAATATTGATCTGAAGTTTAAACCGATCAAGCAATATATGCGCCGCTTCAACGAAGAGAGGCGCAAGGCTATAGGAGAAGAAGTGGCCAGGCTTTTGGCTGCAGGGTTCATAGCGGAAGTTTTTCACCCAGAGTGGTTGGCTAATCCGGTGCTGGTGTTAAAGAAGAATGGGAAGTGGAGAATGTGTGTGGATTACACAGACCTCAACAAAGCTTGTCCAACTGATACTTTTGCTCTCCCTCGCATTGATCAGATTATCGATGCTACAGCGGGATGTGAGCGGCTAAGCTTTTTGGATGCATATTCAGGATATCACCAGATCAAGATGGCAGTTAAAGACCAAGAGAAGACAGCTTTCATAACCCCTTTTGGTGCTTTTTGCTATGTATCTATGCCTTTTGGGCTCAAGAGTGCTCAAGCAACTTATCAGCGTTGCGTTCAGAATTGTCTTAAAGGACAGATAGGGAGGAATGTTCATGCCTATGTGGATGACATTGTGGTTAAATCAAGGAAAGAGGAAACGATGATAGAGGATCTTAAGGAGACTTTTGACAATCTTCGAGCCTATAAGATGATGCTTAATCCGGAGAAGTGTGCCTTTGGTGTTCCGGCAGGCAAGCTCCTTGGATTCTTAGTATCAAACAGAGGAATAGAAGCTAATCCGGAGAAGATTAAGGCGATCACATCTTTGACTAAACCGGTTTGCATCAACAATGTTTAGCGTATCGCTGGCCGGATCACAGCATTAAGCCGGTTCATCAGCCGTTTGGGAGAGAAGGCGATTCCGCTTTACCAGATGCTGAAGAAAACAGATCGGTTTATATGGAGTGATGAAGCGAACGCAGCGTTTGAGGATCTGAAGCGGCAACTAGCAAAGCCGCCGGTCCTGGCTGCCCCTGTTGATAAGGAGCCGTTGCTGTTATACGTCGCTGCCAATGCACGGGCAGTCAGCGTCGCAATTGTGGTTGAGCGCAAGGAAGCAGGAAAGGAATACCCGGTTCAGCGTCCGGTTTATTACGTAAGTGAAGTACTCATTGAATCCAAGCAGAGGTACCCACATTGGCAGAAGCTGGTGTATGGGGTGTTCATGGCAAACCGGAAGCTGAAGCACTATTTCCAAGGTCATCCAATAACTGTGGTTAGTTCAGCACCGTTGGGGGACATAATCCAGATAAGGGAAGCTACAGGTAGAGTAGCGAAGTGGGCCATTGAGCTCAGCCCACATGAGTTGAAGTATGTGCCACGCACCGCTATAAAATCTCAGGCATTGGTGGATTTCATCAATGATTGGACAGAGTTGCAAACCCCTGAGGAGAAGCCGGATCTTACATACTAGACGATTCACTTTGACGGTTCAAGACAGTTGGAAGGCTCAGGGGCTGGAGTTGTCTTAACTTCCCCCCGAGGCGATAAATTTTGTTATGTCCTCCGTTTATTGTTTCCTTGTACTAATAATGCAGCGGAATACGAAGCATTGCTTCATGGCTTACGGATGGCAAAGGAGATGAACTTGAGCCGGGTCAAATGTTTTGGCGATTCAGATCTGGTGGCACAGCAAGTTTCGGGCAAGTGGGATTCAAGAGATCCCCTCATGGCAGCTTACAGACGGGAAGTGGAAGCAGTTGCTGGATATTTCAAAGGGTATCAAGTGGAACACATAGACCGGCGAAAGAATGAAGCGGCTGATGCTTTAAGCCGGTTAGGATCTCAACGTAAACCGGTGCCGCCAAATACTTTTTTGGATGAGCTGCACAGTTCATCAGTACAAGTACCGTCAGAGGAAGACCTCTCTGTTCCTGATCCGGAGGCACAGCTAGTTGCAGCACTTCATGTTAACCCGGATTGGACACTGCCCTATTTGGCATATCTGAGCCGAGGAGAGTTACCGGACGATGAGATAGAGGCACGACAGATAGTCCGGCGTTCTAAGTCCATGACAATTGCAAACGGAGAGCTTCATCATCGCAGTGCTTCTGGAGTATTTCAGCGGTGTGTATCAGCTGAGGAAGGTTGTGAGATTCTTCGCGAAATCCACGAAGGGGATTGTGGTCATCATGCCGGTTCAAAATCATTGGTGGCTAAAGCTTTCCGACATGGTTTCTATTGGTTAACAGCTCATGCTGATGAGGCAGATCTAGTTCGGAAGTGTGATGCTTGTCAGAAGTTTTCGAGACGTGCTCTTGTTCCGGCGCAGGAGCTCCGGATGATACCAATAACTTGGCCGTTTGCGACTTGGGGGCTTGATATGGTTGGACCCTTTAAGCGATCTCAAGATCAGAAAACTCATTTACTGGTGGCGGTGGACAAGTTTACAAAGTGGATTGAGGCACAGCCTGTGAGCAAGTGTGATGCGGCCACAGCAGTCAAATTCATCAAAAAGGTAATTTTCCGGTTTGGCTTTCCGCACAGCATCATCACAGACAATGGCACCAATTTATCTCAGGGTGAGATGGAAGAGTTTTGTCAACGAGAACATATTCGCCTAGATGTATCTTCTGTGGCTCACCCCCAATCCAATGGTCAAGCTGAAAGAGCAAATCAGGAGATTTTGCGAGGTATCAAGCCCCGGCTTATGACTCCCTTGCAAAGAACCCCGGGGTGTTGGGTCGAGGAGTTACCATCTGTCCTATGGAGTATCAACACTACGCCAAACCGGTCCACAGGTTATACACCTTTCTTTATGGTATATGGTGCTGAAGCGGTCCTTCCAAGTGATATCCGTCATGATTCACCAAGAGTGACAGCCTATGTTGAAGCGGCCAATGAGCAGGCAAGACAAGACAGTTTGGACCGGCTGGATGAAGAGCGTGATATAGCAGCAGCACGGTCTGCAATCTATCAACAAGACTTGCGCAGATATCACAGCCGCCGGATCAAGAGCAGAACATTCCAGGAGGGTGACTTAGTACTCCGGCTCATCCAAGACCAAACAGATATGCACAAGTTATCCCCGCCTTGGGAAGGGCCCTTTGTGGTCAGCAAGAATCTGCACAACGGTTCATATTACCTGCTGGACGTTCGAGAACACAAGGACTCACGGACATCGGAGGAGGAGACGAAGAGGCCATGGAACATTGCCCACTTACGGCCCTACTATACTTGAGCTATGAGCTCCACTGTATCCTATGTATATATTATGATTAATGAATAAACCGGCACCCTCGATAAACCGGGGGCTCAGCCTTTATTCCAATACAAATATCTTGTGAGGACAACCATATATGTATTATCATATGTTATATTTCAAACATATCGGCCGGGTTAAAACTGATTTTTGCAGAATATATACTCAGAAGCAATAAAACTCCCTGAAGAGCATGAGGTAACATCCGGCTCAAAGAGCACGCTTCATGGAAACCCTCTGGATGGTAATCCATCCAGTGATTGGTTTATATTTACCCATGGTTTCAAGGAACCATGGAGGCCCTCTGGAAAGACGGGATTACCCGCATCCAGTGATTGGCTAATTTTTTTTCTTATGGTTCCTATGGAAAGACGGGATTACCCGCATCCATCGACCAGCCCTATGGAAAGACGGGATTACCCGCATCCATCGACCAGCCCTCTGGAAAGACGGGATTACCCGCATCCAGTGATTGGCTAATTTTTTTTCTTATGGTTCCT
>LR738714.1:481920147-481949708 GCA_902687465.1 Secale cereale
CTATGGAAAGACGGGATTACCCGCATCCATCGACCAGCCCTCTGGAAAGACGGGATTACCCGCATCCAGTGATTGGCTAAATTATTTTTTTCTTATGGTTCCTATGGAAAGACGGGATTACCCGCATCCATCGACTGGCCCTCTGAAAAGACGGGATTACCCGCATCCAGTGCTTGGCTGAACCTTGCTTTGAGCCTGGCAGCTCGTAAAAAGCCTCGACTACATGGTTTTATTTGCAAATTTACATTTTCTGATCTTTATGTGTTATGATTCTTTAATCCGGAGTGGGACAATTCAAGAAATTGACCACACATCTACAAAGTTAAAAATCTGGATCGTGAATACCAGCATGAGATAAACCGGTGCTCATTCCGGATCATCCATTAGGCAAAAGCCAAGTATAAGCTACAAATTTCTGGACAAAATTTCAGCATGATATAAACCAGTGTCTTCTATCAAGCCCGGGTTTGTTATTGGATCTATGAAGGCCTTCATCAGGAAATTTTAAATTCTACCAGATTAAGAGTATTGAGCATACTTGGTCTCAGTCTATGCAGGAACAAATGACATATAAGGCAATCCATATCAGACCAAATTGGCAAAGTTAAAACAAGCAGTTGGAATATCCGGATTGAAGAGGACAATGTTATCAGCTATCCTATTACAAGGCATAGCAAGCCTGACGGATTAAAGATTGTTTGGTAAAGCAGGACTGCAACTACAACAATAAGTTATGAGTTATGCTCCTTCCTGCTGAGACGGCTGGGCGTCAACTTGATCCGGAGTCTCCTCTTCCTCTTGAAGCGGTTGGAAATCCGGGGCGCACCAGTCGATTTTCGTTAAAGTACGAAAATACATCTCTTCGTTGATGAGTTCCGACGGTTCGATATCTGGAGCGAATGTATGAGGACGCACTGGTGGGATTAGATTGACGGTTTCATAAACCGGCCGCTCCACCCGCTCGTTTTGCAAGTCATACCCTGGATGATACCTGGATAAATCTGCTTCGGCTGCAAGTTTGCTGGCAAGAGGACGCATCTCCTTTGTCAAAGCATAGAGATCCTTTGCAGTAAACAATGATCCGTCTTCCTTGGTATTTGGACACCCATTTAAAGCTTCTTCCGGATCAAAGTCCGGAACCCAAGCCTTGGCTCTGGTAAGCGCCATGAGGGCACCGGCTCGAGCAGCAGATTTCTTGACTTCCTCCAAACGCACTGGCAAAACAGACAACTTTTCTAATGTACCTTGGATGGTCGTGGGGGCCGGTTTACTGAAAGATGTGGCACTTATGATCCTTTGAGCGCCGGAATACAGCTGCTCGACCAAAGTGTAACAGGCCTTAAGTTTTTTCCGTAAGTCATCCCTAAGGTGGGTGACACGGCGCCCTGCAGATGATTTTCACAGTTAAACCGGCACAGATGGAAGATTACAAAGATGAAAGCAGGAATGGAGATTAGATACTTACCGAAGATTGCAGAGGTCATCAACTCTATTTGCCGCTTTAAACCGGTTAATTCTTCAGTAACCGGATTAAGCGCTTCTTCAGCATCTTTGGCCCTTTTCTCCAGCTCTCTCTTCTGAACCTCAAAGGCAGCCCGCTCTTCTTCAAATAATTTTTTCAGCTCTTCAGCAGTCTTTAAACTTACCTTCAGATCTTTCTTGGCTTTCGAAGCAGCAGCCTCCGTTTCAGCAAGACGGCTCTGAAGCTCATTGATTTCGTCAGCACTCCGGTTTAAATCAGCCTACAAGTAAAAGCAAGTGATAAGAAGCAAAAATCAGACAAGTCTCAAGCACACAAACAAGTTGTCTACTTGACACTTGGGGGCTAATGAGCAGTTGAAGTAATAAACAGCAGCAATTCAAAGACAAAAGTCTCAAGCACACAAGCAAGTTGTCTACTTGACACTTGGGGGCTAATGGATAATTGAAGTATCAGAAGAAATTCTTACAAGTATCAAATACATAACCAAGTTATCTACTTGATACTTGGGGGCTAATGTTATCAGTTGTTCAAGTTATAAGTTCCGGTTCACCTTCAACGCGCAGCTAAACCGGAACTTGGGGGCTACTATGAGATAGTTAGAAGCATATCAAAAGCACAAAGTCAGAAGGAAAGGATTACCTCATATTTTTCTTTCATCATGTTAACCAAGCCCGCTTCATAATCTCGGCTGGTGTGGAGCCGGTTCAAGTACCCAGAATAGAGTTCCTGGGCACTCATGTCAGCTAGGCTGGATAGCTCGGTACTCCATTTTCCCTTATCTTTATGCAGTTTCTCCGCTTTAGCCGTATGTTTGGCTAAAACAGTGGGCTCAGCCGGAGCAGTAAAAGCAGTGCCAGTCACTTCAACCTCTGGAGAAGCAGGTGCTGTTGGTGGACCTGCAGTATGAACCGGACTGGGAGATGCCGGATTGGTCTGAGGAGAATTGGCCCGGGCAGGACTTGGCGGATCATGAACATCATCAGCAGTAGGGTTCTCGGGCATTGAAATATGATCCGTAGGCGCAAGATTCTCAAGAGGAATAGTGGGCTCGCTTTCTGGGGGGACGGTTGTTGCCGGATCAACCGCCGGATCATCAATATTAGTCTCAGCAGTGGGTTTGTTGGCCTTGGGTTTTTTGCTAGGCTTTGGCTTGCTGGAAGAAGTTTGAAAAATGAGTTAAGATTATGAAACAAAAGGTAATCATAAACCGGAAAAGTTAAAAAGACTTACCCTGGAACAGTTTTCAGTGGGGGAAGTTGCGTGGCAGTTGATTCACCAGAGGAAGATAACGGAGTCTCCTGATAATCAGGGTCAGACGGTTTAAGAGGTTTGCGGATAAGCCCGGCCTTGGGATGAAGGAGGGTTGGACAGAGTATAACCTCAGAACGGCGCCTCCGAGCCGGAGTGAGAGAGATTCCGGATGATTCCACTGCCAGGCCGCTATGGCGAGTGGTCCGGCGAAGGGCTTCATGTTGTTGTTTCTTCAAAAGAAAATTAGGATCCAATTGAGCATAAGGGTGAGAAAATTGATATTTCCGGACTGTCCGACGACTTTTTTGTGGAAGTGGTTCTGAATCGGAAGAAAGGATAGTTACCTTAACTTTGGCCGGTTTATCACCTTCAACCAACTCCTGTGGAAAGTTATCATTAGATACAGATATGAGTAAAAGCAAGCAAGTTAAAGCCGGATTAATTCATACCTCAGAGTCCGGATCGTCGTCCTCAGCGTGAGAACCAGAGCCACCAGCTGCTTTCCTCTTCTTGGAAGCAAAGGTTTTCCGGCATGGCAGTTTTCCTGTTTTTTCCTGAGGCTTTCTTTTCCAGAAAGGATCATTAGCCTGTTCAAAAGATAAAAGATAAATTCGAAGAACGGTTTAAGGGAACGGATTACAGATATATGAAAGAAAGTAAGACATACCGCAGGCAGCTTATTTTTCTTGTAGTATGGAGCCAACCCGGTTTTGCTGCATTCTTCTAAAGTGAGATTAAGCATTCTCTTGGCAGACTCGGTGACTTCTGACTCAGAAAGTTTGTCCT
The DNA here is from genome assembly GCA_902687465.1 of Secale cereale. Classification (NCBI taxonomy): domain Eukaryota; kingdom Viridiplantae; phylum Streptophyta; class Magnoliopsida; order Poales; family Poaceae; genus Secale; species Secale cereale. The sequence continues at coordinate 481,923,668 of LR738714.1, forward strand.
TAGTAAAACGCTGAGGATCATCCGGTTTACCAGAGTATTCGTACATCAAGCTTGAACGCCGACTCAGAGGAAGGATACTCCAAGAGAGCCAGCAGCGCATGAAATCCACGCCGGTTAAGCCATTTGCCATAAAAGCTTTTAACTTGGAAAGTTGGGAGGCAAACCGGGGCCGCTCTGCAGAGCTGAGGCGCTGTGGCAAGGGGTGGTCCTCCGGAAGACGGCGCTCGCGATAACTCGGCAAGGGGTTTTCCCCCGCAGGTGAAGTGTCAACACAGTAAAACCAAGATTTATTCCAGTCCTTCGGATGTGTGTGTAGAGCAGCATGAGGAAAGACTGCATCTTTCCTTTTCTGAATGCTGACCCCGCCCAGTTCTTGATGCAGTCCACTAGTAAATTCAGTCCGCCGGTTTAGATGGAAGAAATCTCTGAACAAGTCAACTGACGGCTCTTCTTGCAAATACACTTCAGAGAACACTTGGAAATCACAGATGTTGGAAATAGAGTTAGGACCGATGTCCTGAGGATGGAGTTGGAAGGCAGCAAGTACATCCCGGAAAAACTTCGAACCGGGAGGAGTAAAACCACGAGCAATATGATCAAAGAAAACAATGACCTCCCCTTCTTTGGGAGTGGGAGGACACTCGCCTCCTGGAGCTCGCCACTTCAAAACGGATCGAGGGCCTAAAGTACCAATTGACACAGCTTTGACTAAATCATCTTCCGTAATAACGGAAGGAACCCAATTGCAAGACACAAATTGTTTGGCCATGACAGCAGAAGAGCAAATGCTGAAAAGATAAAGTGCAAGACCGGATTATGCGGGTACAGCAGTATAAACCGGAAGATATATACAAGGATTACGCAACGGTTTCAGCAAGGGACTAATGATATGGATAACCCGGCAATAACAGGGAGCTATGTTACTACCGGTTTATGACAGTAATACGGAAAGAGCTAAACCGTTGCGTTTGTCTTTAAAAAAATTACAGAGCCCGTGCATGACAGGTTAAACCGGAGTATACTTAGCAGATTGACAAAGGGAAAGAAACAAGTTTTTACAGACAACTAAGGCAGAATAGATCTGAGCATGCAAGAAAAAGAAAAATAAACACAAGGATATACGGGAAGAACTACTAGGGTGATATACGGAGTGGATGAATCTACAGGTTGTGTAAATGTCAAGATCTAAAGCATGGAAGCAACGGAGTGAAGGCAAAAGTTTAAAGGGCAAGATCTAAAAGTGAAAGTTGCTGAGAACTATTTGTTTAGGACGAACGAAGATGAAGTTTTTTACTGAGGTTCTAATGGCGGAGGTACGAACCCTAGAAACTACGGATCTACAATGAAGAAGAAAGACGTACCTGGAACAGCAGGGATCAGCGGCGGAGGTTCTCTGGTCAAAACTCAGGTCGATGCAGTGGCCAGTGAGGTCTCGGATTCGGCGATCGACGGCGATGGTTCGAGCTCGGGTGTTAATGACGTCTGGAGCTCGGGCGACGGAGGAAGAAGAGAGAGGAAGAGAATAACAGATGGGGACAGCGGTATTTATAAGGAAAAGTCAGATACGAAGCGACAGGTGCGGGCTTCGAGGGAGCAAAGGATCGGATAAAGATCCTTTGACGCCTCGATTTTCGGGATAACCATTAAACAAAGCTATAGTACAGCTCACGGCGTTAAATGCGGAAGTGATGTCACGGTCAGATTCAGTGATTCTCGAGGATGACGTCAGGACCGGTTTACAAAAAATAAGAAGACACAGAAGAAAATTATACAAGACAAGGGAGATTGATGTGAACAAGTTCAAATCATTCTGGGGCCTAATGTCAGGGATATTACTAGCAGGTATGAACCGGCTAGTATAAACCGGTTTATTATAGTATGTTTATATGGTTGTAATATTTAGTAAAGGCTACGGCCCATAAGATCTTAGGGCCCATGTATAGAATTATGGTTTGTAAACCGCTCGATGATGTAATTTGAGAGATAAGGAAGAAAGAACAGAGACCGAGGCGGACACAAGTTTGAGCCGGCCTCGGGACTCTGTAAACCGGACCAGGCGTCGCCTCTATATAAAGGGACGACCCGACGATGGTTCAAAGAGAAGCAAGAATCAACCCGTCGAGACTACAGGCAAGCGATCCGCTCCCTTCAATCCGACGCCCAAGCAATACCAAACCAACTAGACGTAGGCTTTTACCTTCATCGAAGGGGCCGAACTAGTATAAACCCTCTGTGTCCTTTGTGTGCTATGAACCCCTTCAAGCTAACCCGTGTGATGGTTCCATCATCAAGTCCGTTAAACCGGACATCTGCCGTGTTAATTCCACGACATAGAGCCCAGTGCCAGTTTCTGTTTTTTACTTGTTTTTAAGTTTTGCAGAAAAGGAATATCAAACGGAGTCCAATTGACGTGCCAATTTTTGATGATTTTTTCTGGACCAAAAGAAGCCCCAGAAGTAAAAGAGTTCGGCCAGGAGAGCCAGGGGCGGCCCACGAGGGTGGGGGGCGTGCCCACCCCAAGTGGTGGCGCCCCCATATCTCGTGGACAGCCCGGAGACCCCCCTGACTTGTGCCCTACGCCAAAAAATCCTATAAATACAGAAACCACCGAAAAATAACCTAGATCGGGAGCTCCGCCGCCGAAAGCCTCTGTTGCCACCAAAAACCAATCTAGACCCGTTCTGGCACCCTACCGGAGGGGGGAATCCATCTCCGGTGGCCATCTTCATCATCCCAGCGCTCTCCATGACGAGGGAGGAGTAGTTCACCCTCGGGGCTGAGGGTATGTACTAGTAGCTATGTGTTTGATCTCTCTCTCTCTCTCTCTCGTGTTCTTGAGATGGCATGATCTTGATGTATCGCGAGCTTTGCTATTATAGTTGGATCTTATGATGTTTCTCCCCCTCTACTCTCTTGTGATGAATTGAGTTTTCCCTTTGAAGTTATCTTCTCGGATTGAGTCTGTAGGGATTTGAGAACACTTGATGTATGTCTTGCACATGATTATCTGTGGTGACAATGAGATATCATGTGATCTACTAGATGTATGTTTTGGTGATCAATTTGCGGGTTCCGTGACCTTGGGAATCTAGGAATAGGGGTTGGCACACGTTTTCGTCTTGACTCTCTGGTAGAAACTTTGGGGCACTCTTTGAAGTTCTTTGTGTTGGTTGAATAGATGAATCTGAGATTGTGTGATGCATATCATATAATCATGCCCTCGGATACTTGAGGTGACAATGGAGTATCTAGGTGACATTAGGGTTTTGGTTGATTTGTGTCTTAAGGTGTTATTCCAGTACGAACTCTATGATAGATCGAACGGAAAGAATAGCTTCGTGCTATTTTACTACGGACTCTTGAATAGATCGATCAGAAAGGATAACTTTGAGGTGGTTTTGTACCCTACCATAATCTCTTCGTTTGTTCTCCGCTATTAGTGACTTTGGAGTGACTCTTTGTTGCATGTTGAGGGCTAGTAATATGATCCAATTATGTTATTATTGTTGAGAGAACTTGCACTAGTGAAAGTACGAACCCTAGGCCTTATTTCCTATCATTGCAACACCGTTTATGCTCACTTATATCTTTAGTTACCTTGTTGTTTTTATATTTTCTTATTACAAAACTATATCTTCCATCCATATTGCACTTGTATCACCATCTCTTCGCCGAACTAGTGCACCTATATAATTTACCATTGTATTGGGTGTGTTGGGGACACAAGAGACTCTTTGTTATTTGGTTGCAGGGTTGTTTGATAGAAACCATCTTCATCCTATGCCTCCCACGGATTGATAAACCTTAGGTCATCCACTTGAGGGAAATTTGGTACTGTCCTACAAACCTCTGCACTTGGAGGCCCAACAACGTCTACAAGAAGAAGGTTGCGTATTAGACATCAATCTCCACAACCTAATTGGAGACCCCGACGCTTGCCCGGAGCTTTACACCACAATGATTGAGCTCCGAACACCACCAAGGTTGGGGATACCTCCACAACTTAATTGAAGGCTCCCAACGACACCATGAAGCTTCACCACAATGGAATATGGCTCCGCGGTGACCTCAACCGTCTAGGGCGCCCAAGCACCCAAGAGGAACAAGCTCAAGGGTACCAAGCAGCCAAGAGTAATAAGCTTCTCAACTTGTAACTTCCATGAATCACCGTGGAGAACTCAAACCGATGCACCAAATGCAATGGCAAGGGCGCACGGAGTGCCCAGGTCCTTCTCTCTCAAATCCCGGCAAAGCAACTAATGCTAGGGAGGGAAAAGAGAGGAAGAACAAGAAGGAGAACACCAAGAAGTCCAAGTTCTAGATCCAAGTGGTTCCCCTCACCTAGAGGAGAATGTGATTGGTAGAAATGTGGATCTAGATCTCCTCTCTCTTTTCCCCCAAAAACTAGCAAGAATCCATGGAGGGATGATACGTCTCCAACGTATCTATAATTTATGAAGTATTCATGCTATTATATTATCCATCTTAGATGTTTTATATACATTTATATGCTATTTTCTATTATTTTTGGGACTAACCTATTAACCTAGAGCCAGGTGCCAGTTTCTATTTTTTCCTTGTTTTTGAGTTTTACAGAAAAGGAATACCAAACGGAGTCCAATTGATGTGCCAATTTTTGATGATTTTTTATGGACCAAAAGAAGCCCCTGGAGTAAAAGAGTTGGGCCAGAAGAGTCCTGGTCTATCCACGAGGGTGGGGGTGCGCCCACCCCCCTGGGCATGGGCCCCTATCTCGTGGACGACTCAGAGACCCCCTGGACGTGAGACCGTCGCCAAAAATTCCTATAAATACAGAAACCTCCAAAAAATAACCTAGATCGGAAGTTTTGTCGCCACAAGCCTCTGTAACCACGAGAAATCAATCTAGGCCCTCTCTGGCACCCTGTCGGAGGGGGCCATCATCACCGGAGGCCATGGAGGAGGATCCCGGAGGGTCCATCATCGCCATGAGGGCCAAGGACCAGAGGGAGTGTAATGCCCCGGATGTAATACTTTCCCTTTTGGGCATATAATATATCTCCGGCTTCATCTATTTCCATTCCGGGTTCTTTGTCTTTCGGGTTTTCGTCGTTTTGTTGTGTGAGTGTGTGGCATTCATTCATATCATGTAGACATGTGCATCGCATTGCATTTGTGTTGTCGGTTGCATCCGGTTCCACGCGTTCCTTCCCGTTGTCCGTTTCGCGTTCCGGAGCTCCCTCACGTGTCCGTGACGTCCCGTAGGCCTACTTTGGTGTTTGGGCGTGTAACGTTACCGGTGTGCCGCGAGGTTGTTGTGTGTGTTATTGTTTTGTTGTGTGTAACCCGCCTCTCAAATCTCGTCGCGTTTGGACTCCGTTTGCTTTTCCAACAGTTATTCGTGTGGGTCCAAAGTGCCTTCACTTTGTGTCCCGGAAACACCCCTACAGCTTCTACTACTCTCTCCTAGGCCCATCTAAACTTCCCCCGCGATCGGATCCGTCGGATCGCGATCGGAGGGCTCCTAAACACCTAAATCCCCCCAAATCCCCAAACCCTAAATTCTGCTATATATTAGACCCTAGTCTATTTTGGGCATCTAGCTTCTTCCTCTAGATCCCTCCCCCTCAAATTCTCAGATCCACCAGCCACCCTAAGCCACTTGGCAGATCCCAGCCGCCGTTTCCTTCGATCCCAGCCGAGCCGTCGCCCTTCCCTCACAGGGTCAACGCCCTCGAGCCCCAGCGCGCTCGTCCCTCCGCTCGATCGGATCGGCCAGAAGGGCCGATCGACCAAGGCCTCCCTCCCTCGACCGCTTCTCCAGCGCGGGACCACATCGCCACCGCAGCCCGTCCTTCGCTCCAGCCGACCGAGGCCCAGCCTCCTACGACCGCGCGAGCCACGCGTGGACCACTTCGCCGAGGCCCTCGCGCCGTGGGCCTTCCCTCCTCCGCAGGCCAGGCGCCCTCGTTCCCCTTCCCGTGCCAGCCGATCGGGCGCCAGCCGTCCGCTGGGCCGACCCTCCCTCCGACCGACCGAGCGGGCCCAAGCCGCCTCCCGCCTCGACCCGGCTGGCGCCAGGTGGGCGGCCCACTCCCGCGCCGCCTCTCGCCCCGTCTCCACTGGGCCGCCAGATCGCCGCCTTCCTTTCACCGCTGGGCCAGATCCGCCCCAGCCACGCCGCGGGCCCGCGCCGCCGCCTCCCGCTGGGCCTCTCCAGAGCCGGTCCGGGCCGCATCTCCAGCGCCTCTCCACCGGCCCGTCTTCGCCTTCCCCGGCCCGAAATTCTCCAGATCTGAGGTTGTTTTCCCCCTCTTTTTCTGCCAAGTCCTTAATGTTTTGATCTGTGATGCAATATTCATCTGCGGATAACTTTGTGTGTGTTTGTCCGATTCGCGCAAATAGCATGTCCAGACGTTCGTGGTGAATAGCACTACGTTTTATCTTTTTGTGTCAGGCATGTTAGAGATCATCTAGGTGCTTGTTTTGCTGTTGCAAGAGTGCATCATGATATAAACTGCTGTTATGTGATGTTTTTATGTCATCTTTGCCATGTGATATCTTTTAGCTCGTTTGTCCGAATGATGCAAATGACATGTCCACGTGTTCGTCTTGCCATGCTCTACATGTTGTTGGTGATAGGTTGCATGTTAGATTTATTCTTGCCATGTTTATCATCGTTGCAAAGTGCCATGTGGCTGTGATGTTGTTTCACTTGTTATGAAATGCCATCTTGTTGAGCTCATTGCTATCGTTGTGTTTATCTCCATGAAGCATGCTTGTGTGTATCGGAATCACCATCATGTGTACTTTGATGTGGTGCTTACCACTTGTCATGTTTAGTTTCGAGGTGACTTAAACATGCTCCTTTAGATGCCATGATGAAATTGCTGTTTAGGACTTAGTGGATTTTCACTAAGTCTGAAATCTGTAACGTTTAGATGCCATGTTTGCTTGCTGCTCTAGGTCAAACCATGTTAGTTCTGGAGTGGATCTTGATTGTTCCTTGTAGTATATATTGTTGGCTTTCCATTCATGTCCTCACATGCCTATTTGAGTGGCTGTAGCATGTTTATCTTTTGCTCCAAAATTTCAATAAAATTCTGCTGCCAGAATTTTATTGTCAAGTTCAATATGTCCGAGCTTATTGCTATTGATCCGTGGCTCCTTTGGGGGTGCACCTTTGGACTTAGTTGCTGTAGTATATGTCTAGATTGTGTTCATGTCCTTTGCCATGTTGTTTGAGTGTTGTAGCTTAATTATTTTGTGCTCCGAAGTTGCTATGTTGCTGTAATTTTCAGCTTTCGCTCATTTCTTGTTTCAGGCATAACTTTTAGCCCGTAGCTCCGATTTCAGCGAGTCTTATATGAAACTTGATTGATTTTCTGTGTAGATTCTTAATATCATATTGTTATCATGTTTTGAGGTGATTTGATTGAGTGCTATTTTCCGTGCTCCATGTGCATCCTTAGTGCATCCATCATGCATCCATCATTTTTTCGAGTGCGCATTGCATCTTGTTGATTTGTGCCTTGTGTGATTGTATTGTTTAGAGCCGGAAGCTGAGACCGAGTACGAGTACGAGCACGAGGTTACCAACGAGGTTGAGCACGAGGACCCTTCTTACGATCCGAACGACTTCTCTTCAGGCAAGATGACCGAACCCCGATAACATTACCATCTTTGCCTATTGCTAGTAGTTTCCGCTCTATAGTTTTGCCTCGATGCCCATGTTCTTCTTGTCAGCCTCCTACTTGTAACCACTACCATGTTTAACCACCCTACCTATGCAAACCGTTGCTTGGCTAAGTACGCTTCGCTCAACCCTTCTTATAGCATTGCTAGTTGCAGGTGAAGATCGAAGATGCTTGCTTCATGTTGAAGTTTTGTTGGGTTATATCACACTATATAAATGCTTAAAATGAAATCATCTATATATTGGCAAGGGTGGAAGGCTAAGCCTTTTGCTTGGTGATTTGTTCCACTCATGCCGTTAGGAACCGTATAAACCGGTGTTATGTTCCTTGATTATGCGTTCCTAACACGGTTGGGGTGTATGGGACCCCCTCGATAAACCGCTAAGTGCTAAGTCTTTTCCAGCAAGTCCCAACATTGGTACTATTTGCCTAATAACAAACTAAACTTGCATAGGGAGTTATAAACCCTTTTTCTTAATCAACAACCCCGGGCCAGTGCTCCACATGAGTGTTGGTCCGAAACGGGCAACCTGCGGGGCCACCTCGAGGAAACTCAAGGTCTGGTAAAAACCCGTAGCTTGTCCCATCCGGTCGTGGCCTGAGACGAGATACGCGCGGCTACTATCAGGGTGTCGGCACGCCGGGAGGATTTGCTGGATTAGCCTTACCTTAGTTCGGAGTATCTTGAGCACGGGATTCCAAGAATACTCGGGTCTTCCCACTTTGGAGTTGCGACTCCGCGGATCGTGGGCTTGTAATGGGTCAAGTTGGAACACCCCTGCAGGGTTATGAACTTTCGAAAGCCGTGCCCGCGGTTATGTGGCAGATGGGAGCTTGTTAATATCCGGTTGTAGATAACTTGACACAATATTTCTAATACACTACCAGCGTGTGTTCCGTGACCGTCAATTTCCGAATAGGGATTCGGGAGTTGAACACGGAGGGGTTATGTTTGTGGAGCTTGTAGCTAGGATCACTTCGTGATCACTTCTCGCCCGAGGCTTTTCTCTTCTCGCTCTCACTCACGTAAGCTAGATGCTAGTTGCTGCTGCAGACACTTACTCTTTTCTTCAGCCTTATCCTCTCCCAAAGGCTTAAATAGTCTTGTTACCCGGGAACGGGATTGCTGAGTCCTCTGTGGCTCACAGATAGTTCACCACCCCTAGATGCAGGTCCAGCTGTGAGCTATCCAGGTGATGGCACCGAGCTGGATTGGGAGTACGACGAGGAGCGTAGTCAGTACTATGTTCGTTATCCGGATGATCAGTAGTGGAGACTCCTACTAGGATTCGATCCGCCTGTGGTTTATTTATCTAAGTTTGGTATCTTGACATTTGGATTTTGCCCTTAGAGGGTTGTGATATTCTTAATGTATGATGTTTGAGACATGTATTGTAATTGTGTGAAGTGGCGAGTGTAAGCCAACTATTTATGTTTACAATCCCCTCTTTTACATGAGATGTGCAAAGATTACTAAATTGAGATCATTCTAGGATGGACTTATGCCTTTAAGTCGTGCCTCGACACGTAGGAGGTATAACTCCATCCTGGGCATTACAAGTTGGTATCAGAGCCTTCTCCGACCTAGGAGCCCCCACTGATTGATCGAATCGTTGACGGTCGAGTCTAGGCACACACTGAAAAATATTTTGAGTCCTATATTATATCGGAGAGTAGGATTTCTTTGCTTCTCATCCCTTTTCTCTCTGGTGAGGACTCCTGACGACTACTCTTGTCTCTCCTATCTTCAAAAATTGCACAAAATTTTTTTTTAGGAATCTCGCGAGTATTCTGGGATTGTTTCGATGTTCTTGTGACGAGAATATTGTTCTCGATGCCTCCTGACATTAGGGGTTGTGGCAGTGTCCCGGGGAGTTGAGCTTCGGGGTCTTGCCGTCACAAGCATATCGCGGCAGTACTAAATACTTAAGACGGCCGACATCGAAAATCTCTCCTATACGGCCAGTGGCAAGATAACCCCGACATCACCCAGTACTGGGGAGGTAGTTCGGGAGTATTGCCATAGCTTGTTATAGTGGATGCTTTTCGAAGGTCCGAGGTACACAGTTTCCGAGAAAGACTGGTTATGTGTTGAAGGATGGATACACCTGGATGTAGGTTTAGAGTTGATTGCGCAGTGCTTCCCGTGTATCCCCAACACCTGATTGCATAACTGGAATCTTTCGGAAATCTATAGGTGGGTTTATCCAGTAGATCGTAGGCATTCTTCCAACGGATGCAGGTTAGTGAGTTCGGGGTTCTACATTGAGTGAAGTGGTTTATGACCGATGTTACTATCAGGAGTTGCATCTTAAAGGGTCCTTGGCTATGCTGATCCGGGGATTGCAAAACCTTTTCGTAACGCGTTCATATGCTTTCAGCACAAAGATGTTAGAACGAAACTCCTCTCTTGTGTTTGTTCCCGTCTGTACCTTGTTGTTTTTCTTATTTTCCTTTTGTCCCCTATGTGGCTTCTCGTGAAGATTGATGTTATCATTTAACTGAGAATTTCATTCGTTCCTCTTGTTCGGATGATTTCATTCGTTCTTATTGTTCGAATGATTATTGTGAAGACTTGTTGCAAATTCATTCCATTGATTCAGCTTATACCTTTTGTCAATCATTTGCTGATTCGTGGTCATCTCTTACAGGATGGCTCCGAAAAGGGTTCCCAACGCTAACCCAGAGGCGGAAGAGGTCCCAGAACGTCCTCCTTCCCCTCCTCCTCCGCCTGAGGCTTGGAGAGCGATTATGCAGACTACAGCTCAGAACACTCATATGTTGATGCAGATGATGCAGCAGATGCAAGCAAATCAAGCTAATCAGGGTGTTCCAGGGAATCAAGGCAACTTCTTCAACCAGCAGCACCATGCTACTCTCAACCAGTTCTTGGCCAACAATCCTAAAGCTTTCAGTTACTGTGTCGACCCTCTTGATGCTGAAGATTGGTTAACCGACATAAAGAAGCATTTTGAGTGCAGTAATGTGAAGGAAGATGATTATGTGAAGTTTGCAGCCTTCCAACTGAAAGATCAAGCAGCTGACTGGTGGCAGCAGTACAAAGACTCCAGGCCAGGTCAAGTGATCTCTTGGGAGAATTTCTGCAAGGATTTTCGCTCGCACCATATTCCTACAAGTGTCATCGAGGGCATGCGTGAGCAATTCCGCAACCTGAAGCAGGGCTCCATGACAGTCTATCAGTATAATGTCAAGTTCCAAAACCTCGCCCGCCATGCTAAGCAAGACATTCCTGATGCCAAGAGCAAAATCTACCAGTTCCGTGGAGGTCTCAAAGATGAACTTCAGCTTGCTCTCACTTTGTTCGAGCCCGATGAATTCAACAAGTTCTATAACATGGCTTTGAAACAAGAAGCAGCTCAGCTTAAGATGGAGGCTTCTAAGAAGAGAATTCGAGATGCCGTTCACTCTTCCTCATCATCTCAGATGGTCTCGAAGCATCAGAAATTCTGGCTTCCTCCTCCTCCAGTGATTCGATCTCCTTACAACAACTCCAACAACAAGAACTCTGGTGGACGTGGTTTCTCCCACCCACCCAACCCGAGCAACCAGTCGAAGAAGCAGTTTCAGTCTCAAGGCTCCAAGTCAAGTGGCTCTCATTTCCATCCTCTCTCAGAAGTGACTTGCAACAAATGCACTCAGAAAGGTCACTATGCCAACAGATGTCCGAATCCGAAGCGTCTTCCACCTCCTCCACCTGTGAGTTCAGCTATTGTCAGGCATGATCCAAAAGCAGCAAGGGTCAATCTGATGAGTGCAGCGCAAGCGGAGAATTCTTCTGATGTCATTTTGGGTAACCTTCCAGTGAACTCTATCCCTGCTAAAGTTTTGTTTGATTCAGGTGCTTCATGCTCTTTCATGTCATATCCATTTGCATCCAAGAATAATGTTCACTCTGAAGCTTTGCCAAGACCTTTGAGTGTCATATCACCTGGCAAGAGATTGAGTTCTAGTATGGTGGCTCCGAATGTTTCTATTCGCATGGGTGATTATCGCTTTCTGGCTAATCCGGTGATTCTCGGCAATTCTGACATTGACCTCATCCTCGGAATGGATTGGCTTTCTCAGCATGATGCTCACATTGATTGTGCTCAAAAGGAAGTCAAGATGACTCATTCTGATGAAGATGTGATTATCTTCGCCTCCAGGGATAATACTATCAGGCTTTTCTCTCTCAATGATAAGGGCGAAATTAATGCCATATCTCAAATTCCGATGGTGAACGAATATCAAGACGTCTTTCCTGAAGAACTTCCAGGCATGCCTCCACACCGTCAGGTGGAATTCGTTATTGAACTCGAGCCGGGTACTGAGCCAGCATGCCGGCGTCCGTACAAGCTCTCTCCGGATGAATTGAAGGAATTGAAGAAGCAGCTTGATAAACAGGAGAGTATGGGTCTCATCAGGCCTAGTACGTCTCCATGGGGCTGTGGTGTCTTATTTGTCAAGAAGAAAGATGGCACGGAGCGCCTCTGTGTTGATTACCGGCCATTGAACAAGAAGACGATAAAGAACAAGTATCCGCTCCCCAACATCAACGAACTCTTCGAGCAGCTCAAAGGAGCTAAAGTGTTCTCTAAGCTTGACCTCCGAATGGGCTATCATCAAATTCGCATTCGCGAGGAAGACATTCCCAAGACGGCCTTCAGAACGAGCTACGGTTCATACGAGTATACCGTCATGTCTTTTGGTCTCGCCAATGCTCCTCCTACCTTTTCGAGGATGATGCATTACATCTTCAACCCCTATACTGGCGAGTTTGTGCTTGTGTATCTGGATGATATTTTGGTGTTTTCCAAGAATGAAGAAGATCACGAAAAGCACTTACGTCTGGTTCTTGATCGACTCCGAGAGCATAAATTCTATGCCAAGTTCTCCAAGTGCGAATTCTGGCTCGATAAGGTTTTGTACCTGGGCCACATCATCTCAGCTGACGGTACTGCGGTTAATCCCGAGAAAGTTGAAGCAATTGTCAACTGGGAAGCTCCTCAGAACATCAAGCAGCTCCGCAGTTTTCTAGGTCTTGCCAGCTATTGCAGAAGGTTCGTCGAGAACTTCTCCAAGATTGCCAAGCCTCTTTCCAACTTGCTTCAGAAGAATGTCAAATACTTTTGGTCTCCAGAGTGTGAAGTGGCATTCAAAACCCTCAAAGATAAGCTTGTCTCTGCTCCAGTTCTGACTCCTCCAGATGAGTCCAAGCCCTATGAAGTATTCTGTGATGCTTCTCTTCAAGGTCTTGGTGATGTGCTTATGCAAGACAAGAGAATTGTGGCATATACTTCTCGTCAGCTAAAGGCAAGTGAGAAAAACTATCCCACACACGATCTCGAGCTAGCAGCTGTGGTACATGCTTTGATTACGTGGAGACATCTGTTGTTGGGCAGAAAGGTCGACATCTTCACTGATCACAAGAGCTTGAAGTACATCTTCACACAGCCGCATCTGAACCTCCGCCAGACTCGTTGGGTTGAAATGATCCAAGAGTATAATCCCAGCATTGAATACACTCCTGGCAAGGCGAATGTGATTGCAGATGCTTTGAGCAGAAAGGCATATTGCAACAGCCTTCTTATCAAGCCGTGCCAGCCTGAGCTTTGTGAAGCATTCAGGAAACTCAACCTCCAAGTTGTTCCGCAGGGTTTTCTTGCAAATCTCCAAATTGCTCCTACCTTGGAAGATCAGGTCCGTGAGGCCCAGCTCAGTGATACCATGGTGAAGAAGGTGAAACATGCTATTGCTAAGGGCATTCCGAAATACAAGTGCTTTCGTGTTGATGAGAGAGATACCTTGTTCTTCGAGGACAGACTCGTTGTTCCCAAAGGTGATCTCAGGAAGCTCATAATGGAAGAAGCACATGATTCTCTCCTTTCCATTCATCCTGGCAGTTCCAAGATGTATCAAGATCTCAAGCAGTCTTACTGGTGGACACGCATGAAAAGGGAGATTGCCCAATTCGTGAATGAATGTGATGTATGCAGAAGAGTGAAAGCAGAACATCAACGTCCAGCCGGTCTTCTCCAACCTCTTCCTATTCCCGAGTGGAAGTTCGACCACATTGAAATGGACTTCGTCACTGGTTTTCCTAAATCCAAGCGAGGAAATGATGCTATCTTCGTGGTGATTGACAAGCTTACCAAAGTCGCTCACTTCCTGCCAGTCAAGGAATCAATCAATGCAGCTCAATTGGCAGAGCTGTACACTTCCAGAATTGTGTCCTTACATGGCATTCCTCAAGTTATATCCTCAGACCACGGAAGCTTGTTCACATCAAGGTTCTGGGACTCCTTTCAGTCCGCCATGGGCACTAAGATCAGGTTCAGCACTGCTTTTAACCCTCAGACTAGTGGTCAAGTCGAGCGAGTGAATCAGATTCTAGAAGACATGCTCAGAGCCTGTGTCATATCTTTCGGCATGAAATGGGAAGACTGCCTTCCATTTGCCGAGTTCTCTTACAACAACAGCTTTCAAGCAAGTGCAGGCAAAGCTCCGTTTGAAATCCTCTATGGCAGAAAGTGCCGTACCCCTCTCAACTGGTCTGAAACAGGCGAACGTCAACTTCTTGGCAATGACTTGATCTCAGAAGCCGAAGAAATGTGCAAAGTCATACGTGAGAATCTCAAGGCCGCTCAGTCGCGTCAGAAGAGCTACTATGATGGCAAGCATCGTGATTTGGCTTTCAACATGGATGATCATGTCTATCTCCGTGTGTCTCCGATGAAAGGCACCCAAAGATTCAGTATCAAAGGAAAGCTTGCTCCTAGATACGTCGGGCCTTTCAAGATTCTTGGCAAAACAGGCGATCTAGCCTATCAACTTGAGCTTCCTCCAAACTTCGCCAATGTTCATGATGTCGTCCATGTGTCTCAACTTTGCAAATGCTTCAAGGCACCTGAGCGCATGATTCCATTTGAAGAGATTGATCTTCAACAAGACCTGTCCTACCGAGAGCACCCAGTTGCAATTCTCGAAGAAACCGAACGCAAGACCCGCAACAAGTCCATCAAATTTTTGAAAGTCAAGTGGTCACATCACACCGACCGAGAGGCTACGTGGGAACGAGAAGATCATCTTCGTTCCGAGTACCCTTCCTTTTTCCAGTCCTAGATCTCGGGACGAGATCTTTTTGTAGTAGAGGAGAGTTTGTAATGCCCCGGATGTAATACTTTCCCTTTTGGGCATATAATATATCTCCAGCTTCATCTATTTCCATTCCGGGTTCTTTGTCTTTCGGGTTTTCGTCGTTTTGTTGTGTGAGTGTGTGGCATTCATTCATATCATGTAGACATGTGCATCGCATTGCATTTGTGTTGTCGGCTGCATCCGGTTCCACGCGTTCCTTCCCGTTGTCCGTTTCGCGTTCCGGAGCTCCCTCACGTGTCCGTGACATCCCATAGGCCTACTCTGGTGTTTGGGCGTGTAACGTTACCGGTGTGCCGCGAGGTTGTTGTGTGTGTTGTTGTTTTGTTGTGTGTAACCCGCCTCTCAAATCTCGTCGCGTTTGGACTCCGTTTGCTTTTCCAACAGTTATTCGTGTGGGTCCAAAGTGCCTTCACTTTGTGTCCCGGAAACACCCCTACAGCTTCTACTACTCTCTCCTAGGCCCATCTAAACTTCCCCCGCGATCGGATCCGTCGGATCGCGATCGGAGGGCTCCTAAACACCTAAATCCCCCCAAATCCCCAAACCCTAAATTCTGCTATATATTAGACCCTAGTCTATTTTGGGCATCTAGCTTCTTCCTCTAGATCCCTCCCCCTCAAATTCTCAGATCCACCAGCCACCCTAAGCCACTTGGCAGATCCCAGCCGAGCCGCCGCCCTTCCCTCGCAGGGTCAACGTCCTCGAGCCCCAGCGCGCTCGTCCCTCCGCTCGATCGGATCGGCCAGAAGGGCCGATCGACCAAGGCCTCCCTCCCTCGACCGCTTCTCCAGCGCGGGACCACATCGCCACCGCGGCCCGTCCTTCGCTCCAGCCGACTGAGGCCCAGCCTCCTACGACCGCGCGAGCCATGCGTGGACCACTTCGCCGAGGCCCTCGCGCCGTGGGCCTTCCCTCCTCCGCAGGCCAGGCGCCCTCGTTCCCCTTCCCGTGCCAGCCGATCGGGCGCCAGCCGTCCGCTGGGCCGACCCTCCCTCCGCCCGACCGAGCGAGCCCAAGCCGCCTCCCGCCTCGACCCGGCCGGCGCCAGGTGGGCGGCCCACTCCCGCGCCGCCTCTCGCCCCGTCTCCGCCGGGCCGCCAGATCGTCGCCTTCCTTTCACCGCTGGGCCAGATCCGCCCCAGCCACGCCACGGGCCCGCGCCGCCGCCTCCCGCTGGGCCTCTCCAGAGCCGGTCCGGGCCGCATCTCCAGCGCCTCTCCACCGGCCCGTCTTCGCCTTCCCCGGCCCGAAATTCTCCAGATCTGAGGTTGTTTTCCCCCTCTTTTTCTGCTAAGTCCTTAATGTTTTGATCTGTGATGCAATATTCATCTGCGGATAACTTTGTGTGTGTTTGTCCGATTCGCGCAAATAGCATGTCCAGACGTTCGTGGTGAATAGCACTACGTTTTATCTTTTTGTGTCATGCATGTTAGAGATCATCTAGGTGCTTGTTTTGCTGTTGCAAGAGTGCATCGTGATATAAACTGCTGTTATGTGTTGTTTTTATGTCATCTTTGCCATGTGATATCTTTTAGCTCGTTTGTCCGAATGATGCAAATGACATGTCCACGTGTTCGTCTTGCCATGCTCTACATGTTGTTGGTGATAGGTTGCATGTTAGATTTATTCTTGCCATGTTTATCATCGTTGCAAAGTGCCATATGGCTGTGATGTTTTTCACTTGTTATGAAATGCCATCTTGTTGAGCTCATTGCTATCGTTGTGTTTATCTCCATGAAGCATGCTTGTGTGTATCGGAATCACCATCATGTGTACTTTGATGTGGTGCTTACCACTTGCCATGTTTAGTTTCGAGGTGACTTAAACATGCTCCTTTAGATGCCATGATGAAATTTCTGTTTAGGACTTAGTGGATTTTTACTAAGTCTGAAATCTGTAACGTTCCGATGCCATGTTTGCTTGCTGCTCTAGGTCAAACCATGTTAGTTTTGGAGTGGATCTTGATTGTTCCTTGTAGTATATATTGTTGGCTTTCCATTCATGTCCTCACATGCCTATTTGAGTCACTGTAGCATGTTTATCTTTTGCTCCAAAGTTTCAATAAAATTCTGCTGCCAGAATTTTATTGTCAAGTTCAATATGTCCGAGCTTATTGCTATTGATCCGTGGCTCCTTTGGGGGTGCACCTTTGGACTTAGTTGCTGTAGTATATGTCTAGTTTGTGTTCATGTCCTTTGCCATGTTGTTTGAGTGCTGTAGCTTAATTATTTTGTGCTCCGAAGTTGCTATGTTGCTGTAATTTTCAGCTTTCGCTCATTTCTTGTTTCGGGCATAACTTTTAGCCCGTAGCTCCGATTTCAGCGAGTTTTATATGAAACTTGATTGATTTTCTGTGTAGATTCTTAATATCATATTGTTATCATGTTTTGAGGTGATTTGCTTGAGTGCTATTTTCCGTGCTCCATGTGCATCCTTAGTGCATCCATCATGCATCCATCATTTTTTCGAGTGCGCATTGCATCTTGTTGATTTGTGCCTTGTGTGATTGTATTGTTTAGAGCCAGAAGCTGAGACCGAGTACGAGTACGAGCACGAGGTTACCAACGAGGTTGAGCACGAGGACCCTTCTTACGATCCGAACGACTTCTCTTCAGGCAAGATGACCGAACCCCGATAACATTACCATCTTTGCCTATTGCTAGTAGTTTCCGCTCTATAGTTTTGCCTCGATGCCCATGTTCTTCTTGTCAGCCTCCTACTTGTAACCACTACCATGTTTAACCACCCTACCTATGCAAACCGTTGCTTGGCTAAGTACGCTTCGCTCAGCCCTTCTTATAGCATTGCTAGTTGCAGGTGAAGATCGAAGATGCTTGCTTCATGTTGAAGTTTTGTTGGGTTATATCACACTATATAAATGCTTAAAATGAAATCATCTATATATTGGCAAGGGTGGAAGGCTAAGCCTTTTGCTTGGTGATTTGTTCCACTCATGCCGTTAGTAACCGTATAAACCGGTGTTATGTTCCTTGATTATGCGTTCCTAACACGGTTGGGGTGTATGGGACCCCCTCGATAAACCGCTAAGTGCTAAGTCTTTTCCAGGAAGTCCCAACATTGGTACTATTTGCCTAATAACAAACTAAACTTGCATAGGGAGTTATAAACCCTTTTTCTTGATCAACAACCCCGGGCCAGTGCTCCACATGAGTGTTGGTCCGAAACGGGCAACCTGCGGGGCCACCTCGAGGAAACTCAAGGTCTGGTAAAAACCCATAGCTTGTCCCATCCGGTCGTGGCCTGAGACGAGATACGCGCGGCTACTATCAGGGTGTCGGCACGCCGGGAGGATTTGCTGGATTAGCCTTACCTTAGTTCGGAGTATCTTGAGCACGGGATTCCGAGAATACTCGGGTCTTCCCACTTTGGAGTTGCGACTCCGCGGATCGTGGGCTTGTAATGGGTCAAGTTGGAACACCCCTGCAGGGTTATGAACTTTCGAAAGCCGTGCCCGCGGTTATGTGGCAGATGGGAGCTTGTTAATATCCGGTTGTAGATAACTTGACACAATATTTCTAATACACTACCAGCGTGTGTTCCGTGACCGTCAATTTCCGAATAGGGATTCGGGAGTTGAACACGGAGGGGTTATGTTTGTGGAGCTTGTAGCTAGGATCACTTCGTGATCACTTCTCGCCCGAGGCTTTTCTCTTCTCGCTCTCACTCACGTAAGCTAGATGCTAGTTGCTGCTGCAGACACTTACTCTTTTCTTCAGCCTTATCCTCTCCCAAAGGCTTAAATAGTCTTGTTACCCGGGAACGGGATTGCTGAGTCCTCTGTGGCTCACAGATACTTCACCACCCCCAGATGCAGGTCCAGCTGTGAGCTATCCAGGTGATGGCACCGAGCTGGATTGGGAGTACGACGAGGAGCGTAGTCGGTACTATGTTCGTTATCCGGATGATCAGTAGTGGAGACTCCTACTAGGATTCGATCCGCCTGTGGTTTATTTATCTAAGTTTGGTATCTTGACATTTGGATTTTGCCCTTAGAGGGTTGTGATATTCTTAATGTATGATGTTTGAGACATGTATTGTAATTGTGCGAAGTGGCGAGTGTAAGCCAACTATTTATGTTTACAATCCCCTCTTTTACATGAGATGTGCAAAGATTACCAAACTTGAGATCATTCTAGTATGGACTTATGCCTTTAAGTCGTGCCTCGACACGTAGGAGGTATAACTCCATCCTGGGCATTACAGGGAGAACCTCTCCCCATCTAGGGGGAAGCCATGGAGGAGGAAACACAAGGGGGAGAACCTCTACTCCTATCTCTCGGTGGCGCCGGAGTGCCATCGGGAGGGGAATCATCGCTGCGGTGATCGTCTTCATCAACATCACCATCATCATCACCATCCTCTTCTCTTTTACGCGGTCCACCCTCTCGCACCCCGCTGTAATCCCTACATGAACATGGTGCTTTATGCCACATATTATGATCCAATGATGTGTTGCCATCCTATGATGTTTTGAGTAGATATCCTTTGTCTTTGGGTTGATTGATGATCTAGATTGGTACGAGTTGTATGTTTTATTTTGGTGCTGTCCTATGGTGCCCTCCGTGTCGCGCAAGCGTGAGGGATTCCCGCTGTAGGGTGTTGCAATACGTTCATGATTTGCTTATAGTGGGTTGTTTGAGTGACAGAAGCATAAACCTGAGTAAGGGGATTGTTGCGTGTGGGATAAAGGGGACTTGATGCTTTAATGCTATGGTTGGGTTTTACCTTAATGATCTTTAGTAGTTGCGGATGCTTGCTAGAGTTACAATCATAAGTGCATATGATCCAAGAAGAGAAAGTATGTTAGCTTATGCCTCTTCCTTATATGAAATTGCAATGACGACTACCAGTCTTGTTAACGATTGCCTAGGACAATTCCGCACACCGATCCATCATTATTCCACACTCGCTATTTATAATATTTAGTAATATATTCTAACTTTATGATAACATCACCTACTTTTATATTTTAGCTCTCTGATATCATGCAAAGTTATCCTCTTCATACCCACAACACAGTTTTATTTCTCGTTTCTAGTTGGAAGCAAACGTTCGTTGTACGTAGAGTTGTATCAGTGGCAGATAGGACTTGAGAGAATATTGATCTTACCTTTAGCTCCTTGTGGGTTCGACACTCCATACTTATCACTTCCACCATTGGGAATTGCTACGAGGATTCCCTGCACTTGGGGACCATCAAGCTCTTTTCTGGCGCCGTTGTCGGGGAGCAATAGCGTGGGGTTGATATTCTCGTGTGTGCTTGATTGCTTTCTTCACTAAGTAGATTTTGTTTTTCCTTTTTGTTTCTGTTTAGTTGTGGGTGAAACATACAAAAAAATTAAAAGAATGAAAATACAAAAAAATTACTTGCCTCTTATGCCTAAAAAGTTTTTCAAAAAGAGAAGTGATTGGAAAGTTATGCATTGAAGAAGTGAGGGTTGACCTTGAGCACTTGTGTTCATGCTCACGGAAACAATGTAGAATTTTTCATTGAAGTTTCTCTGTAAATAATTATCCCCTTGTATATATCCATTGTATTATAAAAATAATGTGCCAAGCTTTGGTTTTAGGATGATTAGATTGCTTGTTTTCTATGTGCGGAACAAAAAATAGAAACTTTGGGTGTAGCGCATGATTTTACATTTTTTTACTGGAAGGTCAAATGGGTCTGAAACTTTTTGCACATTACTTATGTTCAAATTGTCATATTTTTTAGAATTTGTTAGAATTACAGAAGTTTACTAAACTTCTAGATTACTACTGACTATCCTGTTTTTGACAGATTCTGTTTTCTATGTGTTGATCGCTTATTTTGATGAATCCATGGGTAGTATCGGGGGGTATTGTGATATCCTGGCTTAATAGGGATGATAGACTACTCATATCAATAAGGAATTCCTCCTTTTCTGGGAGCCCATTCGAATAGAACTCCAAAGTTAAGCGTGCTCAGTTTGGAGTAGTTTCAGGATGGGTGACCGACCGGGAAGTTGGTCCCGGGTGCGCACGAGTGAGGGCAAAGTGCGCAGAAAAGACTAGTATTGATCTATGGGGCCAGTCTAGATCCCGCCAGGAGTAACGACCACCGGCGGGTGTGTCCGAGGCGTTACAAGTTGGTATCAGAGCCGACCCTCGCGGTTACACGGATGTTTGCGGACAGGTGCGCGTTCATGTTGTTCATGACGTTTGTGACCCGTCGTGGCACATGGCATGGCACATGCATCGGACTGGATGCACGAACGTTTGTTCCAGGAGGGAACGTTCCTGTGGCCCGACGAGGACGTCGGTTCCTCTGAGTGGGGGTGTATGTGATAACCTGGCTTAATAGGGATGATAGACTACTCATATCAATAAGGAATTCCTTCTTTTCTGGGAGCCCATTCAGATAGAACTCCAAAGTTAAGTGTGCTCAGCTTGGAGTAGTTTTAGGATGGGTGACCGACTGGGAAGTTGGTCCCGGGTGCGCACGAGTGAGGACAAAGTGCGCAGAAAAGACTAGTATTGATCTATGGGGCAAGTCTAGATCCTGCCAGGAGGAATGACCACAGGCGGGTGTGTCCGGGGCATTACAGGTATGAACCATGGTGAAGTTGGAATACAGTAGATAAAGTGCTAATATGAAATTGTAATAAGTTTGCAACAGTACCTAAAGGTAGTGATTTGCTTTATTATACCAACGGATCTCACAAAGTTTTTGTTAAAGTTTTGTGTGGATGAAGTGTTCGATGATCGAGGAGCTATCAATATGAGAAGAATAGAGAGAGGCAAGAGTTCAAGCTTGGGGATGCTCAAGTAACCCCAAGTAAATATTTCAAGGATACTCAAGAATCTAACCTTGGGGATGCCCCGGTTGGCATCCCATCTTTGTTCTTCAACAATTATCGGTATACCTTGGTTTTAGTTTTGTTCACATGATTTGTGTCCCTTGTGTTTTTTTTAAGAACCATGCTAGTATGAAATAGCCCTTCCTTTATTTATAGAATTCTTCATGTGCTTCAGTTATATCTTTTGAGTATGATCTTATAGAATGATCTTTGTGCTTCACTTAAATCTTTTCAGTACGGTTTTATAGAATGCTTCGTGTGCTTCACTTATATATTTTGAGCTTGGATATTTGCTAGTCGATATTAATCCTAGAATACTCCATGAACTTCACTTATATATTTTGGATTATGAATAATACTATCATCTAAATTGGATTTGGAAGAGTGTCAACTTTAGTTAGTAATGATTCCACTATTTCGAGTTTGCTCCCACTATTCCGAATGAGAAGAATTTTGCTTATGTGGAGAGTAGTAAAATTTCTATGCTTGTAGATCATAAAAAGAATGCTTTATGTGATGGTTATATTGTTGAACCCATTCATGATGCTACTGAATTTTTTTATGAGGGAGGATTACATGCTTGTAGAAGTTGCAATAATACCAAGTTTCCTCTCCATGTGCTTAAAGTTTTGAAGTTATACTTGTCTTGCCTTCCTATGGTAGTTCATTCTTGTTCCTATAAAGCATGTGCTCACAAAATCCCCAGGCATAGGAAGTGGGTTAGATTTTAATATTCTAGTCATATTCTTCATGATGCTCTCTTTATGTTTCAATTCTTATCTTTTATGTGAGCATCATTGAAATCATCATGCCTAGCTAAAAGTCATTAAAGAAAATCGCTTGTTGGGAAACAACCCAATATTTACCCTTATTGTTTTTTTGTGTTCACATGATTAAGCTACTGTAGTAATCATGTTTTATAGCTTTTGTTTCAATAAAGTGCCAAGTAAGACCTTTGGGACTTGGGTGAAAGTTAATGTGATCTTGCTGTAAAAAACAGAAACTTTGCGCTCACGGGATTAGCTTCCATTTTTTTTACAGAAGAGTGCTTTTGATTTGATTCTTTTTGCAGAAGATTAATAGACAAATTCCTCACGTCCACCAATTTATCATAATTTTTAGAGTAGCAGAAGTATGGTTGTTGTTCAGATCATTACAGACTGTTCTGTTTCTGACAGATTCTGTTTTTATTGCATAGTTTGCTTGTTTTCTAGTTTCTATGGCTTATATTTCTCAATATAAATTGTAGAAATGATATGGTACATTAGGCATTGTGTGAGAAAAATTATGAACCTTGTCTTTGACAGTACCAAAGTGAATGGTTTACTCTTTATCATACTAAACTATCTCACGAAGTTACGTTAAGTTTTGTGTGGTTGAAGTTTTCAAGTTTTGGGTGAGATATCGATATGAGGAGAATAAGGAGTGGAAAGACCCTAAGCTTAGGGATTCCCAAGGCACCCCAAGGTAATATTCAAGGAATACTCAAGCGCCTAAGCTTGGGGATGCCCCGGAAGGCATCCCCTCTTTCGTCTTCACAACTATCGGTATACCTTACTCGGAGCTATATTTTTATTCGTCACATGATATGTGTTTTGCTTGGAGCGTATTTTCAATTTTAATTTTTGTTTGAATAAAATAATTGGATCTGAAATCTTGAATGAAAAAGAATCCTCCCATGGCTAGTTAATTATTTGACTACTCAGTGTCCTTCACTTATATCTTTCGGAGTAGTTTGTCATTTACTCACATGCTTCACGTACATCCTATGAGTAAATGGTTGAATGAATTGAATATCATAAATCTGAATTTATATATGTTTCGTATGCTTATACCATGGGGAGTAATGGCTTCACACAGAATAAGTATAGGTAGTAAACTTATTGAAAGTTAGCAAACGCAGAATTGGTCACTTGAACAATTCAAGAAAGAATATTGAAGGAAGAGAGATTTCACATATTTTGTACATCCTTTGTAATTGTGAGCACTCATTAAAATATGACATGCTAAAAGGTTGATGTTGGACAAGGAAGACAACTTAATGGGTTGTGTTTTCCTATATCCGAAACATTATATTGTCTTGGATCATCCAACATGTTGGGCTTGCCTTTCCCTCTCATGCTAGCCAAATTATTTGCACCAAGTAGAAATACTACTTGTGCTTCCAAACATCCCTTAAACCAGTTTTGCCATTAGAGTCCATCATACCTACCTAAGGGTTGAGTAAGATCCTTCAAGTAGGTTGTCATTGGTGCATGCAATAAAAATTGCTTTCTAAATATGTATGATCTATTAGTGCGAAGAAAATAAACTTTATACAAACTTGTGATAGGGAAGAAATAAAAGCGACGGACTGCATAATAAAGGTCTTTGTCACAAGCGGCAATATAAAGTGACGTTCTTTTGCATTAAGATTTTGTGCATCCAACCATAAAAGCGCATGACAACCTCTGCTTCCCATGGCGAAGGGCCTATCTTTTACTTTTATCTTCTACCCTTATACAAGAGTCATGGTGATCATCACCTTTCCTTTTTACACTTTTTCCTTTGGCAAGCACTTTGTGTTGGAGCGATCCGGATATATATATATATATATATATATATATATATATATATATATATATATATATATAGGGTGGGTCTATTCTCATAACATTCCTTAAGACCTTATTCTCATAACACCCCCACTTAAATAGGTTTCTAGCGCGGAGCGCCCCGAGGACAGCAACCACTGCCCCGCCTCCTTCCCCCAGCACCGTCGCGCCGGCTCCTACCCTGATGCAGTGCGGTTTTCTTGTGCAGTTCGGAAGCGCAAAAAAACGCTCGCTGCCATTATTCGTCGGTCGCACCGTTTTCAAAACTGCTCTTAAACCGTGCGGAATCTCGAAAAGTGTTCAACATGGCGAAGTTGCGTGTACTCCATAGATTTTCAATGGTATATTACACGCATAATTCCGATAAATGGTTAAAAAACTAAAGCAAAAAAGGTACCGAAAAAACAACATGTATAATTTTTTCAAACATGCAGTTCACCGTTTTCAAAACTGCTCTTAAACCGTGCGGAATCTCGAAAAGTGTTCAGCATGGCGAAGTTGCGTCTACTCCATAGCTTTTCAACGCTATATTACACGCATAATTCCGATAAACGGTTAAAAAACTAGAGCAAAAAAGGTACCCAAAAAACAACGCGTACAGTTTTTTCAAACATGTAGTTCACCATTTTCAAAACTGCTTTTAAACCGTGCGGAATCTCGAAAAGTGTTCAACATGGCGAAGTTGCGTCTACTCCATAGCTTTTGAACGGTATATTACACGCATAATTCCGATAAATGGTTAAAAAACTAGAACAAAAAAGGTACCGAAAAAACAACACGTACAGTTTTTTCAAACATGCAGTTCACTGGTCTCTGTGTTGCAGTAACATGCAGTTCGGAAGCACAAAAAACGCGTCGATTTGGGTGTCGCGAAAAACAGAGTTTCCGCGTTTTTGTAATTTCAAAACTGCTATTAAACCGTAATGAATTAGAGGGGGTGTTCTACATGAAAAAGTAGCGTCTCGACGATATCTTTCAAACGGTGTATCATTTGGATCATTTTGACCAACGTTTTGTAAAAATTTCACGAAAAACGGCCACTGCCCTTCGTAGTCAGCCGCACGATTTTCAAATTTAACTAAAAACCGTAAGGAATCTCAAAAAAAATTCAACATATGAAAGTTGTGCCTCGTTCGTAGCTTTCCAACGGTATATTACACGCCTTGTTTAGACAAACGATTAGAAAACTGAAGTGAAAACAGTACCGAAAATTTGAAAAACATCGAAAAACACAATTCCGCGATTTAGTAAATTCAAAACTGCTCTTAAACCGTAGCGAATTAGAAAAAATAATAAATATGAAAAAGATGCGCGCCGACAATACCTTTCCAACGGTGTATCATACGTTTCATTCCGACGAGCAGTTTAGAAAAAAACGCAAAAAATGCTCGCTGCCATTCGTTGTGAGCCGCACGATTTTCGAAACTCCTCTTAAACTATGATGAATTTTGAAAAGTGTTCAACATGGCGAAGTTGCGTCTACTCCATAGCTTTTCAACGGTATATTACACGCATAATTCCGATAAACGGTTAAAAAACTAGGACAAAAAATGTACCGAAAAAACAACACGTATAGTTTTTTCAAACATGAGGTTCTGTTGCAGTATCTGTGCAGTGCGCATAGTTTTCAATGCAGTAAAACAAAGCAGTTCGGAAGTGTTATGAGAATATTATTCTCATAATGTTATGAGAATAGACCGGCTGTATATATATATATATATATATATATATATATATATATATATATATATATATATATATAGGGTGGGTC
>LR738714.1:481949955-481975685 GCA_902687465.1 Secale cereale
CCCGGGCGGCCGGCGGCGACACCCACCCTTCCCCGCCTTCTTCCGCGCCACCGCCCCGGCGGCCGGCGGCCACCCCCCACCCCCTCCCCGCCTTCTTCCGCGCCAAGCACCACGGAGAGCGAGCCAAACGGCCGGCAATGCAGTCCGCCGGCGACGATATTTCCGCGGCGGCGTTTAGGAAGCGACGGCGCACCTCACCTTCGCCCCAAGACCACCGGGGGGATCCGCCGCTGAAGCATCCTGCCTCAGTCATGCATGACAGGCGGAAGCGAACTGCAAAGATGACTACTCCATCGCATTCGTCGTGGATGCGAACTGCAGTACACAATCTGAGAAGAATCACTAGGAAAAGGGCGTAGATCAACACATATGCAGTTTTACATTTTAAAAAACATATTAACTTGTAATATGTTTGATAAAATGCAGTTCTCTTCTATACGAAAAAGAAAATAAGATCTCAGAATGCGGTTCTCTTCTGTATAAGAACTCTGAGATCCGAATGTCATTTGGAGAATGCAGTTCTCTTCGTCGCATAGAACCTGACATGACCATGAATCAATACAGAATGCAGTTAGAAGACAAAAAAATGTAGAGTCAGACTAGGATTCGCGTACACTGCAGTGCGTGCGTCGCGTTTAAAAGCTTGCACTGCAGTACGCTTCGAGTACACAGTGCAGTGCGCTTAGTGCAAAAAAAATGTGAAAAACGAAAACTTGGCTGCAGTGCGGATGAAATTTGAAACTCGACGACAAACACGTTGAATTCGTCTTTGCAGTCCCATGTGATAAGATGAGATGCAGTGCGGATGCATATATTTAAAAAAAACTTGGCTGCTAATCATATGAGATAACACAGTGCGCTGCGAACATGTTACAACTCACAAGGAGGAGTTAGCTGAAAGCTCCATTATGCACATATTTGACATTGTCACCATGTGCCACCAAAAAAAACACACAAAAACTAACTAGACCGATATATACAAAAGCACACAGCATGGTGTTTACAGCTTTGGACATCGAGAACTACACACAGCGACCATACATTACTGTTTACATAAAGTTCTGGAGCACCCGCGAAAAATACATCAACACACGTAGAAAAAAGATCTGCTATCATTTATGCCTCATCCTGCTCCTTCGAATCCAGTCTTGGAGAGAAGCCAAGAGAAATGCAGAGATTTCTTAGATCCTCCGGGAACTCGGTGACAACGACCATGTTTTCTGGGTGGAACAGAATCTGGAACAAAAACTCAGCCTTCCAATCCTGAATAACAGCTTCCTGCGATGAAGAAAAAAATAAAATAAACAAATATACAACATCATCTACAAAAAAAGAAACTGACGAAAAAAATATCAAGGAATGAGGAGATATTGCTGAGTTAAAAAGAAGATACTTACACTACGCTTTCCGAATTTCACAACAAAGGTTTTGCCGTCGTAATACTGAGCCATCTTCAGAACATAAAAGCCGCACTCGTTGGGGCCCTGCTCAGGGGTGCCCAAATAGCTAGCTTTTTTTGAAACACCCACCCAGTCTACCGACTCCTTTCTCTTGTACTCTTTTTCTCCATAAACCCTCTTCAACAATGCAGTCATCCTAATCATCTGGTGGAAAATAAAATAAAAACAAAAATACACATCACAACAAAAATTGTTCAACACGCCCACGCATGAAAAAAAAAACAAGAAAGGTGAAAAAAGGAAAAAATTTACCATTTCAGTGCGGTCGCTGTGGTATTCAGACTTATGCCACCGCGTAGTTTGATCAACCGGTCCGCTATACCTCCTAGTGTCATGAATGTCAAGGGTCTCGCGGTGCCTATTCATCGTGTATAGCAAATAATGCTGGTCTTTCAACCGTGGTAACAGAATCTGATTTTATTTCATCAAATTTGTTATGGAATCGATCAGTGAAAAGGGATTACTGTAAAAAATTGGGAGAGAAAATAAATACAAAAAGGCTGAACAAAAGCAAATCTGATAACTTACTAATTTGCAATCAAGAAGGTTCTCGTCATCACGGACATAAAGTTCGAACTGTTGTGCTGCATCTTCGACGTTAAACTTGCTGTGGACAAAAGGCAACACAACATTTCCATCTGCATCTCTATCCGCGTGATCATTCATTTGAAGCACATACTGCGTGTGGGTAATTCACAAAAGAAAGTTAATGCAGTTCACCTTAAAAAATATGTTTGCTCCGACGCTTAATAAAAAAACGGATCACGCTTCTCTAAAAAACAGTATGCAGTTCACAAATTCTCACCATAATTTGTTTCGTTTTAAGATGCATCGGTTAAGACACACACAAAAAATGTATGCAGTTCAGTACATTCTAAAAACAAATTATTATACACTATTTACTGCAGTTCACTAGAGCAGAAAAAAAATAAGAAAAAAAGAGAAATACCGTGATAAACAAAGGGGACAGCAGAACGCGTTCGCCAGATCGATAAACCACATTCATACTCTCGTCATTCTTCCAGAACCTGATGATATGATCCATCAATTCCGAGTCCATAAAACCACCTTTGGTGAAAGTTA
This sequence comes from Secale cereale, assembly GCA_902687465.1. Classification (NCBI taxonomy): domain Eukaryota; kingdom Viridiplantae; phylum Streptophyta; class Magnoliopsida; order Poales; family Poaceae; genus Secale; species Secale cereale. The sequence goes on from LR738714.1 coordinate 481,952,499, forward strand.
AGAACATGTAGTCCACAAACACGGTGTAGAGTTCGATAGGATTCCTGTGCAGGAAAAGCGCGGACCTGCACAAAAGAAACGGCAAAAGGTGGGGGGTTAGTAGCACAAAAGCAAAAACACAGAAAAGAACATTACACATATTAAAAATCAAAAAAATAAAAAAAAACTAACGAAAAAAGAACTGACTCGCTGTATTTCTGCCTGAATTGTGTGCTCGTGATGAGTTGCAAGACTTTCCTCATCTCCACAAGATGGCTGAATCTCGCAGGATTCAACTTCTCTACAGGAGATCGAAACTTTGATGGCTTCTGCACAGGCCTCCTATTTGATAGAATTAGTGCCTCGCTGTCCGTCGGGCGTTCCACAGCTGCGCTCCTGGTCCTCCTAGGCACTGGTGGTGGCCTCTCAAAATCATCATCGCTATCTTCAGCATTCGGATGGCTCGCAGCTTTCTTCCCATGCTTGACATTGACAGGAGATTTCTCAAGAGCTTTTTCATTCGAAGTGCCGGCGTCACTCCTCAACATCTTACCCACAGGTTCTTTCACGACCTTGACGGGAGGTTCATCAAGGACAACTTTATGAATAGTTGGAGTATGAACCTGAGTTTCAAACAAGGAAATACCACCTTGGTGTGCGCCTTCATCAAAGCCTGCACAAAAAAAATTGGATAATGAGCAAAAGTAGTGAAAAAGAATCATCAAGTTCCCTAAGGAAAAGTCATTTTTAAACACACAAATGGGGTTCTACTAAAAAAGCTTAACAAAATTAGTCGACCTACCCTCTCTGTACCAATGAAGTTCACTTAATAAAAAAAGGTGTGTGACTCAAAAAAAATGTAGTAACCTTCTTTAAAAATTAAAAGTGATGTCAGGTCCAGACAGCAATGCGACGAGGTCAGCCAACTATAGAGCATCGCCTTCCTGATGTAGCCAATGTGCTCCTTCCCAAACTTGGCAATCTTCTCACCATCCCAGGTCTGCATGAACTGGAACATGTAAAATCCACAATCATGCCTGCAAAGAAAAACCAACACAAAACACATTAACAATGCAGTTCACTCAGTAATCAAAGTGCTACTGATGTCAGTAAAACAATGCAGCTCCATACACACAAAAATTACCGAGGGAGAACAACAAATAACACATTAGTAATGCAGTTCGCTCAAGGGAAAAGGTGCTTCTAATTTAGTAAAAACAATGCAGCTCACTTACACAAGAAAAAATGAAGGAGGAAAGAGAAAAAAGGAGAACAGGTACAAACCCGTTTCCCTGTTGCGGGACGTTAATATGAGTCAGCGCATAGCCGTCCAGGGTGGGAGGGTTCAACGGCTCGTCGCAGCTTGCGCTGCCATCTTTCCAGACTTTTTTGATGTTCCTGACCATTTTCCTGAAGACAACACTTGCAGCAGCGCTGTCTCCTTCGTTCAATGAGTCGAGAAGCTCAAAACGCTTCTCTCGCAGGTTCAAAGTGACCAAGCAGTAGTGGCCTATCGCGTCCTTCACTGTTGCGGGAGGAGGGTCAAATGTTGCAAACATAATCTGAAATAAAAAAAAGAATAAAACAAAACAGATGAGAAAAAATAGAAAAAACAGAAAACTTATTTTCAAGATGACGAAAAATGGTCAAGATGCATTACCAAGTTTTTCTTGTCCACACGTTCCTCTGCGCTTGAAGAAAACATCTTTTTCAAAGCCCTATTTGTGGCACCGCCGTTCCAAATGGAATTCTGCAAAAAAGACAAAACCAGAGAATTAATGAAAAATGGTTATAGCACAAATAAAAATTGGACGAGGGAGATAAAATATAAATTAATGAAAATGCTTACGCATAGGTTGTACGGGACAATCATAGTTTGAGATCCTTTGAACCTTTCAGCTAGCATAGACACGCCAATGTTTGCGAGGCGCGTGCTCAGCGTTCCATACGACCAAAAAGACTCACCGACATGGCCAATAGTAATATCGCCAAACTCTCCCTTGAACGCAATTAGATGCCTTCAGACAAGAAGAAAAAAGCATAGCAAAAATTGATAAGATGGGAGCGTCCCTGAAAAAATAACATATTAATTAACCGGGGCGTAAGACAGAAAATGTCATACTGCTTCTTCTTGTCCCTCCTAGCCCTCGTAACAGCGTCATACAACTCATTGTATCTCCTCATAAGAGCTGGATCAATCCTTGAAGGAGTAACAACAGGTAATTCCTCATCTGCATACAGGGTGGGGACGATATCAGATTATAAACACACACATGGTCCATTTCGCCCCCGGGAAAAAGAACAAAGAATAATGCAGTTCGCTTACCTTCGGTTTCAGAATAAACTTCCTGCGGCTGCTCGTATACATCTTCGCTGAGCGTCAAGTGCTCCAGCCCGGTAATATCATCGTCAAGCGGCGCTTGATTACTCATGTCCTGAGAAAGTCTTGGCTGTTCCTCTTCGGAATCAATCGAAACTGTCTCGGCTGGGGCTTTGGTTGTATCGGCTGGGAAAGCCAGATTGCCGACAGATTGCTCGGGGGCGCGAGGGACCACACAAAGTTTATCAGGCACCTCGTCGCCAACCAACAAAACAGTAGGCCCAACAACACCATCGATGCCAGCGGATGTCCCGGCATCATCAAATCCGACTCTACGAGTTCCTTCTGTCTCTTCTGCAACTTCAACTGTAACACCAGGAGCTCCTTCTTTCTCTTCATCCTTATCACAATCCACGATGTCATCCCTTCCTTCTCTCTCTTGTGCCTTCTCAGCCTCAACAGGACACTCCCCTCCTTCTCTACCTTCTGCCTTATCAACCTCCGCATCAGGCTCCTGCCCTCCTCTCCCTTCCACGTTATCATCCCCAATGTTCCGCTCCGCTTGGATTTCAACATTTAATCCGCAGTTCTGATGAGTTAACAAAATAAAACACATTACACAAAAAAAGCTAGAATGCAGTTCACTAATAAAAACGGACCATGAAGCTACCACAAAAAATAAAAAATAAAACACAAAAATGCAAAAATTCTCTATACTCACCAGGGGAGCGTCGTCGCCTTCCATCTCTTCACACTTGTCAGCCTCCTCGTCCTTGCCAGCGTCGTCACCATCTGCCTCCTTCCCATGTATCTCCACATTTGATTCGGCAACCCAAAAAACATTAAAACATAAATAAAACTATTATCCAAATCTGCAGTTCTACAACTAAAAAACAAACACCAGATCATGCAGTTCACTGCTAAAAAAAAAGATGATGCTTCTTCTCTAAACAACAAGTGTAGTGCACTACCACTTCTGGTGCGCAAAAATACAAAGAAAAAGTTAAAAAATGCAGTTCGCTGCCACTGCTGGTGCAAAAAAAAATATGATTGTTTGTTTTGGACACTACAAGAAAATCAAACAAATGAAGTTCACTGTAACAAAAAAAATAAAATGATAGGAAGAAATCAAACCTTGTCAATGACCACTTCGTCAATAGGATTGTCTTTGGCAGCTTCGTCAACGGGCGATAATGGCCTGTCAAACAAGTGATCAGAATCAACACCGTCGTGGTCCTGGTGCTCATCAACACGACCAGCGTTAGCCTTGGAAGATTCTCCGACACACTGGGAAAAGAACAAAACAATAGAAAAAACAAATAGTCAATGCAACAAACGCACAGAAAAAATAGATAACAAAAATATGGGTAAAAAAAAACTGTTCACATATGGAAAAAAGACATACACCCACATCTGCGGGGTCGGGCAGAGAAGGCCGGACAACATCTTCATGCATGTTCATTTCCTTCACGATTGCATCCGCTTCCTGCTCATACGTAGCACACCTGTCATCCTGAGACTGCTTAAGCTGAACGAATGAAGATCTGATATTCGTTACAGCCTGCTTAAGGAATTCAAGCTGCCCACGGTCAAAGTTATGAGCGGCCTCGATTTCTGCTTCAGAAGGGCCTTTGCCTTCAGGAAACAAACCGGTAATATTCCTCATCCTGGAACCGGATGTTGGGAAATCACTAGTTATATTGATGACCCTATAGAGAAGCTCATCGACCTGCACAAATCTATTGCGATCACCAGAAGCCTGTCCAGAAAAACCTCCAGCAGCCGCCCTAGCAAAACCACGACCCCGTCGAATTGGAGCCGCCCTAGCAAGAGGCTCACAAAACATTTCAGGGGCTTCCGCAACTGCAGTCCGCTTATACACAATGTCCGCTTCCGCCTTCCACTGAAAAAATTAACAAAAAAAAAGAGATGCAGTTCACAAAGAAAAGTACATAAGAGGTTGACATTTTAGCATGCGCGAAAAAAAATGGAATAAAAACAAAAACAAAGGATGGCTATGCACTCACCGGCAGCTTGCCAAACTTGTAAGAGTCCAGGTGAATCTTTCCCCTGAAAACGATGTCGGCGTTGTGAATCTTCTTCAACTGCACATGGGACAGTATTGCGGCGCGCGGAGTGCGTTTATCCATCACCGATACTTTTCGAAGGTTCAAGGAATCCAGGTACATGAACAGGGGAACGATGGTGCAACACTCAGCACAGTTCTGCTTGCTCCCTGTAGAATTCCACTTGTACACAGCGGCCTGCAACTCGTCGACAACAAGCTGACAAAAATCCATGCTAGCCATGGATGCAATATCCAAGTTTTCAACCATAGCAGCTACCCTGGACAACCGAGTTGCGGGGCTAGGACAAAGCAAGCACTGGAAGACAATGAGAAAAAAAACCTTCACCGTCTTATCAACCTTCACAGGGTCCGCAGCCAGCGTGCGAAGTAAGGTAAGTAGGTCCTTCGCATCTATGCTCCGAGAACGGTTGAACCCGAGTTCATCCTTCAGGTTAGTAAGCAAATCATCATGGCCGCTGGCAGCAGGCCTGGGAGCAGTGTGAGAACCCATAGGGAAGTCGAAAATGTGATGGACAGCCTCGCGATTGATTTCCAGAACCTTGTTTGGCCCACAGTCCAGTCTCATCGTGTCGGGATCGATCTTTCCCATCAGCTTGCACATCAAAACACAAGAAACATTCTTCTCTAATTTCAGGTCAAAGACAATGCCAAAACCTGCTTGCCGCACCAAAGTTCTGTGCACCTCACCCAACAAAGCGACAGCTTTGATTACATTTGGAATGGACAGCCGAACAGTCTTGTTGAAACGCCATTCGTGCGCAGCATCGTCTTCAGACCTCTTCCTCTTCGTACTCTTAGCAGCCTACAAAAAAAAACAAAAGAGTAAAAAATGCAGTTCACATCAGCAAAACTCGTGCAAAAACAACTTAAAAAAACAGGAGAAAAAGTAAATAAACAGCGTATACCTTACTAACATCAACATCCTCCTCATCAGAATCACTGCCCAGAGCTTCTTCAGCTGCAGTTTCCCGTGCAAGCTTAGATCGACGCTCACAATCAACACCAGAGTGATCGTCCGCGCGTCTCCGCTTTCCATGAATCCCACCCACATCAACCTCGGCGTAATTAGGTCTCTTTGAGTGATCAACACGCGGGCTCCGGCGTGGAGAACTTAAACCTTGCTCTGCGACAGTGTTGAGTTTCCTCTTCACAGGATTCTTTGCGGGGGCAAATTTAGCAGACTTCTTTGAATTTGCAATCCTCCTTCCTATCTCCTTACCCTCCACTAACTTTACTTGCTTCGCCCTATGAGCCTTCACGAAAGTATTACCGAGTGCAATAGCTTTCTGCCTTCTCCTCTCAACGTCGGCTGCAATCTGATCAGGGACCATCCAATCCTGTGTAACTGGCTCTGTGCCATCAACAGATTGCGACTGGGTTTCACTCAACTCAGGTGGAATGTTGACCTGATCAGACGAACCGCCACCGACAACATCGACTGTGAAATAACGTGTAATCAGATAGTTAACGCCACCACCCCCCTGACCCACCAGGAGATAAAACTGTGGGTGAGAAAAAACATAAAAAAAGATGTGTGTGTGAGATGAAGACCTAAACTTAATGCAGCTCATATCAACTTGAAAAAACAAAAAAAATGTAGAAATGCAGTGCACTTTTCCAGCAGTTTATGTTTAACAATTAAAAAACATAACAGTAAACCTAAAAAATGCAGTTCATGTCGCTTGAATACCATATTCACGCGTGTCTGAAAAGTGCACATTGGCACAGGTTTATATGATGCAGTGCACTAATTCGTTCAAGTGACCAATTGACCGCATATAAAAAAAAGAAGTGCGCTTAGATATGCAAAACAAAACAAATTCATGCAGTTCTGTGAGAGGGAAAAACTAAAACTTAATGCAGCTCGTATCAATTTCGCAAAACCTCTTAGTGGATAGCCAAAAAAAATACAAAGCAGTGTCCAAAATGCAGTGCTCTTTTAGCAGTTTATGTTTAACAAAAAAAACATAACAACTAACTTAATGTCCTTCCAAAAAAGTAAAAAACAATTAACTTGACGCAGTTCATATAAGTTTGCCACACGTGTAATACAAAAAAGGCCTTACTAAAAAGGGATCTAAGATGCAGTGCACTATTTCGTTCGACAAAAAAGAAGTAAATTGACCCTGAATGAAAACTGCAGTTCAGTTTAATGTAGTTACCAGATGGAGAAGCCGTTCTAACCGGTGACGCATCAATTGGTGAGGAAGAAGCCATACTGTGCCTCCAATCAGCAAGGGATGATAATTAAAACCTAAACCTAGACAGCAAACACCAAATTCAGGCAGAGAAAAACTTTCAGTCCGTAGGGAGTTGCAATTTCAAGCATACAAAAACAACATTAAGAAGAGAATGCTGGCACGAAAAATAACCCTAGCACAAGATCTGGACCGGATTAGGGGCGATTTGGGGCTCACCGTGGGACGAAGTGACGGCAGGACGAGGCGGGTGCAGACGGCAACGGCGGAGGAAGCGCCCTACGGACGGCGGCGGCTGCGGGCGTCATCGCCCTCCACCACGAGTGAGCCCCTACGGACGGCGGCGGCTGCGGGCGTCGTCGCTCTCCACCACGGGAGCACGAGGGCGGGGGGGATTTCTGTGCGGGCACGGGGGAGAGGGAAGTGGAGGCGGGCAAGGGGGCTGCAAGAGAGACTTAATGAATAAAAGCCCGTCCCACAGGCCCACAGGTCATAGACAAAAAATAAAAAAACGTCTCGGTGTTGTAACACGATGCAGTTCGCTTACGGAAAACCGCCTCGGCTTCTGAAGCGTTGCAGTTCGCTTACGGCTGACGATTCCGCTTCTGAAGCGATGCAGTTCGCTTACGGCTGACGATTCGGTTCGCCTGCCATAAAATAAATACGCCCACTATCGCCCGAAGCGCCCGCGCCCCCACCCCTCCTCTATCCCGGCGGTTGCACGCCGCACGAACTGCAATGATCACCACGAACCCACGATCGCCAACACGGTTGGGAGACGAGATCGTGGCCTCGGCAGAAGTTGCTGCCGCTCCCATTTAAATCCCGCGCTCCATCGAACAGGCCGTCCGCACAAAACACACGACGCTGCCCCTTCCTCCTCCTCTTCCTCCTCTTTGCAGCAATGGGGTTCAGCAGGACCTACGACGCCGTGCATGCGCATGGGAACACGAAGCTGAAGGTGATCTACACCACCGACGTCGCCGCCATGGCGACGTACATCGAAGAGTTCAAGACAGTTCTCCAGCGGCGCCGCCAGAAGATCGTCGGCATCGACGTGGAGTACACACCCGACCACGAGAGGGCGGCCCTGGTTCAAGTATCCATCGACAAGTACAACCCAGTGCTTCTTTTCCAGGTATGTGGTACATTGGGCAAGAGATGCATCCCCTTCGACAGGTTCCTCGGCGACCCAAGGTAAGCAATTCTCTCTGCCGAGTACGCGTTGCAGTTCTATATGCCCATGTATGCAGTTCCGAAAGGTATAACTTGTGGTTTACTTTCCTTAGGTTCGAGTTCGCTGGCTTCGCCATCGAGCAGGACAAGCAGAAGCTCGCAGCCTGCAACCTCCACGTCACCAACTTCGTCGACATCCAGACGAACTGGAGGGTGCCTGATGGAACGAAGCCACTGGACTCGCTTGGCGATGTAGCTGCTGCCATCATCGACGACGAGTACGCAGACATGAAGATGAAGATGACAGACCACGACCACAGCCTGTGGACTTCCATTCTCAGCACCAAGCACGTCGAGTATGCTGCCAAGGACGCCTATGCTGCATTCGAGATATGGAACAGAATCAGCACCATGAAGAAAGGCCTCGCGCGCGCTGAAACAGAGAAGACCAGGAAGCGCCCGAGGTCTTCCTGGAAGCCGTGGGGCAAGGGGGCATCAACTTCCACCTCCAACTCCAACGGCTGGAACTAGTGAAGCAAGACAGATGCTGAAAAGCCAAGGATTACTGTCGGAAGTGCTCGATTAGTTTCCTTCTGCATATGTAGATTAGTTTGCTTTCGTTCTAGTTTGCTTTGGGACAATGTTTGCTTATGTTGCGTTAGTTTGCTTGATGATGTAGTATGTTAATTATGACCACAGAACCGTAGTTTCTATCTATCAAATATATGCAGTTCTCAGTAGTCTGTTTTCAGTATGTACATTGCTTCAAAACTGCTGCTGTAGCTAGGATACACATAAAAAACAAAACTATCAGAGCAGTTCACATAGAGAATTCTTTCACAAAACTGCTCCTGTCAAGAAGGTTGATGTAGTGCTCTTTTATTAAAAAAACTCTAGTTCCGTATGTGGGTTAAAAAAAAGGAAAAGCTCGGTGGGGGTTTCCAGAATGCATGTTCTTCAACTGCTGCTGCACATGAAAAACTATATATAAAAAAGAGCAGTTCACTTATACTCATAATTCTCATAAAGAAAATACACTAGAAGCAACGCAAAAAAGCAGTCCGCCGCGCTTGACCAATCAAAAAAAACTAATCAAACTAGTCCCCCGACACCCCCGTGGCTGTAATGCAGTTCATACAGGCTCGCATTGCATATTAATGCAGTTCGCCGCGCTACAAAAATTCAACGCGCATTGCATATTACTGCAGTCCACACCTCTTGACCACGATTCACAGACGAAAACACACTGCCTGCAATGCAGTCCTAACAACTATATAATGCAAAAAAACTCAAACAACATCTTTGAGAAACGACCAGAGCCAGTCGCGCCGCGAAAAAACATGGACAAAAAACTTAAAATTCTTCCAAATTAACAACTTAATCCGCTCCAATTCATACGGATAGATCAAAAGCAGCCCGTAATTGCCGAAAACAACAGAATATTACATACAAAACGCAGCAATTTCGATCCGCACGGGGAAGAACAGAGAACAGAGAAAAGCGGACGAACGGACGCAGATCCGCCAAATCCAAGGATTTCCGTCGTTTTCTCGCAGAATTCAGTGCTTAACCACATATTAAATCAGCGCACGCATGAATAAACCAGTAGAAATCAGTCAAACTAGCCAGAAACGATGCTAAATGAATGTTTCCTGCTGCACCTCTATGTGGTGCACAGCAGAAGAATGAAGGAGTGCGCATAGCTCTCCAATGCAATTTTGCAATGCAGTTCGGAAGTGTTATGAGAATATTATTCTCATAATGTTATGAGAATAGACCGGCTGTATATATATATATATATATATATATATATATATATATATATATATATATATATATATATATATATATATATGTGTAGGTTTTCATAAATTATTATTGTTGACATTACCCTTGAGGTAAAAGGTTCGGATACGAAACTATAAGCCCCTATCTTTCTCTGTGTCCGATTAAAACTTTGAACCCATAAATATCACATGAGTGTTAGCAATTGTGAAAGATTAAATGATAGTTGAGTATGTGAAGTTTGCTGAATCAAAGCTCTTACATAGACCCTTCCCAAAAATAAGATGAATTGCAATTGTTTGATGACTAAGAGCACTATTTGTTAGTTTTCAAGAAAGTTTATGATCTATACTTTAACATGTGAATAGCTTGTTACTTGATCATGAAAAGTTTTATGAGATGAGCTATTGTTATGACACATAATGATGCTAGAAAAGGTCACTGAAATTATCATTGATCAAACTTGTGCACCTGCTAGCATTCACACTTCATAAATTATTTCTGTTATAATTTACCTACTCGAGGACGAGCAGGAATTAAGCTTGGGGATGTTGATACGTCTCCAACGTATCTATAATTTATGAAGTATTCATGCTATTATACTATCCATCTTAGATGTTTTATATACATTTATATGCTATTTAATATGATTTTTGGGACTAACCTATTAACCTAGAGCCCAGTGTCAGTTTCTGTTTTTCCTTGTTTTTGAGTTTTACAGAAAAGGAATACCAAACGGAGTCCAATTGATGTGCCAATTTTTGATGATTTTTTATGGACCAAAAGAAGCCCCTGGAGTAAAAGAGTTGGGCCAGAAGAGTCCCGGTCTGTCCACGAGGGTGGGGGGCGCGCCCACCCCCTGGGGGTGGGCCCCTAACTCGTGGACGACTTGGAGACCCCTTGGACGTGAGACCGTCGCCAAAAGTTCCTATAAATACAGAAACCTCCAGAAAATAACCTAGATCGAAAGTTCCACCGCCGCAAGCCTCTATAACCACGAGAAATCAATCTAGGCCCTCTCTGGCACCCTACCGGAGGGGCCATCATCACCGGAGGCCATGGAGGAGGATCCCGGAGGGGCCATCATCGCCATGAAGGCCAAGGACCAGAGGGAAAATCTCTCCCCATCTAGGGGGGAGGCCATGGACGAGGAAGCACAAGGGAAGAACTTCTCCTCTCTCTCGGTGGCGCTGGAGTGCCATCGGGAGGGGAATCATCACCACGGTGATCGTCTTCAGCAACATCACCATCATCATCACCATCCTCATCTCTTTTACGCGGTCCACTCTCCCGCACCCCGTTGTAATCCCTACTTGAACATGGTGCTTTATGCCACATATTATGATCCAATGATGTGTAGCCATCCTATGATGTTTTGAGTAGGTATCCTTTGTCTTTGGGTTGATTGATGATCTAGATTGGTACGAGTTGTATGTTTTATTTTGGTGTTGTCCTATGGTGCCCTCCGTGTCGCGCAAGCGTGAGGGATTCCCGTTGTAGGGTGTTGCAATACGTATTGATTCGCTTATAGTGGGTTGTTTGAGTGACAGAAGAATAAACCTGAGTAAGGGGATTTTTGCGTATGGGATAAAGGGGACTTGATGCTTTAATGCTATGGTTGGGTTTTACCTTAATGATCTTTAGTAGTTGTGGATGCTTGCTAGAGTTCCAATTATAAGTGCATATGATCCAAGAAGAGAAAGTATGTTAGCTTATGCCTCTCCCTCATATGAAATTGCAATGATGACTACCAGTCTTGTTAACAATTGCCTAGGACAATTCCGCACACCGATCCATCATTATTCCACACTCGCTATTTATAATATTTAGTAATATATTCGAACTTTATGATAACATCACCTACTTTTATATTTTAGCTCTCCGATATCATGCAAAGTTATCCTCTTCATACCCACAACGTAGTTTTATTTCTCGTTTCTAGTTGGAAGCAAACGTTCGGTGTACATAGAGTCGTATCAGTGGCAGATAGGACTTGAGAGAATATTGATCTTACCTTTAGCTCATTATGGGTTCGACACTCCATACTTATCACTTCCACCATTGGGAATTGCTATGATGATTCCCTGCACTTGGGGACCATCAAGGGATTGAGAGATAGCAAGCTCGAAGAAGGTCAACAACGGGGGGAGAAGACGAGCTCAAAGGATAAGACTCAATGGGGAAGAAGACCCCCTTTTATAGGGGGGAGCAAATCCAACTGTTATCCCCACCAACCAGCCCACAGCGAGCGGTACTACCGCTCTAGTAAGAAGAGGCGGGGAGGTATGCCTAGGAAATAGAGGAGTGAACCCTCCATCAGAGAGGAACCGGCATAACCTCAAACATCGAAAACATCATAGAAGATGCATGAGTGAACTCCGTTTTCGATGAACTCGAGCTTGTCATCAAGATGACCAAAAGCTCCAAATCTCACAAGGAGAAAAACCAAACAAGAACCAAGAAAGATGATGCAAGGATGCAATGGTTTGAGCTCTCTACGAACAATACGATCAAGCTACTCATCGAGGGCCCCCCTTGATAGTACAGCAATCGATCTTGTAACCCAGTCTCCCAACTACCACCATGAGACCGGTAAAATAGAAAACCTATAAAGGGCAAACCTTTGCCTTGCACATAGTCCACTTGAGCTGGATGATGACGATCTTGACTCCCTTAAGCTGGACCACCTTTCTTGATTGTGTTGGCTCGGTGAAGACTAGTAGATTGCTCCCCCATACTCCGCTATGGGTGAGCCACTCTTCGGCACATCTTCACAAGTCCATTGTCACCACAATGGATGGCAAGCTTCAAGCACTTGACATCTTCGTGATGATCCTACTTGAACTTGCACACCGCAAACTTGATGACGATCACCACTTGATGTCATCCTCCATGGGTTGTATAATATCTTCCTCTTGACGCAAGCCCATGGAAAAATACCTAAACCCACATAGAACTCTCACGTAGACCATGGGTTAGTACACAAAGCGTAAAGGACAATGCTTACAATACCATGGGATTGCCTGATCCCTCTCGGTACATCTTCTATGCTTTGTGTGTTGATCAACTTGATTCACTCTTTGACTTAGTCTTGATCAACCTTGAATCTTTCCAAATCTCTTCATTTGGATGATGTCTTGAAGGTAAACATGAATGATAACACACTCTTCTTGTTCAATACATACTTGCAATAAGCTCAACACTAACAAGACCAATCTTTGGATAATTCCTTAATAGCAGCTTGGTCATCACAAACTCTCCTTGAAACCAACACATGGACTCCAAGAAAAGCCTATAGACAAACCCTTCAAATATAACTCAAGGCAACCATTAGTCTGTAGAGATTGTCATCAATTGCCAAAACCAAACATGGGGGCACCGCATGTTCTTTCAATCTCCCCCATTTTGGCAATTGATGACAATCACTTTCAAGAAAGTTTATATAAGGAATTATGCATCACCATACCATGCAACAATAATGTACGCGCATGAGATGCAAAAGCCTAGGAACAAAACCAAAGCAAGAGGAGATGACTAGATGACTCTCTAAGCTTCTCCACAAAACTCTCTGAAACTTCTCCCCCATTGGCATCGATTGCCAAAATGGGTGAAAAGCTTAGAAGGCCAATATAAATTGTGTTCCTCCATAAATTGTGTATTTCTCAACAAGAGAGTGGAATGCAATACACATATCCAACGGTAAATACTTGGAGGAAGACAACCTATATTGAGGCTCAAAGATTGCTAAAGAATGATATGCCACAAAGACATAACAAAGAGAGAAACAAGCAATCAAGCAATCAAAAGATATCAATTGAAACAAGCTACCAGAAGATACCAATTGAACCAACTAGACCAATGATCCTACAAGTCACATGACTAAAAGATACTATGATATGAGCATAGGAGTGTTCTAAGGAAACTAGAGAAGTTGCCCATGATTTGTGCACAAATAAGAACTTTGGTATTTAGGATACAAAGTGCGCAAAATAGGATCATCACTCCCCCAAAATCAATAGAACCTCACGACAAGTGCAAGAGAGCAACATAGTGTTCTAAAGACACTAGTGAAGCTCCCCATGATTTGTGCACTCCTTGGGATATTTGCATTAGGATACCAAGTGCACAAAATAGGATCATCACTCCCCCAAAATCAATAGAAACTCACAACAAATGCAAGTGAGCATGTAGGAAGATAAGCCTAGCACTAGCAACAAACAAATGGTTGAGCAACATATAAAAGAGACAACTTAAGAGTAGGCTCAACCAAAATGATGTGTGCGAGTCATGGCAAAGCACTTGAGAAGACTAATGTAAGGGTGAACATTAAGCATCTAGTCTTGAATAGTGGAGATACAAGGTGCATGACATGTCCTTCCCACACACATCAAGCAAAGGGGTTCACAAGCACACTCAATATGCAAAAGGAATAACCAACGCTCGTGACAACCCATGGTGAAGAAAGAAAAATATAGCTTTGTTAAGAGGAGGCATGCTAATTGAAATGGCAAAAGCCTCATCAACAAAAGCAAGAGAAAAGATATCTTCACCACACAAGAGTGCATCAAGATGCAACGAGATAAGACCGCGCTCAAGGCACACACTTTCAAGGAGCCACCAAAGAAATAATACAAGAAGGACAAGGTGGACGTGAAAGAAAAAGATATCTTCTAGATATGTAATTTCTCTCAAGTGTATAAGATTCTAGGTAGATGAAAATCATGATGATATCAATCCACAAAGAAGGATGTACACACGAAATAGTTACAAAAAGGAAAGAAAAAGATATCCACAAGGAAGTCATAAATATATCAATAAGATATTTGCTTGAAAGCATAGCACATAGCTAGATATGGTCTTATTGTATACACATGAATTCCAACCACACGAACATCAAAGACATCACAACTAGCAACAGGAGATCATTGTTGGGATGCTTTGAGAAAGGTAAACATGAATGATAACACACTCTTCTTCTTCAAGACCTGCTTGCAATAAGCTCAACACTCATAAGACCAATCTTTGGATAATTCCTTAATAGCACCTTGGTCATCACAAAATCTCCTTGAAACCAACACATGGACTCCAAGAAAAGCCTATGGACAAACCCTTCAAATATAACTCAAGGAAACCATTAGTCCATAGAGATTGCCATCAATTACCAAAACCAAACATGGGGGCAATGCGTGTTCTTTCAACATGGCAATCCCTACTCACTCGCATTGATATCGATTGATGGACATCTCCATAGTCCATTGATTTGCCTAGTTGATGTGGAACTTCCTCCCTCCTTTTGCCTATCACCACCTTCTATTCCACCCATAGTGTTATGTCCATGGCTCGCGCTCATATATTGCGTGAAGAGTTGAAAAAGGCTTGAAAAAGTAGAGTATGAAAGCAATTGCTTGGCTGACACCGGGATGGGTATGAGGGGTATCTTGTGTTAAGAAAAGGGAGCATAAAGACTATATGATTCTGTAGGGATAACTTTCTTTAGCCATTGTCGGGGGAAACTGTCCTCCCACGATCACCTATGGGACCGGAGCCCCTTCTACGTTGCGGTAAGGGAGCGGAGGGAGCACGGAGAGCAGATCGAGGGGCACACGCGGGCAGTTTACCCAGGTTCGGGCCGCGCGGACGCGTAAAACCCTACTCCTGCCTTAGGTTGTATTGAGTTCTTGAGCTCGGGAGCTTGAAGAGCTACAGTGCTAGCTACACCGAGCGAGAGAGTTGTCTAGGTTTCGAACCCTTTCTACGTTGTGCATGGGCCTCCTTTTATAGCTCAAGGGGTCACCGACAGGTGTCAACGTAGAGGAGGGTAAAAGTGTAAATTTGGTGGTAGTTGTAACAGTGTGTGAATAGTGCATGAACAGTGGATGAACAGTGGTCTTCACCTAACCTTGACAGTGGGGGACAAGGGCATTAAATGCCCGTCGCCGTCGACCCCAAAAGCGTCCGTCCATGCTTCTCCGTTCGCCACGGCGGTAGCCTCGTCACCGTGGCTTGCCACCGTGTCCCCCAGGCTGCACAGCCATCTGCCACGTGCCCCTGGAAGGGCCCCAGGGCGACGCGTGGGCCGATGAGCTGGAGCGCGGGCACACAGTGTAGGTCTCCCCGGCAAGCACCTTGTCGGGGCTATGATCTTGCCGGGCCCGGAAGCTTGTCGCTCCCCGGGTCCTGCCGGGGCGCATGATGCGCCGAGGCGTCTCTTGAGGTATGTATTCCTTGTCTTTCCTCACAAGCTCCTCTTGCCAGGGTCTTGTGCTAAAGTGATAACCTTGAGCCTGGTGCGGTCTTCCCGGCAAGCTCCTCTTGCCGGGGCCTTGATCTTCTGACTTGTATACTTTGTTCTTGAATGGCTTCATAGGGACCAGAAAGGTTTCCGGCGAGCACGTGGTAAGCCCTGCCGCGGGAAGCTGCTACTGCCCGTGCACAAGTTGGGGTACTAAGGTACCCCTATCTTAGTACACCGACAGCCATGTTATTTTTGAAGCTTCGTAGATTGCTTTTGGTATGCTCGAAGTATTACTGTTTTGATATTGATAAACTTACATTTTAAGTCTGATAGATCTAAACATACATGCCACAATAAAGAAGAATTACATTGATAAATATGATAGGTAGCATTCCACATCAAAAATTCTATTTTTATCATTTACCTACTCGAGGACGAGCAGGAATTAAGCTTGGGGATGCTTGATACGTCTCCAACGTAACTATAATTTCTTATTGTTCCATGCTATTATATTATCTGTTCTGGATGTTTTATATGCACTATTATGCTATTTTATATTATTTTGGGACTAACCTATTAACCTAGAGCCCAGTGTCAGTTTCTGTTTTTTCCTTGTTTTTGAGTTTCGCAAAAAAGGAATATCAAACGGAGTCCAAACAGAATAAAACTTTCGCGATGATTTTTCATGGACCGGAAGACATCTAGAGGACTTGGAGTACAAGTCAGGGAAGCCACGAGGCGGCCACAAGGACGGAGGGCGCGCCCAGGGGGTAGGGCGCCCCCCCCCCCACCCTTGTGGGCCCCCTGTGACTCCACTGACCTATTTCTTTTGCCTATATATTCACGTATATTCTAGAAACCCTAGAGGAGGCATCGAAACCACTTTTACATCGACGTAACCTCCTGTATCCACGAGATCCCATCTGGAGGCCTTTTTCGGTACTCTACCGGAGGGGGATTCGACCACGGAGGGCATCTACATCAACCCTATTGCCCATTCGATGAAGCATGAGTAGTTTACCACAGACCTACGGGTCCATATCTAGTAGTTAGATGGCTTCTTCTCTCTCTCTCTCTTTGATTCTCAATATCATGTTCTCCTCGATGTTCTTGGAGATCTATCCGATGTAATCTTCTTATGCGGTGTGTTTGCCAAGATCCGATGAATTGTGGATTTATGACCAGCTTATCTATGAATCTTATTTGAATCTTCTCTGAATTCTTATATGCATGATTTGATATCTTAGTAATTCTCTTCGAACTATCGGTTTGGTTCGGCCAACCAGATTGGTTTTTCTTGCAATGGGAGAAGTGCTTTGCTTTGAGTTCAATCTTACAATGCTTTCACCCAGTGACAGAAGGGGTTGAGACACGTATTGTATTGTTCCCATCGAGGATAACAAGATGGGGTTCCATCATATTGCTTGAGTTAATTCCGCTACATCATGTCATCTTACTTAATGCGTTACTTTGTTCTTTATAAACTTAATACTCTAGATGCAGGCAGCAGTCGGTCGATGTGTGGAGTAATAGTAGTAGATGCAGGCAGGAGTCGGTCTACTTGACACGGACGTGATGCTTATATTCATGATCATTGTCTTAGATATCATCATAATTATGCGCTCTTCTATCAATTGCTTGGTGGTAATTTGTTCACCCACCGTAATATTTTCTATCTTGAGAGAAGCCTCTAGTGAAACCTATGGCCTCCAGATCTATTTTCCATCATATAAGTTTCCGATCTACTATTTTGTAATCTTTTACTTTCCAATCTATAAACCCAAGCTACCAAAAATATCTACTTTACCGTTTATCTATCTCTATCAGATCTCACTTTTGCAAGTAACCGTGAAGGGATTGACAACCACTTTATCACGTTGGGTGCAAGTTGTTTATTGTTTGTGCAGGTATTTGGTGACTTGCGTGTTGTCTCCTGTTGGATTGATACCTTGGTTCTCAAACTGAGGGAAATACTTACTCTACTTTGTTGCATCACCCTTTCCCCTTCAAGGGAAATACCAATGCAAGCTCAAGAGGTAGCACCTCGCTACCCCTTCTGTCACTGGGTGAAGGGATTGAACCCAAAACTAAGCACTCTCCCATTACAAGAACTACCAATCTAGTTGGCCAAACCAAACCAACAATTCAAAAATACAAAGATATCAAATCATGCATATAAGAATTCAGAGAAGATTCAAATAATATTCATAGATAATCTGATCTGTCACAGCCCTAGAATTCTTGCTTGTAATTAGTTGCACTTGAGTGCATCATGCATCATGACTACTTTCTTTTGAAGGTTGAATCGGGGATTGATCAAACCCTAGCACTTCAAAATTCAAATAGGTCCAGTTAAAAAAATTGCATTCAATGTTTCCAAAGTGTTCTTATTAATTGTTTGATATTTTTGGCAAGGCTTTTGCACCAAACCAAAAATAATGAATATTTTTAGGAATATTTTGGGCACTGAATTTAAATCATTATTGTATTTGAAAATGGAGTTATATTCATAATACATAGAATATATTTCCAAATAACTTTGAATTAATTTATGTGCTCCTAGAAAAGTCCATGGAAACATAAAAATACTCAGAGGATGTTTTGGCATTTGTTTGAATTTGTTCAAATTCAAAACAATGGCAAAAGAAATAAACAAAGAAAAGAAAACATAAATAGAAAGAATTAAAGAGAGAGAGAGAGAGAGAGAGAGAGAGAGAGAGAGAGAGTTTACCTGCACTCACCTGGGCCTTACCTGGCAGCCCAACTTGACGGCCCAGCCCACTAGGGGCAAGGGCGTCTTCAACCTCCTGCCAGGAGGACACGCAGGTGTGTGGCAACAGCGCGCGCGCCAGCCTCCACCTCCTGCTTGCCGCGAGCCACGTTGACGCCGCGGATGACCACCCCGCTGCCGTCTGGATCGAGTTGACCTCTCACTCGCCCCCTTGCTCCCTCCCTCATCTCTCCAGAGCCATGGCCGACGCGCTCGTGAGGGCGCCGCCGCCGTAGCTGCGTCCACCACCACCCCCTCGCCTCTCCGACGCGCCCCCGAGCTCCGCCGTGCCTCCCTCATCCTCTGTGTCGGCTCACGCGACCGGGAGAGCCTCGACGAATCGTTCTCGACCTCATCTTCTTCCTCGGCCATAGGAGATCGCCGCCGGGATTCCGACGCCGTCAAGCCTTCCCCGAGCCCGTTGAACCTCTCTCCGTCCTCCTTGTGAGCTGCTGGGTCCTTCCCCTCTTTTTCCTCTGTTGTTTGTGCATCCTAGCTAGCTCCACCGCTGGAGCCGTGAGCTCACCGCCGCCGGCCATGTCGCTGCCGTGGCCAGGGCCACCACAGCCCACGCCCGAGCGCATCAACACACTCACCACACCCGTAGGAGGTCGTAGCACCTCTCCGCGCCTCCTCCCATGCACCGCATCGTCATCCTCACCGATGCCCGAACTCCGGCCGCCGCCTCCCTCGTCGCCGGCGCCTTTCCCGGCCACCCTAGCTCTAGCCGCTGCCACGAGTGGCTGCGCGCGAGTGCCAGCTCTGTGTAGGTGCTCTCCGCCGTCGATTTGGTCGCCGGAGGACCAAATCCGAAGTTCGCCGTCGCGTCTGGCCTCGTTGGCGGCAGAACGCCGGCGAGTTTGACTTGTTTGACCGGGGGGTTGACCACCTCGGGTCACTGATGTATGGGCCCCACGCCCTTAGTTAACCACTGGCTCGCTGACAAGTGGGGCCCGCCCTGTTAATTAACCTAGGTTAGTACTAATTATTTGGTTAGTTAGTTAGTCACTGACATGTGGGCCCTGCCCTCTCTAATTATAGTTTAGGATCTAATTAGTGTTAATTAAACCTGTTAATTAGCAGAGCCACTGACGTGTGGACCCCACATGTCAGGTTTGACCTGGACTGACCCTGTTGACCTGCTGACGCTAGAGTGATGTCATGCTAATGCAGTAATTTTTTCTGGGATTTTAAATAAATCAGAAATGGTTTATCTATTTCAGAAAATAGTTAAAACTTCTAAAAATCATAAAATCAATCGTAGCTCAGATGAAAATAATTTATATATGAAAAATTATCAGAAAAATTGAAGGAATCTATTTATGGCATTTTCATGCATGTTTGAACAAGTTAAACCTGCTGATCAGGTCAAATCAATTAAATGGCATTTGAATAATCACATATGAAGTTTGAATTTGAACCTTTGGTTCAAACCAACTTCATTTAATATGGTTGCTAGTTGCATTATCTCAATCAACAGCATATTGCCATGTCATGATCATGCATCATATTGTCGCATTGCATTGATTGGTTCCTTCTCTATTGCCGGTATTGGTCCCCTCTCAGTAGACGTGGTTCTGACAATGAAATCGATGACACCGATGAAGAACTATTACTATCTTCAGAAGTGCCAGGCAAGCAGAATCCCCTTGTCCGTTCCGATACAATCCCACTCTCTTGCTCCTGCTCTCTTTACTGCATTAGGACATCAATGATTGAACTGCTTTTTGCTACGGTAGCTGAACCCCTTTCCTCTGCATGACCTGTCATTGCCACAATAAATAGTTGAAACCCACTAGCATGAGTAGGAGTTGATTGAGCCATGTTGTGCCTACTCATTCATGCTTTCTGGTTATGCCTGTTATTGCTTAGAGTTGTGTCAGGTCTGATTCATCGGGGATGAATTGGAATGGTGATGAACATGTCCTCCAATGTGTGAGCTAAGTGTGTGAACACGATTTGGTAAAGGTAGCGGTGAGAGGCCGTGTAGGATTACATGGTGGGTTGTCTCACTGGAACCGTCCTTAAGAACTGAGTTCTGTGTAAGTTGTCCAATGCCATAGCTACTACCACGTATTGGAATGCTTAAGTGCCCCTCTCGACTTATTAATCAACTCGATCTCTGTCCAGGAGTTGCAACTAGTTTCTGGTGTTTGTAGGTAGTGTTAGTAGTCTACCAAGTGGCACCCGGTACAGGTGGGCTTGGGACAGACTAGGCACCGTGGCCGGGTGGACCAAGCGCCGTCCGTTTGGTGGGCTTGGAAACCCTGTACACATCATTTGGGGCCGTGAGCGACACCCCGGCCGGATCTCCTTACGGATGGAACCCGAATAGGCGATAAACCTAGACTAGAGACTTGTGTGGTTAGTCAGATCATGGCCGACACCCTCGCCAGGCTTCCGCTTGAAGGTTGCCGAGATACACGATGTGTACATGGCGGTAAGTGGCGAGAGCATGTGTGAAGAAGTACACCCCTGCAGGGTTAACATGATCTATTCGAATAGCCGGGTCTGCGGTTATGGACTTCTTGGATGCTTACGTGGTACATAGACAAGTGAAAGTGGATACTCTAAAATGCGCAAGACAAGTGTGAGTGCTATGGATGGCGTTCTTGTAGGGAGACGGGAGCGGATCCATAGTGGTGTATTGATTGGTGAATATGTGGACTCGTGTGCGCCACCTCAAAAGAGTTACTTGCAGTCGTAGTTCAGGATAGCCACCGAGTCAAAGCTGGCTTGCTGCAGTCAAACTCCACCACCCCTTTGTTGATACTGATGCATATGTAGCTAGTTTTGATGTAAGTCTTGCTGAGTACCTTTGTACTCACATTTGCTTAATTTATGTTTTTGCAGAGAGACTTCAGTCTCACTAGTGGTTCCGCGTGGACTTCGAAGTTTAGCTTGTTACCTCAGCTACGATCTTGTACCCTTGGGAGAGTCTTGTAGACAGTCAGGCTTCTCAGCCTTTTTCATTTGTAGTTGTCTGTACTCAGACATGTTGTGCTTCCATTGCCTGTATGCTCTGTGTGTTGGGTCATGTGACCCCTGTTTGTAATAAATGCTATGATGGCTCTTCTGGGCCTTTATCTATATGAGTTGTTGAGTTATGTTGTGATGCCATGTTGTACATCACATACTTGCATGTTATGCGTACGTGTAATGTGTATTGCTATGTGTGGGGTCCGGCACCTAGTTGTTTACCCTTGGTAGCCTATCTTATAGGGAAATGTCTCCTAGTGCTTCCACTGAGCCTTGGTAGCTTGCTACCGCTCCGGAACACTTAGGCTGGCCAGCATGTGTCCTTCTTTGTTCCTGTGTATGTCCCTTAGGAGAAATGTCACGCGTTGTTCCTTTAAGTACTTGTAGCTTGCTACGACTTGGGTTCATACGTTGATGACCGACACGTTCGTTGTTGGGTCATGTATGCATGTCTCTGTAATTTAGCGTCACTTTTGGTTTATAACTAGTCATGTCGGCCCGGGTTCTCTGTCATATGGATGCTAGCGACACTATCATATACGTGTGCCAAAATGCGCAAACGGTCCCAGGCCAGGTAAGGTGGCACCCGTGGGGATACCGTGCGTGAGGCCGCAAAGTGATATGATGTGTTACATGCTAGACCTGTGTGACTTAGGATCGGGGTCCCGACAGCTTTGGTATCAGAGCCTGACTGCCTGTAGGATTACCAAGCCAAACTGGTCGAAGTTGAGTCTAGAAACTCTTTAGTTATATTAAGGGAATTGATTGTGGAAGGGAATGTAAGGCTCTTTTTACTCCTTTACACTATGACCTTCTGATCTGAGTCACCTTCTTCTTTCTACGGGAATTAAGAACTAGGCTTCTCATTCTATTTATCATGATCACGTTAATGGTGGATTCAACCCTCAGTTCAGTTCCTACTACTTCTGTGTGTTCAACAGCTGGTCTCGGAACCTTGTTTTAGTGATGTTGAGTGGCTATGCCACCATTTTGCAGGATCTTTCAAAATCTTTTTGAGCATTTACAGCCGTTATGCTGTCCGAGTCATCCCAGGTCTCTAAACAATCTGATGCATTTGCAAATCTTTCCTCCATGTTCTTAATGTCCTTTTGGGACAGATTAACCACACTAATCACCAAGTTAAGGTACTCTGTTGCCTCGACATATATGTTGGAACTATTATTCTGACCCTAGGTGGCTTAGAAGATCACCCAGTAATGTAGCAATGTTTCATATACCCAGTGTGATGAATTATGGTCGTCATTCTTGAAAGCATCCCGTGATGCTATTTAGCTAGTAGGTATTCTATTCCTGGGTTCTTGAACCCAAGATTCACTCCACTCACCTCATGTTGATAGAGTTTGCTCGTTCCTTTAGGATATTAGTAACCTTGTGATAGTCCTCGAGGTCCGTGGTATGTCATTCCTCCAAATACCATGAACTACTTATGGCAGAAGTTCCTCATTGAACCGAAAGATCACAACCATAGTGCTCTTGATGAGTTCTCGATTCCATGTTGTGAGTCTGCCAATTCTACCTTTCTGCATGGGTTGTCCGGAAGAAATATGTTGAACTAGTTCGACATGCTAATCTATGCATCCACAACTCAGAAACTTATATGTTCCTTTGAGTTGTCCCTTCTAGTTGTATTATGAC
>LR738714.1:481975717-482239277 GCA_902687465.1 Secale cereale
CCCCCCCCCCCCCCCCTCTATTAGTTGTTAGTCAGGAGTAGTGTGCATTCATGTTCATCGATGCCTTTTACTCTTGTGGTCCGTCAAGCCATTCTATTCTGGAATGACTAGGAGAAACAAACTCCAGAACCTCATCCATTTCCAAGATTGGGTCAGATTAGTTATATTTTACAGGTCAAAATGCCAATCCAGCTTTTGTTCTGTTCTACCTTGGAGTATTACCATCTTTATGTCAAGAATGTCATGGGAATTGCACCACCTCCTATGAACTTTTGATACAGTGATACTTCTCGCCATCACCGTTCATTCCTCGGTCTCCGTGTTATTGCAAGCGGAATACTGACAAGTGAATCGTGATGTGTGAAATCAATACTCCTAGCAACTCTGTTGCTTGGTAGTTAATGGACGATAATCACATTCTTAGTGTGTTAGTTACTAAATTATCATTCTAAGATTGATTGTGCTACCTAGTCCTTATTTCGGGTGCACTCTCCGATCAATGAGTTAGGTTTGTATTAATCCCTTGCTCTTTTGATCATACCGTCTTGCCCTTAAAGGCAAGATTGTTCTCGAGCTTCATAACATATCGGTGGTTCGTGATTTTTCGAATATCTTCTCGAAAGTATTACCAGGTTGTTCCCTGGCCGTTATGTTGAGCTCGTGATCAAGTTAGTTTTCTTATAAACCATCCTTTCTCCAGGAATATGTGTTGGATACCCCGAGCTAGTTGGTCAAGCTAAACAACAACTTGGGGAGTTGGAAGATTAAAGCTTAACCCACATAGCTCACTCCAAAGGGATATCTTGTGTGTGTATTGAAGATAGATGATATCTTCTTCAATTGATCTCCGTGATCATTTGTGGATCTATTGTCTAGTCCAAAATTTGATTTGAGTATGGGTTATCGCCAAATCAAGTTAGAACCAACGATATTCGTAATGTTGTCTTACTCGAGCGTACACCATTACATCTTTTGGTCTGACCAATACTATCACATTGTTCACATAATGGTGGAAGTCCAGTGATATGGAAATTCCGATGAGTTGCCGTTGAGCCCATCAGCGACATTTTGTCTCCTCCATGATTCGTGTTGAACATCCAGTTGGTGTTGGAAACTTTTTAAGCATTGCCTTCATGTTCCGCTCATGATACGTTTGGATGAAAGGAGTGACTTTCTCTAATTCACGTGCACTTGATGTAAGTTGTCGCCATGAATTCGAGAAAGCTTGTTTTCGCTTCCTATGGAATCATCCCAAGTTAGTCATGCATATGTGCGAAGTACTCTATGGTTTGATAGGTTGGCCGCCCCCATTCTATATGTGTTTCCTAGCACACCAAGCCACTGATTGATTTGTTCAAGGGAAAAGGAGTTGTTGTGCGAATACTAGTTCATGCACAAGACTTCAATATCCTCGCTGATGGTTCCCCACCTGAACTCGATAGCATTTTATTATAAGACTTGTCTGCGACAGCGTGTTCACATGTGTGTAGCAGAACCAACTCATGTTTTGGAGCTTACTATCGCAGTTCATTCCACGAGAATCTTGCGACGTCATCTTGTCGATTTGTGTTGCAAACTTTCTTTTTTCTTCCTAGACTTGATGAGTCTGGAATATCCCGACACCAACCAAATCTGAATCTTAGGCAGATATCATGGTTGAACGTTTCCCAAGAACTATAATAGTGGCCTCTCTATAACCCGGTAAGTGGATGTTGTGGCCAACACACCAGCCGGAAGACCTATTATTGTAGTATCTTGATTGAGGAAGTTGGCCACCTCCCCATAAGGATTTCGTAGGATTTACTCCAACAGTTGCTCCTTATGGATTCTTGTGCTCCCAAAGTCCGACCTTTAATTGATGTTCAAGATACCAAACATATCTATGAATGCATTACGCTAACACATCAAGGAGAACATTAGAAGCGGAGTGATAAATGTCTCTCGGTCGATCATCCAGATTTTGCTTCCTTGGCTCCGCTAAGGTAAAATCTGAGACGGTGTTATCTTCCTTTGCATCTGCATCTTCCACCACTATTCATCATGGTAGTATGTTGTGTTGCCAGGATCCTTGACACGGATGTTAGTAAAACCTTGATGAATATGGAAATGCTCAAGTTCTTGAGAGCACGCGCAAGCAAAATCATTCCTTGTATTGCCTTCAACAAGGTAGTCCACATCATTCATTCTAGTCGGAGTATGTCGTTCTCCCAAACTCCGACAAATGATCGTTTGTGATTGCCTTAGGCTGGTATAGGGATTTTTCAATGATCTCTATATCAAAAGTAATTCTTTTTGCCACTTAAAGGAATACCCCTACGAGTCACCTTCTCTAAGGTGCCCCGTATGGTGACTTTGTTCACCATCTTCTTAAGTGTGGAATTATTACCTACCAATTTGAACCGTCATCATCTGTTATTCTGCATCCCTCACAATGCATGCTTTGTGTCTCAACTCAAGAGGTGTTCTTATGTCTCACTCCATGAGTTGATTTGAGTTTCTCGGTCTTTGTGAAGATCGAATTTTATAGAGTTATCATCTCTTCTGTCATCATAGTTGGGTGAAGATCACGAAAGCGAAGATGCCAAGATCAACATGATGCAATGAATCAGCAACTTCCAGGAGGACAGTTGAATCGAGAAGATTGTGATGGCTTTGTGTCCCCCCTGTCTTCTTACCTCACATCTTGAATCTCGGGACGAGATTCTTGTTTAGTGGGGGTGAGTTGTCACAGCCCTAGAATTCTTGCTTGTAATTAGTTGCACTTGAGTGCATCATGCATCATGACTACTTTCTTTTGAAGGTTGAATTGGGGATTGTTCAAACCCTAGCACTTCAAAATTCAAATAGGTCCAGTTAAAAAAATTGCATTCAATGTTTCCAAAGTGTTCTTATTAATTGTTTGATATTTTTGGCAAGGCTTTTGTACCAAACCAAAAATAATGAACATTTTTAGGAATATTTTGGGCACTGAATTTAAATCATTATTGTATTTGAATTTGGAGTTATATTCATATACATAGAATATATTTCCAAATAACTTTGAATTAATTTATGTGCTCCTGGAAAAGTCCATGGGAAACATAAAAATACTAAGAGGATGTTTTGGCATTTGTTTGAATTTTTTCAAATTCAAAACAGTGGCAAAAGAAATAAACAAAGAAAAGAAAAGAAAAACAGAAAGAATTAAAGAGAGAGAGAGAGAGAGAGTTTACCTGCACTCACCTGGGCCTTACCTGGCAGCCCAACTAGACGGCCCAGCCCACCAGGGGCAAGGGCGTCTTCAACCTCCTCCCAGGAGGACACGCAGGTGTGTGGCGACAGCGCGCGCGCCAGCCTCCACCTCCTGCTTGCCGCGAGCCACGTCGACGCCGCGGATGACCACCCCACTGCCGTCTGGATCGATCTGACCACTCACTCGCCCCCTTGCTCCCTCCCTCGTCTCTCTAGAGCCATGGCCGACGCGCCCGTGAGGGCGCCGCCACCGTAGCTGCGTCCACCACCACCCCCTCGCCTCTCCGACGCGGCCCCGAGCTCCGCCGTGCCTCCCTCATCCTCTCCGTCGGCTCACGCGACCGGGAGAGCCTCGACGCATCGTCCTCGACCTCATCTTCTTCCTCGGCCACGGGAGATCGCCGCCGGGATTCCGACGCCGTCAAGCCTTCCCCGAACCCGCTAAACCTCTCTCCGTCCTCCCTGTGAGCTATTGGGTCCTTCCCCTCTTTTTCCTCTGCTGTTCGTGCATCCTAGCTAGCTCCACCGCTGGCGCCGTGAGCTCACCGCCGCCGGCCATGTCGCTGCCGTGGCCAGGGCCACCACAGCCCGCGCCCGAGCGCGTCAACACACTCACCACACCCGCAGGAGGTCGTAGCACCTCTCTGCGCCTCCTCCCATGCACCGTATCGTCATCCTCACCGATGCTCGAACTCCGGCCGCCGCCTGGCTCGTCGCCGGCGCTTTTCCCGGCCACCCTAGCTCCAACCGCTGCCACGAGTGGA
The DNA here is from genome assembly GCA_902687465.1 of Secale cereale. Taxonomy (NCBI): domain Eukaryota; kingdom Viridiplantae; phylum Streptophyta; class Magnoliopsida; order Poales; family Poaceae; genus Secale; species Secale cereale. The sequence goes on from LR738714.1 coordinate 481,979,713, forward strand.
TGCGCGCGAGTGCCAGCTCCGCGTAGGTGCTCTCCGCCGTTGATTTGGTCGCCGGAGGACCAAATCCGAAGCTCGCCGTCGCGTCTGGCCTCGTCCGTGGCAGAACACCGGCGAGTTTGACTTGTTTGACAGGGGGGTTAACCACCCCGGGTCACTCACGTATGGGCCCCACGCCCTTAGTTAACCACTGACTCGCTGACAAGTGGGGCCCGCCCTGTTAATTAACCTAGGTTAGTACTAATTATTTGGTTAGTTAGTTAGTCACTAACATGTGGGCCCTGTCCTCTCTAGTTATAGTTTAGGATCTAATTAGTGTTAATTAACCGTGTTAATTAGCAAAGCCACTGACGTGTGGACCCCACACATCAGGTTTGACCTGGACTGACCCTGTTGACCTGCTGACGCTAGAGTGACATCATGCTGATGCAGCAATTGTTTTCTGGGATTTTAAATAAATCAGAAATGGTTTATCTACTTCAGAAAATAGTTAAAACTTCTAAAAATCATATAAAATCAAGCGTAGCTCAGATGAAAATATTTTATATATGAAAAATTATCAGAAAAATTCAAGGAATCTGTTTATGGCATTTTCATGCATGTTTGAACAAGTTAAACCTGCTGATCAGGTCAAATCAATTAAATGGCATTTGAATAATCACATATGAAGTTTGAATTTGAACCTTTGGTTCAAACCAACTTCATTTAATATGGTTGCTAGTTGCATTAGCTCAATCAACAGCATATTGCCATGTCATGATCATGCATCATATTGTCGCATTGCATTGATTGGTTCCTTCTCTGTTGCCGGTATTTGTCCCCTCTCAGTAGACGTGGTTCCGACGATGAAATCGATGACACCGATGAAGAACTATTACTATCTTCAGAAGTGCCAAGCAAGCAGAACCCCCTTGTTCATTCCGGTACAATCCCACTCTATCGCTCCTGCTCTCTTTACTGCATTAGGACAACAATGATTGAACTGCTTTTCGCTGCGGTAGCTGAACCCTTTTCCTCTGCATGACCTGTCATTGCCACAGTAAATAGTTGAAACCCACTAGCATGAGTAGGAGTTGATTGAGCCATGTTGTGCCTACTCATTCATGTTTTCTGGTTATGCCTGCTACTGCTTAGAGTTGTGTCAGGTCTGATTCATCGGGGATGAATTGGAATGGTGATGAACATGTCCTACTGTGTGTGAGCTAAGTGTGTGAACACGATTTTGTAAAGGTAGCGGTGAGAGGCCATGTAGGAGTACATGGTGGGTTGTCTCACTAGAACTGGCCTTAAGAACTGAGTTCTGTGTAAGTTGTCCAATGACATAGCTACTACCATGCATTGGAATGCTTAAGTGCCCCTCTCGACTTATTAATCAACTCGATCTCTGTCCTGGAGTTGCAACTAGTTTCTGGTGTTTGTAGGTAGTGTTAGTAGTCTACAAAGTGGCACCCGGTACAGGTGGGCTTGGGACAGACTAGGCACCGTGGCCGGGTGGACCAAGCGCCGCCCGTTTGGTGGGCTTGGAAACCCTGTACACATCGTTTTGGGCCGTGAGTGACACCCCGGCCGGATCTCCTTACGGATGGAACCCGAAGAGGCGATAAACCTGGACTAGAGACTTGTGTGGTTAGTAAGGTCGTGGCCGACACCCCCGCTAGGCTTCCGCTTGAAGGTTGCCGAGATACACGACGTGTACATGGCGGTAAGTGGCGAGAGCGTGTGTGAAGAGTACACCCCTGCAGGGTTACATGATCTATTCGAATAGCCGGGTCCGCGGTTATGGACTTCTTGGATGCTTACGTGGTACATAGACAAGTGAAAGTGGATACTCTAAAATGTGCAAGACAAGTGTGAGTGTTATGGATGGCGTTCTCGTAGGGAGACGGGAGCGGATCCATAGTGGTGTATTGATTGGTGAATATGTCGACTCGTGTGCGCCACCTCAAAAGAGTTACTTGCAGTCGTAGTTCAGGATAGCCACCGAGTCAAAGCTGGCTTGCTGCAGTCAAACTCCACCACCCCTTTGTTGATACTGATGCATATGTAGCTAGTTCTGATGTAAGTCTTGCTGAGTACATTTGTACTCACGTTTGCTTAATTTATGTTTTTGCAGAGAGACTTCAGTCTCACTAGTTGTTCCGCGTGGACTTCGAAGTTTAGCTTGTTACGTCAGCTACGATCTTGTACCCTTGGGAGGGTCTTGTAGACAGTCAGGCTTCTCAGCCTTTTTCATTTGTAGTTGTCTGTACTCAGACATGTTGTGCTTCCGATGCCTGTATGCTCTGTGTGTTGGGTCAGGTGACCCCTGTTTGTAATAAATGCTATGATGGCTCTTCTGGGCCTTTATCTATATGAGTTGTTGAGTTATGTTGTGATGCCATGTTGTGCGTATTGCTATGTGTGGGGTCCGACACCTAGTTGTATAGCACATACTTGCATGTTATGTGTACGTGTAATGTGTATTGCTATGTGTGGGGTCCGAAACCTAGTTGTTTACCCTTGGTAGCCTATCTTACAGGGAAATGTCTCCTAGTGCTTCCACTGAGCCTTGGTAGCTTGCTACCGCTCCGGAACACTTAGGCTGGCCGGCATGTGTCCTTCTTCGTTCCTGTGTATGTCCCTTAGGAGAAATGTCACGCGTTGTTCCTTTAAGTCCTTGTAGCTTGCTACGACTTGGGTTCATACGTTGATGACCGACACGTTCGTTGCTGGGTCATGTATGCCTGTCTCTGTAATTTAGCGTCACTTTTGGTTTATAACTAGTCATGTCGGCCCGGGTTCTCTGTCATATGGATGCTAGCGACACTATCATATACGTGTGCCAAAATGTGCAAACGGTCCCGGGCCAGGTAAGGTGGCACCCGTGGGGATACCGTGCGGCCGCAAAGTGATATGATGTGTTACATGCTAGACCTGTGTGACTTAGGATCGGGGTCCCGACATGATCATAAATCCACAATTCACCAGATCTCGACAAACACACCGCGAAAGAAGATTACGTCGAATAGATCTCCAAGAACAACGAGGAGAAAATTGTATTGAAGATCAAAGAAAGAGAAGAAGCCATCTAGATACTAGCTATGAACCCGTATGTTTGTGGTAAACTATTCACGCATCATCAGGATGGTAGCAAGGTTGATGTAGAAGCCCTCCATGATCGAATCCCCCTCTGGCAGAGTACCAGAAAAGGCCTCCAGATGGGATCTAACGAGGTCAAAGACCTATGGCGGTGGAAAAGTATTTCCGTGGACGCTTCTGGGCATTGGGAATATTTCAGAATTTATAGGCCAAGAATTAGGGTATGAGGAGTCTCGTGGGGCCTAACAGCCACGGGGCGCACCCCGAGGGCTTGTGGAGCCCTCGGGACTCTTCTGGCTTCCTCTCCAGGTCCTACGTGTGTCTTCTAGTCCAAGAAAAATCATCGGGAAAGTTTTATTCTGTTTGCACTCCGTTTGATATTCCTTTTCTGTGAAGCTTAAAAACAAGGAAAACAGAAAGTGGCACTGGGCTCTAGGTTAATAAGTTAGTCGGAAAAATAATATAAATATCATATTAATACATATAAAAGATCCAAAGTTGATAATATAATAGTAAGGAACAATAAAAAATTATAGATACATTGGAGACGTATCAGAGTGTTTCTCTGGCTAGTTTAGCGAACTAAACTCAAGCGGCTTTAGAGAGAAACCATGCTATCCGGCTATTGACCAGACACTCGAGTCGAGAAACGAGCGCTAGAAAAAGACTTTGCAACGACTTAGAAGAAAACAATTATTGCGAAGTGTCTCATATAAATTTAAGAGCCCCGAGTTAACCTGGGAAAAGAAAGTTATTTTTAACAAACATTGTTTTTGACAAACAGCTCTTTGCTTAAGAAAAATATATTGCTTGGTCAAACCGAATAGAAATAAAAAAATTGAGCATGAAAGCAACTTAGCTGGTTAACATGCTCAACGTTGATGACGCGGTACATGCTTGTGGCGGGATGAAGCCCCCGACCTTGCTATCGTGACAAAGTTTGTTCGGCTGGTGATGCCAAAGTCCGTGGAGTAGGTTGCTAAAGAGATGGTGAAGCCCCCGGTCTAGCCGAAGTGATGATGGAGGTTGGTTATTGATGACCCACAAGTGTAGGGGATCTATCGTAGTCCTTCGATAAGTAAGAGTGTCGAACCAACGAGGAGCAGACGAAAATGATAGGCAGTTTTCAGTAAGGTATTTTCTGCAAGCACTGAAATTATCGGTAACAGATAGTTTTGTGATAAGATAATTGGTACCAAGTAACAAATAGTAAAGATAAATAAGGTGCAGCAAGATGGCCCAATCCTTTTTGTAGAAAAGGACAAGCCTGGACAAACTCTTATATAAAGGAAAGCGCTCCCGGGGACACATGGGAATTACCGTCAAGCTAGTTTTCATCACGCTCATATGATTCGCGTTCGTTACTTTGATAATTTGGTATGTGGGTGGATCGGTGCTTGGGTGCTGCCCTTACTTGGACAAGCATCCCACTTATGATTAACCTCTATTGCAAGCACCTGCAACTACAAAAGAAGTATTACGTTAAACCTAACCATAGCATGAAACATATAGATCCAAATCAGCCCCTTACGAAGCAACGCATAAACTAGGGTTTAAGCTTCTGTCACTCTAGCAACCCATCATCTACTTATTACTTCCCAATGCCTTCCTCTAGGCCCAGACGATGGTGAAGTGACATGTAGTCGACGTTCACATGACACCACTAGAGGAAAGACAACATACATCTCATCAAAATATCGAATGAATATCAAATTCACATGACTACTTATAGCAAGACTTCTCCCATGTCCTCAGGAACAAACGTAACTACAAACAAAGAATATTCATGTTCATAATCAGAGGGGTATTAATATGCATAATGGATCTGAACATATGATCTTCCACCAAGTAAACCAACTAGCATCAAGTACAAGGAGTAATCAACACTACTAGCGACCTACAGGTACCAATCTGAGGTTTTGATACAAAGATTGGATACAAGAGATGAACTAGGGTTTGAGAGGAGATGGTGTTGGTGAAGATGTTGATGAAGCTAACACTCCCCAAGATGGGAGAGTTGTTGGTGATGACGGCAGTGATGATTTCCCCCTCCCGGAGGGAAGTATCCCCGACAGAACAGCTCCGCCGGAGCCCTAGATTGGTTCCGCCAAGGTTCCGCCTTGAGACGGCGGCGCTTTGTCCCGAAAGCCTCCTTATTTTTTTTTCCATGTCAAAACACCTCATATAGTAGAAGATGGGCATCGGGGGCTGCCAGGTGGCCCACGAGGCAGGGGGCGCGCCCATGGACGGTGGGTGGCCCCCTCTTGTACTTCTTTCGCCAGATATTTTTTATATTTTCTGAAACGGGGTTTCGTGGAGTTTCAGGACTTTTTCAGTTGTGCAGAATAGGTCTCCAATGTTTGCTCCTTTTCCAGCCCAGAATTCCAGCTGCCGGCATTCTCCCTCTTCATGTAAACCTTGTAAAATAAGAGAAACAAGGCATAAATATTGTGACATAATGTGTAATAACAGCTCATAGTGCAATAAATATCAACATAAAAGCATTATGCAAAATGGACGTATCAACTTCCCCAAGCTTAGACCGCGCTTGTCCTCAAGCGAAAGCCGATATCGAAAAATATGTCCACATGTTTAGAGATAGAGGTGTCGATAAAATAAAATACGGACATGAGGGCATCATGATCATTCTTATAACATCAACAATATATATGTTGTCATATGATTCTTATGCTAAAGTAACAATCTATCCACAATGTCAAGTATGAATCAGAGACTCCATTGAAAACCAACGAACTATGATCTCGGTCATTGAAGCAATTACAATTTATCGTAACATCGGAAAGAGTCAACATAAGAGCTTTTCAGCAAATCCACATACTCAACTATCATTTAGTCTTTCACAATTGCTAACACTCACGCAATACTTATGGGTATGGAGTTTTAATCGGACACAAAGAAAGATAGGGGCTTATAGTATTGCCTCCCAACCTTTTACCTTAAGGGTAATGTCAACCGTAATAGATCATTATAGCTTACATCCAAGTGGGTATATATGTCAGGATCTTTCCAACACAAGGTGCTTGCCAAAGGATAAAATGTAAAAAGGAAAGGTGAAGATCACCATGACCCTTATAAGGTAAGAATAATATATAGGCCCTTTGCAGAGGGAAGCAGAGGTTGTCATGTGCTTTTATGGTTAGATGTACAAAATCTTAGCGCAAAAGAACGTCACTTTATATTGCCACTTGTGATATGGACCTTTATTATGCAGTCTGTCACTTTTATTGCTTCCATATCACAAGATCGTATAAAGTTTATTTTCTCCACACTAATAGATCATACATATTTTAGAGAGTTGCAATAAGGACAACTTACTTGAAGGATCTTACTCAATCCATAGGTAGGTATGGTGACTCTCATGGCAAAACTGGGTTTAAGGATGTATGGAAGCACAAGTAGTATCTCTACTTGGTGCAAGAAGTTTTGGCTAGCATGAGGGGGAAAGGCAAGCTGAACATGTTGGATGATCCATGACAATATACTTTATTTCGGATATAAGAAGACATAACCCATTACGTTGCCTTCCTTATCCAACATCAACTCTTTAGCATGTCATATTTTAATGAGTGCTCACGATCATAAAAGATGTCCAAGATAGTATATTTGTATGTGAAAACCTCTCTCTCCTTATTACTTCCTATTAATTGCAACGATCACCAAAACTATGTTTGTCAATTCTCAATAACTTTTATTTGTCATACTATCTATATGTGAAGTCATTACTTTCCATAAGATCAATATGATCTCTTTGATAGTTTTTATATTTTCTTTTATCCCCTCACGATCATAGTGAGAAAGTCAAGCCCTTGACTGAAAACTAATCTTTATTATATAGCTCACGAACTCGATTACAAATATAAGGATCATAAAGCAAAGCTCACGACTAGATCATACTAAACTTTATTCTACTAGATCGATATATTACCAAAAGGATCGAACTAAGAAAAACTTTAAAGATAGGAGTGTGGTGGTGATACGATACCGGGGCACCTCCCCCAAGCTTGGCAGTTGCCAAGGGGAGTGCCCATACCCATGTGATTATGTCTCTTTCTTCGAAGGTAGTGATGAAGGAGATGTTGATGACGCAGGCTTGTCGTCCACCTTCCAAGGCATGGGCTCACCATCGTAGAAGGATGATCGAGTCTCCGGGATCCTCAAATCTGCAGCCAAACTCATCTTCTTGAATCTATATTCATACTCACAGTTTTGGTTTTGCAGGTCATAGATCTGGGCTTGGAGGAGTACGATTTTCTCGTGGAGCTTGAAGATGGCCTCCCCAATGGTCTTGGCATCCAGCTAGTGGTTGTTGGTGAGCTCCGTGGTCATCATGTGGTTGGCGTTGAGTCCTCGTTCCAACATACCTTGGCGCTTGAAAACTTGCTGCTCCATGACTTCGAGTCTTGTCTCCACGCTTCCGGTCCTCCTTGGTCCCTCAACATCACGGATGTGCAGCACCCCCTCATGCACCTCGATGGTTTGAGGGTGTTGCAGCACCTCCGCAAGAAAGGGGTTGATGAGCTTCTCGAAGAACTTCTCTTTGGGGGTGTTTGAAGACGTCATGGTGATCTAGATCTGTCAGAAACACAGCTCGAAACAAAAGCAGAAGATTTTTGCGTGATGCAGTGGTCAAAACCTTAGGGAGATTATATAATGAATTTTTACCGACCGAAAGAAGTAATGTGCAAGAAAACGGAGTTCGGGAGGCACACGGGGTGCCCACGAGGTAGGGGGCACGCCCAGGGGGGTAGAGTGCGCCCTCCACCCTCGTGGACGCCTCGTGTCCTTCCCGGGCTGCTTCTTATTTTCCTATTTTTCTAAATATTCCAAAACGGAGAAAAATAGACATTAGAACTGTTTTGGAGTCAGTTTACTTACCGTACCACATACCTCTTCCTTTTCAGAGTCTGAATCGTTCTACAAAGTGTCCCTTATGTATTCCTCTGGGGTTACGGTTTCAATAACATTGGTTTCAACATTTATAGGATTACCTGAGATATAACGTTTGATTCTTTGACCGTTCACCACCTTCGGATTTGTGCCTTCGAAGTTGTTGATTTTTATGGCACCGGAATGATAGACCTCCTCGATAACGTAAGGACCTTCCCATTTAAGAGAAGTTTTCATGCAAAAAATCTTAAACGAGAGTTGTATAGCAAGACATAATCACCTACGTTAAACTCCCGCTTTTGTATCCTTTTGTCATGCCATCTTTTTGAAGGAAATATGCCCTAGAGGCAATAATAAAGTTATTATTTATTTCCTTATATTATGATAAATGTTTATTATTCATGCTAGAATTGTATTAACCGGAAACTTAGTATATGCGTGAATACATAGACAAAACAGAGTGTCCCTAGTATGCCTCTACTAGACCAGCTCATTGATCAAAGATGTTTATGTTTCCTAGCCATAGACATGAGTTGTCATTTGATCAACGGGATCACATCATTAGGAGAATGATGTGATGGACAAGACCCATCCGTTAGCTTAGCACTATGATCGTTTAGCTTTACTGCTATTGCTTTCTCCATGACTTATACATGTTCCTATGACTATGAGATTATGCAACTCCCGAATACCGGAGGAACACCTTGTGTGCTATCAAACGGCACAACGTAACTGGGTGATTATAAAGATGCTCTACAGGTGTCTCCGAAGGTGTTCGTGGTGTTGGCATAGATCAAGAATAGGATTTGTCACTCCGAGTGTCGGAGAGGTATCTCTGGGCCTTCTCGGTAATACACATCATAATAAGCCTTGCAAGCAAATGACTAATGAGTTAGCCAAGAGATGATGTATTACGGAACAAGTAAAGAGACTTGCCGGTAACGAGATTGAACTAGGTATTGAGATACCGACGATCGAATCTCGGGCAAGTAACATACCGATGACAAAGGGAACAACGTATGTTGTTATGCAGTTAGACCGATAAAGATCTTCGTAGAATATGTAGGAGCCAATATGAGCATCCAGGTTCCTCTATTGGTTATTGACCGGAGATGAGTCTCGGTCATGTCTACATAGTTCTCGAACCCGTAGGGTCCGCACGCTTAACGTTTGATGACGATCTGTATTATGAGTTTATGTGTTTTGATGTACCGAAGGTAGTTCGGAGTCCCGGATGAGATCGGGGACATGACGAGGAGTCTCGAAATGGTCGAGACGTAAAGATCGATATATTGGATGACTATATTCGGACATCAGAAAGGTTCCGAGTGATTCGGGTATTTTTTCGGAGTACCGGAGAGTTACGGGAATTCGCCGGGGAGTATATGGGCCTTATTGGGCTTTAGGGGAAAGAGAGAGAGGAGGTTGCGCCCCCACCAAGGCCTAGTCCGAATTGGACTAGGGGGAGGGGCTACGCCACCTCCTTCCTTCTCTTCTCTTTTCCCTTTCCTTCTCTCCTACTCCTAGTACTTGGAAGGGATCCTAGTTCTACTAGGAAAGGGGGAATCCTACTCCCGGTGGGAGTAGAACTCCCCTAGGGCGCGCCATAGAGAGGGCCGGCCCTCCCCCTCCTCCACTCCTTTAGATATGGGGGTAGAGGCACCCCATAGACACACAAGTTGATATGTTGATCTCTCCCAACCGTGTGCGGTGCCCCCCTCCACAGAAACACACCTCGGTCATATGGTTGCAGCGCTTAGGCGAAGCCCTGCGACGGTAGCTTCATCATCTCCGTCACCACGCCGTCGTGCTGACGAAACTCTCCCGCGAGGTTCTACTGGATCAAGAGCTCGTGGGACGTCATCAAGCTGAACGTGTGCTGAACGCGGAGGCTCCGTACGTTCGGTGCTTGATCGGTTGGATCGCGAAGAAAGTTCGACTACATCAACCGCGTCACTAGACGCTTTCGCTCCCGGTCTATGATGGTACGTAGACACACTCTTCCCCTCGTTGCTATGCATCTGGTAGATAGATCTTGCGTGATCGTAGGAATTTTTTTGAAATACTACGTTCCCCAACACTTTTAACTTTTTCTTTAAACAATTTGGCATTTTCGTAGGCCCGGGCTCTCCATTCATCAAGCGAGCTAATGTCAAATAACCTCTTCTCACCGGCAAGTTTGAAGTCATAATTGAGCTCTTTAATAGCCCAATATGCCTTATGTTCTAGTTCGAGAGGTAAGTGACATGATTTTCCATAAATTATTTTATACGGAGACATACCCATGGGATTTTTATATGCAGTTCTATAGGCCCATAATGCATCTTCAAGTTTCTTGGACCAATTCTTTCTAGATATATTAACAGTCTTTTGTAAAATTAATTTCCGCTCCCTGTTACTTAATTTTACTTGACCACTAGACTGTGGGTGGTATGGGGATGCAATTATATGGTTAACATCATACTTAGCAAGCATTTTACGAAAAACACCATGAATAAAGTGTGAACCACCATCAGTCATTAAGTATCTAGGGACTCCAAACCTCGGAAAAAATAACTTCTTTAAGCATCTTAATAGAGGTGTTATGATCAGCACTACTAGTTGGAATAGCTTCTACCCACTTAGTAACGTAATCAATAGTAATTAAAATATGTGTATACCCATTAGAGGAAGAAAACGGTCCCATATAATCAAAGCTTCAGACATCAAATGGTTCAATAACAAGTGAATAATTCATAGGCATTTCTTGACGTCTACTAATATTACCAATTCTTTGACATTCATCACAAGATAAGACAAACTTACGGGCACCCTTGAAGAGAGTAGGCCAATAAAAACCAGATTGCAGTACCTTATGTGCAGTTCTATCTCCAGCATGGTGTCCTCCGTAAGCTTCGGAGTGACACTTGCGTAGGATATGTTCCTGTTAATGCTCAGATACACAACGTCTAATAATACCATCTACTCCTTCTTTATAAAGGTGTGGGTCATCCCAGAAGTAATGTCTTAAATCATAGAAGAACTTTTTCTTTTGCTGGTATGTGAAACTAGGTCGTAAAAATTTAGTGACAATGTAATTAGCATAATCAGCATACCATGGAGCAGTACGAGAAGCATTTATGACAGGTAATTGTTCATCAGGAAAGCTATCATCAATAGGTAGTATGTCATCAAGAATATTCTCTAACCTAGACAAGTTGTGTGCAATGGGGTTCTCAGCTCCCTTTCTATCAGTAATATGCAAATCAAATTCTTGTAGCAGGAGAACCCATCTAATAAGTCCAGGTTTAGCATCTTTCTTTTCCATAAGATATTTAATAGCAGCATGATCTGTGTGAACAGTTACTTTAGAGGAACAGTATAAGGTCTAAACTTATCACAAGCAAATACAACTGCTAAAAATTCTTTCTCGGTAGTAGCATAATTTCTCTGGGCATTGTCTAGAGTTTTACTAGCATATTGGATAACATTCAATTTCTTATCAACTCTTTGTCCTAGAACAGCACCTACAACATAATCACTAGCATCGCACATAATTTCAAAGGGTAAATTCCAGTCAGGAGGTTGGACAATAGGTGCAGAGATCAATGCTTTCTGAAGTATTTCAAATGTTTCTACGCAATCATCATCAAACACAAAAGGAACATCTTTTTGTAAGAGATTAGTCAGAGGCCTCGAGATTTTGGAGAAGTCCTTAATGAACCTCCTAATAAACCCGGCATGACCAAGGAAACTTCTTATACCTTTGATGTCATTGGGACACGGCATTTTTTCAATAGCATCAACTTTAGCTTTATCAACTTCAATACCCCTTTCAGAAATTTTATGCCCTAAGACAATGCCTTAATTAACCATAAAGTGACACTTTTCCCAATTCAAGACAAGATTAGTTTTTTCACATCTGTGCAAAACTCGATCAAGGTTGCTTAAGCAATCATCAAAATAAGTTCCATAAACGGAAAAATCATCCATGAAAACCTCAACAATCTTTTCACAAAAATCAGAGAATATAGCCATCATGCATCTTTGAAAGGTAGCAGGTGCATTACAAAAACCAAAAGGCATACGTCTATAAGCAAAGGTACCGAAGGGACAAGTAAAAGTGGTCTTTTCTTGATCCTCTTTTGACACGAGTATTTGAGAGAAACCGGAATAGCCATCTAGAAAGCAAAAATGAGTATGTTTGGATAACCTTTCTAGCATTTGATCAATAAAAGGTAAAGGGTAATGATCTTTCTTAGTAGCTTTATTTAATTTGCGGAAATCAATTACCATCCTATAACGTGTAACAATTCTTTGTGGGGCCAATTCATCTTTATCATTAGGAACAACAGTAATACATCCCTTCTTAGGGACACAATGGACACGGCTTACCCACTGACTATCAGCAACTGGATAGATTATACCTGCCTTTAGAAGCTTTAGTATTTCTTTCCTTACCACTTCTTTCAGCCTAGGATTTAACCGTCGTTGGTGATCAATAACCAGTTTAGCGTCCTTCTTCCAATTTTATCTTGTGTTGGCATAGAGTGGGACTAATGCCCTTAAGATCATCAAGAGTATATCCAATAGCAGCACGATGCTTCTTCAGAGTTTTCGATAATTTCCCTTCTTCTTGCTCTGAGAGGTTAGCACTAATAATAATAGGATATATCTTCTTTTCATCAAGATAAACATACTTAAGAGTATCAGGTAATGGTTTGAGTTCAAACACAGGATCACCCTTGGGTGGAGGAGGATCCCCTAGAATTTTAACAGGCAAGTTGTGTTTCAATAAGGGTCCCTGTTTAAAGAATATTTCATCTATTTCCCTTCTCTCATTCATATATATATCATTTTCATGGTCTAGCAGATATTGTTCTAAGGGATCGTTAGGAGGTACAGCAATAGAAGCAAGACCAATAATTTCATCCTTACTAAGCAATTCTTTATCATGGGGTTGTCTACGAAATTTAGCAAAGTTAAAATCATGAGACATATCCCCTAATCCAACAGTAACAATATCTTTTTCGCGGTCTATCTTAGCATTAACAGTATTCAAGAAGGATCTACCAAATATAATGGGGCAAAAATCATCTTGTGGGGAACAAGGAACAAGAAAATCAGCAGGGTATTTAACTTTCCCACACAAGACTTCAACATCTCTAACAATCCCAACTTGTGAAATAGTGTCTCTATTGGCAAGCTTAACAGTAACATCAATACCTTATAGATCGGTAGGTGCAATATCGTGCATAATCTCTTCATATAAGGAAATGGGTATTACACTCGCACTAGCACCTACGTCACATAAATTATGATAGCAATGATCTCCTATTTTAACGGAAATAACAGGCATGCCTACAACAGGTCTATGTTTATTCCTAGTATCGGGTCTGGCGATTCTAGCAGCTTCCTCATGGAGGTAAATAACATGCCCATCTATATTATCGACCAAGAGATCCTTAACCATAGCAACACTAGGTTCAACTTTAGTTTGCTCACAGAAGTTAGGTGTTCTAGTATTACTCTTATGAACCACAGTTGAAGCTTTTGCATGATCCTTTATTCTAACAGGGAAAGGTGGTTTCTCGATATAGGCAGTAGGAACAATAGGATCAACATTATAAGTGATAGTCTTTTCTCCAACTTTAATAGGTTCAACTACTTTTACTTCAATGGGAGCATGAAATTTAAACCACTTTTACTTAGGGAGATCAACATGAGTAGCAAATGATTCACAAAAAGAAGCTACTATATCAGAGTCAAGTCCATATTTAGTGCTAAATTCACGGAAAACATCGGTATCCATAAAAGATTTGACATAATCAAACTTACGTGTTATACCTGACTCCTTACCTTCGTCGAGATCCCAATCTTCAGAGTTGTGTTTAATTATTTCCAATAAATCCCATTAGAATTCAATAGTCTTCATCATAAAAGAACCGGTGCAAGAAGTATCCAGCATGGAGCGATTATTGAGAGAAAGCCGAGCATAATTTTTTTGAATAATAATTTCTCTTGAGAGCTCATGATTGGGGCATGAATATAACATTGACTTAAGCCTCCCCCAAGCTTGAGCGATACTTTCTCCTTCGCAAGGCCAAAAAATATATATAATTACGATCACGATGAACCTGATGCATAGGATAGAACTTCTGATGAAATTTCAACTTCAAGCGGTTGTAGTTCCGTGATCCAATATCATCGCATAGCCTAAACCATGTCAATGCCTTTCCCTTCAAAGATAAAGGGAAGACCTTCTTCTTGATCACATCCTCGGGCATACCTGCAAGCTTAAATAATCCACAAACTTCATCTACATAGATTAGGTGCAAATCGGGATGCAATGTTCCATCTCCTGTAAAGGGATTAGCTAGCAGTTTCTCTATCATACCCGAAGGAATTTCAAAGAAAACATTTTCAGTAGGTCCAGTAGGTTGAGGAGCAACTCTTTGCTCTACTGGTCGGGGTGAAGATACCCCGAAGAAGCCCCTCAAAGGATTAAGTTTCATAGTAACAAGTGACAGTAAATTTCAGCACACTATATAATTTTTTTCCTTACCAAATTCCACTTACCAAAGGCGCTTCACTCCCCGGCAACGGCGCCAGAAAAGAGTCTTGATGACCCACAAGTGTAGGGGATCTATCGTAGTCCTTCCGATAAGTAAGAGTGCCGAACCCAACGAGGAGCATAAGGAAATGATAGGCAGTTTTCAGTAAGGTATTTTCTGCAAGCACTGAAATTATCGGTAACAGATAGTTTTGTGATAAGATAATTGGTAACAAGTAACAAATAGTAAAAGTAAATAAGGTGCAGCAAGATGGCCCAATCTTTTTGTAGCAAAGGAAAAGCCTGGACAAACTCTTATATAAAGGAAATCGCTCCCGAGGACACATGGGAATTATCGTCAAGCTAGTTTTCATCACGCTCATATGATTCACGTTCGTTACTTTGATAATTTGGTATGTGGGTGGACCGGTGCTTGGGTGCTGCCCTTACTTGGACAAGCATCACACTTATGATTAACCTCTATTGCAAGCATCCGCAACTACAAAAGAAGTATTAAGGTAAACCTAACCATAGCATGAAACATATGGATCCAAATCAGCCCCTTACGAAGCAACGCATAAACTAGGGTTTAAGCTTCTGTCACTCTAGCAACCCATCATCTACTTATTACTTCCCAATGCCTTCCTCTAGGCCCAAACAATGGTGAAGGTACATGTAGTCGACGTTCACATGACACCACTAGAGGAAAGACAACATACATCTCATCAAAATATCGAACGAATACCAAATTCACATGACTACTTAGAGCAAGACTTCTCCCATGTCCTCAGGAACAAACGTAACTACTCACAAAGCATATTCATGTTCATAATCAGAGGGGTATTAATATGCATAATGGATCTAAACATATGATATTCCACCAAGTAAACCAACTAGCATCAACTACAAGGAGTAATCAACACTACTAGCAACCTACAGGTACCAATCTGAGGTTTTGATACAAAGATTGGATACAAGAGATGAACTAGGGTTTGAGAGGAGATGGTGTTGGTGAAGATGTTGATGAAGCTAACCCTCCCCAAGATGGGAGAGTTGTTGGTGATGACGGCGGTGACAATTTCCCCCTCCAGGAGGGAAGTATCCCCGGCAGAACAGCTCCGCCGGAGCCCTAGATTGGTTCCGCCTCGAGACGGCGGCGCTTCGTCCCAAAAGCCTCCTTACGATTTTCTCCAGGTCAAAACACCTCATATCGCAGAAGATGGGCATCGGGGAGCTGCCAGGTGGCCCATGAGGCAGGGGGCGCGCCCCCACCCTCGTGGACGGTGGGTGGCCCCCTCCTGTACTTCTTTCGCCAGATATTTTTTATATTTTCTGAAATGGAGTTTCATGGAGTTTTAGAGCTTTTTGAGTTGTGCAGAATAGGTCTCCAATGTTTGCTCCTTTTCCAGCCCAGAATTCCAGCTCCCAGCATTCCCCCTCTTCATGTAAACCTTGTAAAATAAGAGAAAAAGGGCATAAGTATTATGACATAATGTGTAATAACAACCCATAGTGCAATAAATATCAACATAAAAGCATGATGCAAAATGGATGTATCAGTTATGTGTTGTCGGAGCCCCCACGTTAGCCGACGTGTCGAAGCAAGTCGGCGAGGTGGATGTCGGCTCGATGAGGTGATGGTGGGGCGATGCCGACGTAGGTCGAATTTTGTGATGTGGTCGATGCCGACTTGATGAAGTGACCGCACGGCGAGATCGACGTGCCCGCCCTGTGCAATCCATGAGGCGACGATGATGTCTTCACATTTAATTAGCCTTCGTGATGCCTAACTCTTGGTTGGGTTACCGAGGTGATCATTCGATGTGGTGGATATCGTCTCGACGGAGCGATGACCCATCTAGCACAGGTCAGCATCCGTGGAGCTACGACATCGGATGGTTTAAGCATTGGCACGACGGTGAAGAGAACCTCAAAAAAGGCTCAAAATTATTGGCACGTGTTTGAGATCAAAACACAATACTGTAGAAAAAGTTTCCTTCAAAAAGGATGTCTGATATCTCGTTCACAAAAAGATGAATTAGGGTCGGATTTGTTTTCACGCGGAAAATAGATCCAAAAATTGATGCACTCATCAGTTGTTGCCCGGAGTTTGAACGGTCGGATTGAGCTGTCAGTTTGAGGGGTGGTAGATATAGGAATTCCGCAACCGATGAACGGTTGGATCTTCCAAAGGATGTCTGAGCTGGACGCTGGACTCCTCGGCATGGCTCCGGTAGATCGGAGTTTGCCGGAGATTCCTCCATCGGAACACGATGAAATTTTACAGGGTTTTTGTAGACTCATTCCCCACAATTCCATCGAAGCAACCATAAAAGTAACGCTCGAGGAGACACGGACGACAAACACGAATTCGATGTCCAGAAAAATTGTTGTCAATCTGCAGATGAGGCATCCACCCTTGATGATCAAACAGTAAGCTCTCAATGCAAGCACCAGTGTCGGTGTCAAAACCGGTACATATTAGGTAGGAGGGCCCGAGATGTTAGCTCAGGTCGATGGGTAACAAGATAAGAACACGCACGAAGTTTACCCAGGTTCGAGCCCTATCTATGGAGGTAAAACCCTATGCCCTGCTCTTCCTTATATTATGAGAGTATCAAGGTACAGAGTTAATCTACCTCGAGATCGCGAGTTGTGGTCTAAACCCTAGGGGTATGATGAATGGGTGTATGAAGGAATGGTGAATGGGTGAATGTATGGTCATAATCCTCTATTGACTAGCCCGGCCTAGGCTTCTGTAATATACCGGAGGCCTAGGACAACAAGAGTCCTAGTCAAATACATCAGTGAAGAGGAGTCCTTGTCTTGATCACCAAGTCTTGTGGAATCTTCCTCGTATAAGTCATGGGCTACCCGAAGCGGCCAATTAGTGAACCGCCATAGAGGGTCCTCGGCCCAGCCCTCTGGCCTAGAGACGACGCGGTGAGTGCCCCTAGTCCAGGACACCGACAAACACCATTGCAAAACCTGTTGAGGATCATGATCCTTGGTTTCAACTGAGAAGGAGTTTATTGGTAGAAATAAGTGTAAGCCTATTGATGAAGTGTGTTGCTGCTCTTCGAGTGCTTGCCTCTGAGTGTTTGTCTAACACCATTGATAAGTTTGTCCACGTTGGGGAAGAAACAATCCTATAGTGGTTCAAAGATTCACACAAGTCGCGATCGAGATATATAGACTAAGTACTTTAGAGCACCTAATGATGAAGACACCGAGAGACTCCTAGGTTTAAGTGAAAACCGCCATGAATGCTTGGATCAATTGATTGCATGAATTGGATATGAAAGAAATAAAATGCATGATGGAATGGCGAGTACAAAGGGCATTCTCAAAACTCCACCATCATTTTTGAGGCAGTCACATCAGAAAACCCATGGATTGCTTGACTCTCATAATGACCTAAATGTGCTTTCGAAACCGCCACTGTTCGAAAGGCTTATTGCGCACATGCTCCAACCTGCAAAGGAATTATGGGCCACATTTGTGAAGACAATCCAGTGTCCACAAGGCAACAAGAGATCCCACTTTGCAAAACATTAAAATTTGACAAGGAAGGATGCTGAGAGAGCTTCTGATGCACTTGAAAAGCTTTTGCGATTTTCCGTTTCCCCGTCGAGTATTGGAAGCCACATGTCCTTTGACAAATCATGACATATTGCATCATCTTGCACAACATGATCACCGAGGATGAGAGAGGCATGCAAGAGAACTTTTGGTACATCTCTAATGGGGATCCCGTTGAGAGGAAACACAATGAAAGCATGATACAAAGATTCCCCGTAGTGCGTCGAAGTATTTAGAACCAAGAAATACATGCCCATCTTCAAGATGATCTTGTTGAACACTTCATAGCACTTGACTGGTGTGCTTGTTTATCATGCTTTTTGTTTGGATTATTACTTCATTCAAACCCTTTCATGTGTTTGAATAATTAAATTTGTAAAGTTTGAGTTTGCAATGATGTCGAATTGTGTGAACCTAAATTTTCAAGTTTAAAATTAATGTGTGTGCAAATATCCAGTAGTGATGGAGTGTGAACCTAAATTACCAAGATTGGACTTAATATAGTGCAAATAGCTAGTACTCCATCCATTCCCTTAGGCCCCTCCCAATGCTCCACCTTGTACAGGTGCGAAGCCTGCCACGTATGCAAAAATAATAATGTGGCAAGGTAATTAAGAGGAGAGAGATGGGTGTGGTGACCCTAGGAAGAAACAATGCCAAGCGCGGGAACCAAGGGAAAACACTTAAATGAAAGAAGTCCACCAATGCATGGATAACTTTAGTTGCTAATTCATTAAATGAAGGATGCTTAGCTACAACAAGTTAAGCACCTTTGCATTGTGGACTTTAGTTGCTTAGCTCTTTAATGTGCTTAGCACCATATCTTAGCACCAATGCATTGGAGGAGGTCTTAGGCCCCTCCCAATGCTCCACCTTGTACAGGTGCTAAGGCTGTCATGTAGGCAAAAAGTCTGATGTGGCAAGGTAATTAAGAGGAGAGAGATGAGTGTGGTGACCCCAGGAAGAAACAATGCTAAGCGCGAGAACCTAGGCAAAAGACTTAAATGGAAGAATCCCACCAATGCATGAAGAACTTTAGTTGCAAAATCATTAAATGAAACATGCTTAGCACCAACAAGTTAAGCACCTATGCATTGGGGGCTTTTGTTGCTAAAGTTTTTAATGTGCTTAGCACCTCATGTTAGCACCAATGCATTGGAAGTAGTCTTATACAAGGCCACAAACTCATATTACAGGTACCAAGGTAAAATTTAATGACTGCTTTGGAAACTAACTTTTCTTTTCGTTAGCCGGGATCATTAATATGACTGCATGCATGCAAGAAAGAAATGTGAAGGAAGAGATTTACGTAATTGGAAGTAACCAATTAGGTTTACGACGAAACCTAGAAATCGATCACTGATCCAATTTGACTACCTCTACAGGATAGACCTCAACAGAAAACTGTTGAGTAACGGCAGCAAGTGATTGAGTTCAGTAGTTCCTCATAGAAAATTATTGGCTCTAGAGATATGGTAATATGGAGAAGACAAAATTGTTTGAAGCACGCACAGAACCGGAAGCGCCCCTTGTTTCAAAGAGAGGAGGACGGGTTATTCACATTTAATTTGATGATCAGAGGCAAATTGAAAGCTAAGCAGTGGTAATTAAGACCCCCGGGGGAAAATAGGGATGTCTCCTACGTTACCCATACTATGTGGAAGTATCGACGTAATTTCATAGAGTCATTCGATCAAGTTCTTCCTTCACATTTCTTCCTTGCATGCATGCAGGCATATTAATGATCCCGGCTAACGAAAAGAAAAGTACGAGAAATCATCATTAATTTTTGTCTCGATTACTGTTAGTGACCTTATATAGATGCAAAAATGTAATTTTCATAGTGACCCTGTATAAGGGAATGGAGGGAGTAGTTGTAATGGAGTATGTAAACCAAAAGATAGAAGAATTGTCAATAATATTTTAGGGAATTAAATTTTATGAGTTCGGTCATGAGCCATTTATTTTTCTAAACTTTTAAATTTGTTGAGTTAAGATTTGAGGAGACATTTGAGTGGCTAAATCTATCATAATATAAGACGCTTTTTGACACTGTCATGGAAAATAAAAACGTCTTATAAAATGTTATAGAGGGAGTACCACGATATGACATGGTGACAGGACAAAGGAACTATGACACGGTAACAAAAGTGCAAAGAGACTGGTCATGCAGTGATTTTTTTTTATTTTTTTTATTTTTGCGGAAAGAAGGATTTACCACTATTCTATAAGCAGTGATCTTGGGTAGGAGTGTACCCATTTTGATTCGATTTGGGATCAAGTGTAGAATTCGCAGAAACAAGAAATGATCACAGGCCCTGACCTAGAATTCGCAGCTGGCCCATGCCCATCCACGGACTGAGCACGCTTGACTGTGAGTCTGCGCGCGCACTAGGGCCATGGATCCACAGGTGAAGGTGACAACCACACGCGCACCACTCCCCGGAAAAAGGATACTATAGACAAACACGTCGCTGCACGGACGGCTTCCTGCCATCTGGTCACCATCTGAGCTCCATCGGCCACCGCACCGGAGAGCCAAAATTCTGGAGGAGAATGGATCGAGGAAGACGACGGCGCGGTCCAAATCAACGGAACCTTCGACCCAAACCCATCATGTGGTTCTGGGGCCAATTCTATTTTTACAGCATATAGTCTCCTAATATAATATGGAAGCTGACAAAAAACACTTCTCGGCGTCCGAAATTACAGACAAATCCTCCTATACGCCTACGATCCATCGGTACAGGCCCATGAGCCCGGCGTCCTCCTCGTCCGCGGCCCGCGGCGCCGACATGGCCGCCGCTTCCGGGTCCCACCTCCACGACTCCTCCTGCCGGTGACTGTGGTGGCCCTGGCTCCACCGCGCGCTCCACCGCCCCGAGAGAGACGACGCCGAGGAGGCCAGCCGGTCCACGTACTCCCTGAGCCACCCGCGCGACCCCGCCGCCTCCGCCAGCGCCTCGCCCGGGCCCTGCGGCGCGGCGCGCTGCCCGGCCACCCCCGACTTGGCCGCCGCCGCGGGACGCGCGATGCGCGCGACCACGGCCTCCACCTCCTCGTCCACGCGGTAGTCGAAGGAGCCGAGGGAGTAGGTGCGGCGGTCGTCCCCCGCGGCGGACGACCGTCGGTTGCTCACGCTGCCGATTTCGACGCGGAAGCTTCGGGACGCGCTGCTGCTCCTCGCGTCCAGCGGCTCCTGATGCGCGGCCGCGGTGTAGGCCGTGGGGAGAGGCGGGTGCGGGAGCGAGATGGCCGCGCGGCACAGCGGGCACGACGGCGTGTTGCGGAGCCACGCGTCGACGCAGGCGGCGTGGAACGCGTGCCGGCACGCAGGGAGCAGCCGCAGCTCGGCGTCGGGCACGAACGGCGACAGGCAGACGGCGCAGTCGGGGGAGCTCTTGGGCAGCGCCGCCAGCGCCGACGCCATCGTGAAGAGCGGAAGCGACGCGATCAGCCGCTCCTTCTCGTCGTCGACCTCCTCGCCCCCTGCTGCTGCTGCCGCCGGGCCCGCCGCGGGTATCGCCGAAGGGGCAGCCGCAGCCGCCTCTGCGTAGGAGCGGGAGGAGGCGCCGTGTCCCCTGGAGACAGCGCTCGGAGCCGGAGAGGACGACTGCCGCGAGGAGAGGCAGCGGAGGAGAAAGTGGATTGAGATGGAGGCGCAGAAGACGAAGGCGAGGAGTGCCGCGATGATGAGGAGCGACGGGGAGAGGTTGAGCGAGGAGGAAGGCGGCGGAGGCGGCGACGGCAATGACGGGGGGATGGTGACGGCGAGGGGGTCCCCGGCGTACGGCGGCGCGGGCGGCGGGAGGGAGTCCATGGCGATGGCGGAGAGGCAGGAGGAGAGCGCGTGTTTAAGGCTCGGTAGCTGGCCGCGGTCTCGAGCCTTTTATGGGTTTTGGGGTGCGGGGGCGGGGGCGTGGCGACGGAGAGCTATGCCATACTGCCGCAGTAGACGCAGCGGGCCGGGATGGAAAACTGGAAGGTAAAATACTGGTGGTTTCGCAATCACATGAAGCAGGAATGTGAATGACCTTCACAGTTTTTCCACACAACTTTTGTCGTTCATCTGACCAGCTTTCGCCTGTATTATGCGAAATTGCACGAGACAGGTCAACCATTCCTTCTCTAATCGATCATGTGGAGATCACAACTCCTGGTTCATTTGATACTCTGGTCATTTGCTTCGTTCCGCTGCAGTATTGACACGGTGTATTTGGCCGGATTCGACAAGTCGTCCTAAAGCGACGAGACAAACAGAGAGCTGACGCTGCTTTTTTTGTCCATGGCAGGTGTAAATGGGAACCACAAACCGTCTGATTTGCTTCGATTTAGCCACTTTTGTCCAACTATTTATGTGGGGCTTGCACGATTAGCTTTTCTTTTTTACGCAAGAAAAGCTAAAATAGGCCCAGTCTTTGCTCTTCTGAGAGAAGCTGACACCCTTTTGTAGGACGACCAATTCGCAAGAATATGCACATTGTCGGTTTTTACTGCTGAATTTTGCTTTGTGGATCGTCGGAACATGAAGCTGGAGTGACCGCACCGACAACAACGTAAGTAGAAGAACAACTAATTCAATCGACTCGGCCATGAATGCACATAGGTATTAATTAAAATCACTATGGAGTGAGACAATGCACGGCCGGCCTATATATTTCTCTACTAGACCTGCTGGGGCCATTGTGGGTATCTACCCATCTGCCAAGTTGCTTGCGTTGGAAGCTCAGTATAAACTCTCTTGCCACTTCGTGAAGAAGAAGGAGGAGGAGGAGGAAAATTAACAGCAGATTTTTAATTAGTTAAGGCGCATCAGAATGTAAATCGGGTGAAAAAAAGGACGGTGTGGGTAATGCAATTGGATGCCGGTACATGTAGCTCTGTACGGGCCTTTAATTTCCCATGTCTGAGAATTTATGAACTCCATGCTTGAGTAGCAACCTACGGTAGGCCCCGCGTTTCAGTGCACTCATGGCGTATCAAACGGGAAATTACCTAACATATGCAACAAGAAAAGTCCCTTGAATTGATTAGCATAGTGTACGTAGCTCTCTGTCCGGATAATTTCGCGTCAGTCGTCACGTACGCAATGTATATGTACACTAAATTATCAGTGAACTGGGTGGCATTGTTAATTAGGAACGATGATTAGAGAGATCAGATATGTGGAATTTGACCTGGAATTGTTTAATGCATTCGAATTCTATTGCACATGCACATGTAGAGACGTCGTTGGAGCCTGGAAGCTACGTCTGGAATAATACTCCTAGCACTCACGAGCAAGCACAAGCACAACCTCTTGGATTAATTGCCTCACATGCATCGTGATTTGTTCTGACGAGCAGTCGAGCATGCCCGGGTACGTACATATATAAACTGATCGACCAGCTTGCTCCAAGAGATTCTATATCTCGTTAACAGAGCTCGTCGGCACGTTGATTTCACTGGCAGTTGCACATATTGATGGAACGGCATGTGCATACTGTGCTGCTGCCTTGTGGAGCATCTCACTCACATTAAATAGGTAACATATTTAGGGGCACACACACTATGCATACAGTGTTGCTTAACTCTCATCATCAGGTCGCCCAAGATGTACGATAAGTTGGTGGTGGAACCGTACTCGCGATGGCCATGAGGAAATGAAGTTTTCAACACCTAACGTTAACCCCTCCTCCTCTGGTACAAGGGTACATATCACATTAATCATATAGCGTAACTAACGCGGCGGCGCGTGTGTACAGCTCAAGAAACCTTGCAAGGAATTACTAGGACACGGCAGAAATAATCCCTCTACGTACATGTCGGGAGTCGATTGGGATCAGATCAGATCGTGGCTGCATGCATGCATGCATGCCTCGGCCAAGAGATGGAACCACGGAGGTCGGGACGACGTACATGCGTACGTAGGAATGCACACAATTTTTTTTTCCGGCGAGGGCAAACAATTGGTAGTGACGCGCCACATGGCCGTTAAGCTAAGGTGTTAAATACGCATTTGATGCACGTAAAAAACACATTCCATAAGTGAATTGAGTCGTAGCTCAAATGATTATGTTCCTCGTGGTGAAACCAACCCACCAGGTTTTTTTTGGTATGGTGATCGCATTTTTTGAATTTATTTCAGGCATTTTGGCGATGTGCGTTCAATGAGAAGAGATGTTCCTCTTCACTATAAAGCCGGTGACTTTCATCAATCTCAAAATGATATGCTAGCTCAGTAGGTGTCCATAAGAGTAGAGTGTGCGTGTGTTCATATGAATGAGTGTATGTGCAATATATGAGCGCCCGTGTCTGAATTATGTTAAAAAAAAACATATTTGATCAGCGCACATATGATTTATGAAGCCTACCCCAACTTGTTTGGGACTAAAGGCTTTGTTGTTGTTGTTGTTGTTGTTGCACATATGATTTATGAAACCACAATGCGTCCAACAATATGCTTAATACATAACTATTTCTGGTCCAATTCACCGTATAAATTAGATATTCGAATTCTTTCACTCAAACTTCCTCATTTCTGTCTGCGCCACTAGCAATTGCAAAGAAAATCAGCTGCATATATGTGCACCATTTGTTTGAATTGTCGTACAGCTGCCGCCTTCTTTGGCCATTTGCTTCCTTTTGGGACTCACAGCTCGCCACGTCAACAACATCGATGAGGAGACTCATTTGACACTTTAGAGCACCACTTTTGTTATGTCATCAACAATGGACATGAGACTTGTTTTACCCTTTGGGATCCATCACTTTGCCATGTCATCAACAACGGAGAGAAGAATCGCTTTGCGACCATCAACTCGGTGAGCGTGAAAATCGATTCAGTCCAATCTTGTATGTCGCCGCTATCGAGTACATTGCGATGTGTGCTCGCCGACGCTTCAGCGACCCCCATCCCCGCCTCGTCCTCCACCTTCTCTAGCATTGCTAAAGGAGCTTCTTCGCCGGATTCCAAGGGGGTGATGCAGGCGATGATCGCATTTGCGGGGTGGATTTATGTAGTGACTAATATAATTAATGATCTTAGCCATTGTGCGTTGACAGAAAAGTCTAAAATAAATCTCAAAGACCCATGAATAAATGGTAAGAGTTGTTGCAAATGTTTAGTCCCATTCCACTAGTGGAGGAGGTGTGATATATCTTTTACTAGACTAAAAGACTGGTATGAGGAGAGAAAGAGAACACATTACGTTGATACGTCTCAAACATACCTATTTTTTTATTTCATGCTACTATATTTTCACTTTTGAATATTGCAATTTGTAATATTTTTCTGTGCTAAACTATTAATTCAGTGACCATATCTAGTTGTTACTTTCTGCATGTTTTTGACTTTAAGAAATCAATATCTACAAAGGTCAAAAATACCTAGGGATTTAATATATATTTTTATGAGAGTGTGTTTTGAGATAAATTCATGTATATTTTTTTCAAATATATATATAATCAATTTTAAAGATACCAATAGTAAAAAAAACATTTATCTATGTCTAAAATTACAACTTGTAGGAACCTGGGTGTAGTTGTGTGACTCTCGGCGATGTAACTCAAAAGGGAATTTCTGCAAAGTCAATTCCATAGCATATGTATGCTCATCATAAACCTTTAATTAGCTGTGATTCAATTACCTCTACACGATCCTTGTATCAAGGTAGCTAGAATTGTATTCTGAATCGGATCAGAGCACTGATGATAGGATTATAAATCGTAGAATCTTAACTATTAGAACCATGAAAACATAAATTCTACTAATAAAAATCATAGAACTACATGGGATTGTTGGATCGTAAAGTCGTAGAACAATAGAGTCGCGATTCTGACTACCATGCTTCCTATAAGTTTTAGGCCTATCTAGCAACAAAGGTTGAGTTAGCTAGTATCTGCACAAAATGTGGCATATTATTATACAAGTGATGTGCGCCCCATGGTTTGTAGTTTTGTGCCTTGTCCTCTGTGCAGAAAATTCAATCCACACTACTTAATTACCTTGTCACACGATCTTGGGGTTGAGGGTGGATAAGCTAACCACTAGCTAGTCACTTGAGTTACGGCGCTAGAGATGCCTTGAGACACACTACAACCTTGTTCTTTGTCCTTCCACCCCCCTGGAGACCAGCAAACAGCGCAAGCAGTGACACACGTCGCATCATCATGTTGATGATACTCCGCACAAACTAAACTAGATTAATGCGTGCTGCTCTAGTTTACTTTAATTAATCCATGGGGCAATGGAACCGGGAGGAGTTCAGGAGTTTTGTAGTACTATGGGCTCTCAGGCTGCAAGGGGCCTAGGGATTGAGGATAGAGGTGATATGAAACATCGTCGTTTTCAGTATACTAACTACATGATCGAGAGTTGCGAATAGTTTATGGCTGCTACTAACGGTCAAAAATTGCTTCTACTCCTACACCTAGCAGTGTACTACTACTACATTAGCAAATTAAAGCTAGCCAGATTAGGTACTTGACTAGCTGTACGATATGTTTCCCCGTGTGATTTTGCTATGTGCAACCACAGTGTGGGGGGTGTTATTTGCCGGTAAACCAATACTACAGTACAGTACCAGAGGGTCGCAGCAACAGTGAACTTTTACAAGATCACACGGGGCCTGCCTGAATTTACCGTCCTTTAAGTCCAGTTGCTCTGCATGCACTTTTTGTATTAAAAGTGAAAAAGATATGTAGCAGTAGCTAGCTCCATATCCTCGCAGCAGAACTCATGTGAATGAATTCTTGAGCGGTGCCGATAGCATTAAGGCTGCAGGGATGCATGCGGTTTGATTTGATTCGAAGGTGCACCTTCTTGGATCCCTACTGCCGTCGACAACGGAGGCAGGCACGGTTCATTTGGTGCCGAATTTGAGTTGAATGATTCATGAGAGATCGAGAGAGATCCCTGTCTCGCTCGCTGGATAGCTCATCCCTGACCGATGCAACGCCATGATGAGCGTGAGGGGCAAGCTGGGTTGTCCTTGTCGATCGATCGATCTCCTCTGCCACCTTTTCCGATCTCCCAATCTCCTCGAGGTTATGATGTCATGATGAAAATCTGCTCTAAAGAATCAGGGGCTGGATCAACGCTTCAACAGTACGTCCATGTGGTACTCGGAGCACGCTGCTTTTCCTTTGTCCGATAGAGCAAAAAGGTGTCTGAAACTGAACCCTAGCCTCCGAGTAGTTTACCTGCAAACTGCTGCCAAATTTTGTAACATTGACACGGACGTGCCAGTTTAGGGTGTTTATTCAGCGTAATCCAAAAATGACTCGATCATGGACTCAATCAAACCTTGACCAGTGACATGGGATCTTATGCCGGGCTGACATGACAAGAGCTTCATGGAAGGGAAGGCGATTTGCTGACGCGCGTGCAGCACCGCCAACGCCGATTAGTCAATTACTTGGCGCATCCTCCAGAATAATACTAACATGTACACGCAAAACAAATAAGCAGGGATGGCACGTGCTTTTACTATTTCAGAAAATAACAAATTATACAGTCGTAATCGAAGAAGCATTTGCGTTGGAGTTTACTAGCACTGCCGGTGCAGGTTAATTCATTGGAAAAGGGAGGGTGGGTAGAATACAAATCCAGGTGATGTCTCACGCGACCTACTAATTCTCCATGGCATCGATCATTGCCCGGATGCCGCCACCTGAGCGCGAGCTTTCATCCGTTTGGACTCGCGTGGAAGATTCGGGGCCGGCGGTTGACTAGACCCGCCCTGCTCCGAAGTAGCTGGTCGCTGCAAGCCATATATGTGGAGTGGAGAGAGGGATCGCACGCAGGTGAAAGCGAAAAGAGTCAAGACATGTTGCTCACCAAGAACATGCCCATCCTAATCCGATCGAAAGGGCAAAGCGCGAGCCGACTTCTTTTTTTCCTCTTTCTTTAACAAACGAATGGAAAGCAGGCAGAGATGCGTGTTGGCGGTAAACATAGGCGATCGGCGTTACGCAAGGTTGGGGGGAAAGGAGTCAGCGTTCGTTTCGCTTTGTCTTTTATTTCCTCTTTTATTTTATAATATCTTTGCTTTGTGCCGTGGATGCCAAGCTTAATGGAGGCTTATACGAGAATGTTGTTGTTCGATGCTTGGCTACACTGGCGGCTGACTTTTGGACGTAAAAAATTTACAGTGGAATGTAATGGAAAGATGCTGTAAGATGTATTCCTTTGGCGCATATACAGCGTGCAAGCTACGTAATGCTATATATAGCCTACTACCTGATCAAGGACAACAAAATCAGAGTGGCGCAGCGGAAGCGTGGTGGGCCCATAACCCACAGGTCCCAGGATCGAAACCTGGCTCTGATATATATTTTCTGATTTTTTTTTTCAGTTTTTGCTGGCACAATTTAGTTTGTTCTTTCATGGACAGAGCGGGGGATGCTGAAACAGATACGTAATTTTTCTTTAGAGAGAATTGAGTTCCAGTTGCTTGTCCGAACTGGTAGATCATGTTCGGCTGCAACTAATTTCTTGCAATGATGCTATGAGCTTTACGGATGAATTATTTCTTTGCATGAAGATAGAATTAAAACCTGCATTTCTCACAGAAAGGGAGAATTAAAACCTGCATACTCTTTGGCTCTAGTAGGATGATAGAAATATAACAAACGCTGGGAGATGCTATTTAAACTTCTGATGAGATCTGCTCCTCTATTAATTACCATGGAATGAATGCTTTTTTAAGGTGAAGAAAGGAGACGGTAAACTGAAGCAACAACCTGCAGGGAAATGGTCCCGGCCCCCATCAGGTCATAACAGATGGTTGTGCATTTCAGAAGAACTCCAATGGTTGTCATCAGAGATGAACATGCAGAAGCTCAGGCTGCTGGTGCAGGCAAGGCAACCTGGAGAGGGCCATGGTTGTGTTGTGTGCTAAAGCTTTGCCAATGTTATACACTGTCAGGATAGCAAGTCAAATGAGTTGCCACAAGGTTTTGTTTGAAACCAATTCTGCACAAACGAAGATGGCGGTGACCACTGAAGATTACGATCTGCCGGCTTTAGGAGCTATATTCGCTGATATAAAATTTCAGTTGTGTGTAGGTTTTACTGATGTGTGTGCTTTGTCTTGCCCCCAGCTTGTAATTTAGTTGTGCATTCTTTAGCTGTGCATGGTGCTAATTTGGGAGCACGAACCTGTGAGACAATGCACTTTACCGACGTTTCTCTCATTTTTACACCTACTGCTTGAAAATACTTATACTTTCAGTGTTGCAAACAGTTAATTAGGGGTTCAGAGCTTACAAGAGAGGGGAACAACTAGCATTTACTTGTAACTTGTAAAGTGACTGAAGATTCACATGTTCATGAAATTGACTCATTAGTGTCTGTAGTGTTTTGGCATTTCCTGAAATTTGGATACGCAAACAGGCTGATGTGGTGGCCTTCTGAATTCAGATAGGGAAGAGGAAATGGCACAATTCTTTCTTTTAGTGTGTATACTTACAAGGTTTAATAAAAGCTTATGTGTTAAATACAAAGAGATGGCTAGTACTCCCTCTGTAAACTAATATAAGAGCGTTTAGATCACTTTTTACGGAGGGAGTACATCTAACTCGACATATCTGAATGAGTTCAGACCTTCATATATGTACTCTGAGCAAATATACAATTAGTGCAAAATTAATTGGACAATAAAATCTTTTCCGAATGGGTGCTCCAAGAAAAGATCTTGTGTAAGTAAAAAAGAACTGAGTTTACAATTAGACCACAACTGCTTTTCAGGGACTGACTTACAGATCTAATTTTATTTTACCCATTAGACACCTTGCCTTAAGTATTGTATTGACCTGCTTGTTTTGTTGAGCCTGACAGAAAGCCTAGGTGACGTTGACACTGTATTTAAATCAGATTTCAAAATAAAGACTTAGAAAGTCAGTGCTAAGAATGAAAAAAAAAATAAGATTAATAAATATTAACTGATGTGATTAGGCACCAATTAAGTAAGTCTTGAACTAGCTGGGTCAACAGACTTCCTTAAGATTGTTCTGATACGTGTACATTGCACTAGATCTGATTCTGTAATAATGGCAGGCTTGGAGGTTCGATGGTTAGATAGTTCCTAAAGATGAAGAAACTGAGGCAAGAGATTTGATAGTGGCAGGTTTGGAGGATTGGATGGTTAAATAGTTTCTGGCAATGAAGAAACTGAAACAGTAGATTTGCTTAGTGCGCATTAAAACCAACTAAATCTATCTATGTTCATATCGCGACACTCTCGAAAAACATTTTTAGGCCTCTATTCAAACTACACTCTGGCAAGGATGGCTATAGAAATAGTTTTATTTCATGAATCTACTAATCTGGGCATTCAACATTAGCGTACGGGCTTTGGAAATCATCTCTTCCTAGAGGGGACTCCCGCTTGTGATCTTCTTCCTTGGGTCGGAGAAAATATAACTTACCAATTAGAAATGGAAATGCCAAATGAATTGAACCAAACTACGGAAACTGTGTCTGAAGACTGTCTTATGCAGTATATATGACTAGAAGATTAGCAACTAGGTTTTGGCCCGGCGAAACACTTGTGTAATTTAATGTCGGGAGAGTAGGCTTTCCTTTTTGCTTTCGGGCTTTCAAACCTGGTCTAAACTCTCTTATAACTAACTAATGCGGGCAAATCTTTTACCCTTTTTCAAAACAAACAAAAAATCTCAGCGAAAGAGATAACTCGTGCCATCCAAGTTCATGCTGGGCAAAATAGGCTAATCTGCTAAAGCCCATTAGAAGCGGCCTGCCTATGACCAGTTAGCTGCAACTATAAACTTGAACACTTGGTAGGTGCATGTTGAGAGCACTAGTGGCCTGCCTATGACCAGCTAGCTATATATTTCATCTGTTTTTACCAGTGTTCATGTATGTTAAATAAAATATTCACTTATGACAAAATACTCTTAATACAATTACAAAAGTATGGTTACTGATGCAATCCTAATTTTACACTAATATGTACTGATATTATTGCGTATTTTAAATAATTGTTCCTGACTATTGAAAGAATGTTCATGTATTACGAAAGGATGTTCATCTATTGCAGAAAAAATGTACATGCATATTGGATAATAAATGTCCATGAATCTCAGAAAAAATATATACATATTTAGCACAGAAGGTAAAAAATAAACTAAATAAATATTTAAAATAAAAAGGGAAACAAAAGTGGAAATAGATGGACTGAGCAAAAATGAAGTAAAAAATAAAAAATAGAATCAAAACATAAATGACACATCTAAAAGAAAGTCAAAGAAAAATGAAATAAATAAAAATAATGAAAAGAAACAACAAATAAAAATAAAATAAACTCATAGTGGGCTGAGCACAAGAAAACTAAGTTGCCTTACTCACTACAATGGAAATGCAAAGAATGACCCCTGAAAAATGGAAATGCAAAGGAGTACTTCACATTTTCATGTCTCCTGGCTCACTTCTGTATAGTTTGATTTTTAGAAAGGCGGCGGCGCACACTTTCACCCACACACAAAAAAAAAAAGGCGCACACTTTTATAAGACTCCCTGCAAGAACAGCAGGCATAGTCATTTCTCAACAGAATGTATGTGAGCCACATCTCGAACGCAAAATGCAGATGACAGTAGCTACATGACAGAAATAACATATGACTCATTCTTCTGTAGTGTAAAACTGAAAAATTTCCTTTTTACATCACACACTCAACACATCAGGTTATCAAAATTGTCAGGGAAATATATTCTCAACCATGAAGAGTGGACTTATACAAGCAGCTATATTGTAACAGAATATTACATCATGACAAGATTACATCCCCCAAATTCCGTTAACGCTGTAAAATTGAATGTATAAACCATAAGAATATGCCCTTCGCAGCAGTAACATTGATTGCCCAATGCATCCGTCAAGGGGGTTTGTTATCCAAATTTGTCTCAGCCCATGATGGGTTAGAAAGAGTGCCGGTACTGATTACTGAAGATCCTATCAAGTGTGCCTGATAATCCAAGATAGTTGCCACATCCATGAGTACATCATTCCGATGCCACAATACACTGAAACCATCATGAGAGGTAGGAACGGAAGTCTATCCCCAAATACATGGTGATGGAATAGTCGAGACCAGAATTCTATAGCAAACATTCCCAGAAGATATCCCAAACTGATCCACCCAGTGAATCTTTTCTTGATTTTGCTGTCTGATGCATTTAATTTCTTCCCTTCCGGAGCAGAGTTTGCAATGAGATGGGATGAAAAACCTACCCACATGAGAGTACCGTAGGTCAACAGCAGCAGAACTTTTATTGGGTATTCTTGGTCCTCAAACAGCAATGGGAACAGAGAGTAGCATGAAACTGCAAATACAATTGTTCAAACAAGTGAATATTACAGAAAAGAAATAGCATCATCGGTGCACAAGTCAGTGTTTAAACAATAAACATGCAGCAATTGTTCAGAAGGCTCAAGTGCTTCACGTTGTGGTGATACTGGCAGACAACACTTTGCCAAAGTTGTTGACATGGCATCAAAGGAAATGAAAGAAACAACAATCACAATGTTGCAATTGGAAGAGCAAGATTAAATTGTGGCAGAAACATACCTATTGACAATACAAAGTAATGCCTGACGTCGTCCAAGCTATCCATGGCAATTAAGGCAAGTGGGATAGTGAAATGAAGTGATGCCTTCTCATGTACATGCCATCCAAACATAAACCCACAGGAAGAAGCATATGCCACCCATCTAATTATGTGTTTAGATTGGGGGTTGGTGAATGCTTTAACAAGACAAGGAGTCATAGCAAGTATAACCAATAAGAAGGTAGTTATTGGGGTGACCTGCAATCCACAAGGTTCAAATAACAAAGCTTATCAAACTATAAAGTTCATCACTCTTCCCTTGGGTAAAAATAAAAGGGGCAGTAGATGAAAGGACCTTTGGGAGAACAGCAAACGGAGATGAATCACCAACAAGCCCCCTGGTAAATGATGCTTCAGGTATCTCGATACTAAATCCTAGTCTTCTAAGAAGAAATGCAAGGATCTTGTCAAGTATTATATAAAATACCCAAAAATTGGGGGCCCAGTAAGCATGGAATAGGCCCCGACCAAAAGGAAACAATCGGCTAAAGAGTTGTTGCATCTGCAAAATTACCAAAGCAATAAGTGTAGTTGCCATGGTGTCAACAGTACAACAAAATTCATGAGAGCATATTGGTATGACTGTTTACGTGGCCAATACTAAAAACTTACACTAGAGTGAATTCGACAGGTAAACAGTCATACCAATATAATATGTAAAGAATAATGTTTATTGTTAAATACTTAGTCAATTTACCTAGTTTAAGCAAATCCAATGGCACTTAAGATTGTAAGTTCTGAAATAAAAGCTACAAGGCATTGGTTCATCTAATCGGCTGGTATTCCTTTTGCATTTGTGTGAAGCAGCATCAACACGGGTACATTTGAATATTCGATTATTATAAACTTCACAAATTTCCACCGAATTCAGTGTTAAATGATTAGTATTATGACTAAAGTTATTAGAACATATTAATATGACCGTTGACACATAAAAAGGAAAGTGTTGCAGACAAACTCGCATTAGGGTGAATGCCTTCATGAAACTAAACTTAGTAAGACAGAAAATAGTTCTTGCTAAATACCTATACTAAGTTCTTGTTGTTGAATTTTAGCCAACATAATGGTGTTTATGCATGCATGAGAAATGCAAATTCTAATTATTTGAGAGAATGCATAGAGTATGTGTTCCAGATACAGCAAGAATGCCAGCAAAATCTAGTAAAAGAGATGTAGCATAGTCTCGACTACAGAGATGCCAGCAAAATCTAGTGAAAGAGATCTAGCAAGATTGTAAGTGGACCAAGATGAGAGCATCTTCAGTTATATACCCCATAGCAATTACTAGAACAGAAACAAAAGTTCGGAGACAATTGAACAAGTCTATCAGCCTCTGCTCCATATATATGATGATTGTAAAGTAATAAACTAATGTCTACACAACAATGATCATGAAGAGACAACCAATTCTGAAATGAATAAACGGACTACCTCACCTGCCCGTAGTACACGAAGGGCGCAAATGCCATGGCAAAAACAGCAACCACGGCAGCACCCATGAGAACGAGCCTCCCGAGGCCCCTCACTAGACCCCGGCCACAGCAATAATGCCGGAACAAGTACACGAAATACACCGGAGCAGCCACAAGAAACAGGTGCTTCGAGCAAAGAAGTGCTGCAAACACAACTCCCCCGGCAAGATCCTTCCCCTGCTCAAGAAAATGCAGCGAAAGCAACAGCAGCCCCATCAGGAACCCGTTGTACTGAAAGTGAATGTGGTCCACGATGAGCAGCGCCGGTGACCACAGGACGAGCACGAGAGCGAGGAACGGACGCTGCCTCCGGCGAGCGTCCCTCGCAAGGAGGAGGACGGACGCGAGGAGGAGGAGGTCCGAGAAGGCGACCGTGAGGCGGAGGTAGAGGAGGTAGGCTGAGGAGGGCGGCGCGGCAGGCACGGGGACAGAGACGAGGGAGGCGTCGACGAAGGGCGCGGGGAGAGAGAGGAGGCGGGAGAAGTAGGCGAAGAAGGGCGGGTAGTCGAGCGTCCACTGGGAGGAGGCGTCGGTGTACCACTGCCGGGCGGGGAGGGCGTGGGTGAGGGCGAGCCAGTAGCGGTGGACGTCGAAATCGGTGGAGCGGTAGGTGGGGACGAGCAGAAGCTTGACGCAAGCAGCGGCGGCGAAGGCCCACATCGCCGCCGCCGGCGGCGACGGCGAGGTGGTGGCGCCCATCGCGGCGGTGGTCCGGTGGAGATCTGGGGGATCACAACGGGTGAGGTGGTTTGGGCTCGTTGCGGCCTGTGGGCTGTCACCTGTCAGCTGTGGATCTACAGCGTCTACGTCATCCTTAGGCCTCGTCTCAAGAAAAAAAAAACCGTCGTCCTTAGGCCTCGTTTTATTTTTCGCGTGGACGCAAAATGTGTACCATAGTTTTATAGAAGAAGAGAATAATAATTACAAGACAACTAACACTCATTGAATGTATACCATAGCTTTATAGAAGAAGAGAATAATAATTACTCTCTGCTAGGCCTAGGGAGTACAAGACAACTAACACTCATTGCGAACAACGAGCATAGCACCAACTCCACATCCTGCTAGTCCAAAGACGACCATCAACGGCAACACAACTACAAAGCAAAAGAGCCTGCCCAACACCGAAAACCTCGCCGCATGTCGACCGACATCGGTCACCACCGAAGAGCAGCAACTTCCGCCAAGCATCTCTTGTCGACGCACCATCCTTCTTTGATGCCTAAAGCAGATGGCAAGAGGATGGCGGGACTCGATCTGACCGGAGGAATGCGCCATTTTGAAATCACCGCGAAGACCGTACATAGCGCCGTAGTGAGCGAATATGGGCAGCGGTGAACATCGGAGGAGCGCAACATGGGACAACCAGACCATGTCTCCTGGCACGATGCACCCAACACAGGGACAACGTTGAAGACGCCGCCATCGTGTCGATCCAGCACCGGATAAAGGCTTTCGCCAGGAGACAATTGTCAACACCAAGCGAGCGAGGGAGATGGCGACACACTCGGCGACGCCTCCAAGGAGGGAAACAACACCCACGGGTGCCATCGCCGCCGGCCCGGCAACAACCGGACAGAATTTTCATCTGTAATGCCACGCATCTCCGCACCTCCAGGTATAGGCAGTACCGACCATGAAGTCTCGCACCACCGTCACCGCAGCAACTTGCCATCGAAGCCGTGCAGCCGAGGTCCTCCCACACTCGCACTGCCGAGAGAACGCGACCAACAACCACAAACCACCAAGACGAGGAGCCGCAACAGCTAACCATTGCCGTGCAAGAGTTGAATCCAGCATGATGGCCTTCATCCGCACAAGGGGACTGCCGCGCAACGAACTCAGCCCCAAGGCCAGATTGAATCTGGGAGGATCCGATCTGGCCAGCACCTCCCTCCACCACTTCGGCGCCATC
The DNA here is from genome assembly GCA_902687465.1 of Secale cereale. Lineage (NCBI taxonomy): Eukaryota > Viridiplantae > Streptophyta > Magnoliopsida > Poales > Poaceae > Secale > Secale cereale. The sequence continues at coordinate 482,015,808 of LR738714.1, forward strand.
ACATCCAGGAGCAACCCAGCGCGCCCAACACCATGAGGCGGCCGACCGGCCGCTGCCCGCCATGGACTCTTCCTGGCAAGGCCTAACAGCGCCGCCGCCGCCATAGCCCGGAGCTCACGCCGTCGCCCCCATCTGAGCCGACGCCCTAGCCTTCGTCGTCACTCTGCTATGGTCTTGGCCTGAGTCCACCTCTCCGTCGAGCCTCCGTTGTGCACCAGCGACAGCCGTCGCGGATCCCTCCGCCCCCGCCGTCGGCCATCCCACCACCAAGGCAAACCCGAAGACGTCCACTCCGTGCGAAGGGGCCCGTCAATGGGCGCGCCTCCAGCACCATGTTGCATTCATTGCCCGCGCGCGGCCGCCACCGCAGGCGCCGGCGGCCGCAGCAGCCGGAGCGGTGGATCTGGGCCTCTTTTGGTCTAGGGTTTGGGGGGCTCTAAAGCCGCACACACGTGTGCCCGGGAGGCATTTTTCCTGCTGGCCCTTAGAGCATCTCCAACAGTCGCCGAATGCGCCGCACGCTAAAAACTACTTTGTCGCGCGCCCATCGCCTGGTTTGGCGTGGCGGGTAGCGCTGGCTCCAGCAGACGCGCTAAAATGCAGCGCGTGCGCATCCCCAGCAGCGCACAAAAATGCAGCGCGCGCGACTCTCGCACAAACAAAATATGCATCCCAAACACGAGCAAAAATATCAAACACAGACAAAATAAATCAATAATAAATAGCTCAATTTCGTTATTACAACTCAAACAAATAGTTTATCGTTCAATACAACAAATAGTGCAATGACACAACAAATAGTTCAACAATACAACATCGAACGCACAAAGCATGATGCTTTTTGTCGCCCATTCCATGCCCATCACTCCTCAATGAGATCCTTCTGAAGGTCATCATGCGCTGCGGGACGTCGAATGACATGATAGGAGGCAACAAAACGGGCCACCCTTTCAGCCCTCCGCCGCACTCGCACGGGATGTCCCAAGAGCTCATATTGAGAGTAGTCTACATCTTGGCCACGCTCATTTTCGATGATCATGTTGTGCATGATCACACAAATGTGCATGATGTACCAAAGCATTTTTTGATCCCAAAATCTAGCCGGTCCTCTCACAATAGAAAATTGGGCTTGAAAAATCCCAAAAGCTCTCTCCACATATTTTCTAGCCGCCGCTTGAGCATTGTGGAAATTAAGATTTTTCTTACCTTGCGGTTTTTTCAACGGCTTCACAAATGTTTGCCACTTTGGGTAGATAATAGTCATAGTTGTATGTACCGCTATTTGCTACAAACTACACCGGTGGCAAATCACCATTTGCAATCTTATTCATCAGTGGTGACCGCTTGATAACATTGATGTCATTCAAAGATCCAGGCGTTCCAAAGAAAGCATGCCAAATACAAGTATCTTGATCGGCCACCGTTTCAAGGATTATAGTGGAACCCTTTTTTTGGCCGTGGAATTGCCCATGCCATGCCTTTGGACAATTCTTCCAACTCCAATGCATGCAATCTATTGAGCCAAGCATACCTGGGAAGTCGCGAGCTTTGTTCATCTCCAATAGCCTTGCGACGTCTTCATCATTAGGAGATCTCAAATACTCTTGGCCAAACACTTGGACAATTTCGACTGCGAAGCGCTTGACACACATGATGGCTTGGCTCTCACCCATAGCCAAGTGATCATCAACTAGATCAGCCGGTGTTGGGGAACGTAGTATTTCAAACAAAAAATCCTACGATCACGCAAGATCTATCTACTAGAAGCATAGCAACGAGCGGGGAGAGTGTGTCTACGTACCCTCATAGACCGAAAGCGGAAGCGTCTAGTGACACGGTTGGTGTAGTCGAACGTCTTCGCGATCCAACCGATCCAAGCACCGAACGTACGGCACTATCGGCGTCCTGGGAACCAGGGTAACCAGACTTGCCTGCCTGCGGACCGTGACGTGCTCCTACTACGGCCTGGTACGACCCAGCTGATCGACCAGCTGCCCAAGACCCTCATGAGGGGGGGCTAGACCTCGCAAGGAGAACGATACCAAGACCCCCTCAGGAGCGGCCTCGGCTAGGTTGCTCCGGAGGGGCGGAGAATCCAAGGCCAAGCCTGCCTCAGGAGGAGGCAGTGACGCGAGCAATGACGCACCGCGCCAGCGGGTGCCAGCGCGTGCCAGCGGCGCAGTTGCCGTTTTGGTGCAAGGGAGACAGCGCAGGCGCAGGTTCCCGAGGGGCGGGACAAAGGTTTCCCCTTTGGTGCAACAAGACCGAAGACCGCAAGGACGGCAGGGAGGATGTCACCACCGAGCCCACCAACGCGTCATCGCCTGATCCCTTTGCAGGCGAAGACCGCTTTTGTCAGGATAGGAGCGTCCTTGTGTTCCCGCTCAAAATGGCCGTTTTGGGATCCCTTCCCGCCTAAAACATTTCGGGGGAAGAGGACCCTGACCACCTATATAAGTAGCTAGAATTCCCACCATGCGGGGGACGGATCAGATCCAGAGAGACTCCACCCTCACACCAAGGAGCAAGAACCCTTGCCTCCCGACCCTCCCGAGCTCTCCTCCTGAGCTCAGGAACCACTGTGCATGTTCATACTCAAGCCTCCCGAGGCTAATCCACCAAAGCAGGACGTAGAGTTTTATACCGCAAGGTCGTCTGAACCTGGGTAAATTCGTGTGTGCTTTACTTGTTGCTTGCTTGAATCTCTTCATTGGACGAGGGCGAGGCGCTAGGTAGACGTGAGTGGGAGAGATCTTTGTTCACGCCCCTGTGTTTGAACTTCTTGGGTTTGCGGAGCCTGTAATCCGACATTTGGCACGCCGGGTAGGGGGCGTGTCGAAATCTCGCCTCTCCGACGACCTCGCCTCCCCTCTCCTGCTCCGCGCCGCCATGATGACCGCGGTGTGCCGCATCCGCGTGGAGGTTGGTGTTGTCCCCGTCGTTCGAGCGGCATCAGCGGACCGCGCAACCCATGGGCGCTCCGCCCCCTTCCCCGACGACGTTTTCGCCGGCCGGGCCACCGGAGAGCGGCATGCTCCACCATTAACGCTCCCTGTGGCCCCGCCGGCGGCGCTCTTAGTGGCGCAGAGGCTGCTCCGGCACCGGCCACCCACAGAGGAGCTCGATGCTTGGGCGGCCCGCGTCAACGAGCTGCTGGGCGCTACCGGCGGGGGGTTGCCCTGCAGCCAGGTCGCCTGCATCATCGTAGAATCCCAAGCACCGGCGTCGGCCCGGCACGTCAAGTCACACTTTCGGCGGATCGAGGCCGCCGCCCAGCCGCAGGAGGCCCCACGGGCGCGGGGCGCGCAGGGGCACGTCATCACCTTCGGCCCTGGCGACCGCGCCATAGGTGCAGCTGGCACGAACGTCCTCCCTATGGTATGCACCCCCACCATCTGCGGGGTGGCTGTCACGAGGACCCTCATCTACGGTGGCGCGGGGCTCAACATCCTCTCCCCATAGGCTTTTGGTCATCTGCCTGTGTCCTACAGGAAGCTCCTCCCCACCAAGCCCTTCTCGGGGGTCGCGGGCTCGGCCGTCCCGCTCGGCCAGATCCGCCTCCCGGTCACCTTCGGCACACCCTCTAACTACCGGACTGAGCTCATCGACTTTGATGTTGCGCCCATCCACCTACCCTACAATGCCGTCCTTGGCTTCCCAGTCTTGACGAAATTCATGGCGGTGACTCACCCGGGCTACGACACTGTCAAGATGCCCGGGAGTAGCGACGTCATGACTTTCGAATGGGACCCCAAGGCCGCCCTTCAGGTCCTCGGGCGCACTTATAGGGCTGCAGCCGCAGCCCATTCAGATACGGAGGGGGCTCCTAAGACATCGGAAGCCGCGCCTACCAAGAAGAAGTAGCTCTTCTCTCGGGACCCGGCCAAGACGAAGCAGGTGCCCGCTGACGAGGAGGGCTCAGGAGCCACCTTCACCATCGGCACGGGCATGGACCCAGAGCAAGAGGCAACGTTGGTTAGCTTCCTCAGGGCTAACAAGGATGTGTTCGCTTGGAAAGCCGCTGACTTTGTCGGGGTGCCTAGGCACGTCAGTGAGCATCACCTTACGGTGTGCCCCAACGCGCGCCCTATCAAGCAAAAAGCACGCAGACAGGCCCCGGAGAAGCAGGCCTTCATCGTTCAGGAGGTTTGGAAGCTAGAGGAAGCAGGCGTCGTACGGGAGGTACAGCACCCGGGGTGGCTGGCCAACCCCGTCATAGTCCCGAAGAAAGGAGGCAAGGAGCGCATGTGCGTCGACTTCACGAGCCTCAACAAATTCTGCCTTCAGGACCCGTTCCCTCTCCCGCACATCGACCAGATCGTGGATTCAACGACTGAGTGCGACCTGCTCTGCTTCCTCGACGCCTTCTTAGGCTACCACCAAATTAAGATGGCGGTGGAGGATGTGGAGAAGACGGCGTTCCTGACCCCTTGCGGGGTCTACTGCTACACCTGCATGCCTTTCGGGCTGAGAAACGCGGGCGCCACCTTCCAGTGCCTGATGCACATCACCCTCGGCCCTCAGCTCGGGAGGAACGTGGAGGCCTACATCGAAGACATCGTGGTCAAGACCAGAGAGGCCAGGACTCTCATCCAGGACCTAGAAGAAACGTTCGCAAACCTGCGCAAGGTGAAGCTGTGCCTCAACCCTGAGAAGTGCGTGTTTGGTGTACCCTCCAGCAAGTTGTTGATGGCTTCTCGCCCCTCGTTGGTTACCCCAAGTGGAAGGTTTGAGATGCAGTGTAGCGGTAGTTTTCCCTTGGCAAAGATACCAAGGATCCATTTCCCCTGAGACTCCAAGGTTCAACAAGAAGGTGTCAACTGCTAACGGCGCCAGATATTTAGCAATCAACTGGACCTGCACACAGATACAAATAACTTTGCTCCCAACGAGTACAGAGAGGTTGTCAATCCCTCCGGCCTTGTCGTTTACAAAGGATCAAACACAAGAGATAATAGTGATAGGTATTGCTGCAACTAGCAAGTAAAAGCAGAAAGTAAATAGCGGATGTGATCAGTGATGGTAATATGGACCGGGGTCCCATGATGTTCACTAGTGATGTCTCTCTCCCAAAAGATGATAAAACAACTATGTGAGGTAAACGAATTACAGCTAGGCAATTGACAGAATTATGTGCGCAAACCAATGCTAACTATGTTACAAGAAAGGTAGAGGTTCAAAGCATGGGCGGTACGCCAAGGCAAGTAGACCGAAATCCATCTGCATCTACTACTAATCATCCACCTTGAGATATCTATCCAGAACATCTCGCTGGTATTAAGTTGCGAGTCCCACCCATAGTGTAAACTCAAAGCAACAGACAACTGCATTAAAAGAACTTTGCGTAAAGTAAACAATCCTTGCACCCGCGAGTACAAGCACCGTTGTTTTCCCCCTTGTGGCAACAGCACATCCCCTAGACTCATGTTTCTGTCACTCAAACTAGTCATCGAGGGGCATGAACCCACAATCAAGCATAACGTTCCCTCTTGGAGTCACTACCTACTACTTGGCCAAAGCAATAAATAGCAACGGAGAACATGCAAGAATTACTCACGAACATAAATATAAAAGAGGTAAATCAAATATATTACTCAAACACAATCTGAACATAATCTCACAATCCATCGGATCCCAGCAAACTCATCATAGCAACAGCATAAGGATTACATATGTGCCTCGATCATGTAGGGCAGCTCACAAGGTCTAATTAGTGAAGCACAAGAAGGGGAGGAGAACATCACATAGCTACTGGTCATGGACCCATGGTCCAAGGGAGACTACTCACAACTCATCTGGGAGGCATCCATGGTGGTGGAGAGGCTCCCGGTGGTGATCCTCCCCTCCGGCAGGGTGCCGGGAAGAGTTCTCCTGGTGCTCCCGATCTTGGAAGCGCGGCGGCGGCGGAACAGAGATGAGATCGCGAAAAAGGGTTCCGTCCTCGAGGGTTTTGGGACGCGTGTTAAATATATGCCAAAGGGGGGCATCAGCGGAGACCTGGGGGGCCCAGGCGCCCCCCGGCGCGGCCAGGAGGGGGGCCGCGCCACCAGGGCGCCTGGAGCCATGGTGGCCCCCCTCCGGCCCTACTTTGGCCGTGTGGAAGCTTCCGGAACGCTGATTTTTTATATAATTTTTCCGGGATTTTTCTGGCAGTTTACGTGATGGGAAAACCTGAAATACAAAAACAGCAGAAAACAGAAACTGGCACTGGGGTGCACTGATTTAATAGGTTAGTCCAAATATGATCAAAAGTGTATGGAAGTGTATAAATATCATAGCAATATTACACAAAAGAGGCATGGAGCAAGCAGAAATTATAGATACGTTTTGGACATATCAACATCCCAAGCTTAATTCCTGCTCGTCCTCGAGTAGGTAAATGATAACAAGCATAATTTCTGTGGTGACATGCTATTAACTGTCAGGACCCCGATCCTAAGTCACACCGATCTAGCTGTAACACATCATATCACTTTGCGGCCTCACGCACGGTAACCCCACGGGTGCCACCTTACCTGGCCCGGGACTGTTTGCGCATTTTGGCACACGTATATGACAGTGTCGCTAGCATCCATATGACAGAGACCCTGGGCTGACATGGCTAGTTATAAGCCAAAAGTGGCACTAAATTACAGAGACAGGCATCCATGACCCAGCAACGAACGTGTCGGTCATCAACGTATGAACCCAAGTCGTAGCAAGCTACATGGACTTAAAGGAACAACGCGTGACATTTCCCCTAAGGGACAGACACAGGAACGAAGAAAGACACATGCCGGCCAGCCTACGTGTTCCGAGCAGTAGCAAGCTACCAAGGCTCATTGGAATCACTAGGAGGCATTTCCCTGTAAGGTAGGCTACCAAAGGAAAACAACTAGGTGTCGGATCCCACACATACCAAGCATTTCAAACATACACGCAATATGCTCAATATGTGCAAATACAACATTGCATCACAACAGAACTCTATGACTCAAAGTACTTTATTTAAAAGGCTCCAAGAGCCATACATAACATATCCATACAGGTAGGGGTCACATGACCCAACACTCAAGTCATACAGTCATACAAGCACAAGCGGAAGCTACATGTCTGAGTACAAACAACTTAGAAAATAAAACAGGCTTGGTGTAGCCTGACTATCTACAAGGCCCTTCACAAGCTCCAGATCTCCGTCTGGGTGTCAAGCTACTCATCGACGTCAACGTCTATGTAGAACCCTTCAGCAGGGGCAGGGTTCTCCTCTGCAACAGTTATTAAGCAAACATGAGTACAAAGGTACTCAGCAAGTCTTACCACAGAACCTATCATACATGCAACATTATCAAAGGGGGTAGTGGAGTTTATAGCAGAATGCCAGCTTTGACCTTGGCTAACCTATACTACAACTCTCAACAGATTGCAAGATGTTATTACGAACACGAGTCCACTACTCACCACATCAATACACTACCGAGGATCCTCTTCCGTCATCCTACGGAAGGCCATCCACGGCACTCACACTTATCTTGAGGCTTTTAGTAGTATCCATCAACTTGTCTATGAACTGTAAGAGTAACCAAGTAGTCCGTACCGCGAACAACGACTATTCGAATAGTTTGATAACCCTGCAGGGGTGTACTTCTTCACACACGCTTCCACCACTTATCGCCGTTTACTCGGCGTGTACTCGGCAACCTTCAAGCGGAAGCCCAGCGAGGGTGTCGGCCACGACCTGACTAACTACTCAAGTCTCTCATCCAGGTTTATCGCCTATTTGGGTTCCATCCGTGGGGAGATCCGGCCGGGGTGTCGCTCACGGCCCCAAATGATGTGTACAGGGTTCCCGAGTCACCAAACGGGCAACCGGTACACCGTGCCACGTACCTGTCGCATCACAACCCACCCCGAGGGTCAGCGTTGTGCACGACCTCCAGTAAGCTATAAACACCAGAAACTAGTTGCAACTCCTGGACAGAGATCGAGGGTAATTAATAAGCCGAGAGGGTCCATTGGTTTCGGGCCCAATGCATGGTAGTAACTGCAACTTGAACCACACATACAGATCTCAGGTCCTATGGACGATTCCAATGAAACAACCCACCATGTACTCCTACATGGCCTTTCATCGATACCTTTACCAAGCGTATTCCACACTTCCTTCTCTTTACCGGTATGATCATTTCACTCTGATCCATCACCCAGATGAACCAGACTAGACATAACTCTAAGCATAGCAGGCAACATAAACAAATAGCATGGTGGATCACACATCACATGGCTCAATCAACTCCTACACATGCTAGTGGGTTTCAACTATTTACTGTGGCAATGACAGGTCATGCAAGGGAATAGGGTTCATCTACCGCAGCAAGTAGCAGTTCACACGTTGTTGCCTTAATGCAGTAAAAGAGAGCAGGAGCGAGAAGATTGGGTTTGTATCGGAATGATCAATGATTGCTTGCCTGACAAGGTAGGTGTCGGGTACTGCTCTTCAACTGGATACGCAGCAGTATCCTCGGGAGCAGGACCTAACACAGAGAATACCGGCGATACAATCATTAACAAACAAATGCAACAATATGATGCATGCTCATGACATGGCAATATGCATGTGTGTTGGCTAATGCAACTAAAACCAGAAGGGTTTGAGCTTATTTGAATCAAAGATTCAAATTGAAGTTCAAACTATTATTTAAATAAGTGCATTATCATGTTTTTTAGGTAAACAGCAAGTTAACTTGTTCAAACATGCATGAAACCAGTGCCATTGGAAAGATTGGATTTTTCTGATCATTTTTCATATATAAATCTTTTCCATCTGAGCTATGGTTGATTTTATATGTTTTTTAGAAGTTTTGGGTATTTTCTGGAATTTCCTGAATTATCTTTAAACCTAAAATCCCAGAAAAACCTTTACTGCGTCAGCATGACATCATGCTGACGTCAGGCAGTCAATAGGGCTAGTCCTAGTCAAACCTGACCAGTGGGACCCACTGGTCAGTGTCACAGCTAATTAACTAAGTTAATTAGAGTTAAACTAAAACTAATTAGCTGTCAGTGGGGCCTAGGCCCACGGGTCAGTGACTAAACTAATTAGCTAATTAAAATAACAGAAACTTAATTAAACTAACTAATTAGCAGGGGGTGGCCCACACGTCAGTGACCTAGGGGTAGTCAACCCCCTGGTCAAACAGGTCAAACCCGCCGGCGACATGACGCCGGCGAGGCAGAATGCGGCGGCGTGCTTCGGAAAACGGCTGTGGGGCACGGCTCGAGCTGCGGTTGGACGCGTTGGAAAGCCCTTGTTGTTGCGCGTCGGATGGTGGTGGTCGCCGGACCTGGGGTGGCCGGAGACGACGGCAACAAGCTCGACGGCGGCAACCGGCGTCGGGCGTGTGTGGAGATGCGGCTGCAGGGGCCTAGGCGACGCGTGCGTAGTACCTTTCGCACCTACGCGCTACGGCGAGTGTGATGGACGGGTGCCCGTGACCGAATGGTCACCGGAGCATCGTCGACGGCGAGCACGGCGGCGGTGCGTTTCGGTGATCAACAGAACGGCGGCTACACGGTGCAAAAGGAACGGAGGAAGGAGGGGTTCGACGTAGAAGCTCACTGCGGTGCTAATGAGCTCGACGGCGGGGTCGGGGACGCGCTGTAGCTTCGTAACGACGGCGAGGTACTCCGGCGATCCGAGGAAGGGGACGACGGCGTGTAGGCGTTGCAGGGCTTCCGGCGGCTCGTGGCTCAGCGAGGAGGAAGAGGGCGACGCGGCGGACCTTCTGGACACACTCACGGGGCGAGGGGGTGGCTCTGGGTGCGGCTACGACGAGCGGCGGCGACGGTGGCTCGGTGATGAAGGAGGAGAGAGCCAGGGGAGGCGACAGGGACGAGGGGGAGAAGAGTGAGCGGTCGGGGCAGCTGCGTGGCGTCGCGGGGAGTCGTCCAGGCCGTCGGGATGCAGGCAGACAGGGTGGAGGTGGCCGGACGTGTGCCAGCGTGCGGCGACCACGCGCGCGTCCTTCTGGCGCGAGGAGGAAGGCGACAGAAGAGGCCGTGGGCTGGGCCGGCTTGCTACAGGGCTGGGCCCGAGGTAAGTGTTCTTCCTATTTTCCTTTTCCTATTTTCTTTCTGTTTCATTTCTTTTGCAGCTTTGTTCAATTAATAAAAATGCCAAAACATTTTTATAACTCATGAAACTTGTCATGCCCACTGTATATAATATGAACAGTAGGAAACATTATAGTTCATGATTATTTGAGCATTTAAAATATTTTTAAGTATTTAAATGCCCAAATACAAATACCATATGATTTAATCCAAAGCCCTAGAGTGTCCTAGAAAATTGTGCACCATTATTGGCAGAGGTTTAAGACCAAGGCAGAAATGATGAACATTTTTGAAGGGCAGTTTGGGTACATTGGAAAATATTTTATCAAACCCTAGTTGTTAGAAGAGGGGTGCTGGGGTTTCTGTTAATCCCATTTCAAGTTTCTTTGAAAGTAGACATGATGCACACTCTAGCTAGGTACTAAAGCAAGTGCTAACTAGGGATGTGACAACTCACCCCCACTTAAAAGAATCGCGTCCCGAGATTCGGGTTCCTCCGGAAAGAGGGTGGGGTACTCAAGTCGAAGACGATCCTCCCTTTCTCTCGGAATGATGTGACCATTGAACCTTGAGAAACTTGATATTGTGGCGTCGAGTGGTGCGCTCAGTTTGATCAAGAATACGAACGGGGTATTCTCGATATGTAAGATTGTCCTGGAGATCAAGCGTTTCGTGGTCCACTCCGCGGATAGGATCCGAGAAGCAACGCCTGAGTTGAGAAACGTGGAAAACATCATGAACTCTGGAGAGGTGCGGAGGTAGTTCCAATTGGTAGGCAACTTCTCCTCGTTTGGCAAGAATGCGAAAAGGACCGATGAAACGAGGGGCCAATTTGCCTTTGATACCGAAGCGATGGGTTCCCTTAAGAGGAGTAACCCGAAGGTAAGCCTTATCGCCGACTTCAAAAGTCACAGCCTTATGATGACTATCATAGTGGCTCTTTTGGCGAGACTGGGCTGTTTTCAATCTCTCACGAACGATGCGAACTTGCTCTTCTGCTTCCTGAATCATATCCGGGCCAAAGAATTGTCTTTCCCCGGTCTCTGACCAGTTAAGAGGTGTTCGACACCTTCGTCCATACAGAACTTCGAAGGGAGCTTTACCCAAGCTGGCTTGATAACTATTGTTATAAGCGAATTCGGCAAATGGAAGACACTTTTCCCATTCCATACCGAAAGAAATGACAGAGGCTCGAAGCATGTCTTCCAGAATTTGATTGACTCGTTCCACTTGACCACTTGACTGCGGATGGAAGGCAGTACTGAAAGAGAGATGAGTTCCCATAGCATTCTGGAAACTTTCCCAATCGGGAAGTGAAAAGACTTCCACGGTATGAGTTAATCTCCAACGGTACACCATGAAGTGATACTATCCGAGAGACATACAAATCTGCTAGCTGGCTAGCGGTAATACTCTCTCGAACAGGCAGGAAATGAGCTACTTTAGAGAGACGGTCGATAACGACGAAGATAGCATTATTCACTTTCCTGGACCTGGGAAACCCGGTAATGAAGTCCATACCAACTTTGTCCCATTTCCATTCAGGAATAGCTAAAGGTTGAAGGGTGCCAGCAGGCCGTTGATGCTCTGCTTTGACTCGACGACAAACGCCGCAGTTAGCAATGAATTGAGCGATTTCTCTCTTCATCCTAGTCCACCAGAATCTTTGACGTAGGTCTTGATACATTTTGGTACTACCGGGATGAATCGTGAGAGGAGATTCATGAGCCTCCTTAAGGATCAAACGTCTTAGGTTTCGTACTTTAGGAACCACTAAACGGTTGCTAAAGAATACGACTCCTTGATCATCAATTGAGAAACATCCTGCAACTCCTTTCTTGATGTTCCTCTTAATACGGGAAATTCCGGGATCAACCTTCTGTGCTTTGATGACCTGATCCATAAGGGTAGGTTTCGCCACCAAGGTGGAAAGGAATCCTCGAGGAACAATGTGAAGGTTAAGCTTACGAAATTCCTCGTGGAGAAGTGGTTGACCTTGTTGTAACATTAAATTGTTACAATATGACTTACGGCTTAGTGCATCAGCCATGACATTGGCCTTTCCAGGGGTGTAGGTGATTCCTAAGTCGTAGTCGGTGAGCAACTCAACCCAACGTCTTTGCCTGAGATTTAGATCCGGTTGGGTGAAGATATACTTCAAACTTTGGTGATCAGTGAAGATTTCACAGCGATTACCAAGAAGGTAATGTCGCCATGTTTTGAGTGCATGGACTACAGCTGCAAGCTCTAGATCATGAGTAGGATAGTTATCCTCATGTGGACGCAACTGTCGAGATGTGTATGCAATCACTTGACGATCTTGCATGAGAATGCAACCTAGTCCTTGTCGCGAGGCGTCGCAATAGATTATAAAATCCTTGGAAAAGTCTGGTGGTACCAGTACAGGTGCAGATGTCAGGCGTCTTTTCAGTTCCTGAAAACTAGACTCGCACTGTGGGGTCCACTCAAACTTTTTATCTTTCTTGAGGAGTTCGGTTAGAGGTTTGGCAACCTTGGAGAAATTCTCGACGAAGCGTCGACAATAGCTTGCTAAGCCAAGAAAACTCCTAACTTGCTTGACCGATTTAGGGGGAGTCCAATCAAGTACGGCTTGAACTCGCTCGGGATTGACAGCAATACCCTTGCCAGAGATCACATGACCTAGATAGGTTACTTCTGGCAACCAAAATTCACATTTAGAGAATTTGGCATAAAGGCGGTGCTCTCGAAGTTTCGTCAATACCAGCCTTAAATGCTCGGCATGATCTTCCTTGCTCTTGGAGAAAATGAGTATATCATCGAGGTATACCACGACGAATTTATCCAAATACTCCATGAATATATAATTCATTAACCGAGAAAAGGTAGCTGGGGCATCAGTTAATCCGAAGGACATGACGGTGTACTCATATTGGCCATAACGAGTAACGAAAGCCGTTTTAGGAATGTCCCCGTTCTTGATTTTGATTTGATGGTAGCCCAACCTCAAATCCATCTTAGAGAAGACTGAGGATCCAGCGAGCTGATCATACAGGTCGTTGATCCTGGGGAGCGGATACTTATTCTTTATGGTGACCAGATTGACAGGTCGGTAATCTACAACCATCCGCTCCGTTCCATCCTTCTTCTTGACGAAGAGGACGGGGCAAGCCCAAGGGGAAGAACTAGGACGGATGAAACCTTTTTGCAAGGACTCATCGAGTTGTTTCTTTAGCTCAGCTAATTCTAGTGGTGCCATCTTATAAGGTCTCCTAGAGATTGGGACAGTTCCTGGGATAAGATCTATCATGAACTCGACATCTCTGTCAGGTGGAACTCCTGGCAGTTCTTCTGGAAAAACATCCGGGAAGTCACGGACTACCGGGATATCTTCGAGTTCTGGTAGAGGGCTGGCATTAAGAGAGTAGAGCTAACACTCAGCCATTCGGGTCAAGACATTAACTATCTTGCCGGATGGATGTGTAAGTTGAACGGTCCTAGTATAACAATCAATTTTGGCGTAATGAGTTGTCATCCAATCCATACCCAAAATGATGTTTATGTCCGAGGACTTGAGAGCGATTAGAGAAGCAAGGAAAACAAGTCTATCGACAAGGATTTCATTTCCATGGCTTACCCTAGAGGTTTGCCACTTTGAACCAGGAGTTTGAATAACCATGGAAGTAGGCATGTCACAAAAAGTCATGTTGTGCAATCGAGCATAGCTCTCAGATATGAACGAATGGGATGCTCCAGTATCGAAAAGAACAGATGCCGGATGGCAGTTTACGAGAAGCGTACCAAGGACGATGTTAGGATCCTCATAAGCTTCTTCGGCAGAAACATAGTTGACATGACCACGTGCAGTGGGGATTGGCTTGACATAGCTCACCTTGCCGGTTGGCTTACCACGGCCAACAGGTTTTCCTGGCTGGTTCTGGGGACAATCACGCATGTAGTGTCCCGGTTCTCCACACTTGAAACATGTCACAGTGGTGGTGCGTGGAGCAAAGTTGGAAGGTGGTCCTCCATAGGTCTTAGCAGGTGCAAACTGTTGAGTTGGGCGAGGCGCCTCATAGGATGGCCTCGGTGTATACTTGGGTGGCAGAGCAGTGTTAGGAACCCACACACGGCGCTTGTGAGAGCCAGAGCCGGATGAGGAACCAAAGTCTCGAGTATGCTTGCGGGTGGCCTCGAAGTCGGTCTGGCCTGTTTCAGCACTGATAGCCTTGTTTACCAACTTCTGGAAGGATGTGCACTCGTGCAGACGCAGATCTCGGCGGAGTTCAAGGCTGAGTCCCTTGCGGAACCTCGCCTGCTTCTTGGCATCGGTGGATACTTCCTCAGGTGCATAGCGTGCCAGATTATCAAACTCACGACTATAGCCATCCACAGTTAAACGGCCCTGGGTGAAATTGCAGAATTCCTCCCGCTTGCGATCCATGAGACCTTCCGGAATGTGATGTTCACGGAATGCCTCACTGAACTCAACCCAGGTAGTGACTTGGCCAGCAGGACGCATAGCTTTAAAGTTTTCCCACCAAAGACTGGCAGGGCCCTCAAGATGGTAGGCGGCGTAGATAACCTTGTCAGCTTCGGCCACACGTGCAGAGTGTAGCTTGTGGGTAATACTACGTAGCCAGTCATCGGCATCCAGAGGTTCAGTGGAGTGATGGAACTTTGGTGGACACATCTTGATAAAATCGTGGATTGACACCACGTCATTCCTCTGACGGAACCCAGTGTTCTGCTCTATGCGTTCCAGCAGACGGTTGGTCTCTCTCTTGTTCCGTTCTGCTTCAAGCATAACTTCCGCCAAGGTGGGTGGTTGGGGCAGATTCCCATCCCTAGTCCCACTAGCCTCACCCTGCTCCTGAGCAGCAGGAGTGTTGCGAGTGTTGACCATCCTAGGAAAACAAAACAACGGTTTAGACAAGGATGGCAAAAATTTAACATAGAAGTGCAGAATGTAATGGATGACACGGAATGCAGAGATGTTCATCCGTACGACATGGTAATATAGAATCTGCTATATATACACCAGTGGTCATACACACCATACATAGTTTAGTACAAGCCAAGGCTAAAGTACAACTGCGGTGAAAGACGATACATCCCATCAGAGGCATTCCAAGCTCCTATACATTATTTAACCACACCTCCGAAATTCAGTACACACTAGGTCATATTCCACAAGACGCGCAGGACTGTGGAAATACAACTACTACAATACTACTACTACCACGGTCTAGCTCAGACATTTCCGTAGTAATCTTCGTAAAGATTACCACCGTAGCCTGGAAGTGGAACAGACGGATGTGGCCTCGGTCCCGATGCTGGTGGTAACCGACGCCCACGTGGAGGTGTAATACCCCCAACGTCACGCCAATCCATGCGATCAGGCAGACAAGTCCGCACGGGGTACAAATCCCGCATGTCCAGATATCCGGCGTGCACAGTAGGTGCAAGCCGTGTCAAAGTAGTCCAGTGGGCGGCTCAAGTGTTATACAGCTCCATTCGGAGGGCACGGACCTCACGGTCCCTATCCTCCAACATCTGAATAGTAGTCTGAAGCAGTGGCTCTTCATGAGCAGCATCAGTATACAGACCAGTGTAGTAGCCTTCCTCTCCGGGAAGTGAGGCTGGCATGTAACAGAACTCAGTGTTCAGCAACAGGGCATGCCTAGCCCGGAGAATGGTCATCATCGAATAGGCGGCATCCTGCACTGCCATCTCGATGGTAATCCCGAGTCCATAAGACCAATGGATGGGGTCGTTAGCTCCGGGATATGAGGGGTATATCCGGACTGTGCAGAAATACTGACTCTGATTGAAATCCCGGTACTGTTCCTCCACGGTGTACTCAGGATACCGGCGATAACCGGTCTCAGTCAGCACACGGACTAGCATGGCCGTGTGACCGGGCACATTAATGCACCGAGTCAAACGAACCACTTGGTGAGGGATGCGGCCAGACATCTGAAACACGAGGTAATGCAAAGGCATTAGTGTTTCTGGAACAAATCGGGCAGCATAACAACTGTAAATGCTCAAACAAAGATTTGAGACATCATACAAATGAAAGCATAACCACTCAACAATTCCATATCAAGGTTCCGGGTCCAACAATCATCATACTAAAAGGATAGAAACTGAACTGAGGCTTGAAACCAACAATCCTAAGAGTCTACGGATTAGTAACACATGAACCTAGTAAGGATAAGAGGCCTAGTCCTAAATCCCCGTAGAAAGAATAGACTGACTCAGATCAGAAGGACATAAGGTAAAGGAGTAAAAAGAGCCTTACATTCCCTTCCACAATCAATTTCCCTACATATAACTAAGAATTTTTTCTAGACTCAACATCGACCAGTTTGGCTTGAGAAACCTACAGGCAGTCCAGCTCTGATGCCAACGCTGTCAGGACCCCGATCCTAAGCCACACCGATCTAGCTGTAACACGTCATATCACTTTGCGGCCTCACGCACGGTAACCCCACGGGTGCCACCTTACCTGGCCCGGGACCGTTTGCGCATTTTGGCACACGTATATGATAGTGTCGCTAGCATCCATATGACAGAGAACCCAGGCCGACATGGCTAGTTATAAACCAAAAGTGGCGCTAAATTACAGAGACAGGCATCCATGACCCAGCAACGAACGTGTCGGTCATCAACGTATGAACCCAAGTCGTAGCAAGCTAAATGGACTTAAAGGAACAACGCGTGACATTTCCCCTAAGGGACAGACACAGGAACGAAGAAAGACACATGCCGACCAGCCTACGTGTTCCGAGCAGTAGCAAGCTACCAAGGCTCATTGGAATCACTAGGAGGCATTTCCCTGTAAGGTAGGCTACCAAAGGAAAACAACTAGGTGTCGGATCCCACACATACCAAGCATTTCAAACATACACACAATATGCTCAATATGTGCAAATACAACATTGCATCACAACAGAACTCTATGACTCAAAGTACTTTATTTAAAAGGCTCCAAGAGCCATACATAACATATCCATACAGGTAGGGGTCACATGACCCAACACTCAAGTCATACAGTCATACAAGCACAAGCGGAAGCTACATGTCTGAGTACAGACAACTTAGAAAATAAAATAGGCTTGGTGTAGCCTGAATATCTACAAGGCCCTTCACAAGCTCCAGATCTCCGTCTGGGTGTCAAGCTACTCGTCGACGTCAACGTCTATGTAGAACCCTTCAGCAGGGGCAGGGTTCTCCTCTGCAACAGTTATTAAGCAAACATGAGTACAAAGGTACTCAGCAAGTCTTACCACATAACCTATCATACATGCAACATTATCAAAGGGGGTAGTGGAGTTTATAGCAGAATGCCAGCTTTGACCTTGGCTAACCTATACTACAACTCTCAACAGATTGCAAGATGTTATTACGAACACGAGTCCACTACTCACCACATCAATACACTACCGAGGATCCTCTTCCGTCATCCTACGGAAGGCCATCCACGGCACTCACACTTATCTTGAGGCTTTTAGTAGTATCCATCAACTTGTCTATGAACTGTAATAGTAACCAAGTAGTCCGTACCGCGAACAACGACTATTCGAATAGTTTGATAACCCTGCAGGGGTGTACTTCTTCACACACGCTTCCACCACTTATCGCCGTTTACTCGGCGTGTACTCGGCAACCTTCAAGCGGAAGCCCAGCGAGGGTGTCAGCCACGACCTGACTAACTACTCAAGTCTCTCGTCCAGGTTTATCGCCTATTTGGGTTCCATCCGTGGGGAGATCCGGCCGGGGTGTCGCTCACGGCCCCAAACGATGTGTACAGGGTTCCCGAGTCACCAAACGGGCAACCGATACACCGTGCCACGTACCTGTCGCATCACAACCCACCCCGAGGGTCAGCGTTGTGCACGACCTCCAGTAAGCTATAAACACCAGAAACTAGTTGCAACTCCTGGACAGAGACGAGGGTAATTAATAAGCCGAGAGGGTCCATTGGTTTCGGGCCCAATGCATGGTAGTAACTGCAACTTGAACCACACATACAGATCTCAGGTCCTATGGACGATTCCAATGAAACAACCCACCATGTACTCCTACATGGCCTTTCATCGATACCTTTACCAAGCGTATTCCACACTTCCTTCTCTTTACCGGTATGATCATTTCACTCTGATCCATCACCCAGATGAACCAGACCAGACACAACTCTAAGCATAGCAGGCAACATAAACAAATAGCATGGTGGATCACACATCACATGGCTCAATCAACTCCTACACATGCTAGTGGGTTTCAACTATTTACTGTGGCAATGACAGGTCATGCAAGGGAATAGGGTTCATCTACCGCAGCAAGTAGCAGTTCACACGCTGTTGCCTTAATGCAGTAAAAGAGAGCAGGAGCGAGAAGATTGGGTTTGTATCGGAATGATCAATGATTGCTTGCCTGACAAGGTAGGTGTCGGGTACTGCTCTTCAACTGGATACGCAACAGTATCCTCGGGAGCAGGACCTAACACAGAGAATACCGGCGATACAATCATTAACAAACAAATGCAACAATATGATGCATGCTCATGACATGGCAAGATGCATGTGTGTTGGCTAATGCAACTAAAACCAGAAGGGTTTGAGCTTATTTGAATCAAAGATTCAAATTGAAGTTCAAACTATCATTTAAATAAGTGCATTATCATGTTTTTGAGGTAAACAACAAGTTAACTTCTTCAAACATGCATGAAACGAGTGCCATTGGAAAGATTGGATTTTTCTGATCATTTTTCATATATAAATCTTTTCCATCTGAGCTATGGTTGATTTTATATGATTTTTAGAAGTTTTGGGTATTTTCTGGAATTTCCTGAATTAAAATCCCAGAAAAACCTTTACTGCGTCAGCATGACATCATGCTGACGTCAGGCAGTCAACAGGGCCAGTCCAAGTCAAACCTGACCAGTGGGACCCACTGGTCAGTGTCACAGCTAATTAACTAAGTTAATTAGAGTTAAACTAAAACTAATTAGCTATCAGTGGGGCCTGGGCCCACGGGTCAGTGACTAAACTAATTAGCTAATTAAAATAACAGAAACTTAATTAAACTAACTAATTAGCAGGGGGTGGCCCACACGTCAGTGACCCAGGGGTAGTCAACCCCCTGGTCAAACAGGTCAAACCCGCCGGCGACATGACGCCGGCGAGGCAGAATGCGGCGGCGTGCTTCGGAAAACGGCTGTGGGGCACGGCTCGAGCTGCGGTTGGACGCGTTGGAAAGCCCTTGTTGTTGCGCGTCGGATGGTGGTGGTCGCCGGACCTGGGGTGGCCGGAGACGACGGCAACAAGCTCGACGGCGGCAACCGGCGTCGGGCGTGTGTGGAGATGCGGCTGCAGGGGCCTAGGCGACGCGTGCGTAGTACCTTTCGCACCTACGCGCTGCGATGAGTGTGATGGCCGGGTGCTCGTGACCAAATGGTCACCGGAGCATCGGCGGCGGCGAGCACGGCGGCGGTGCGTTTCGGTGATCAACAGAACGGCGGCTACACGGTGCAAAAGGAACGGAGGAAGGAGGGGTTCGACGTAGAAGCTCACTGCGGTGCTAATGAGCTCGACGGCGGGGTCGGGGACGCGCTGTAGCTTCGTAACGGCGGCGAGGTACTCCGGCAATCCGAGGAAGGGGACGACGGCGTGTAGGCGTTGCAGGGCTTCCGGCGGCTCGTGGCTCAGCGTGGAGGAAGAGGGCGACGCGGCGGACCTTCTGGACACAATCACGGGGCGAGGGGGTGGCTCTGGGTGCGGCTACAGCGAGCGGCGGCGACAGCGGCTCGGTGATGGAGGAGGAGAGAGCCAGGGGAGGCGACAGGGACGAGGGGGAGAAGAGTGAGCGGTCGGGGCAGCTGCGTGGCGTCACGGGGAGTCGTCCAGGCCGTCGGGATGCAGGCAGGCAGGGTGGAGGTGGCCGGACGCGTGCCGGCGTGCGGCGACCACGCGCGCGTCCTTCTGGCGCAAGGAGGAAGGCGACAGAAGAGGACGTGGGCTAGGCCGGCTTGCTACAGGGCTGGGCCCGAGGTAAGTGTTCTTCCTATTTTCCTTTTCCTATTTTCTTTCTGTTTCATTTCATTTGCAGCTTTGTTCAATTAATAAAAATGCCAAAACATTTTTATAACTCATGAAACTTGTCATGCCCACTGTATATAATATGAACAGTAGGAAACATTATAGTTCATGATTATTTGAGCATTTAAAATATTTTTAAGTATTTAAATGCCCAAATACAAATACCATATGATTTAATCCAAAGCCCTAGAGTGTCCTAGAAAATTGTGCACCATTTTTGGCAGAGGTTTAAGACCAAGGCAGAAATGATGAACATTTTTGAAGGGCATTTTGGGTACATTGGAAAATATTTTATCAAACCCTAGTTGTTAGAAGAGGGGTGCTGGGGTTTCTGTTAATCCCATTTCAAGTTTCTTTGAAAGTAGACATGATGCACACTCTAGCTAGGTACTAAAGCAAGTGCTAACTAGGGATGAGACATTAACCATATAAGGACTTTTCATAGTCACATGACAAAAGCTTACTGAGACAATGAATCTGTAGTATTAAGTTGTGTCATGAGAAAATCACAAAGAACTGAAAGTTTTACAATATGATACTGAAACATCAAATAGATTTTAATGAGCATGGTGTGCAAATATGATAAAGTGGTACCTCGCTTGCCCCCTTTAGTGAAGCAAAACATAAATGCAGGGGCACCTCCAAGGTTTAAGTGATGACTAGATACAATGATTTCAGAATAAACGATATCATAATCATGCAAAAGACAATGCTACTTTGGGACAATGCACATTACACTCAGAATGACAATCATGCTCTCAGTAGTTGGTGCTTAAAGAAGGTGGAGACTCTCGAACCGTGGCTTTTGTTGGCAAGGTTGAAAACCCGTGGTCGAAAACAAAAACTAAACATGTACCAGAGCTCTTGGTTTTAAAAACAGAAGTAATAAATTTTTTTTTTGGATATGCATGTTTCGTCAACGAATGCTAGCAGATAACTCAATCACTTCTTGAGATGGACAAGTTTCGAGGAACGGCTCCCGAATGAGGACGATCACATCCTCTTAATCTCCTTTGTTTATCAGTGCCAAAGTTTTCTGATTTCTCATGAACAAAGCGTGAAGGAGGGTTTGTTTGTTTATATTATTTTTTAATGAGTCGGGCGTACTCTATGCCAGTTCCTTCTCATATTATGGGTTTGCACATTAGACATGCAATCCCGGGGTGAGGCTTGTCCAACTTAAAAAGATCATGAATTAACTACTACTTCCTCATGAACTAAAACAGAGGCACAAAAGAGAAATGCTTTTTTTGAATAATTTCGAGATGGTACATGAAAGTCTTCGTTAGGAATGGCAGGTAAATACCATGTATAGGAAGGTATGGTGGACTCATATGGCATAACTGGTTTAAAGGATTTTGGATGCACAAGCAGTCAGTCCGCTTAGTACAGGCGAAGGTTAGCAAAAGACTGGGAGCGACCAACTAAGAGAGCAATGACGGTCATAATCATGCAGAGCGACAAAGCAACATTGAATCAGGCATGGAAGTTATATCGCTACTCAGAAATTAAAGATCATCAAGGCTTGACAGACTTTCTTTACAGTCTTAAATATGCGTGAGCATACGCCAAGTCAATCAAAATAAATTCTTGAAGGAAGATATCACTAAACCATACCACATCATAGGCAAACAAATCATGTTGGTACTCCAATAACACATTGGGAACCCCCCAGCTATTTGAGACTAACCATAAGAAAACATGAACTACTAAGCACCATTATGCACGTAGCATTTTTATCATAGACATATCGACCAATGCAACAGAAGCCAACTCTCTTAACAAGATAAGCATGATAACTAAAGAGAGTTCCAGCGACCAACTAAACAAAAGCTCTTTAAAAAGATAAGCATGAAAACTAAGAGCTAAGCATGACAGTAGCTATTGAAAGACCAAGAACATACACAACAAAGATAGACATGAAAATTCTATGTTGTGTTCTAGGTTGAAGTGAAGCGTGTCTCTCTCCCACACAAAGAAAGCTGAGTTCCAACTCGTTATGAAAAGCAAGCAAAGCTAAAGAAAACTAAAAAGGAAACTAAAAGCAAGACGCTCCAAGCATAGCACATAACACATGAAGTGATAAAAATATAGTGGAACGAAAGACGAACTGATAATGTCGATGGAGAAGGGGATGCACGGGGGCATCCCCAAGCTTAGACGCTTGAGTCTTCTTGAATATTTCTTGGGGGTGCATGGGGGCATCCCCAAGCTTGAGCGTTTGACACTCCTGAATCTTTTTATCATCTCCCCTCGCACACTTGAAAACTCCCTTCATACATAACTCATCATAATCTGATTAGCGAGGTTAGTACCCATAATAAAATAATTGTTCCTTGCTGGAAATAAGGATATTCTTGAAGGTCTACTGTTTCTCAAGATTGCCAAAAGGTTTTTGCAAAGAAAAAGCAAGCTCAAGGTTTGCAAAATGAAGGAAAGGCAAAACAGGACAGAATCTGTGAAAAACAGACCAGCAGGTAGTAAATGATTTTTTAGGGGCACTTCTGCAACTCTAATCAAAAAACTCAGAACGGATGCCCGAAAGATAATTGTATAGAGCACGCTGTCGAAAAAATTCAGACCAAAAAGATGGTCTGGTGATTTTATACGATTTGTTCTGTCCAAGGACAGAATCTGTTTCCTGGACAGCACGTCACAACTTTTGAACTTTCTTGCAATCAGAGGCTACACTTGGCACAAAGCTGAAAAGTAAAGATACAATGATGTTGCTACAGTAGTAACAAACATCAAGACCACTAAAACTGAAAGAACAAACTGAAAGCAAAGATAACAAGGGTTGTCTCCCTAGAGCTCTTTCTTTATAGCCATAAAGATAGGCTTAAGACTTTAATGATGCTCTCGTAGGAATAAGAGTTGAAGAACAAAAGAGAGCATCAAGAAGCAAATACCAAACACATTTAAGCCTAACACGCTTCCTATGCATAGGAGTATTGCAATACAATAATTCATTGAAGCACAAAGCAATAAGCATAGGAAGACAAAACAAGTGCAGCTTCAAAACCTTCAACATAAAGAGAGGGAACTTGATATTATTGAAATATCTATTAGCATATGTTCCCTTCTCATAATAATTTTCAGTGGGATCACGAATAAACTCAACAATATAAGCATCACATAAAGCATTGTTACCATGATCCACATGCAAAAAGGTATCATTACTCTTCATATAAGCAAAATCTTTCTTATTAGGGTAGTGAGAGTAAAGCAATCATAACCATCATGGTAATCATTGTATTTAGGAGGCATATCATAATCATAATAAATTTTATCCTCAATAGTAGGTGGACTGAAAACATCATATTCGTCATTGTAATCATCAAAGTAAATTTTCTCTTCAAAAGTTGGGGGACTAAAAATGTCATGTTCATCAAACGTGTCATCCCCAAGCTTAGAGCTTTCCATGTCATTAGCAATATTGATATTCAAAGAAAGCATACTAATAACATCACCACCATCATGATTGTTATGCAAATAATAAAGTTCCATAGGTTTTTTAATTTTCTCTTCAAACACATCATGTCCCAAAGCAAGGTAGAGCTTATAAAGCTCTCTCATATTTTTGTTGTTTTCCATTAAGCAAAACTAGTGAAAAGACATAAAGAAAACTGAAAGGTAAACTAACAAGACTAAAAAGCAAAGATAAAAGATAGCGTGCAACTCCCCTATCTTGAAGAGTGGAGTCCCCGGCAACAGCGCCAGAAAACTTTGCTTGATGGCTTCTCGCCCCTCGTTGGTTACCCCAAGTGGAAGGTTTGAGATGCAGTGTAGCGGTAGTTTTCCCTTGGCAAAGATACCAAGGATCGATTTCCCCTGAGACTCCAAGGTTCAACAAGAAGGTGTCAACTGCTAACGGTGCCAGATATTTAGCAATCAACTGGACCTGCACACAGATACAAATAACTTTGCTCCCAACGAGTACAAAGAGGTTGTCAATCCCTCCGGCCTTGTCGTTTACAAAGGATCAAACACAAGAGATAAAAGTGATAGGTATTGCTGCAACTAGTAAGTAAAAGCAGAAAGTAAATAGCGGATGTGATCAGTGATGGTAATATGGACTGGGGTCCCATGATGTTCACTAGTGATGTCTCTCTCCCAAAAGACGATAAAACAGCTATGTGAGGTAAACGAATTACAACTGGGCAATTGACAGAATTATGTGCGCAAACCAATGCTAACTATGTTGCAAGAAAGGTAGAGGTTCAAAGCATGGGCGGTACGCCAAGGCAAGTAGACCGAAATCCATCTACATCTACTACTAATCATCCACCTTGAGATATCTATCCAGAACATCTCGCTGGTATTAAGTTGCGAGTGGAACATCGAGCTACAGGCGTTCCAGTTGGAGTTCAGCACCACGCGAGTGATCAAAGGGATGGCTCTGGCAGACTTTGTGGCAGAATGGACCGACGCGCCAGAACAGGGGGCTGGCGAGGATCGCTTGCTCGCCCCCGGCGATGAAGCCTCAGACGAATGGGTGGTATACTTCGACGGCGCGTTCTCGCGCCTTGGCGTAGGAGCCGGCGCCGTGTTGGTATCTCCCACTCAGGACAAGTTGTACTACGCCATGCAGCTTTGCTTCCAGCAAGGCGAGAAGGTCTCCAACAACATGGCAGAGTATGAGGGCCTGATTGCTGGGCTCAAAGCCGCAGCTGCACTGGGGGTCGAGCGCCTCACAATTAGAGGCGATTCGCAGCTCCTCGTCAACTTCCCCAACTAGAAATAGAAGTCCAAGGACGAGCACATGGAGGCATATCTGGAGGAGGTGCGCAAGATGGAAAAGCGATTCCGAGGGCTGGAGGTGCAGCACGTGCCAAGGGGCACGAACAAGGAGGCGGACGACATCGCCAAACGGGCCTCCAGGAGGGAACCTCAGATGCCGAGCATCTTCGAGGCGCGACTACTCAAGCCGTCGGCAGCACCGCCCGCTCCTGAGCCGGCGTACCCTCGGGAGGGGCTACCTGCGACGCCCGTAGCCGGAGCTCCGCCCTGCGGGCCGACCTCTAGAGCCCGCCCGCTACTCGTTGCGGAGCCTGAGAAGGGTTGCTGGACCAAAGAGCTCAAGATGTACCTGCTACACGACACCTTGCCAGACAAGGAGGAAGACGCGGAGCACGTGGTCCGACAGGCCTCGGCTTACTGCATCCAAGATGGCGAACTCTACAGGAGGCGCCCCAATGACGTCTCACTAAAGTGCATCTCGAGGAAACAAGGTGAAAGGATCGATATGGTTGACTAGAGGGGGGGGGGGTGAATAGGCAACTAACAATTTTTAGCTTTTCTTAACCAATTTAAATTAAGCAACAAAGTAAGTTGTCTAGATATGCTACTATGATGACAACTTATAGGAAGCAAAGATAACAACCTCACAAGCAAGCTGTATAAGATAAACAAGTAAAACTTGCACAAGTAAAGGGAAGAAATAACCACAAGTGGAACCGGTGAAGACGAGGATGTGTTACCGAAGTTCCTTCCCTTTGAGGGGAAGTACGTCTCCGTTGGAGCGGTGTGGAGGCACAATGCTCCCCAAGAAGCCACTAGGGCCATCGTATTCTCCTCACGCCCTCACACAATGCAAGGTGCCGTGATTCCACTAGTGGTGCCCTTGAAGGCAGCAACCGAACCTTTACAAACAAGGTTGGGGCTATCTCCACAACCGAATTGGAGGCTCCCAACGACATCACGAAGCTTCACCACAATGGAATATGGCTTCGAGGTGACCTCAACCGTCTAGGGTGCTCAAACACCCAAGAGTAACAAGATCCGCAAGGATTAGTGGGGGGAATCAAATATCTCTTGGTGGAAGTGTAGATCGATGCCTTCTCAAGCAATCCCGAGGAAATCAACAAGTTTGATTGGCTAGGGAGAGAGATCAGGCGGAAATGGAGCTTTGAGCAACAATGGAGCTTTGGGGAGGAAGAGGTGAGTTTTCTTGGAGAAGAAGACTCCCTATATATAGTGGGAGAACAAATCCAACTGTTATCCCACATTTCTGCCCGCAGAGCGCGGTACTACCGCACGTAAGTTACGGTACTATTGCTTGGCCAGCGGTACTACCGCTCTGGGTGCGGTACTACCGCTGCTGCAGTACTAGCCTAGACTTAGCTCTATTGCGTTGACACACGGGCGGTAGTACTGCCTGAGCGGTACTATCGCTCGTCCCTGCGGTACTACCGCAAGGCAGAGATAAGCAGGTTGAGGACAAGCGGGGATGAAATAAAATACATCCGTAGCTACATCCGCAGAAATACGGTAGTAGCAAAAACACGACACAGTACTACCGCTTGACCCAAGCGGTACTACCGCATAGGATGCGGAAGTAGAAAATTACTTCCGCACCTACTACCGTACTAGTTACTACGTCAGGCCAGCTACACGGTACTACCGTGCTCATGATGCGGTACTACCGCTTGGTGCAGTACTACCGTGCCCTGAGGCGGTACTACCGTGTGGCCGTGCGGTACTACCGCTTATAATGAGCGGTACTACCGCCTGCCAGGCAGTTGTATTATTAGGAAGCCATGGTTTTGTACTTACGAGGAGAACAGCCGGAGCTCCAGAGAAGCAAAGGAAAGGTGGTGCAAAAGTGTAGACGTGTACGTGTTGATTCCACCCAAACCTTTTCGAAGCGGACCCCCTCTTAATAGTACGGCTTTCCTATTACTCAAATCCACCGAAAAAGGAGCAAAAGGAAACACCGTCTTCCATAAGTTCCGAGGGGCACATAATCGTCTTGTGCCTAGGTGAGATATATCTGAAAGAGCTTAGAGCACACGATTAGTCCGCAAATGCATTGTCATCAATCACAAAAACTACTTAGGGAGAAATATGCCCTTACAATCTCCCCCTTTTTGGTGGATTGATGACAATACGGGATTTGCACAAGGATATATAAGAAAGTAGGCAAACCTAGTAAAGCAATAGAATATAGGTAAGCTCCCCCTAGATGTGTGCATACAAGGGAGAGTGCTTTGGACTGCACAACACACATACTAGGATCAATGCTCCCCCTATATTCTACAAACAATATACTCCTTGCATACGAGGGGTAAGAAACTATGCACATAGTAAGGAGGATAAGGTGAGCACATATAAAGGGTAATTAAAACAACTGCTCACAACCTAATATAGCAAAGGCATAATAACGAGTTCAATGAGGGGAGCATATCTCTTACACCATACGAAAGTCTCACGCACACGACACAAACACAAACAAGCAAACCGAGTTCGACCAACGAAAAGCAAATAGAAACAGCACAAGACGCAAATCCCACTCTCTCCCCCTTTGGCATCGAGACACCACAAAGGGAAAGAGGACAACTAAGAGAGGTGGTAGCTCTGGCAGAAGATCTCAGTCGTCATGCTCTCCATCCGACTCCTGCTACTCCTCGTCAGACTCGGACCACTTGTAACCTTGTTGGGCCATCCATTCTGCCTCAGGAGTGATGTTCTCCTCGGATCCATTCGACACATTCTCACCAAAGATCCTCATGATCTTCTTGTCACACTGACGAGATTGCTTGTGAGTCACATGTGCCCTGTATTGACCCTGAGCTTGCATACAGAATAGGGCCTTCATCTTCTTCTTGAGCTTCTTAGCCCAAGATGGCTCAGACGAAGGAGGAGCATATCCTCCAGAACTGTCCTCAGTTGGCTCCTCCTCCACAGACTCCTCGTCAGTACCTATCTGTGCTGCAGCAGCTTGTGCACGAGTAGCAGTGTTGGCCCAACGAGTCTTGATGTGAAGACGGATGGGGTCATGACGAATACACTGCGGGGCCTCGAACTCCTCATCAGGGTAATGGTGCTCCCAAGTCTTGGAGATAAGCAGAAACAGAAACGGACCGTAGATGGGCACTTTGCGAGTGTAGATCGCAAAGCGAAGCTCACACCACATGATGTGGGAGATGTCAAGTGGTGGAGTCTGAGCAGTGCGAGCCTCCTCACACATCAGCAGCATGCCAACGAGGTATGAGTGAATCTTGTCCTTGTCCCCAACTCGAGGAAACAAGGTGTCACATCCCTAGATCAACCCCTGTGGTCTTTGCCTGATCATCATGTCATCATGTTTAATTTTTGTTAAACTTGAATTGGGGATTGTTCAAACCCTAGCACCAAAAGAACCCACCTAGGTTCAACCTAAAAATATTTTCATTGTACCCAAAGTGCCTCAAGAAAAGTTCATTATTCTTTGTTAAGGTAGAAACCTCTGCCAAAAATGATGAATATATTTCTAGGACATTTTTGGATTTTTGAATTAACTCATACTGTATTTGAGTTGGAGCAAATAAATCCTATAATTATTTTTATTGCTCCAATTATTCTGAAAACATTTTGTGGAGTTTTGGAATAATCCATATTGCATCCACAAATAATTTCAGAAGCAACAAAAATGGTTTAGTATTAGTACTAAATCAAAATAGAGCAAAACAAATAGAAAACAGAAAGAAAATAAGAGAGAGAGCACCTACCTGGGCCTTACCAGCAGAAGCAGCCCAGCCCACCAGGGGCATACTTGTCTTCAACCTCTGCCTACTGGCAGAGGCGAGAGCGAGCACGGCGCCCGCGCGTGCCGGCACGCAGCTGCCTGCCTGGCTCCCCTCGACGCGCCTAGACGACGCCACGGAGACGCCAGAACACCCTGCACCTCTCCCTCTCTCCCCCGAACGCTCTCACCCCTCCTCTGTTCTCCTCACCGAACGCGACCGCCACCGCCGGCGAGAACCACCGCGCTCCCCGTCCCTCTCCTGCCTCCCCGGTGTGTCCAGAAGGACCACCGCGACGCCCTCTTCCTCCTCGCCGAGCCACGCTTCGCTGGAAGCTCTGCATTGCCTTCACGTCGTCGTCTTCATGATCTGATCGCCGGAGCTCCTCGCCGTCGATTAGGGAGCTACAGAGCGTCCCCGACTTCTCCCTCGAGCTCGCTAGCTCCGCTGTGAGCACCTTGTCGTTTCCCCTCTCCTATCTTCATCGTTTGCGTGCCGTAGCCACACTAACCACCGGACCCGAGGGCTCACCGCCGCCGTGGTTCTTCACCGTCGCGGCCAGGGCCACCCTAGCTCGCAGCTGAGTGCGTCACTGTGTTCGCTGAACTCCCAGGAGCACGCAGCACCCACTAGCTCCTCCCCTAGTGCACCGTAGCGCCGTTTCGTTCAACACCCAAACTCCGGCGCCGCCGCGAGCTCAACTCCGGCGAGCCCGCTCCACCCCAGCTCCTCCCGCTTGCACCATTCGACGCGGACGAGTCTCCTCGTTCCGTAGATGGCCTCCGCCGTTGGTTTGGTCGCCGGAGGTGCAATCCCGCAGCTCTCCGCCGCGATTGGCCTCGCCGGCGTCACGTCGCCGGTGGGTTTGACCACCTTGACCACGGCTGGTCCCCCCCTGTGTCACTGACATGTGGGGCCGGCGCTGGATTACTTTAGCTTAGTTTGTTAATTAAGTGCTAATTACTGTGCTTAGTTTTATGTGTCACTGACACGTGGGGCCAACCCCTGTTAAATAAGTTTAGTTTAAAACTAAACTTAATTAGGCCCTGAGAGACTGACATGTGGGCCACCCCCACTGACACTTTTAGTTAGGATTATTTTAGCACTTTTTAACATGGTTAGATAAGTGGGTCACTGACCAGTGGGCCCCACTGGTCAGGTTTGACCTGGGCAGACCTTTGACCCTGCTGACGTCAGCATGAGTTCATGCTGACGCAGTAACTATTTTATGTGATTTAAAATAAATCAGAAATGATTTATTTATTTCAGAAAATAGCCAAAACTTCTAAAAATCACAGAAAATAATCTATAACTCAGATGAAAATAATTTATATATGAAAATTGATCAGAAAAATCCAAGGAATCTGTTTATGGCATTTTCATGCATGTTTGAATAACTTAAAACCACTGTTTAGGACAATTTGAATAATTGGCATTTGAATAATCACATATGGAGTTTGAATTTGAACTTTTGGTTCAAACCAACTTCATTTAATTGGTTGCTAGTTGCATTAGGCCAAATCACATCATATTGCCATGTCATGATCATGCATCATATTGTTGCATTGCATTGATTGTGTTCTTTCTCTGTTTGTCGGTTTTGTCCCCTCTCAGTAGACGACGTTCCGACGATGAGTTTGATGACACCGATGAAGAACTATTACTATCTTCAGAAGTGCCAGGCAAGCAAACCCCCATTGAGCATCCCGATACAATCCCACTCTCCCGCTACTGCTCTCTTTTACTGCATTAGGACAACAACGTTTTGAACTGCTGTTTGCCGCGGTAGCTGAACCCCTTTCCGCTGCATGACCTGTCATTGCCACAGTAAATAGTTGAAACCCACTAGCATGAGTAGGAATTGTTTGAGCCCTGTTGTGCTTACTCATTCATGCTTTCTGGTTATGCCTGCTATTGCTTAGAGTTGTGTCAGGTCTGATTCATCGGGGATGAATTGGAATGTGATGAACATGTCCTACTGTGTGTGAGCTAAGTGTGTGAACACGATTTGGTAAAGGTAGCGGTGAGAGGCCATGTAGGAGTACATGGTGGGTTGTCTCACTGGGACCGTCCTTAAGAACTGAGTTCTGTGTAAGTTGTCCAATGACATAGCTACTACCACGCATTGGAATGCTTAAGTGCCCCTCTCGACTTATTAATCAACTAGATCTCTGTCCAGGAGTTGCAACTAGTTTCTCGTGTTTGTAGGTAGTGTTAGTAGTCTACCAAGTGGCACACGGTACATGTGGGCTTGGGGCAGACTAGGCACCATGGCACGGTGTACCAAGCGTACATCCATCCGTCGAGGTGGGCTTGGGAACCCTACGCACATCATTTGGGGCCGTGAGCGACACCCCGGCCGGATCTCCTTACGGATGGAACCCGAATAGGCGATAAACCTGGACTAGAGTCTTGTGTGGTTAGTTAGGTCGTGGCCGACACCCTCGCCAGGCTTCCGCTTAAAGGTTGCCGAGATGCACGACGTGTACATGGCGGTAAGTGGCGAGAGCGTGTGTGAAGAAGTACACCCCTGCAGGGTTAAGATGATCTATTCAAATAGTCGGGTCCGCGGTTATGGACTTCTTGGATGCTTACGTGGTACATAGACAAGTAAAAGTGGATACTCTAAAATACTCAAGATAGGTGTGAGTGCTATGGATGGCCTTCTCATAGGTAGACGGGAATGGATCCATAGTGGTGTATTGATTGGTGAATATGTGGACTCGTGTGCGCCACCTCAAAAGAGTTACTTGCATTGTAGTTTAGGATAGACACTGAGTCAAAGCTGGCTTGCTGCAGTCAAACTCCACCACCCCTTTGTTGATACTGATGCATATGTAGTTAGTTCTGATGTAAGTCTTGCTGAGTACCTTTGTACTCTCGTTTGCTTAATTTATGTTTTTGCAGAGAGACTTCAGTCTCGCTAGTGGTTCCGCGTGGACTTCGACGTTTAGCTTGTTACCTCAGCTACGATCTTGTACCCTTGGGAGGGTCTTGTAGATAGTCAGGCTCCTCAGCCGTTTTCTTTTGTAGTTGTTTGTACTCAGACATGTTATGCTTCCGTTGCCTGTATGCTCTGTATGTTGGGTCATGTGACCTCTGTTTGTAATAAATGCTATGATGGCTCTTCTGGGCCTTTATCTATATGTGTTGTTGAGTTATGTTGTGATGCCATGTTGTACATCACATACTTGCATGTTATGCGTACGTGTAATGTGTATTGCTATGTGTGGGATCCGACACCTAGTTGTTTACCTTTGGTAGCCTATCTTACAGGGAAATGTCTCCTAGTGCTTCCACTGAGCCTTGGTAGCTTGCTACTGCTCCGGAACACTTAGGCTGGCCGGCATGTGTCCTTCTTCGTTCCTGTGTCTGTCCCTTAGGGGAAATGTCACGCGTTGTTCCTTTAAGTCCCTGTAGCTTGCTACGACTTGGGTTCATACGTTGATGACCGACACGTTCGTTGCTGGGTCATGTATGCATGTCTCTGTAATTTAGTGCCACTTTTGATTTATAACTGGTCATGTCGGCCCGGGTTCTCTGTCATATGGATGCTAGCGACACTATCATATACGTGTGCCAAAATGCGCAAACGTTCCCGTGCCAGGTAAGGTGGCACCCGTGGGGATACCGTGCGTGAGGCCGCAAAGTGATATGATGTGTTACAGGCTAGACCTGTGTGACTTAGGATCGGGGTTCCGACAGCTTTGGTATCAGAGCCTGACTGCCTGTAGGATTAGTAAGCCAAATTGGTCGAAGTCGTGTCTAGAAACTCCTTAGTTATATTAAGGGAATTGATTGTGGAAGGGAACGTAAGGCTCTTTTTACTCCTTTACCTTATAACCTTCTGATCTGAGTCACCTTCTTCTATTCTACGGGGATTAAGAACTAGGCTTTCTCTTCTGTCTGTCGGGATCACGTTAATTGTGGGTTCAACCCTCAGTTCAGTTCTACTACTTCCGTTTGTTCAACTGTTGGTCTCAGAACCTTGACGCTATAATGTTTAGTGGATATGCTACCCTTTTGCTTGGATCTCAAAAGTATTTTCGAGCATTTACAGCCGTTATGCTGTCCGAGTCATCCCAGGTTTCGAAATAGTCTGATGCATTTGCAAACCTTTACTCCCTGTTTCCGATGTCCTTTTAGGCCAGATTAATCACACTAGTCGGTGTGTGGAGGTACTCCATTACCTCGACACATATGTTGGAGTTATTATTATGACCCTAGGTGTCTTAGAAGATCACCCAGTAATCTAGCAATGCTTTATATTCCCAGTGTGATGATTCTGGCCAACATCCTAGAAAGCATCCCGTGATGCCATTTAGTTAGTAGGTATTCTATTCCTGGGTTCTTGAACCCGAGCTTCATCCTACTTACTTCATGTTGATAGTATTTGCTCGTTCCTTTAGGATATTAGTAACTTTGTGATAGTCCTCGAGATCCGTGGTATGTCATTCTTCCAATACCATGAACCATTATGGCAGAAGTTCTTTGAGCCAAAAGACCACAACCAGAGTGCTCTTGAGTAGTACTCCATTAATATTGTGACTCTGCCAGTCCTACCTTTCTGCATGGGTTATCCGGAAGAAATATGTTGAACTTGTTCGACATGCTAATCTATGCATCCACAACTCAGAAAGTTATATGTTCATTTGAGTTGTCCCTTTTTAGTCGTATTATGATCTCGTCTATCAGTTGATAGCCAGGAGTGGTTGTGCATTCGTGTTCATCGATGCCTTTTACTCTTGTGGTCCGTCAGGTCATTCTATTCTGGAATGACTAGGAGAAACAAACTCCAGTACCTCATCCATTCCTAGGATTGGGTCAAAGAAGTTGTACTCCGCAGATGAAGAATGTTAATCCATCTTCTAATCTGTTCTACCTTGGAGTATTACCATCTTTATATCAAGAATGTCATGGGAATTGCACAACCTCCTATAAACTCTTGATACAGTAATACTTCTCACCATCGTCGATCATTCCTTGTTCTCCGCATTGTTATAACCGGAATACCGACAAGTGAATTGTGATGTGTGAAATCAATACTCCTAGCAACCTTGTTGCTTGGTGGGTAATGGACGATAATTTCATTCTTAGCGTGCTGGTTACTGAACCATCATTCTAAGATTGACCGTGCTACATAGTCCATTTTTCTAGTGCACTTTTTGATCAATGAGTTAGGATTGCATAAATCCCTCACTCTTTTGATCATATCATCTTGCCCGGAAAAGCAAGACTGATCTCGGGCTTAGCAACATATCGGTGGTCCGTGATTTGCCGAATATCTTCTCGGAAGTATTACCAGGTTGCTCCCTGACCGTTATGTTGAGCTCGTGATCAAGCTGGTTTCTCTCTAAACCACCCTTTCTCCAAGAATCTGTGTTGGATACCCTGAGCTAGTCGGTTGAGCTAAATGATAACTTGGAGAGTTGGAAGATAAAAGCTTGTCTGACTTAGTTCCTTCCAAGGGATATCTTTTGTGTGGGTGTTGAAGAAAGATGATATCTTGATCGATTGATCCTCGTGATCAATTGTTGGGTCTATTGGCTTGTCCAAACGTTGATTTGAGTGTG
The DNA here is from genome assembly GCA_902687465.1 of Secale cereale. Lineage (NCBI taxonomy): Eukaryota > Viridiplantae > Streptophyta > Magnoliopsida > Poales > Poaceae > Secale > Secale cereale. The sequence continues at coordinate 482,050,059 of LR738714.1, forward strand.
GGCTATCGTCAAATCAAATCAGAACCAATGGTATACATAATGTTGTCTTACTCGTGGTTGATCCCTCGAGCATACACCATTACATCTATTGGTCTGACCAATGCTATAACCTTGTTCACATAGTTATGGAATTCCAGTTTATGGAAGCCTCGGATGAATTGTTGTTGAGCCCATCGGCAACATGTTTATCCCCTCCATGATTCATGTTGAACATTAAAGCTAGTGTTGGAAACTTTGTAAGCATTGCCTTCGTGTCCCGTTCATGAGGTATATGTTCGATGAGAGAAGTGACTTCCTCCAATTCATGTGCATTTGGTGCAAGTTGCTGCCGTGAGTTCGAGAAAATTTGTTTGTTTCCTGTGAAATCATCCCAACTCAGTCATGCATACGTGCGAAGTATTCTATTGTTTGGAGACTTGCAACCTTCACTCTATATGTATCCCTAGCACACCAAGCCACTGATTGATTTGTTTAAGGAGAAGGAGCTCCTTCTTAAGAGCATGCCTTATGCAGGGACGTCCTTATCCTCGATGATGGTTCCCCACCTGAACTCGGTAGTGTTTTATTATAAGACTACTATGTGGTCATGCTTGTCTGCGACAGCATGTTCACATGTGTGTAGCAGAATCAGCTCACGTTTTGGAGCTTACTATCGCAGTTCAATCCCCGAGAATCTCGCAACGTCATCTCGTCGATTTGTGTTGCAAACTTTCATTTTTCTTCCTAGACTTGATGAGTCTGGAATATCCTGACACCAACCAGATCTGAGTCTCAGGCAGATATGATGGTTGGAGCATTTTCCAAGAACTATAATATTGGTCTCTCGATAACCGGTAAAGTGGAAGTCGTGGCCAACACACCAGCCGGAAGACCTATTATTGTAGTATCTTGATTGAAGAAGTTGGCCACCTCCCCATAAGGATTTTGTAGGATTTACCCCAACAATTGATCCTTTTGGATTTTTGTGCTCCTGAAGTCCGACCTTTTACTTGACGTTCTAGGTACCAAACCATTTTAATAAGTGGGTTGCGCTAGCACATCAAGGAGAACATTAGAAGCGGAGTGCTAAATGTCTCTCGGTCGATCATCCAGATTTTGCTTCCTTGGCTCCGCTAAGGTGAAATCTGAGAAAGTGTTATCCTCCTTTGCATCTGCATCCTCCATCACCGTTCATCATGGTAGTATGTGGTGTTGCCAGGATCCTTGACACGGATATTGCGAAAACCTTGATGAATATGGGAATGCTCAAGTTCTTGAGAGCACGCACAAGCACTAGGTGTTATCACTGGCACTAACCGGGATTGCTCTCAGTGTTCTTGGTTATGCTATAATCTCTCCAAGAGTAGATTCACTCTCTACTGTTGGGTTTCTTCCCAGTTACCAGAATCATTCCCAGCATTTGCATTTTGTTCCCAGCTTGCACCGCCAATGTGCCATCTTACCATGGGTTCCATCCATTTCCGATGATAAGCAGAATCATCCCTTGTGTTGTCTTCAACAAGGTAGTCCACATCATCCATTCTGGCCCGAGAATGTCATTCTTTCGGACTCCATCAAATGATCGATTGTGGTTGCCTCAGGCTGGTATAGAGAGTTTCAATGATCTCTATATCAAAAGTAATTCTTTTTGCCACTTAAGGGAATAACTCTACGAGTCACCTTCGCTAAGGTGCCCCGTCTAGTGACATCGATCACCATCTTCTTAGGTGTGGAATTATTGCCTACCGAGTGAACCTTCATCATATGTTTCACTCCATCTCTCCCGATGTGTGTTCCGTGTCTTAGCTCAAGAGATGTTTCAACGTATCACTCCATGAGTTGATCTTGAGTTGCTCGATCTCTCAGAAGATCAATTTTGTAGAGTTTCTTTCGTCGTCACCGTGTTGGACCAAGACCTCGAAAGCAAGGATGACAAGATCAATATGTTGTAATAAATCAACATCTCCGAGAAGGAAAATTGGATCGTGAAGATTGTGCTAGCTTGTGTCCTCTCTGATTTCTTACCCTACGCTTGAATCTCGGGACAAGATTCTTGTTTTAGTGGGGGTGAGTTGTCACATCCCTAGATCAACCCATGTGGTCTTTGCCTGATCATCATGTCATCATGTTTAATTTTTGTTAAACTTGAATTGGGGATTGTTCAAACCCTAGCACCAAAAGAACCCACCTAGGTTCAACCTAAAAATATTTTCATTGTACCCAAAGTGCCTCAAGAAAAGTTCATTATTTTTGGTTAAGGTAGAAACCTCTGCCAAAAATGATGAATATATTTCTAGGACATTTTTGGATTTTTGAATTAACTCATACTATATTTGAGTTGGAGCAAATAAATCCTATAATTATTTTTATTGCTCCAATTATTCTGAAAACATTTTGTGGAGTTTTGCAATAATCCATATTGCATCCACAAATAATTTCAGAAGCAACAAAAATGGTTTTGTATTAGTACTAAATCAAAATAGAGCAAAACAAATAGAAAACAGAAAGAAAATAAGAGAGAGCACCTACCTGGGCCTTACTAGCAGAAGCAGCCCAGCCCACCAGGGGCATACTTGTCTTCAACCTCTGCCTACTGGCAGAGGCGAGAGCGAGCACGGCGCCCGCGCGCGCCGGCACGCAGCTGCCTGCCTGGCTCCCCTCGACGCGCCTAGACGACGCCACGGAGACGCCAGAACACCCCGCACCTCTCCCTCTCTCCCCCGAACGCTCTCCCCCCTCCTCTGTTCTCCTCACCGAACGCGACCGCCGCCGCCGGCGAGAACCACCGCGCTCCCCGTCCCTCTCCTGCCTCCCCGGTGTGTCCAGAAGGACTGCCGCGACGCCCTCTTCCTCCTCGCTGAGCCACGCTTCGCCGGAAGCTCTGCATCGCCTTCACGTCGTCGTCTTCATCCTCGGATCGCCGGAGCTCCTCGCCGTCGATTAGGGAGCTACAGAGCGTCCCCGACTTCTCCCTCGAGCTCGCTAGCTCCACTGTGAGCACCTCGTCGTTTCCCCTCTCCTATCTTCATCGTTTGCGTGCCGTAGCCACACTAACCACCGGACCCGAGGGCTCACCGCCGCCGTGGTTCTTCACCGCCGTGGCCAGGGCCACCCCAGCTCGCAGCTGAGTGTGTCACTGTGTTCGCTGAACTCCCAGGAGCACGCAGCACCCACTAGCTCCTCCCCTAGTGCACCGTAGCGCTGTTTCGTTCAACACCCGAACTCCGGCGCCGCCGCGAGCTCAACTCCGGCGAGCCCGCTCCACCCCAGCTCCTCCCGCTTGCACCATTCCACGCGGACGAGTCTCCTCATTCCGTAGATGGCCTCCGCCATTGGTTTGGTCGCCGGAGGTGCAATCCCGCAGCTCTCTGCCGCGATTGGCCTCGTCGGCGTCACGTCGCCGGTGGGTTTGACCACCTTGACAACGGCAGGACCCCCCTTGTGTCACTGACATGTGGGGCCGGCGTTGGATTACTTTAGCTTAGTTTGTTAATTAAGTGCTAATTACTATGCTTAGTTTTATGTGTCAGTGACACGTGGGGCCAACCCCTGTTAAATTAGTTTAGTTTAAAACTAAACTTAATTAGGCCCTGAGAGACTGACATGTGGGCCACCCCCACTGACACTTTTAGTTAGGATTATTTTAGCACTTTTTAACATGGTTAGATAAGTGGGTCACTGACCAGTGGGCCCCACTGGTCAGGTTTGACCTAGGCAGCCCTTTGACCCTGCTGACGTCAGCATGAGTTCATGCTGACGCAGTAACTATTTTCCGTGATTTAAAATAAATCAAAAATGATTTATTTATTTCAGAAAATAGCCAAAACTTCTAAAAATCACAGAAAATAATCTATAACTCAGATGAAAATAATTTATATATGAAAATCGATCAGAAAAATCCAAGGAATCTGTTTATGGCATTTTCATGCATGTTCGAATAACTTACAGCCGCTGTTTAGGACAATTTGAATAATTGGCATTTGAATAATCACATATGGAGTTTGAATTTGAACCTTTGGTTCAAACCAAGTTCATTTAATTGGTTGCTAGTTGCATTAGGCCAAATCACATCATATTGCCATGTCATGATCATGCATCATATTGTTGCATTGCATTGATTGTGTTCTTTCTCTGTTTTTCGGTTTTGTCCCCTCTCAGTAGACGATGTTCCGACGATGAGTTCGATGACACCGATGAAGAACTATTACTATCTTCAGAAGTGCCAGGCAAGCAAACCCCCATTGAGCATCCCGATACAATCCCACTCTCTTGCTCCTGCTCTCTTTTACTGCATTAGGATAACAACGTTTTGAACTGCTGTTTGCCGCGGTAGCTGAACCCCTTTCCTCTGTATGACCTGTCATTGCCATAGTAAATAGTTGAAACCCACTAGCATGAGTAGGAGTTGTTTGAGCCCTGTTGTGCCTACTAATTCATGCTTTCTGGTTATGCCTGCTATTGCTTAGAGTTGTGTCAGGTCTGATTCATCGAGGATGAATTGGAATGTGATGAACATGTCCTACTGTGTGTGAGCTAAGTGTGTGAACACGATTGTAAAGGTAGCGGTGAGAGGCCATGTAGGAGTACATGGTGGGTTGTTTCACTGGGACCGTCCTTAAGAACTGAGTTCTGTGTAAGTTGTCCAATGACATAGCTACTACCATGCACTCGAATGCTTAAGTGCCCCTCTCGACTTATTAATCAACTAGATCTCTGTCCAGGAGTTGCAACTAGTTTCCGGTGTTTGTAGGTAGTGTTAGTAGTCTACCAAGTGGCACACGGTACATGTGGGCTTGGGGCAGACTAGGCACCGTGGCACGGTGTACCAAGCGTAGATCCATCCGTCGAGGTGGGCTTGGGAACCCTGCGCACATCATTTGGGGCCGTGAGCGACACCCCGGCCGGATCTCCTTACGGATGGAACCCGAATAGGCGATAAACCTGGACTAGAGTCTTGTGTGGTTAGTCAGGTCGTGGCTGACACCCTCGCCAGGCTTCCGCTTGAAGGTTGCCGAGATACACGACGTGTACATGGCGGTAAGTGGCGAGAGTGTGTGTGAAGAAGTGCACCCCTGCAGGGTTAACATGATCTATTCGAATAGTCGGGTCCGCGGTTATGGACTTCTTGTATGCTTACGTGGTACATAGACAAGTGAAAGTGGATACTCTAAAATACTCAAGACAGGTGTGAGTGCTATGGATGGCCTTCTCGTAGGTAGACGGGAATGGATCCATAGTGGTGTATTGATTGGCGAATATGTGGACTCGTGTGCGCCACCTCAAAAGAGTTACTTGCAATCGTAGTTTAGGATAGCCACTGAGTCAAAGCTGGCTTGCTGCAGTCAAACTCCACCACCCCTTTGTTGATTCTGATGCATATGTAGTTAGTTCTGATGTAAGTCTTGCTGAGTACCTTTGTACTCACGTTTGCTTAATTTATGTTTTTGCAGAGAGACTTCAGTCTCGCTAGTGGTTCTGCGTGGACTTCGACGTTTAGCTTGTTACCTCAGCTACGGTCTTGTACCCTTGGGAGGGTCTTGTAGATAGTTAGGCTCCTCAGCCTTTTTCTTTTGTAGTTGTCTGTACTCAGACATGTTATGCTTCCGTTGCCTGTATGCTGTGTATGTTGGGTCATGTGACCTCTGTTTGTAATAAATGCTATGATGGCTCTTCTGGGCCTTTATCTATATGAGTTGTTGAGTTATGTTGTGATGCCATGTTGTACAACACATACTTGCATGTTATGCGCACGTGTAATGTGTATTGCTATGTGTGGGATCCGACACCTAGTTGTTTACCTTTGGTAGCCTATCTTACAGGGAAATGTCTCCTAGTGCTTCCACTGAGCCTTGGTAGCTTGCTACTGCTCCGGAACACTTAGGCTGGCCGGCATGTGTCCTTCTTCGTTCCTGTGTCTGTCCCTGAGGGGAAATGTCACGCGTTGTTCCTTTAAGTCCCTGTAGCTTGCTATGACTTGGGTTCATACGTTGATGACCGACACGTTCGTTGCTGGGTCATGTATGCCTGTCTCTGTAATTTAGTGCCACTTTTGGTTTATAACTAGTCATGTCGGCCCGGGTTCTCTGTCATATGGATGCTAGCGACACTATCATATACGTGTGCCAAAATGCGCAAACGGTCCCGGGCCAGGTAAGGTGGCACCCGTGGGGATACCATGCGTGAGGCCGCAAAGTGATATGATGTGTTACAGGCTAGACCTGTGTGACTTAGGATCGGGGTTCCGACAGCATGATGTCCAGAAAGGGGTTCAACACCCATGTCTTCTTGCCACTCGCAAGTGTCTTCTCCACATAAAACGGTAACATACGGTCTTTGTTGGCAGCTTCTGGGTTGGCATGAGACTGAGCTCCAATTGGGTTGTGGAGTCCCTCGTCAGCAACCTGAATCAGATCCATGAAGTCCTTCCAAGTAGCAGTCATCTTGTGACCATTTGTCATCCAAGTCATGGTGTGGTCTTCCTTGGTATGGAAGTGCACCGAAGCATAGAACTGAGCAACGATTCCAGGGTCAAAATCATGCTGAAAAGACATGATGTGCTCAAGCCCAAACTGCTCTACCAGATCTAGAGCCTCGGCAAAGTAGGCCCGGTTATCATCCCTCCGCATGTGGACCATGCCAACCCAATGAGCATCCACATACAGGTTGTGCTTGCTCTTGAGTACCTCTGTGTAGATACGATACTGTTGCTTGGTCCAGAATAGTTCATCTCCATGAAATTGAGCCCGGGGTTCTCCATAAGGATTGATCTTCCACCTTGCCATGAACTCATTAGCTGGCATTTCCTCCATGGTCATAGATGATCCTTGTGCTTGTTGGCGGCGATCTTGAACTTGCATTGGGTATTGGAGCCCTCTGGCACATCACTAGGGGTGCGCAGACACTTGGACCCGGTGTCACGGATGGGATTGGTGCGACGAACATCTGAACCGGAACCACCACTTAAGACACAAACACAAGAACACGACAAAAACACAAAGAGAATCAATGCAAAAGCCACAAAAAGGCAAACAAAACAAGTAGAAAGGATAATATGCATGTGCTACGAAGAAAATATGAACCAAGCAGTAGTACTACTTGACGAACACGGAAGTAAAATTTAGTACCACTTAGGGAGCGGTAGTACCGCTTGGAAGTTGCGGTAGTACCGCGCTGTGGGGACCCTGACTTAGAAGTCGAGATCACCGTATGCACGTGTAAAGTGATCCCAGAGATCAATGCTCACTGAACACACAGAAGCTGAATAACAAGAATCTTACATCCATACATACCGTCTTACACAAATTAAGGCCATTATGGCCAAGTCTTACATAGATAAAGCCTCAAGGGCTGAATAGTAAATAACTCAAATAGCGGAAGTCTTCGATGATAAGTAGAACCCATGCCATCTGCCTTAACCCTACAGGCATTCTGACTGGGATAGCGTCCTAGTTCGCATGTTCGTCTCCAAAGAACTCTTCTTCATATTCCTGTTCCTCCATGCCTGGCCAATTAAATAACCAGTGGCAAGCCAATGCGTACTTTGAATGTACTCGCAAGCAACCCATGATTTGGTTCAAGGTAACAATGCAATTGAATAACAATGAGCAATCTAGCAACGAGCTAGAATAAATATTCTACCATCAAGTGTATGCATCAATAAACTCACGTAACCTCGAAGACAGGTTACCGATATCAACATGAATATGATTCATCTCATCGAGTCAATTCACCACCTTGACTCAACATACACACACACACAAGGTTTCGCAAACATTGGACGTAGCCCAAGAGCGGTTACCCAACTGTCCTTGACCGTGGACACGGCTATTCGAATAGTTTTACACTCTGCAGAGGTTGCACACTTTACCCACAAGATCCGGGAAGCTTTCGTGTCACCCACGATCCCGTAGTACCTCAAGTACTCGGGGGAAGCACCCGGTCATTATCTTTCCTTAGACGACACTAACATAGAGTCCACTCGTTGGTACACGGCCCTCGAGTACAAACAATAGATCACGGGACTTGCCCTAATTTCAATGTCACGCGTACCCGAAGGGACCAACGGTGTGTCTGGTGCCCTGTGAAAACAGTCATGGTCGTCTATCCAAGCACGACCCCGTCCCGGGAAAGACCTCAAGTCTTCCCGTCACTAGTAATGCGGGCACCATGCTATTATCGGCCTAAGTAATCAATAACGCCCCATCCCATAAGGGGTAGAGTGGTTGCACATGTATGGTTGGAATAACGGTCGCAACTTAAACCAATCCGTTTGAAAAACATCACACACACTTGTCTCGGTACACCACTTCGTCATCAAGTGGTTACCCAACTCACCATCTCCCACGGGCATGAATGGCACCCGACGGGTTTTTTCGAAAAGAATGCAACCACGAAGGTATCATGGCACACATGCATATCTAAGCATCACTACTAGTCATTTGCAAGGCATCAAGCACATAGCAAGATCATGAGTAAGCATGCATCATGTGGTGGTTTCAAACTAGGTCACCACCATAACTCTTATCATCATGCAATCGGAAACAACGGGTTCTGAAGAACACAAGTGTATCATGGTCAAAGGGCTACTTGCCTGGATTGGCTTGGTCTTCAAAGTCTTCAAATCCTTCTCCACCTTCTTCTTCAGCAACTTCGTCAAATACAGTATCTATACGTCGCAAAATATCAACGGGAAAATAAGACCACAATAAAAACAGAAAAATCAAAGTGCTCAAAAAAATGTCAACTTATTTTTGTTAAATACTAGAGGGAAAACTAAGATGGCAAAAATTCTTAGTTGGAGTTTTGGAGTTACAGAATGGAATCTAAGGATTTTTGAACAGGAGTTTTAATGCTCAAATTTGAATTTAAACTTGAACAGAACAGAAAAGTTTCATGGATATGTGTGAAAGTGATACCATTAAATAGGTTGGAATATTACAAGATTTTAGGAGTTGGAATTAATTCATTTGGACAAATATTTATTTCTGTAAAAATTATTTGAAATTTTCCAGAAAAGAAAAAGAGGAAATGGCCCTGTGCCACTGGGCCAGAACGGCCACAGTGCACGGCCCAGGACAACTAGCCCACCCGCACGGGCGCCAGCGCACGCGCGTCAGGGTTTTAAACCTGGCGGGCGGGGCCCGGCGGTCAGTGACAGAGAGGGGTGCGGGAGGGAGGTGAGCATGACAGGCGGGGCCCGCCTGTCATCTTCAACCTCACGGCCAGAGCGACGGCGAGCTCACCGGCGACGATTCCGGGCACGGCGGGGCAAATGGAGGGCAGGAATGGGCTCAGCAGCGTGTCGCGGATGTAGTGGTGGTGGTGCGGCTCGCCGGAGGGGCCTGGTTCGCCGACGGTGAGGTGGAGTGGCGGAGGAGTGAAAGTGCGACTAATCCCCGGGTGGTTTTGGTAATTAATAACAACATATATATCATTGAACTAATATTCTCTTGAGAATCATTTCAGAAAAGTTCGATGATGTGGGTATGGAAATGTCTGAAGAAGTGGACCCCTCAAAATGCTAAGACAAGCATTGGCAAAAGCTCAAGACTCTATTTATGGTTTAGTGATCAAAGATCACATTGAGTCCATAGGAAAAGCCAATACTATTAAAAGGGGATGAGGTTGTGTTAATGTTCTTGTTGCTCAAGTGCTTGGTGATCTAACTCCCTCAACTATCAGCACTATTCACTACTTAACACACACCCATAAGTAATCTCGGTCAATCCAACTCAGTCCCACCGAGATGAAGTTATTTCTACAAACCCTAACATCTCGGTCACACCGATTTCTCCAACTCAGTCCCACCGAGATGAACCACTTCAGTTGTTTCTCCAAACCCTAGCTTCTCGGTCAAACCGATTCTGAGTTTCGGTCCCACCGAAAAAGGGCTGCCAACCTTCTGTGGTCAGTTGACATAAATTCGGAATATCCGAGTTTATATTTTCGGTCTCACCGAAATGGCAAACCCTAACCTTTGACTTACTTCGGTCTCACCGAGATGGTATTTTCGGTCCCACCGAAAATCCCAACGTTCACTATATTTGAACTTTCGGTCTAACCGAGTTTTCACTTCGGTCTGACCGAGATTGGTCAAATGTGTGTGTAACGGTTGGATTTTGTGTGGAGGCTATATATACCCCTCCACCCCCTCCTCATTCGTGAGGAGAGCCATCAGAAAGTACCACCACTTCTACCATACACTTTCTGAGAAGTGAACCACCTACCCTTGTGTTGAGATCAAGCCATTCCATTCCTACCATATGAAACTTGATCTCTAGCCTTCCCAAGTTGCTTTCCACTCAAATCTTTCTTCCACCACAGCCATATCAGTGAGGAGAGTTGAGTGTTGGGGAGTTTATCATCTGAAGCACAAGAGCAAGGAGTTCATCATCATCAACACCGTCTATTACCTTTTGGGGGGTGGTGCCTCCTAGATTGGTTAGGTGTCGCTTGGGAGCCTCCGTCTTGATGATGTGGAGTTGAACCAAGAAGTTTGTAAGGGCAAGGAGATCGCCTACTTCGTGAAGATCTACCCCGAGTAAGGCTAGTCCTCCGTGGGCGTAGGCCGTGATGGAATAGACAAGGTTGCTTCTTCGTGGACCCTTCGTGGGTGGAGCCCTCCGTGGACTCGCGCAGCCGTTACCCTCCGTGGGTTGCAGTCTCCATCAACGTGGATGTACGATAGCACCACCTATCGGAACCACGACAAAAATCTCCGTGTCACCAAACTGCGTTTGATCTTCTCCATCTCCTTTTTACATGTGCAATTTACTTTCCGCTGCATATACTCTAGAATTGCATGTGTAGGGTGTTACTTGAATTGATCTTGTTTGTGAAACTGCCAAAAACTTTGCATGATCTAAAGGCAGATTTTTTATATTGTCAAGTAGTCTAATCACCCCCCCTCTAGACCTACTTCGATCCTACAAGTGGTATCAGAGCTTTGGTCTCCATTGCCTTGGTTTCCATTGCATTGGACTCCATAAGCTTGGTTTCACAACCTAGGAGAGTATGGCGTCTAGTGAGGGTAATTATCGTAGAGGTCCTTACTTTGATGGTACAAATTTTGCTAGTTGGAAGCATAAAATGAAAATGCATATTCTTGGTCATAACCCAGCCGCATGGGGCATTATTTGTGTTGGCATGCAAGGTGACTTCTTTGAAGAAGGAAAAGTTCCGGATCGCGAAGCTACACCCGAAGAACTGAAGATGTTGCAAAACAATGCTCAAGCTTGTGACATTCTCTTCAATGCTTTGTGTCCCGAAGAGTTCAACAAAATCAGCCGTCTTGAGAATGCTAAAGAGATTTAGGATACTTTGGTTGAAATGCACGAGGGTACTGAATCTGTGAAGGAATCAAAGCTAGATATTCTTCAAGGTCAACTTGACAAGTTCAAGATGAAGGATGGTGAAGGAGTCGCTGAAATGTACTCTAGGCTTGCTCTCATCACAAATGAGACTGCTGGCTTAGGAAGCGAAGAAATGACCGACCGATTCATCATTAAGAAGATTCTCAGAGCTTTGGATGGAAAGTATGACACCGTGTGCACTTTGATCCAAATGATGCCAAATTACAAGACTCTCAAGCCAACTGAAGTCATTGGAAGGATTGTTGCTCATGAGATGACACTTAAGGATAAGGAAGAGCTTCACAACAAGTCAAGTGGTGCTTACAAAGCTACAAGTGATGCTCCTACTACCTCAAGTGACAAGTTAGTTTCCAATGAAGACATAAGCCTAATGGTCAGGAACTTCAACAAGTTCTACAAGAATAGAGGCAAAGAAAGAAGCTCAAAGTCTAGATCATATGATGGAAAGAGATCTTCTAGTCGTGATCGAAACTGCTACAATTGTGGAAGACCCGGACACTTCTCAAATGAGTGTACGGCTCCCCACAAGAGAAGAGAAGAGTCTCCAAGAAGGAAAGCAAGAGATGAGTCACCTCGGAGAGAGAGAAGGAGTAGAGATGATCGTTATGAACGAAGACCCTCTCGGAGAAGCAAGGACTCGGAGAGGAAAGACAAGTCATCAAGGAGCTATACAAGAAGAAGACATCAAGCTCATGTTGGTGAATGGGTCTCCGGCTCCGACTCTGACAGTCAATCCGATGGAAGCTATCACTCCGACTCCGACTATAGTCAAGATGAAGGTGTTGCTGGACTTGCACTCGTATCCTCCAACTCCAACTCCTACGACTTATTTGATTCACCAAATGAGGGAATTGGAAGATGCTTCATGGCTAAAGGCCCCAAGGTAACACACCCCGAATTCATTGACTTTGATAGTGATGAGGATGACTTACTTGGTGAAGATGAGCTCTTGCATGATAAATCTAGTGAGCTTAGTAATGATGAAAATGCTAGTAGTCTTTATAGTCGAGAAGAGTCGAATGACAATGCTATGAAGGAGATTGAGCGTCTAACTAAAGAATTAAACACTCTTAAGTTAGCTCATGAAACAACTCAAGAAGATCATAGAGAGCTCCTAAGATCTCATGAGAAGCTACGCTTCGAGAAGCTCACTCTAGAGCAAGAACATGAGTTTCTAAAAGCGATCAATGACGATCTTCGAAAGAAGAGTTCTTCATATCTTGCCAAACGACTTCTCTTGTCTAATTTCTTGCCACCTATTAAGACTAAGCATGACAAGCATAAGAAAAATTCTTCCTCTAGTAGTAACAATACCAATGTTAAATCCAATATTGTTGCTTCTAGTAGTTCTCTTGATTCCACTAACAATGTTTCAAGCCAAGTTACACTTGAGCAAGAAAATAGCCTATTGAAGGAAATCATAGAGAAAGGTGTCTACAAGAGTCTTGCCGGAAGCAAGAACTTTGAGGAGATTGTTCGCAAACAAGGAAGGCACCGGAAGAATCAAGGGATTGGTTTTGAGCGAAAGTTCAACGCCAAAGGTGTTGAGTGGGAAGAAGGTCAATACCCTACTCCACAGTTTGTTTCACAAAAGGAGAAGTATGATCCTACTTCTTCCAATGTGGAACAAGCTCAAGATGACCTTCCACCACAAGACCACAAGCTAAAGGCCAAGGACAAGCTTCAAGAGGAGATTGATGCATTCATTGAAGCACCTCAAGCCATGGTCAAGTGGGTTCCCAAGGACACATCAAGTTCTACTTCGTCAAGCTCAACTACAACACCAAGGATCCCCATCAAGATGATGTGGATCCCAAAGAAGAAGAACTAGTAGGTTCTTGAGGGTGACTCCGCCAACAAACTTCACTCATATTCATTTTGGCAAGAACTTGTGCAATCAACTTCCACATCGTGCACTTGTTCATGGAGTCACAAACCCTCTTGTTGGTAAGTCAAGGGACAAGGTAATCATTGCTTTCATGGACATCATCTTTTGTGTACTTCACTCTATGTCTATGGATATTCTTGTTTGTTCCTTCTAGGACTAACCCATGTAGGTATTGAAAGTGCCCTAATTCAAAGGATTGCTCCTAACTCATGATGATCTACATCAACATTGAGCATCCACGTCTTCAACATCTACATGAAGTCTTCTACGACAACCCAAGGTTAGTTTGACCCTTTAAAAGGGGTTCTCACATCTAGGGGGAGCTTTGCTCTAAAAAATTGAGCTAAAGCATCTTCTAACGATGTGAACACATAAATGCTTTATGTAAAAGTGGTAACCCCACTTGTGCTTAAACGATGAGTATGACCTATGATCAAATGTTCTCATTTGACTCCTAAGTCAACATACTCATATATAGATGACCTAGTCATCGACAAATTGTGTGCTAGTAGCTAGAGTGATTGGTTGTGCATGTTTGACACATATTTCATTTGCTATCTTATTGTGTGAGCATGTTGAATGCATGATTTTATCCATTCAAGGACATCCATTTGTGGTTTTGATTGTTTTGGTTTCTTCTTCTGGCCAAATGGATGGACAAGAATGCCTAAGCACCTTCCCTAGATATCTATGCTTTCTTGTCTCAAAAATTCTTTTCATGCTCATATCACAACTTTGAACAAGTCTTTTTCGGACAGTCCGAGTGAGGAGCACTCGGAACCACCGATTCGTCTAAGGCTGACTTCCAAAACCTTCTAAGTCCATTTCGGTCTGACCGGTTTCTCAATCTCGGTCCAACCGAAACACTTAGATTGATCTAGGTTTCATCTCGGTGAAACCGAGTTCAAAATCTCGGTCTGACCGATCTGCGTAACTGCACTGCAATTATGCATCTCGGTGACACCGAGTTTTTCAACTCGGTCCCACCGACAGCACGGGGTTATATATACTGAGGGCTGCGCGCGATCTATTCCTTTCAAACCGTTCGCCCTCCAAGACCCCTGCTGCCGTCGCCCTGATCTAAGGATCGTCGCCTTCGTCGCCTGTGCGCCCTCGCCGCAGGTCTCCGCCGCCGTCAACGGTAATCTTCTCCGCCGTTGCCGCCGTAGAGGGACACCACCAAGTTAGGGTGTGTCCCGATCCCTTTCATGCTCAACTTCTGATTCTTGCATGATAGGACTGCCCTGATTCAATCCACGTTTGATATGATCCCAATACATTGTTCAGATCGTTTAGTTTCGAGGAAAATTCTTAGGTTTAGGTTTCCACGGAATGCATCTCGGTGAAGCCGATTCCTGAAACTCGGACTGACCGATTTGGTCTCTGACCATTGCACTACATAGTTCGGTCTGACCGAGTTGTGAAAATCGGAATGTCCGAATTAAAGTTTCTGCGAAACCCTAAGTTTTCGGCAGGACCGAAACCCATTTCGGTCTGACCGAAAGTGGTGTGTAGGTTCTGTTGAACACTTCGGTTACACCGAAACTTGAAATCGGTTTGACCGAAATACATTCTGTGAAAACTCAAAACTAAGTTTTTGAACTCAATTTTTTTTTGCAAAAACTTCTGCAGTTGTGATAACTCTTCTACTCTGCCTACACCTTATCTATTCACAGGTCTTTCAGCCATGTCAGATGTCAGTGACAGCCAGAACAGGTCCGAATCACCGTTTGCTGAAATTCCAGAGGCAGGTACAAGTCCTGAGGCTAGCAGCTCTAGTGATGATGGTGAGAGGAGTACCCCCAGTGGTCTGCCTCCTGCTGCTACGAGAACCAGGAAGAAGAGAACGTCTGATGATGAGGATTCCGACTTTGTTGCTGAGGAAGTTACCTCCAAGCCAAAGAGGCAAGTGGTTGCCAAAGAGCTCCAAGGGCAGCAGCCAAAGAAAGGCACAAGCAAAGTGAAGCAGTCTGCAGTTGCTCAGAAGCTCAACTTGGAAGAGCCAGCTCCAAGCAAGGTGAAGAAGACTTCCAAAAGGAAGAGAGTTGTATATGCTGAACCTCAAGAAGTTGCTGAAGAAGAAGAAGAAGATGCACCCCAGCCTCCTCCTCAGAAAGCTAAGTTCATGGGTGATGCTATTCGGGCTCAAGCCTCCTCCAAACCCAAGAAGCCTGCTCCAGCTAAGGCAGCTCCAGAGAAGCCCAAGAGGACAACCAGAAGCATTCCAGCTTCTGAGAAGAACAAAGGTGAGATGCCACCTTCTGAGTCAGATGAAGAGCATGTGTTGCTCAAGCTCCGTCCCAAGTTGCCACTCCACAATGATGCTCATCCTCAAGCTGAGGATATGAAGGCAAGAAAGGACAAAGGTCTCAGGCTATGGAGACAGTCTGATCCATATGCCGTAAGAAGAAGGACTGCTGTTGACCCCAGATTCCACACCAGAGAGCAGCAGGATTTCTATGAGACAGTGCTAATGGATAAGAAGCCCATTGTTGCTGACACCAGTTCTATGCCACAGCCCATTTCTATCCTGATGGCAAGATCACCTGGATGACTGAAGGTCAAAGGTTTTCTTCAACTGTTGCAGAATGGGCAGAACTTCTGAACGCTCCAGTGCAGAGAGAGGACGACATTGATGTCTATGGGATTCCTAAGAAGAGTCATGATTCTATGAAGAATATGTACAAGGAGATCCCAGCTGCTGATTTGGAGGGATGGAAACTCGGCTCAGTGTATTATCTCCAGGCAGGTCTGACCACCACTAACACTATCCTGAGGCATACTTTGATGCCTAAGTCAGGTGACCACCGGATGATACGAGGCTATTCTATCAACATGCTGCACATTCTCGATGAGAAGGCACCTTTTAAGGTGATGGACTTGATGGTAGAGACCATCAAGAGGACTGCAGCTGACCAGAAGAGGTCGTGTGGGTTTGCGCCGCAGATACAGATGCTTATCAACGCCAAGTTTGGCACGGGCAAATTCATGTTGGATAGGAAGCACTTGCCACTGCAGCCAGAGCATGAGGACAACGTAGTTGTGATGGATGAAGAGGATCCCACCTCAGTTGAAGGGCAAGCCAAGATTGAAGCTGCGAAGAAGGCTAAAGCTAACAAAGAGGCAGCAGCAGCAGCAGCTAAGCCAAAGAGCTTCGGAGATCAGATTCTTGAAGCAACCCGGAGAATTGAACAACGCCTGGCCAGCATTGAGCAATCTCAGGAGAGCCTTGAGAGGATTGTCGAGGACAAGATCCACGCTCTGGACGTGAAGCTAACTGAGATTCAGGTGTCTGTCAACAAGCTTGAGGCAGACATGGAGGAGACTAGGCAGGAGAGAGCAGAGCTTATGCAGGATGATCTAGTCCAGGACTCTCATCGCCAGACTGCTCCGGTTCCCAGAGGATCCAGGTCTGCAGCTATCCCAGTGACAGACTCCAGGGCTACCACTTCAGCACCAGCTACAGCTCCAGCAGTTCCTTCAGCTCCAGCATCCACTCCTCCACCGCAGACTTCAGCAGAAGTCTTCGCAGATGCAGCCATCTCTACACCGACATCGACCCAGACGGGAGCCGCCAGCCGAGCCCGCAGTGACGTTTAGCTCTATACCTTTTCGAACTTTTTGGTAACTTGTTGCCAAAGGGGGAGAAATTGTTATAGATCATAGGGCTTCGAGAGAGAGAGTGCTCTTTCGTCTTTTCGTTCTTTTGCCGGTTTTCCTTGAGATACTTTGGTTTCTTTTGGTTCCAGATACTTTAAGTGTGCTTGCTACTACGTTTGATGTTACCTTAATGAGTGCTTAGTCATACTATGCTTTAATGTGTGCTTATTGCTTATCATGTGCTATTCCTTATTGTATGACTATTTACTTTTGTCTTGGTGATTAAGTGCATGTTATTCATTCTTATCATTTTGTGCGCTCCACCAAGATGTATGTGACATGGAAGAGTGACCCATAATCCTAATCGATTGTGCATTTGCATTCAAACACAAATTTTAAATAATGCACAAATTTAGGGGGAGCTCTTGTTTATCACATACTTCTCAAAGCGACGATATTATTCTTTGATTATATCTTTTGTCGAAGCTTTGATCTATATGTTGTCATCAATTACCAAAAAGGGGGAGATTGAAAGTGCGACTAATCCCCGGGTGGTTTTGGTAATTAATAACAACATATATATCATTGAACTAATATTCTCTTGAGAATCATTTCAGAAAAGTTCGATGATGTGGGTATGGAAATGTCTGAAGAAGTGGACCCCTCAAAATGCTAAGACAAGCATTGGCAAAAGCTCAAGACTCTATTTATGGTTTAGTGATCAAAGATCACATTGAGTCCATAGGAAAAGCCAATACTATTAAAAGGGGATGAGGTTGTGTTAATGTTCTTGTTGCTCAAGTGCTTGGTGATCTAACTCCCTCAACTATCAGCACTATTCACTACTTAACACACACCCATAAGTAATCTCGGTCAATCCAACTCAGTCCCACCGAGATGAAGTTATTTCTACAAACCCTAACATCTCGGTCACACCGATTTCTCCAACTCAGTCCCACCGAGATGAACCACTTCAGTTGTTTCTCCAAACCCTAGCTTCTCGGTCAAACCGATTCTGAGTTTCGGTCCCACCGAAAAAGGGCTGCCAACCTTCTGTGGTCAGTTGACATAAATTCGGAATATCCGAGTTTATATTTTCGGTCTCACCGAAATGGCAAACCCTAACCTTTGACTTACTTCGGTCTCACCGAGATGGTATTTTCGGTCCCACCGAAAATCCCAACGTTCACTATATTTGAACTTTCGGTCTAACCGAGTTTTCACTTCGGTCTGACCGAGATTGGTCAAATGTGTGTGTAACGGTTGGATTTTGTGTGGAGGCTATATATACCCCTCCACCCCCTCCTCATTCGTGAGGAGAGCCATCAGAAAGTACCACCACTTCTACCATACACTTTCTGAGAAGTGAACCACCTACCCTTGTGTTGAGATCAAGCCATTCCATTCCTACCATATGAAACTTGATCTCTAGCCTTCCCAAGTTGCTTTCCACTCAAATCTTTCTTCCACCACAGCCATATCAGTGAGGAGAGTTGAGTGTTGGGGAGTTTATCATCTGAAGCACAAGAGCAAGGAGTTCATCATCATCAACACCGTCTATTACCTTTTGGGGGGGTGGTGCCTCCTAGATTGGTTAGGTGTCGCTTGGGAGCCTCCGTCTTGATGATGTGGAGTTGAACCAAGAAGTTTGTAAGGGCAAGGAGATCGCCTACTTCGTGAAGATCTACCCCGAGTAAGGCTAGTCCTCCGTGGGCGTAGGCCGTGATGGAATAGACAAGGTTGCTTCTTCGTGGACCCTTCGTGGGTGGAGCCCTCCGTGGACTCGCGCAGCCGTTACCCTCCGTGGGTTGAAGTCTCCATCAACGTGGATGTACGATAGCACCACCTATCGGAACCACGACAAAAATCTCCGTGTCACCAAACTGCGTTTGATCTTCTCCACCTCTCTTTTACATGTGCAATTTACTTTCCGCTGCATATACTCTAGAATTGCATGTGTAGGGTGTTACTTGAATTGATCTTACTTGTGAAACTGCCAAAAACATTGCATGATCTAAAGGCAGATTTTTTATTTTGTCAAGTAGTCTAATCACCCCCCCTCTAGACTTACTTTCGATCCTACAAGGAGCGTCGGGAGGTTGCTGCTCCGGTTGTTTCCGGCGGGTGCAGAGAGGGGAAAGAGGGGGAAAAGCATCAGTGGTGTGCGGCGGTGCTAGATCGAGTGAAAAGAGGAGCTAGGGCGGCCCGTACTGGCTGGCGACGGGATGCCGCCGCGGCGGAGCTCGAGCTCGATCTCGAGCTCATGCGGGTCTGGGGAGAGGCGAGGGGCTCAGGGAGGCGATTGAGAGGGAGAGGAGGCTGTTGGTGAAGAGAGGAGGGGCTCGGAGGCCCTATTTATAGGGGAGCGACGAGGTCCCGTGGACCTGTGCGCCGGCGAGCTTCTGCTCGACGCCATAGTGCACGGGAGGCGATGGGAGTGTGTCTGTGGCATTGCTGGACAATCTCCAGGGCGGAGGGAAGGAAGAGGGGGAGCGGGGGATGCTCCACAGGGCACGCGCGTGTGAGCCCGATGAGTGGAGGTTGCGGGCGACCAACGCGCGTGCGAGGGCGGCCACTGGAGGGCGGAGGAGGAGGAGGGGGACAGCGCCGGGGAGGGTCGCAGACGTCGAGGCGCGTTGGTAGGCGCGAGGGGGAAGCACGAGGTGGTCGGGGGCATGCGATTGGGCGAAGCTATAGTGCGGGGGCGCACTGTAGCGCTCTGGAGCGAGCTTATCGCATGCCATGGCATGCCATTGGCCCTCTGGGCGTGTCCGCTGTGTCTGGGGGGTCCAGCACGAAGCAGACGTCTCAGCTGAGGCCTTGGATGCTCTGGATGATCAAGGAGAGAGAGGTGAAGCTGGTAACTAGGTAGAAATTGGCTGTCCAGCAAGGTAAATTGGGGTTTTCACCCCTCAATCATGGAGCTGTGGACATGGGGGAGTTACTGGAGGTAGATAGTAACTAGATGAAGCTGTGGTAGAAAGCTGAGGCAAAAGTAAATAGTAAAAGGGGTCAAGATGGTAGTTTTGGTAAAATAGCAGAAGGTGTTTGATCAAGTTTTGGACAAGCAAATGATCTCCACTAGCCATGGCACTTAACAGGATTAAATGTCATATGGAAATAGGGTGTTTCACCAAATTTGGGCTCATTTGAAGGAACTAGCCAATGTAACTTTGGTGAACCCTAGAAATCAACAGAAATGGCTTCATCTTGTTTAAGTCAAGCTAATCATCTCCCCTTGATGCACCACTTGGTGTAGTTTCATCATTTGGGGTTATGATCATGCCCACAAAGTTTGAAGCTCCAGGTAAAAAGTTGGTAATGTAAAGTTGTTCAAATTTGCATTTGAACAAAAAGGGTTTTGGGGTATTCTGATAAAGTTACCCTACTTCAAATCTTGTGCCATTTGGTCTAGATGCCTTATTAGGCCATTCTAGCATGTGCACCAAGTTTGAGAGCATTTGGACAAGTTTGGCAATATAGAGTTGCTCAAACTTCAAATATGGACAGAATGGTTATGAAGGGTTTTGAGGATGTTTTCTTGCTTCCCAAGGCATGGGGCTTGGCAAGATCATCAAATATGTCATATATGACATGATAGAATTTCCCTGGAATTTTTGGAGAATATTTCCTTTGTAAATATTTCAAAAGCTTGAAATATCCAGAAAGGGTTTTAGAGGGATTAGCCCATTATTTTGAACATGACCAAGTGTTGAAACTCTTATATATGGACAATATATGTCCTATGAGTCTCCCTGAATTTTGGCAAATATTTTTGAAATACTTGAATAATTTTTCCCTATTAAAGACCATTTCTGGCCTTAAGAAAAAGCTTTTAAATAAAAATAGGAAAATAACTTTTAAAATTATACTTTTGTGGTTTCTGGGAGTCCTATGACTACTAGGTCTCAAATATGCTTTTTGACATAATTTTCTCACCCTAAATCAAGCACTTGCAGTGCAAACCTCAATTCAGGGGTTTTTGGAATACTAAATTTTAAAAAATACATTTTGGCCAAATTAATTTTATAAGAAAATACTATACTGCTATATAACACTTGGCATGATCATTGGGCATAAGTTTTGGGTAAGGAGATGAATTCTACAAGAGGTAATACCGTAATAGTTGACTTTAATGAGCACATGAAATAGCACATGAAGAAAAACTCAATTCCAAATAAAAGCCAAATGATGCCAAAAAAAATTGCTGGTCCAAATTTTCATGCTTCATTGATGCAAATAACATGTTACAAAATGCAGGGTGTGACAGACCTACCCCCCTTACAAGAATCTCGTCCCCGAGATTCCTAAACTAGGTCTTAAAAGAGATCGGGATACTCAGATCTAAGATAGTCTTCACGTTCCCAGTTTGCTTCTGCTTCCGTGTGGTTGCTCCACTGGACCTTGAAGTACTTGATGGTGCGGCTTCGCGTCCGTCGTTCTGCTTCATCCAGAATGCGAATGGGCTTCTTGCGGTAGGTCAAATCAGGCTGCAGATCAATGGCTTGGTGATCAACATCCTTGTAGAGATTAGGCTTGTCCGGAACTTGGAGACATTTCCGAAGTTGTGACACGTGAAATACGTTGTGCACATCGGATAGCTCAGGTGGTAGTTCCAATTGGTAAGCCACTTCTCCTCGTCGGTCGGTGATCTTGAAAGGGCCAATAAATCTTGGCGCAAGTTTCCCCTTAACGTGGAAACGCTTGGTTCCCTTTAGAGGGGTTACTCGCAGGTACACATGATCTCCGACACGGAAACTCATGTCTCGGCGTCGAGTGTCAGCATAACTCTTCTGCCTTGACTTGGCTGCCTTCAAACGTTCTCTGACTAGTTGGACTTGCTCTTCTGCTTCGCGGAGAACATCCGGTCCAAAGACTAGCCTTTCTCCAGTCTCTGACCAGTTGAGGGGTGTGCGACATCTGCGTCCGTACAACACCTCAAATGGTGCCATCTGAAGGATCGACTGGTAACTGTTGTTATAGGAGAACTCGGCAAAAGGGAGACAATCTTCCCACTTGGCTCCATATGCCAAGACACAGGCTCGGAGCATGTCTTCAAGAATTTGATTTACTCGTTCTGTCTGACCTCCGGTCTGTGGGTGGAAAGCTGTGCTGAAAGACAACTTGGTTCCCAAGGCTTCTTGGAATCTTCTCCAGAACCTTGAAGTAAACTGGGTGCCTCGATCTGACACAATTTCTTATGGAACACCATGGAGGCTCACGATTCGGTTGATATAGAGAGTTGCCAACTGGTTGCCGGAATAGGTAGTCTTGACAGGAATGAAATGGGCCACCTTGGTCAAATGGTCGACTATGACCCAGATGGAGTCATGTCCTCTATTCGACCTTGGTAATCCAGTGATGAAGTCCATTCCGACTTTATCCCACTTCCACTCGGGAACCTTGAGTGGTTGGAGCAATCCAGCGGGTCGCTGATATTCAGCTTTGACCCTTTGGCACACATCACACTTTGCAACATAGGTTGCAATCTCTCTTTTCATCCCGTGCCACCAGAATCTTTCCTTCAGGTCTTGATACATCTTGGTTCCTCCAGGGTGGATTGAATACGGAGTGTCGTGGGCTTCTTGCAGGATCAGGTTCTTCAGCTCCATCTTGTTTGGCACGCAGACGCGACCTTTGTACCAAACAATCCTGTGCTCGTCTTCAGAGAATCCTGGGGCCTTGCCTAGCTTCATCTTCTTCTTGATGCCTTCAATGCTTGCATGTCCATCTTGCGCCTTCTTGACTTCATCCATCAGGGTCGGTCTGATTTCCAAATGATCCAGAAATCCAGGGGTGACCAATTCCAAACTGAATTGTTCGAGTTCCTTAAACAAGGCTGGCTGCCTCTTTTGAATAATGACATTCAAGGAGCAAGCCTGCCTGCTTAAGGCATTGGCCACCACGTTAGCTTTCTCGGGGTGATATTGAACACTAAGGTCATAATCTTTGATGAGTTCCAACCATCTTCGCTGCCTCATGTTCAATTCCTTTTGGGTGAAAATGTACTTTAGACTTTTGTGGTTTGTGTATATCTCACACCGTTTCCCTAGGAGGTAATGCCGCCATGTCTTCAAGGCATGAACCACTGCCGCTAACTCAAGATCGTGAGTAGAGTAGTTCTCTTCATGAGGTCGTAGCTTCCTGGAGAGGTATGCTATGACTCGGCCTTCTTGCATCAGAACGCTTCCCAATCCAGTTCGAGAGGCATCACAATATATCATGAACTCCTTGTGAATATCAGGTGTTGCCAGAACTAGGGCGGTGGTCAACCTCTTCTTGAGCTCTTGGAAGCTCTATTCGCATTTTGGCGTCCACTCGAACTTCTTGTCCTTCTTGAGGAGCCGAGTCATTGGCTGGGCAATGCTAGAGAATCCTTCCACGAATTTGCGGTAATAGCCCGCAAGTCCGAGGAAGCTTCTGACTTCCTTGACGGTCGTTGGAGATTGCCATTGGGTCACAGCTTCGATTTTTGCGGGATCAACTGATAATCCTTCTTCGGTCAAGACATGACCTAAGAATCCAACTTTATGCAGCCAGAACTCACACTTGCTGAATTTGGCATATAGTTGGTGCTCCCGAAGCTTGTCTAGGACCATCCTCAAATGTTGCTCGTGCTCTTCCTCCGTCTTCGAGAAGACAAGAATGTCATCGATGAAGACAACAACGAACTTGTCCAAATATTCCATGAAGACTTTATTCATGAGATACATGAAGTAAGCTGGGGCATTGGTTAACCCAAAGGACATGACCGTGCACTCGTACAGGCCATATCTGGTTACGAATGCCGTCTTCGAAATATCTTGGGGTCTGATCTTCAACTGGTAGTACCCAGATCTAAGGTCGATCTTGGAGAACACCTTGGCTCCGCTGAGCTGATCAAACAGATCTTCAATCTTGGGAAGTGGATATTTGTTCTTGATTGTAACTTCATTGAGGGAACGATAGTCAATGCATAAGCGGATGGTACCGTCCCTCTTTGCCACAAACAGAACAGGTGATCCCCAAGGGGAGGCACTTGGGCGGATAAATCCCTTCCTTAGCTGCTTTTCCAGTTGCTTCTTCAACTCGGCTAATTCTTCCGTCCCCATTCTATAAGGCTTCTTATAGACGGGTCCTGCCCCGGGCACGAGCTCGATGATGAACTCAATGTCACGGTCAGGGGCATTCCCGGTAGCTCATCCGGAAAGACATCGGGATACTCACATACCACCGGTACTTGCTCTAGCCCAACTTCAGATAGACAGTTGACTTGAACGGCTTGAGCGGAAGAGGAGTTGGAAGCAAACTTGACTTCGACTCCTTGGTCATTGGTCACAGTGACAGTCCGATTGGCACAGTCTAATAAGCCTTGGTGCTTACTGAGCCAATCCATCCCTAGGATCACATCCAAGCCTTACGATCTCAGGATGATAAGGTCTGCTAGGAAATCTACACTGTTAATGGTAATACTGACTCCCTTACAGCCTATCTTGGCTCTCATCTCTGCTCCGGGGGTTTGTACCACCATAGGGTTATTCAGGGGTGTAGGGGTCATGCCACTTTTTAATGCAATCTTTGAGTGACAAATGAATGCGTTGCTCCAGAATCAAACAAGACAGTTGCAGGTGCTGAGTTGACAAGGAACGTACCCAGCACGACGTCCGGGTCTTCCTGGGCTTCTTCAGCAGTGACGTGATTCACACGCCCCTTCCCATGGTTAGGCGGGTTGCGAGGAGCTGGGTTCCTTGGTGGCATCCCTCGGCCTTGTCCTGGGTTCTGCGCATTGGGGCGCGGGGCATCAGGCTTCTTGTTGGGGCACACCCTTGAGATGTGTCCTGACTGACCACATCCAAAGCAAGTGACTTGGTTTGGATTGTTGATCTTGTTGCCACCACTCTTATTGGGGTTGAAAGCTGGCCTTGGGTTGGCATACTGCTGAGGCTGAAAGTTGGTGCGAGGTGCATGAGCTCTTGGTTGCTGATAGGTTGGCTTGGCCGGGGCTGACTGCCACGGGCGAGGCTTCTGGTTGCTGGAACTTCCCTTGCTGACCATCTTGCGCTTGCGAGTGTCTTCCAAAGCACGCCACTTGTCTTCAAGCATGAGTGCTTTGTTCACCAGGTCAGGGAAGGTTGGGCAATCGCACACGACAAGGGAGTATTGCAGGGTCTGATTGAGGCCTTCCATGAAGCGCTCCCTTTTTGCAGCATCAGTGCTGACATCTTCAGGGGCATACCTTGACAGAACACTGAACTTCTGCATGTACTCCTTGACAGTGCCACTTCCTTGCTTCAGGGCTCGGAATTCACGCTTCTTGATAGCCATGATTCCGGAAGGAATGTGGGCCTTGCGGAATTCTGCCTTGAAGTTGACCCAAGTGATGTCTTGTTCAGCATGCATGACCTTGAATCCATCCCACCAAGCTCTAGCAGTCCCCCCGAGGCAGTGGGCTGCATAAGCCACCTTCTCGCGGTCTTCGGTGCATCCGACTAGTTCCAGCAAGTCCTCAATGGTGCGGACCCAGTCGTCTGCATCCAGGGGTTCAGCAGTCTCGATGAAAGTTTGCAGTGCATGCTTCTTGAACTCTGCCAACGTGGAACGTCCATTGCCATTCCCCGCCGGCTAGCGGTTGTTGGTGACAACTTGAGCAATCAACTGAAGGGCTGTGGTGTTGGCTTGGCGTTCCTCTCGGAAAGCTTGGAGAAGCTGAGCCATGTCCATGTTCGGAGGAGGTGGTGGTGGAGGAGCTTAGTCGTTGGTTTGGTCGTGGCCTGCCTCTGACTGAGCGGATGCTCCGGCTTCAGGCTGCTGGGTAGAGGTACCAGTACGAGTTACAACAGGCATCCTGTTGGAGCGGTAAAAGGTCTCATGACTCGGAAGAGGGAAAGCAAGATAGATGGGTGCCTAGTAAGGGGGTGGGTGTGACACTAATCAAATCATGCAAGGGCCGAAAGGCCAAACACATTCATTAAAAATCCAAATGGGTGATGTAGTCGTTTACACATTCCCGAAGGAAGAATACGACATGCATCCAAACACAACAAAAGCAACACTAGATGGTTTCATATGAACCATACAAGGACTCGACTGCGCATAGGGGTTACACGACCTATCCTACCGTAGAGGTCACGAACTGGCATATCCGAGTAGCGAATAATGCCTAAGCGGCGGAATGCTCGGTCGCGTATTCCGTCTCTTCTGGGTCTTCCTCCTTGTCTTCATCTGTCTGGGCCCCCTTGTCACTTGAGGGTGTGGGGGAGTGGAGGAGTTGAATACGATGGTGCTTCGTCGGTGGTGCAGGGAAAAGCTTGCGATATTCCCTTGCCGTCATACGGCGTCGCCGAGGTGGTTCTTCATCCTTGGAAGATACATCTCCGGAGGGCCTTCCGCCTCGGTACGCGATAGCGGACTGTCCGGAAGGTGCTCCTTCTTTCTTGATCCTATTTGTCTTCTCTTGGGCTCGACGAAGAAGTGCCTTGGTCTTGTGAAGTTCTTCTCGAAGCTTCATCGATTCCAAGGCCAAGTCTTGTGCCAAGCGTCGGCACATAGACTGAAGTAGGTCTGGAATCGAAGCGAGAGTCCTTCCTTCAGTGGAGGGGCTAGTGCGCTGCTTTCATCTTCACCTTCCTTCCGGTAAGGTAAGAAGCGGGTTGTCATCTTGGCTGCCATCTCCAGAAGAAGCTCGCGGAGACGGGTTAGTGCCTTGAGTGCAGCAGCCTCGACAGTGAGAGGTAGTGTTGCCATCTGGGGTCCCTCAAAGAACCAACTTGTGGGAGGATCGTTTGCCTTCACGATCACTTCCACATTGTACTCCACCTCAGTGTCGCTAACCCAATGCTCAAGGTAGGTGAGGATGGGTGCTCGGTGGAACTGGCACTCCTGGAGGCTATCCTCGAGAAGCAAGGGAAACCCAGTGGTCAGGTGCTCTTCAGGTACAGCGGCCATCTACAAAGGTGGAATAGGAGGGGTTAATAAGTTGATGAAATCTCAGGTTTAGAAAAGAAGAGAGGTTCAGAAGGTTTTTGAAAAGGGGTCTCAACTAATTAACGCCCATGCTAACTAAGGCTTCCTACAGTCAGGATGACTCTGATACCAGCTCTGTGGGGACCCCGACTTAGAAGTCGAGATCACCGAATGCACGTGTACAGTGATCCCACAGATCAATGCTCACTGAACACACAGAAGCTGAATAACAAGAGTCTTACATCCATACATACCGTCTTACACAAATTAAGGCCATTATGGCCAAGTCTTACATAGATAAAGCCTCAAGGGCTGAATAGCAAATAACTCAAATAGCGGAGGTCTTCGATGATAAGTAGAACCCATGCCATCTGCCTTAACCCTACAGACATTCTGACTGGGATAGCGTCCTAGTTCGCATGTTCATCTCCAAAGAACTCTTCTTCATATTCCTGTTCCTCCATGCCTGGCCAATTAAATAACCAGTGGCAAGCCAATGAGTACTTTGAATGTACTCGCAAGCAACCCATGATTTGGTTCAAGGTAACAATGCAATTGAATAACAATGAGCAATCTAGCAACGAGCTAGAATAAATATTCTACCATCAAGTGTATGCATCAATAAACTCACGTAACCTCGAAGACAGGTTACCGATATCAACATGAATATGATTCATCTCATCGAGTCAAGTCACCACCTTGACTCAACATACACACACAAGGTTTCGCAAACATTGGACGTAGCCCAAGAGCGGTTGCCCAACTGTCCTTGACCGTGGACACGGCTATTCGAATAGTTTTACACTCTGCAGAGGTTGCGCACTTTACCCACAAGATCCGGGAAGCTTTCGTGTCACCCACGATCCCGCAGTACCTCAAGTACTCGGGGGAAGCACCCGATCATTATCTTTCCTTAGACGACACTAACATAGAGTCCACTCGTTGGTACACGGCTCTCGAGTACAAACAATAGATCACGAGACTTGCCCTAATTTCAATGTCACGCGTACCCGAAGGGACCAACGGTGTGTCCGGTGCCCTGTGAAAACAGTCATGGTCGTCTATCCAAGCACGACCCCGTCCCGGGAAAGACCTCAAGTCTTCCCGTCACTAGTAATGCGGGCACCATGCTAGTATCGGCCTAAGTAATCAATAACGCCCCGTCCCATAAGGGGTAGAGTGGTTGCACATGTATGGTTGGAATAACGGTCGCAACTTAAACCAATCCGTTTGAAAAACATCACACACACTTGTCTCGGTACACCACTTCGTCATCAAGTGGTTACCCAACTCACCATCTCCCTCGGGTATGAATGGCACCCGACGGGGTTTTTCGAAAAGAATGCAACCACGAAGGTATCATGGCACACATGCATCTCTAAGCATCACTACTAGTCATTTGCAAGGCATCAAGCACATAGCAAGATCATGAGTAAGCATGCATCATGTGGTGGTTTCAAACTAGGTCACCACCATAACTCTTATCATCATGCAATCGGAAACAACGGGTTCCGAAGAACACAAGTGTATCATGGTCAAAGGGCTGCTTGCCTAGATTGGCTTGGTCTTCAAAGTCTTCAAATCCTTCTCCACCTTCTTCTTCAGCAACTTCGTCAAATACGGTATCTATATGTCGCAAAATATCAACGGGAAAATAAGACCAAAATAAAAACAGAAAAATCAAAGTGCTCTGAAAAATGTCAACTTATTTTTGTTAAATACTAGAGGGAAAACTAAGATGGCAAAAATTCTTAGTTGGAGTTTTGGAGTTACAGAATGGAATCTAAGGATTTTTGAACAGGAGTTTTAATGCTCAAATTTGAATTTAAATTTGAACAGAACAGAAAAGTTTCATGGATATGTGTGAAAGTGATACCATTAAAAATGTTGGAATATTACAAGATTTTAGGAGTTGGAATTAATTCATTTGGACAAATATTTATTTCTGTAAAAAATTATTTGAAATTTTACAGAAAAGAAAAAGAGGAAATGGCCCTGTGCCACTGGGCTAGAACGGCCACAGTGCATGGCCCAGGGCAACTAGCCCACCCGCACGGGCACCAGTGCGCGCGCGTCAGGGTTTTAAACCTGACGGGCGGGGCCCGGCGGTCAGTGACAGAGAGGGGTGCAGGAGGGAGGTGAGGATGACAGGCGGGGCCCGCCTATCATCTTCAACCTCACGGCCAGAGCGACGACGAGCTCACCGGCGACGATTCCGGGCACGGTGGGGCAAACGGAGGGCAGGAACGGGCTCAGCAGTGTGTCGCGGATGTAGTGGTGGTGGTGCGGCTCGCCGGAGGGGCCTGGTTCGTCGGCGGCGAGGTGGAGTGGCGGAGGAGCGTCGGGAGGTTGCTGCTCCGGTTGTTTCCGGCGGGTGCAGAGAGGGGAAAGAGGGGGAAAAGCATCAGTGGTGTGCGGCGGTGCTAGATCGAGTGAAAAGAAGAGCTAGGGCGGCCCGTACTGGGCTGGCGACGGGAGGCCGCCGCGGCGGAGCTCGAGCTCGATCTCGAGCTCGGGCGGGTCTGGGGAGAGGCGAGGGGCTCAGGGAGGCGATTGAGAGGGAGAGGAGGCTGTTGGTGAAGAGAGGAGGGGCTCGGAGGCCCTATTTATAGGGGAGTGGCGAGGTCCCGTGGACCTGTGCGCCGGCGAGCTTCTGCTCGACGCCACAGTGCACGGGAGGCGATGGGAGTGTGTCTGTGGCGTTGCTGGACGATCTCCAGGGCGGAGGGAAGGAAGAGGGGGAGCGGGGGATGCTCCAGAGGGCGCGCGCGTGTGAGCCCGACGAGTGGAGGTTGCGGGCGGCCAGCGCGCGTGCGAGGGCGGCCACTGGAGGGCGGAGGAGGAGGGGGACAGCGCCGGGGATAGTCGCAAACGTCGAGGCGCGTTGGTAGGCGCGAGGGGGAAGCACGAGGTGGTCGGGGGAATGCGATTGGGCGAAGCTACAGTGCGGGGGCGCACTGTAGCGCGCTCTGGAGCGAGCTTATCGCATGCCATTGGCCCTCTGGGCGTGTCAGCCGTGTCTGGGGGGTCCAGCACAAAGCAGACGTCTCAGCTGAGGCCTTGGATGCTCTGGATGATCAAGGAGAGATTGGTGAAGCTGGTAACTAGGTAGAAATTGGCTGTCCAGCAAGGTAAATTGGGGTTTTCACCCCTCAATCATGGAGCTGTGCACATGGGGGAGTTACTGGAGGTAGATAGTAACTAGATGAAGCTGTGGTAGAAAGCTGAGGCAAAAGTAAATAGTAAAAGGGGTCAAGATGGTAGTTTTGGTAAAATAGTAGAAGGTGTTTGATCAAGTTTTGGACAAGCAAATGATCTCCACTGGCCATGGCACTTAACAGGATTGAATGTCATATGGAAATAGGGTGTTTCACCAAATTTGGGCTCATTTGAAGAAACTAGCCAATGTAACTTTGGTGAACCCTAGAAATCAACAGAAATGTCTTCATCTTGTTTAAGTCAAGCTAATCATCTCCCCTTGATGCACCACTTGGTGTAGTTTCATCATTTGGGGTTATGATCATGCCCACAAAGTTTGAAGCTCCAGGTAAAAAGTTGGTAATGTAAAGTTGTTCAAATTTGCATTTGAACAGAAAGGGTTTTGGGGTATTCTGATCAAGTTACCCTACTCCAAATCTTGTGCCATTTGGTCTAGATGCCTTATTAGGCCATTCTAGCATGTGCACCAAGTTTGAGAGCATTTGGACAAGTTTGGCAATGTAGAGTTGCTCAAACTTCAAATATGGACAAAATGGTTATGAAGGGTTTTGAGGATGTTTTCATGCTTCCCAAGGCATGGGGCTTGGCGAGATCATCAAATATGTCATATATGACATGATAGAATTTCCCTGGAATTTTTGGAGAATATTTCCTTTGTAAATATTTCAAAAGCTTGAAATATCCAGAAAGGGTTTTAGAGGGATTAGCCCATTATTTTGAACATGACCAAGTGTTGAAACTCTTATATATGGACAATATATGTCCTATGAGTCTCCCTGAATTTTGGCAAATATTTTTGAAATACTTGAATAATTTTTCCCTATTAAAGACCATTTCCGGCCTTAAGAAAAAGCTTTTAAATAAAATAGAAAATAACTTGTAAAATTATACTTTTGTGGTTTCTCGGAGTCCTATGACTACTAGGTCTCAAATATGCTTTTTGAAATAATTTTCTCACCCTAAATCAAGCACTTGAAGTGCAAACCACAATTCAGGGGTTTTTGGAATACTAAATTTTTAAAAATACATTTTGGCCAAATTAATTTTATAAGAAAATACTATACTGCTATATAACACTTGGCATGATCATTGGGCAGAAGTTTTGGGTAAGGAGATGAATTCTACAAGAGGTAATAGTTGACTTTAATGAGCACATGAAAAAGCACATGAAGAAAAACTCAATTCCAAATAAAAGCCAAATGATGCCAAAAAAATTTGCCGGTCCAAATTTTCATGCTTCATTGATGCAAATAACATGTTACAAAATGCAGGGTGTGACACGCGCAGAATGCGGTAGTAAAAATTTACTTCCGCGTAGTTACGGTAGTACCGCTCAGCAGAGCGGTAGTACCGTTACGCGATAGAGCGGTAGTACTGCGGTTAGCCAGCGATAGTACTGCTCGGGTCAGATCTAAAAAGAACGGATCTAGACTAGAACGCGTAGAACGACGAATGGTACTACGGGTGAGCATAGTAACTTAGTAGCAACATACTTACTAGCATTTCTATTGCATAACCACTCTCCTACATCCTAATCTTCCATGGATAAGAACAAGAAGAACACTAGAACAACATGCATCTCCCCAAAACCTAAAAACAACAACCGGGCAAAAAGAAGAGAGGATTTGGGGAGAAACCTTCATCCATGGCAAGAGGACGAGGTGGGGAACGATCCCACTGGTCGGAATGCGAGGAGAGTGGCCGGGGGAGGAGATCCGACGAGGTCCTTTGGTGGCGTTCTTGAGAGGGAGAGAGAGAGATGACATGGGGATATGAGATGAATGGGTATGGGGGAGTTAGAACTCCCCCTGCCTGCTTATAACCCCCAGCCATTCGGGTAAGTGCAGTAGTACCACGGTCATCGCGGTAGTACCGCCTGGGCGGAAGTACCGCACACGGAGCGGTAGTACCGCTCGACCAGCGGCAGTAAAAAATTACTGCCGTGCTGGTTGCGGTAGTACCGTACTCTCTTTGCGGTAGTACCGTGACTACTCACGGTAGTACTGTCCCTCCAAGAAATTGCAAGTTTCGACAAGAGGCTTTTAGCAAAGGAAAAACACACACGCAAGGTAAATGGGAAGAGAGACAACACAAAAAAAAACAGCACACACGACATTTCTCCAAGGAGGAGGTCGGTGGCCGAAGCCACCTATGTTTGAGTTATTTGGTATGGCACCGCAAAGAACTATCCTTGAGCCCATGACCAACACTCGTCTTGAACCACTTATACCATCTAACATGGCAAATG
Organism: Secale cereale; assembly: GCA_902687465.1. Lineage (NCBI taxonomy): Eukaryota > Viridiplantae > Streptophyta > Magnoliopsida > Poales > Poaceae > Secale > Secale cereale. The sequence continues at coordinate 482,082,307 of LR738714.1, forward strand.
ACAAAGACTTGATCGATTTATGCATAATGGGGGGAGGAATAGTTCATTGAGAGAACAATACTCCCCCCTATATCCATGCCTACATCTAGACAAGATAAATATATTGAGTGGGAGGTGTGTGTGCAAAGTCCCAAGCCACATTGCTCGAATCGATGATATTTAGCTCATGCCTTAACTCGCGAAATCTTGCTTCATCCAACGGCTTCATGAAGATATCTGCAAGGTTATCATGATTGTTGACATAGTGAAGCTCGATCTCTCCTTGCCATATATGATCCCGAATGAAGTGATACTGAATCTCTATATGCTTCGTCTTAAAGTGTTGCACCGGGTTGAGAGAAATCTTGATGGCACTTTCATTGTCACACCAAAGACGCACTTTGTCACAAGTGACACCGTAATCCTTTAAAGTTTGCCTCATCCATAGGAGTTGAGCACAACAACTGCCAGCTGCCACATACTCGGCTTCGGTGGACGAGAGAGACACACAACTTTGCTTTTTGGAAGACCAACTTACCAGAGAGCAACCAAGGAATTGGAATCCTCCGGAAGTGGACTTCCTATCCACTTTGTCTCCCGCCCAGTCCGAATCAGAGAAACCTACAAGGTTGAAGTTTGCTCCTCTTGGGTACCATAAGCCAAAGTTTGGGGTATGAGCCAAATATCGAAAGATTTGCTTGACTGCCACAAAGTGACTTTCCTTAGGTGATGCTTGAAACCGTGCACAGATTCCCACACTCAACATAATATCCGGTCCAGATGCACAAAGGTAAAGCAAGGATCCAATCATAGAGCGATATACCTTTTGATCCACCGCTTTACCATTGGGATCAATGTCAAGTTGGCACTTGGTTGGCATTGGAGTAGTAGCCGGCTTGACATCACTTAGATTGAACCTCTTGAGCATGTCTTGAGTATACTTGGATTGTTTGATGAAGATTCCTTCTCTTCTTTGCTTGATCTCAAACCCAAGGAAGTACTTCAACTCTCCCATCATGGACATCTCAAAATGTGTGGTCATGAGTGCGGCGAACTCATCATTGAAAGCTTTGTTAGGAGAACCAAAGATAATATCATCAACATATAGTTGGCAGACAAACAACTCCCCTTTGACCTTCTTAGTAAAAAGAGTGGGGTCGATTTTCGCAATTTCAAACCCACGATCTTGTAACAACTCAGTAAGATGCTCATACCACGCACGTGGGGCTTGTTTAAGGCCATAGAGTGCCTTATCGAGTTGATACACGTGATTGGGGAACTTGGGATCCTCAAACCTCGGGGGTTGTTTGACATACACCAACTCATTAATAGGACCATTAAGAAATGCACTTTTCACATCCATTTGTTGTAGCTTAAAATTATGATGATAAGCATAGGCAAGCAACAAAAGAATAGATTCAAGGAGAGCAACGGGGGCAAAGGTTTCACCGTAGTCGATACCCTCGACTTGGGAGTAGCCTTGACCCACCAGATGCGCCTTGTTGCGGATGACAATGCCGTGAGCATCTTGCTTGTTCTTAAAGATCCACTTGGTTCCAATGACATTATGGTTCTCCTTTGGCCTCGGCACCAGACGCCACACTTTGTTGCACTCGAAGTTGTGGAGTTCTTCATGCATGGCATTAAGCCAATCAGGGTCTTCAAGCGCCTCATAGACCTTCTGAGGTTCAACACAGGAGACAAAAGCTTGATGAGCACAATAGTTTGCTAATTGTCTACGAGTGCTTACCCCCCCTTTTGATGCTTCCAAGAATATTCTCCATGTGATGTTCTCTGGAAGCAAGCCTGGAGGCAACTTTTGCAGCCCGACGCTCCAATTGCTCTTCAAGAGATAATTGAGGAGCACTGAGTTGATCATCTTGAGCGACGTCAGGAGCTTGATCTTGATCTTGAGCTTCCTCTTGATCTTGATATTGCTTAGAGGATAGAACTTGGCCTTGTGCATCATTTGGTGGCTCCCCACCATTTTGTGATTGATCTTGCACTAGGCCTTGTTCGCCCGGTTGAGGGCCTTCACTTTGTTCTTCGGAAGCGTGTGGGTCTTGGGTTGGTGATGGTTCCACTTGAGTGGAACATTGTCCTTCTCCTTCGGACACAAGGGGTTCCTCAATGGGTAGGATATATCCAACACCCATTCTTCTTATGGCTTGAGGAGGAATTTCATCACCTACATCACAAGTACCACTTTGCTCCACTTGGGAGCCGTTATTCTCATCAAACTCTACGTTACTCGTCTCCTCAATGAGTCCATTGGACTTGTTGATGACACGATAAGCATGAGAGTTTGTAGCATACCCAACAAATATGCCCTCATGAGCTCTAGATTCAAATTTAGACAAACGAACACCTTTCTTGAGGATGAAACACTTACACCCGAACACCCGAAAGTACTTGAGATTGGGCTTGTTACTGGTAAGTATCTCATATGGAGTTTTGTTCAAGCCTTTGCGGAGATAGAGCCGATTGGATGCATGACAAGCGGTGTTGATGTCTTCGGCCCAAAAGTTGTATGGAGATTTGAATTCCGCCATCATGGTCCTTGCGCGTCCATCAGTGTTCGGTTCTTTCTCTCCGCTACACCGTTTTGTTGAGGGGTATAGGGTGCTGCATATTGATGTTTGATCCCCTCATCACTAAGAAACTCATCCAAAGTGTAGTTCTTGAACTCGGTGCCGTTGTCACTTCGGATCATCAAAGTCTTTGCTTCATGTTGTCGTTGAGCTTCATTTGCAAAGTTGATGACGGTTTGTTGGGTCTCACTCTTCTTCTTAAAGAAGTATACCCAGGTGTATCTTGAATAATCATCCACAGTCACCAAGCAATACTTTCTACCCCCAAGACTATCAAAAGATGGAGGCCCAAAGAGATCCATGTGAAGGAGCTCTAGGGGTCTTTTTGAGTAGATGATAGTCGTGTGAGGGTGAGCCGTCTCATGTAACTTTCCTTCAATGCAAGCCCTGCAAGCACGATCTTTGGCAAAGCTAACATTTGTTAGTCCACGGACATGGTCCCCCTTGAGAAGACTTTGCAAAGATCTCATATTGACATGGGCTAACCGGCGATGCCAAAGCCATCCCACATCAACTTTAGCCATTAGGCATGTCACGGTCTTAGTGGGTTGCTTCGAGAAGTTAACCACATAAAGACCGTTCTCGACATGTCCAACATAGGCTACTTTAAGAGTCTTGCTCCACAAGAGGGCCACGGTATCAATATCAAAGAATGTAGCAAAGCCCATGAGTGCAAGTTGGCGAACAGAAAGTAAATTATATGCAAGGGACTCAACAAGCATGACTTTCTTGATCGTGAGATCATGAGAGACAACAACCTTGCCAAGCCCCAATACCTTAGAAGATGAAGCATCACCCCATTCGACGTTGGTGGCCATAGATGAACCTAGATGCACGTCCACCACCAAGTCTTTGCTTCCGGTCATATGATTTGTGGCTCCACTATCGAGCAACCATGATCCCCCACCGGAAGCAAACTCCTACAAGATATCAATGCTTGGATTTAGGTACCCATTTGGTAATGGGTCTTGAGGTTAGTAACAAGGGTCTTAGGAACCCAAATAGACCATTCAATGTACTCATAAGAAGAACCAACAAATTTAGCAACGACATGACCATCACTAGCACGACATAAAACATATGAAGGATTAAAGTCGCCGGCCATGTTTGATGGTATGGTGGGGTTTTTCTTGACCCCACCACCCTTCACATTGTTCTTCTTCTTAGAGGCGCCCTCTCCCTCTTTCACAAAGGTTTGTCGGAGAGGGGGAGGTAGCTTGGTCTTGTCATTCTTCTTCTTCTTGGGTTTAGGAACAAACCCAATTCCTTCCTTTGCCACAACCTCCTTTTGATTGCTCAAAAGATTGTTGAGGTTCTTCTCACCTTGTATGCATGTCACAAGGCCTTTCTCAAGTTGCTTCTTCAACTTGGTATTTTCTTCAACAAGATGCACATGCTCACAACATGAGTTAGTATCATTTGCATTATCAATCAACACCATGCGAGGAAACATAGCCTTTTCCTGGTTAGCGAAACTTTGAGTTGATCATGAGACTCTTTGAGAGAAGCATGCATACCTTTCAAGGCCTTGTGAGCCTTGTCAAGTGTGACAAACTCCTCCTTGAGTCTAGCATGGTCAACCCCAAGTTTTGCCTTCTCGGAGTTGAGCATACGAGAGACAACTAAAGCATGATCGAGATCTTTCTTTAATTTAGCATGATCATCGTTGTGTGACTCCTCAAGAGCCAAACGAAGACCACGCTCTTCCTCTAGAGCATTAGAGAGATCCGATATTTCATCGGCATAGTCTCGACTATGTCCTTCCATTTTAGCAATGGTCTCCTCGTGAGCCTCAATCATGTCATTGGCCTCACCGAGTTGTTCCAAGAGAGCAACGAAATGCTTCTTGGGTTTGCCCTTGAGTTTGCTCATGAACAACTCAAACTCATTCTCTTCCTCCTTGGCTCCCTCACTCTCATCAATACAATCCATTAATGAAGGATTAACGATGATGGTAGTGTTGATGATTGGAGTTACCATGTTGGTGGCCTTAGCCATGAGACACTTGGCGGTGATGTTCTCATTTGGAGAGTCGAAGAGAGATGTGCGTGGAGTAGTAGCAATAGCAATTGTGGCCATGGTGACCATCTCATCATCTTCATCATTATCATCATCCTCAACATATTCTTCTTGGGCCACCTACCCTTTGGGAGGAGTCTTCTTGTTGAAGTTGTTCTTGTTGGGATAAGACTTGGCCTTGTCCTTTTGGATAAGCTTGCCTCCAAAGTCTTCTCTTTTCTCATATGGGCAATCCGCAACAAAGTGGCTTACATTTCCACAATTGAAGCATGTCCTCACTCGTTGCTTGCCCTTGTTCCCACTTGAGTTGTTCTTGTTGAAGTTGGGCCTTGAGTTCTTCTTGTTGCCCCAAAATTGCCGCGAAGCAAGAGCCATGTGCTCATGATAGGCATATTTGGTGTCCTCGGGGCAACACTCATCATCATCCTCATCCTCCTCTTCTTCCACACAAGCCTTGGCCTTCAAGGCAAGGTTAGGATTCTTTGATCGTTGAGCTCTTAACACCGCATTGTCGGCGGTCTTGTCCAAGATCCTCATAGCAACAAACTCATCCAACACTTCATTTGATGACAAGTGGTGGAAGTCTGGTCTTTGGCGAATGACGAATGACATGGCCTTATGGTTGGGCATCATGGCCTTGAGAAACTTGCGCTTGATCCAATTGTCATCCGTGTCCTTACTCCCATGATCTCGAAGAGAGACCGCAAGAGTGGTTAATCTTCGATAGAGTTCACGAGGATCTTCTTCTTCGATCATAACAAATTCATTGGCTTCATCTTGCACAACTTCATAGTTCGAACGTTGAATGCTAGTGCTCCCCTTGTACATGGTGCCAACATGCTCCCAAGCTTCCTTGGCCACCGTGAAGGGTCGAAGATGTGCAATGTCTTCGGGAGGGATAACATCTTTAAGTATGCAAAGAACGGACTCGTTGAATTGATGATCCACAGATTCTCTCGGAGTTAAGTTGTCGGGATCACGTGGATAAAAACCTTGCTAAATGATTCTCCAAAGATTAGTAGAGCAATGATTTAAATGACGTTTGAAGCGAAACATCCAAGTAGCAAAATCAGAATTTTTTATAAACTTAGGAGGAGGCCCAATAGAATTTAAATGCGGTGTGGGAACGGGTCCTCCATAGTGAGTAGGAGGAGCGGAGTGGGCAAAGATCCCATTCCCATTCTTAGTAGCCGGCGCTTGTTCAGTACTATCTTCTCCCTTGTCGGGAGTAGCCTCCAACACGATGGTAGTGGGACGAACCACTTCCAACGGCGTGGTGGATAATTTAAGCCCCTCAAGCAAATCTTTAAACGTGCCTTTGACCTCGGTCGCTAGTGATTCTTTCAATGTATTCATATCCACATTGAACTCCTCACGAGAGATCGAGGCTCCCCCATCGGACGTAGGCAAGGGCGGAGTTCCACCGGAATGTTCCTCCGTCTTGACTACGTTGTCACCCATACTCTTTGGACGGTAAAGTCCTTAAAAAGAGACGAGGCTCTGATACCAATTGAAAGGATCGATATGGTTGACTAGAGGGGGGGGGGGGCTGAATAGGCAACTAACAATTTTTAGCTTTTCTTAACCAATTTAAATTAAGCAACAAATTAAGTTGTCTAGATATGCTACTATGATGACAACTTATAGGAAGCAAAGATAACAACCTCACAAGCAAGCTATATAAGATAAACAAGTAAAACTTGCACAAGTAAAGGGAAGAAATAACCACAAGTGGAACCAGTGAAGATGAGGATGTGTTACCGAAGTTCCTTCCCTTTGAGGGGAAGTACGTCTCCGTTGGAGCAGTGTGGAGGCACAATGCTCCCCAAGAAGCCACTAGGGCCACCGTATTCTCCTCACGCCCTCACACAATGCAGGGTGCCGTGATTCCACTAGCGTTGCCCTTGAAGGCGGCAACCGAACCTTTACAAACAAGGTTGGGGCTATCTCCACAACCGAGTTGGAGGCTCCCAACGACACCACGAAGCTTCACCACAATGGAATATGGCTTCGAGGTGACCTCAACCGTCTAGGGTGCTCAAACACCCAAGAGTAACAAGATCCGCAAGGATTAGTGGGGGGAATCAAATATCTCTTGGTGGAAGTGTAGATCGATGCCTTCTCAAGCAATCCCGAGGAAATCAACAAGTTTGATTGGCTAGGGAGAGAGATCGGGCGGAAATGGAGCTTTGAGCAACAATGGAGCTTTGGGGAGGAAGAGGTGAGTCTTCTTGGAGAAGAAGGCTCCCTATTTATAGTGGGAGAACAAATCCAACTGTTATCCCACATTTCTGCCCGCAGAGCGCGGTACTACCGCACGTAAGTTACGGTACTACCGCTTGGTCAGCGGTACTACCACTCCGGGTGTGGTACTACCGCTGGTGTAGTACTAGCCTAGACTTAGCTCTGTTGCGTTGACACACGGACGGTAGTACTGCCTGAGCAGTACTACCGCTCGTCCCTACAGTACTACCGCAAGGCAGAGATAAGCAGTCTGAGGACAAGCACGGATGAAATAAAATACATCCGTAGCTACATCCGTAGAAATACGGTAGTAGCAAAAACACGACACGGTACTACCACTTGACCCAAGCGGTACTACCGCGTAGGATGCGGAAGTAAAAAATTACTTCCGCACCTACTACCGTACTAGTTACTACGCCGGACCAGCTACACGGTACTACCACGCTCATGATGCGGTACTACCGCTTGGTGCGGTACTACCGTGCCCTGAGGCGGTACTACCGTGTGGCTGTGCGGTACTACCGCTTATAATGAGCGGTACTACCACCTGCCAGGAAGTTGTATTAGTAGGAAGCCATGGTTTTGTACTTACGAGGAGAACAGCCGGAGCTCCAGAGAAGCAAAGGAAAGGTGGTGCGAAAGTGTAGACGTGTACGTGTTGATTCCATCCAAACCTTTCCAAAGCGGCCCCCCTCTTAATAGTACGGCTTTCCTATTATTCAAATCCACCGAAAAAGGAGCAAAAGGAAACACCGTCTTCCATAAGTTCCGAGGGGCACATAATCGTCTTGTGCCTAGGTGAGATATATCTGAAAGAGCTTAGAGCACACGATTAGTCCGCAAATGCATTGTCATCAATCACCAAAACTACTTAGGGAGAAATATGCCCTTACACAAGGATGCGAGCTGTTGGCCAAATCCAAGTATCTTGATCGGCCACTGATACGTCCAAAACGTATCTATAATTTCTGCTTGCTCCATGCTTCTTTTGTGTGATATTGCTATGATATTGATGCACTTCCATGCAGTTTTGACCATATTTGGACTAACCTGCTGTCAGGACCCCGATCCTAAGTCACACCGATCTAGCTGTAACACGTCATATCACTTTGCGGCCTCACGCACGGTAACCCCACGGGTGCCACCTTACCTAGCCCGGGATCGTTTGCGCATTTTGGCACACGTATATGACAGTGTCGCTAGCATCCATATGACAGAGAACCCGGGCCGACATGGCTAGTTATAAACCAAAAGTGGCACTAAATTACAGAGACGGGCATCCATGACCCAGCAACGAACGTGTCGGTCATCAACGTATGAACCCAAGTCGTAGCAAGCTACATGGACTTAAAGGAACAACGCGTGACATTTCCCCTAAGGGACAGACACAGGAACGAAGAAGGACACATGCCGACCAGCCTACGTGTTCCGAGCAGTAGTAAGCTACCAAGGCTCATTGGAATCACTAGGAGGCATTTCCCTGTAAGGTAGGCTACCAAAAAAAACAACTAGGTGTCGGATCCCACACATACCAAGCATTTCAAACATACACGCAATATGCTCAATATGTGCAAATACAACATTGCATCACAACAGAACTCTATGACTCAAAGTACTTTATTTAAAAGGCTCCAAGAGCCATACATAACATATCCATACAGGTAGGGGTCACATGACCCAACACTCAAGTCATACAGTCATACAAGCACAAGCGGAAGCTACATGTCTGAGTACAGACAACTTAGAAAATAAAACAGGCTTGGTGTAGCCTGACTATCTACAAGGCCCTTCACAAGCTCCAGATCTCCGTCTGGGTGTCAAGCTACTCGTCGACGTCAACGTCTATGTAGAACCCTTCAGCAGGGGCAGGGTTCTCCTATGCAACAATTATTAAGCAAACATGAGTACAAAGGTACTCAGCAAGTCTTACCACAGAACCTATCATACATGCAACATTATCAAAGGGGGTAGTGGAGTTTATAGCAGAATGCCAGCTTTGACCTTGGCTAACCTATACTACAACTCTCAACAGATTGCAAGATGTTATTACGAACACGAGTCCACTACTCACCACATCAATACACTACCGAGGATCCTCTTCCGTCATCCTACGGAAGGCCATCCACGGCACTCACACTTATCTTGAGGCTTTTAGTAGTATCCATCAACTTGTCTATGAACTGTAAGAGTAACCAAGTAGTCCGTACCGCGAACAACGGCTATTCGAATAGTTTGATAACCCTGCAGGGGTGTACTTCTTCACACACGCTTCCACCACTTATCGCCGTTTACTCGGCGTGTACTCGGCAACCATCAAGCGGAAGCCCAGCGAGGGTGTCGGCCACGACCTGACTAACTACTCAAGTCTCTCGTCCAGGTTTATCGCCTATTTGGGTTCCATCCGTGGGGAGATCCGGCCGGGGTGTCGCTCACGGCCCCAAACGATGTGTACAGGGTTCCCGAGTCACCAAACGGGCAACCGGTACACCGTGCCACGTACCTGTCGCATCACAACCCACCCCGAGGGTCAGCGTTGTGCACGACCTCCAGTAAGCTATAAACACCAGAAACTAGTTGCAACTCCTGGACAGAGATCGAGGGTAATTAATAAGCCGAGAGGGTCCATTGGTTTCGGGCCCAATGCATGGTAGTAACTGCAACTTGAACCACACATACAGATCTCAGGTCCTATGGACGATTCCAATGAAACAACCCACCATGTACTCCTACATGGCCTTTCATCGATACCTCTACCAAGCGTATTCCACACTTCCTTCTCTTTACCGGTATGATCATTTCACTCTGATCCATCACCCAGATGAACCAGACCAGACACAACTCTAAGCATAGCAGGCAACATAAACAAATAGCATGGTGGATCACACATCACATGGCTCAATCAACTCCTACACATGCTAGTGGGTTTCAACTATTTACTATGGCAATGACAGGTCATGCAAGGGAATAGGGTTCATCTACCGCAGCAAGTAGCAGTTCACACGCTGTTGCCTTAATGCAGTAAAAGAGAGCAGGAGCGGGAAGATTGGGTTTGTATCGGAATGATCAATGATTGCTTGCCTGACAAGGTAGGTGTCGGGTACTGCTCTTCAACTGGATACGCAGCAGTATCCTCGGGAGCAGGACCTAACACAGAGAATACCGACGATACAATCATTAACAAACAAATGCAACAATATGATGCATGCTCATGACATGGCAAGATGCATGTGTGTTGGCTAATGCAACTAAAACCAGAAGGGTTTGAGCTTGTTTGAATCAAAGATTCAAATTGAAGTTCAAACTATTATTTAAATTAGTGCATTATCATGTTCTTGATGTAAACAACAAGTTAACTTGTTCCAACATGCATGAAACCGGAGCCATTGGAAAGATTGGATTTTTCTGATCATTTTTCATATATAAATCTTTTCCATCTGAGCTATGGTTGATTTTATATGATTTTTAGAAGTTTTGGGTATTTTCTGGAATTTCCTGAATTATCTTTAAACCTAAAATCCAAGAAAAACCTTTACTGCGTCAGCATGACATCATGCTGACGTCAGGCAGTCAACAGGGCCAGTCCAAGTCAAACCTGACCAGTAGGACCCATTGGTCAGTGTCACAGCTAATTAACTAAGTTAATTAGAGTTAAACTAAAACTAATTAGCTGTCAGTGGGGCCTGGGCCCACGGGTCAGTGACTAAACTAATTAGCTAATTAAAATAACAAAAACTTAATTAAACTAACTAATTAGCAGGGGGTGGCCCACACGTCAGTGACCCAGGGGTAGTCAACCCCCTGGTCAAACAGGTCAAACCCGCCGGCGACATGACGCCAGCGAGGCAGAACGCGGCGGCGTGCTTCGAAAAACGGCTGTGGGGCACGGCTCGAGCTGCGGTTGGACGCGTTGGAAAGCCCTTGTTGTTGCGCGTCGGATGGTGGTGGTCGCCGGACCTGGGGTGGCCGGAGACGACGGCAACAAGCTCGACGGCGGCGACCGGCGTCGGGCGTGTGTGGAGATGCGGCTGCAGGGGCCTAGGCGACGCGTGCATAGTACCTTTCGCACCTACGCGCTGCGCGAGTGTGATGGACGGGTGCCCGTGACCAAATGGTCACCGGAGCATCGGCGGCGGCGAGCACGGCGGCGGTGCGTTTCGGTGATCAACAGAACGGCGGCTACACGGTGCAAAAGGAACGGAGGAAGGAGGGGTTCGACGTAGAAGCTCACTGCGGTGCTAATGAGCTCGACGGCGGGGTCGGGGACGCGCTGTAGCTTCGTAACGGCGGCGAGGTACTCCGGCGATCCGAGGAAGGGGACGACGGCGTGTAGGCGCTGCAGGGCTTCCGGCGGCTCGTGGCTCAGCGAGGAGGAAGAGGGCGACGCGGCGGACCTTCTGGACACACTCACGGGGCGAGGGGGTGGCTCTGGGTGCGGCTATGGCGAGCGGCGGCGACGGCGGCTCGGTGATGGAGGAGGAGAGAGCCAGGGGAGGCGACAGGGACGTGGGGGAGAAGAGTGAGCGGTCGGGGCAGCTGCGTGGCGTCGCGGGGAGTCGTCCAGGCCGTCGGGATGCAGGCAGGCAGGGTGGAGGTGGCCGGACGCGTGCCGGCGTGCGGCGACCACGCGCGCGTCCTTCTGGCGCGAGGAGGAAGGCGACAGAAGAGGCCGTGGGCTGGGCCGGCTTGCTACAGGGCTGGGCCCGAGGTAAGTGTTCTTCCTATTTTCCTTTTCCTATTTTCTTTCTGTTTCATTTCTTTTCCAGCTTTGTTCAATTAATAAAAATGCCAAAACATTTTTATAACTCATGAAACTTGTCATGCCCACTGTATATAATATGAAAAGTAGGAAACATTATAGTTCATGATTATTTGAGCATTTAAAATATTTTTAAGTATTTAAATGCCCAAATACAAATACCATATGATTTAATCCAAAGCCCTAGAGTGTCCTAGAAAATTGTGCACCATTTTTAGCAGAGGTTTAAGACCAAGGCAGAAATGATGAACATTTTTGAAGGGTATTTTGGGTACATTGGAAAATATTGTATCAAACCCTAGTTGTTAGAAGAGGGGTGCTGGGGTTTCTGTTAATCCCATTTCAAGTTTCTTTGAAAGTAGACATGATGCACACTCTAGCTAGGTACTAAAGCAAGTGCTAACTAGGGATGTGACAACTCACCCCCACTTAAAAGAATCGCGTCCCGAGATTCGGGTTCCTCCGGAAAGAGGGTGGGGTACTCAAGTCGAAGACGATCCTCCCTTTCCCAAGTAGCTTCGCTCTCGGAATGATGTGACCATTGAACCTTGAGAAACTTGATATTGTGGCGTCGAGTGGTGCGCTCAGTTTGATCAAGAATACGAACGGGGTATTCTCGATATGTAAGATTGTCCTGGAGATCAAGCGTTTCGTGGTCCACTCTGCGGATAGGATCCGAGAAGCAACGCCTGAGTTGAGAAATGTGGAAAACATCATGAACTCTGGAGAGGTGCGGAGGTAGTTCCAATTGGTAGGCAACTTCTCCTCGTTTGGCAAGAATGCAAAAAGGACCGATGAAACGAGGGGCCAATTTGCCTTTGATACCGAAGCGATGGGTTCCCTTAAGAGGAGTAACCCGAAGGTAAGCCTTATCGCCGACTTCAAAAGTCACAGCCTTATGATGACTATCATAGTGGCTCTTTTGGCGAGACTGGGCTGTTTTCAATCTCTCACGAACGATGCGAACTTGCTCTTCTGCTTCCTGAATCATATCCGGGCCAAAGAATTGTCTTTCCCCGGTCTCTGACCAGTTAAGAGGTGTTCGACACCTTCGTCCATACAGAACTTCGAAGGGAGCTTTACCCAAGCTGGCTTGATAACTATTGTTATAAGCGAATTCGGCAAATGGAAGACACTTTTCCCATTCCATACCGAAAGAAATGACAGAGGCTCGAAGCATGTCTTCCAGAATTTGATTGACTCGTTCCACTTGACCACTTGACTGCGGATGGAAGGCAGTACTGAAAGAGAGATGAGTTCCCATAGCATTCTGGAAACTTTCCCAAAATTGGGAAGTGAAAAGACTTCCACGGTCTGAGTTAATCTCCAACGGTACACCATGAAGTGATACTATCCGAGAGACATACAAATCTACTAGCTGGCTAGCGGTAATACTCTCTTGAACAGGCAGGAAATGAGCTACTTTAGAGAGACGGTCGATAACGACGAAGATAGCATTATTCCCTTTCCTGGACCTGGGAAACCCGGTAATGAAGTCCATACCGACTTTGTCCCATTTCCATTCAGGAATAGCTAAAGATTGAAGGGTGCCAGGAGGCCGTTGACGCTCTACTTTGACTCGACGACAAACGTCGCAGTTAGCAATGAATTGAGCGATTTCTCTCTTCATCCTAGTCCACCAGAATCTTTGACGTAGGTCTTGATACATTTTGGTACTACCGGGATGAATCGTGAGAGGAGATTCATGAGCCTCCTTAAGGATCAAACGTCTTAGGTTTCGTACTTTAGGAACCACTAAACGGTTGCTAAAGAATACGACTCCTTGATCATCAATTGAGAAACATCCTGCAACTCCTTTCTTGATGTTCCTCTTAATACGGGAAATTCCGGGATCAACCTTCTGTGCTTTGATGACCTGATCCATAAGGGTAGGTTTCGCCACCAAGGTGGAAAGGAATCCTCGAGGAACAATGTGAAGGTTAAGCTTACGAAATTCCTCGTGGAGAAGTGGTTGACCTTGTTGTAACATTAAATTGTTACAATATGAATTACGGCTTAGTGCATCAGCCATGACATTGGCCTTTCCAGGGGTGTAGGTGATTCCTAAGTCGTAGTCGGTGAGCAACTCAACCCAACGTCTTTGCCTGAGATTTAGATCCGGTTGGGTGAAGATATACTTCAAACTTTGGTGATCAGTGAAGATTTCACAGCGATTACCAAGAAGGTAATGTCGCCATGTTTTGAGTGCATGGACTACAGCTGCAAGCTCTAGATCATGAGTAGGATAGCTATCCTCATGTGGACGCAACTGTCGAGATGCGTATGCAATCACTTGACGATCTTGCATGAGAATGCAACCTAGTCCTTGTCGCGAGGCGTCGCAATAGATTATAAAATCCTTGGAAAAGTCTGGTGGTACCAGTACAGGTGCAGATGTCAGGCGTCTTTTCAGTTCGTGAAAACTAGACTCGCACTGTGGGGTCCACTCAAACTTTTTATCTTTCTTGAGGAGTTCGGTTAGAGCTTTGGCAACCTTGGAGAAATTCTCGACGAAGCGTCGGCAATAGCTTGCTAAGCCAAGAAAACTCCTAACTTGCTTGACCGATTCAGGGGGAGTCCAATCAAGTACGGCTTGAACTCGCTCGGGATTGATAGCAATACCCTTGCCAGAGATCACATGACCTAAATAGGTTACTTCTGGCAACCAAAATTCACATTTAGAGAACTTGGCATAAAGGCGGTGTTCTCGAAGTTTCGTCAATACCAGCCTTAAATGCTCGGCATGATCTTCCTTGCTCTTGGAGAAAATGAGTATATCATCGAGGTATACCACGACGAATTTATCCAAATACTCCATGAATATAGAATTCATTAACCGAGAAAAGGTAGCTGGGGCATTGGTTAATCCGAAGGACATGACGGTGTACTCATATTGGCCATAACGAGTAACGAAAGCCGTTTTAGGAATGTCCCCGTTCTTGATTTTGATTTGATGGTAGCCCAACCTCAAATCCATCTTAGAGAAGACTGAGGATCCAGCAAGCTGATCATACAGGTCGTTGATCCTGGGGAGCGGATACTTATTCTTTATGGTGACCAGATTGACAGGTCGGTAATCTACAACCATCCGCTCCGTTCCATCCTTCTTCTTGACGAAGAGGACGGGGCAAGCCCAAGGGGAAGAACTAGGACGGATGAAACCTTTTTGCAAGGACTCATCGAGTTGTTTCTTTAGCTCAGCTAATTCTAGTGGTGCCATCTTATAAGGTCTCCTAGAGATTGGGACAGTTCCTGGGATAAGATCTATCACAAACTCGACATCTCTGTCAGGTGGAACTCCTGGCAGTTCTTCTGGAAAAACATCCGGGAAGTCACGGACTACCGGGATATCTTCGAGTTCTGGTAGAGGGCTGGCATTAAGAGAGTAGAGCTGACGCTCAGCCATTTGGGTCAAGACATTAACTATCTTGCCGGATGGATGTGTAAGTTGAACGGTCCTAGTATAGCAATCAATTTTGGCGTAATGAGTTGTCATCCAATCCATACCCAAAATGATGTTTATGTCCGAGGACTTGAGAGCGATTAGAGAAGCAAGGAAAACAAGTCTATCGACAAGGATTTCATTTCCATGGCTTACCCTAGAGGTTTGCCACTTTGAACCAGGAGTTTGAATAACCATGGAAGTAGGCATGTCACAAAAAGTCATGTTGTGCAATCGAGCATAGCTCTCAGATATGAACGAATGGGATGCTCTAGTATCGAAAAGAACAGATGCCGGATGGCAGTTTACGAGAAGCGTACCAAGGACGACGTTAGGATCCTCATAAGCTTCTTCGGCAGAAACATAGTTGACATGACCACATGCAGTGGGGATTGGCTTGACATAGTTCACCTTGCCGGTTGGCTTACCACGGCCAACGGGTTTTCCTGGCTGGTTCTGGGGACAATCACGCATGTAGTGTCCCGGTTCTCCACACTTGAAACATGTCACAGTGGTGGTGCGTGGACCAAAGTTGGAAGGTGGTCCTCCATAGGTCTTAGCAGGTGCAAACTGTTGAGTTGGGCGAGGTGCCTCATAGGATGGCCTCGGTGTATACTTGGGTGGCAGAGCAGTGTTAGGAACCCACACACGACGCTTGTGAGAGCCAGAGCCGAATGAGGAACCAAAGTCTCGAGTATGCTTGCGGGTGGCCTCGAAGTCGGTCTGGCCTGTTTCAGCACTGATAGCCTTGTTTACCAATTTCTGGAAGGATGTGCACTCGTGCAGACGCAGATCTCGGCGGAGTTCAGGGCTGAGTCCCTTGCGGAACCTCGCCTGCTTCTTGGCATCGGTGGATACTTCCTCAGGTGCATAGCGTGCCAGATTACCAAACTCACGACTATAGCCATCCACAGTTAAACGGCCTTGGGTGAAATTGCAGAATTCCTCCCACTTGCGATCCATGAGACCTTCCGGAATGTGATGTTCACGGAATGCCTCACTGAACTCAACCCAGGTAGTGACTTGGCCAGCAGGACGCATAGCTTCAAAGTTTTCCCACCAAAGACTGGCAGGGCCCTCAAGATGGTAGGCGGCGTAGATAACCTTGTCAGCTTTGGCCACACGGGCAGAGTGTAGCTTGTGGGTAATACTACGTAGCCAGTCATCGGCATCCAGAGGTTCAGTGGAGTGATGGAACTTTGGTGGACACATCTTGATAAAATCGTGGATTGACACCACGTCATTCCTCTAACGGAACCCAGTGTACTGTTCTATGCGTTCCAGCAGACGGTTGGTCTCTCTCTTGTTCCGTTCTGCTTCAAGCATAACTTCCGCCAAGGAGGGTGGCTGGGGCAGATTCCCATCCCTAGTCCCACTAGCCTCACCCTGCTCCTGAGCAGCAGGAGTGTTGCGAGTGTTGACCATCCTAGGAAAACAAAACAACGATTTAGACAAGGATGGCAAAATTTGACATAGAAGTGCAGAATGTAATGGATAACACGGAATGCAAAGATGTTCATCCGTATGGCATGGTAATATAGGAACTGCTATATATACACAAGTGGTCATACACACCATACAAAGTTTAGTACAAGCCAAGGCTAAAGTACAACTGCGGTGAAAGACGATACATCCCATCAGAGGCATTCCAAGCTCCTATACATTATTTAACTACACCTCCGGAACTCAGTACACACTAAGTCATATTCCACAAGACGCGCAGGACTGTGGAAATACAACTACTACAATACTACTACAACCACGGCCTAGCTCAGACATTCGCGAAGTAATCCTCGTAAAGATTACCACCGTAGCCTGGAAGTGGAACAGATGGATCTTGGAACTCGCGAGCACTCGAAGGCTGTGGACCATAGGGGCATGGGTGTGGTCTCGGTCCCGATGCTGGTGGTAACCGACGCCCACGTGGAGGTGTAATACCCCCAACGTCTGTCGGGCTCATTTCTGGGAAATCAATCACAGAATAGCCTTAAGTCACACTGGCTCCCAAGCACAACCAGTGGACAACCTTAATATAGATAACCAGTACATTAATATTACACAGGGTTGAGTCAGGGTGACTCACTAATTTATTACAACAACTCAACGTACTAGGGTGGCGGAAAATGACAGTGGGTGGTGGAACTCAACACTGATATACTAGCATAGAGTCAAGCGTCAGTGTGAGGCTTGACTATTTTATTGGTGTGGCGGAAGCTTGACGGATGATACGAGTGATCGACTCCAAGACACAGGTGTGCTGACTGGGAACCTTCTAAGCGTCGGCCTCGCTAGCGCAATTCTCCTCCAGTAGCTCGTCCTCCTCCAAGTCTGGCCAAGTAAATAGCCAGGGACAAGCCAGTGAGTACTTTTGAATGTACTCGCAAACATTATGAACATAAGGTATACTGAATGCGAATGCCATGATAAAATACTATATGCGTGCAACAATTATCAAGACTTGGCATGATGAAACAGGGTTAGTACAAACATAAATATTAGTCACAATAATATGAAAAGGTAAAAGGAATGCCGGTCGGATGTCAAGTGACATCACGGTAGGACTTGAAAAGAAATGCCAGTCGGATGTCCACAAGAGTAGTGGCGTGATAAACCGCCTGACACTCGAGGGACGCCACAAAAGGACTTTAAAAGAAATGCCAATTGGGTGTCCACAAGAGTAGTGGCGAGATAAACCGCCTGACACTCGAGGGACGCCACAAAAAGGACTTTAAAAGAAAAGCGAGCGTCCGGGGTAGTCTAGCCAGCCCCTGAGACACTCTTGAAGGTAACAATAAAATCACAGGGTTAGTCCATAAGCATAATATTCATCATAAATAAATTCATGATAAATACTGACTGTGGCAAAAACGTCATGCAAACATAACATGCTCAAGTATATTATTTTCCTCCAGAGACTGACACCGAGACCGTTACTTGACCCACCCAACTAAGTCCTTGACCGTGGACGCGGCTATTCGAATAGATATAACTCTTCACAGGGTGTACTCTTTACCCACGCGTATGGGCCTTCCTTAGACAGTACCGTGCACTGACTAATACCCAATACGGACTTTGGGTTGAAAACACGCCTGACGCATACGCACCGACCGGATGCCAGGACTCACCCAGAGCATCGCTCCAGAAACCTTAAGTCAGGGAGGCTACAACCTCCGAAAAGCATGGGATCACTATTAAACGCGCGGATTACAAGGGGTGCCCCCCTCTCGGCTACAACCGGAAACACCCATGCCCCTGACCCGATGACAGGCTACAACCTTCATCGTAGTATCTGTGTGGCGTGTACCCGTACAGGGGTTATCAACTTACTAGGCCGTACCCTCCTTTCGGAAGGACCCGTGGCAGCACGGTATACAGCTAGGTGTGTAGTGCAAGACTCGATCTAGGCAGACTCAGGAGGTATTATCAACATATCACCAGTATTCTCTATCAGTAACACATGACACCATTGTGTCAGCAAAGGACCATGCCCACCAGCATGTCCCAACCAGCAGCAACATTTCTACCCTCACGTAACCACATGCATGCCAGACAAGCTAGTGTGACATGCAAGCCAAGGTAAAACAAAACTGACATGACCATGCATGCACATGTGGTATGACATGCAACATATATGATGCACTACCAAACTATGTAACCATGCAAGAATGCAAACATCATATCTCAGGTTCAATAATGCTTGCCTTGTCCAAAGTAATCAGGAGAAAACCCCTCTGAAAATCCAGCAAAAGTTCCTTCTTCTTTTTCTGAAAAATTCAAATTTGAATTCGAATGAGAGATTCCAACACAGAACATAAAAAGTTCTCAAAATATTTTTAATTAAATCTTAAAATAAACTAGAGAAGAAAAGAAAATTTTAGCAAAAAGAATCAGCTCATTTGGATTTATATTTTAAAAGTTATTAACTTTTCAAAACCAGGGGTCTTTCTGCAAAACAGAAGCCCCTGAGTTGTTTTAAAAGAAAACGCTTCGGACGCGAGTGCGCCTTTCAGTGCAGAAAACGTAAAGCGCAGAGTGCGCCTCCGCCGAACACAGGAAACAGAGAGAGAGAGCTGACGGGTGGGGTCCACCCGTCAGGTTTGAAATTTGAACGCGCTCGCGCGCGAGTACAGAGAAGCGGCGGCGATCGCCGGCGACGATCGCCGGGGTTTCAGGGCCCGGCGCTGGTCGCAAAGTGACCAGCGTGGACTTCCGCATCCAGGGGTGGTGGAGGTGGCCACCGGCGGTCACCTGAACGGCGGTGAGCTCGTCGCCGGCGGACGGTGGTTCGGGCAAAGTTGAAGCTCGTCGGAGAGAGCTCGGGAAGAGGAATTGGCTTAGGGTTTCGGCACAGTGGTGGAAAAGGGGTGGATCGACGGAGTTTGGGTGGCTCTGGTGGTGTGAGTGCGTGGTTTGGTTCGAAGGCAGAGGCGGCGGAGCGGTGGCCGGAGGGGGAGAAGATGACCCCCTCGTGGCCTGGTGGGTGGTCAGGAGGAAGCGTGGGAGGTGGTGGAGGCCAGCCGTGAAGCTAGAGGGGCTCGGGGACCCCTTTTATAGGCGAGTCGAGGATGGCCGAAGCGGGCGGAGTTCGCCGGAGTAAATTAGGTCGTCGGGTTTGGTTTTGGCCGGTGGTCTGGGGCGACGGAGCACTTATGAGGCTGGTGGAGTTCGCCCGAAGCTTCCGTTTGGACGGGCGCGCGCTCGTTTGACACGTCCGCGATGCGCTGTCCGCACGGGCGCGGCGGCGTGGCCGGCTCCGGCGACTGTCGTGCGGGTCCCGGGCGGCGTGGTCGGTGCATCCGTTGTGCGTAGGGGCGAAGGAAGATGACGCGTGGGCAGGGAGGTAGGTAGGAGCGTTGAAGTGGAGTAAAAGGGCGGTTGATGGCCGAGGCGTTCCGCTCGGCTCCGCCGTGGACGAGCCCGGGGTGGCTGCACCGGCCAGCAGCCAGTTCACCGGAGTGGAGAGGCTGGCGATGGGCCAGGGGAGGCTGCGGCATTGAAAGCGGGCGACATCGCCGTGCGGGAGAGGAAGATGAGGGGTGCACGGCATCGCCGGCCCCTGTCGGCTGAAGAATTCAGTTAACTGAATTTTATTCAGTGATGAACAGTATGCTTGCCAACTGTTTGATGAAATGCTTTGGGGTTTTAAACAACTTGGTTGATCATGGGGTTTTCTGTGGTGGTGTGTTGTTACTCAAAAATGAGTTTGCCAGAGGGCCAAGTATTTTGGTGAAGTTTGGAAATGGTTTGGGGCAGAAACATGATTTCTGGACCAAATTTGAATTGAATTTGATTTGAAAATTTTGAACTGTGGGACCAAAGGTTTTTGAAGAAATGGGTCAAGGGTACCATATATATGTAGGGGTAATTTTGGTGGAGGCAGAAGAGTCATAGAAAATATAGTTCCTTTGTAAATGTCAAGAAACTATGATAAATTCAAATTCCATTTTTTGGAATTCAAAATATATAGAAAGAATATTTTTGTGGAGTGGGAAGGAGTTGAATAATATCACAGAAGGTGTGCATGACTTGAGAGGTAAATCTTGGAGTGGCAGAAAATATTTGGAGAGGTTTTATGGTGCTAGAAGAGGTGGAAAGGACTTTTGCCTTTGAAAATAAATAACCAAAAACCAAAGATTCTTTAGAGAGAAAAAGTTTTGAAAACCTCCAAAACAAGTAAATCAAATAAGTCCACCCTTCAAACAGAACCCTCCAAGAAAATTTTAAATCTTAGCTAAAATTTTGAAAAGTTTTCAAAATTCCAAATAAATATTTTTGGGGTGTGACAACGTCACGCCAATCCATGCGATCAGGCAGACGAGTCCGCACAGGGTACAAATCCCGCATGTCCAGATATCCGGCGTGCACAGCAGGTGCAAGCCGTGTCAAAGTAGTCCAATGAGTGGCTCGAGTGTTATACAGCTCCATTCGGAGGGCACGGACCTCACGGTCCCTATCCTCCAACATCTGAACAGTGGTCTGATGTAGTGGCTCTTCATGAGCAGCATCAGTATACAGACCAGTGTAGTAGCCTTCCTCTCCGGGAAGTGAGGCTGACATGTAACAGAACTCAGTGTTCAGCAACAGGGCATGCCTAGCACGGAGGATGGTCATCATCGAATAAGCGGCATCCTGCACTGCCATCTCGATGGTAATCCCGAGTCCATAAGACCAATGGATGGGATCATTAGCTCCGGGATATGAGGGGTATATCCGGACTGTGCAGAAATACTGACTTTGATTGAAATCCCGGTACTGTTCCTCCACAGTGTATTCAGGATACCAGCGATAACCGGTCTCAGTCATTACACGGACTAGCATGGCCGTGTGACCGGGCACATTAATGCACCGAGTCAAACGAACCACTTGGTGAGGGATGCGGCCAGACATCTGAAACACGAAATAATGCAAAGGCATTAGTGTTTCTGGAAGAAATCGGGCAGCATAACAACTGTAAATGCTCAAACAAAGATTTGAGACATCATACAAATGATAGCATAGCCACTCAACAATTCCATATCAAGGTTCCGGTTCAACAATCATCATACTCAAAGGATAGAAACTGAACTGAGGCTTGAAACCAACAATCCTAAGAGTCTACGGATTAGTAACACGTGAACCTAGTAAGGATAAGAGGCCTAGTCCTAAAACCCCGTAGAAAGAATAGACTGACTCAAATCAGAAGGGCATAAGGTAAAGGAGTAAAAAGAGCCTTACGTTCCCTTCCACAATCAATTCCCCTACATATAACTAAGAATTTTTCTAGACTCAACATCGACCAGTTTGGCTTGAGAAGCCAACAGACAGTCCAGCTCTGATGCCAACGCTGTCAGGACCCCGATCCTAAGTCACACCGATCTAGCTGTAACACGTCATATCACTTTGCGGCCTCACGCACGGTAACCCCACGAGTGCCACCTTACCTGGCCCGGGACCGTTTGCGCATTTTGGCACACGTATATGACAGTGTCGCTAGCATCCATATGACAGAGAACCCGGGCCGACATGGCTAGTTATAAACCAAAAGTGGCACTAAATTATAGAGACATGCATCCATGACCCAGCAACGAACGTGTCGGTCATCAACGTATGAACCCAAGTCGTAGCAAGCTACATGGACTTAAAGGAACAACGCGTGACATTTCCCCTAAGGGACAGACACAGGAACGAAGAAGGACACATGCCGGCCAGCCTACGTGTTCCGAGCAGTAGCAAGCTACCAAGGCTCATTGGAATCACTAGGAGGCATTTCCCTGTAAGGTAGGCTACCAAAGGAAAACAACTAGGTGTCGGATCCCACACATACCAAGCATTTCAAACATACACGCAATATGCTCAATATGTGCAAATACAACATTGCATCACAACAGAACTCTATGACTCGAAGTACTTTATTTAAAAGGCTCCAAGAGCCATACATAACATATCCATACAGGTAGGGGTCACATGACCCAACACTCAAGTCATACAGTCATACAAGCACAAGCGGAAGCTACATGTCTGAGTACAGACAACTTAGAAAATAAAACAGGCTTGGTGTAGCCTGACTATCTACAAGGCCCTTCACAAGCTCCAGATCTCCGTCTGGGTGTCAAGCTACTCGTCGACGTCAACGTCTATGTAGAACCCTTCAGCAGGGGCAGGGTTCTCCTCTGCAACAGTTATTAAGCAAACATGAGTACAAAGGTACTCAGCAAGTCTTACCACAGAACCTATCATACATGCAACATTATCAAAGGGGGTAGTGGAGTTTATAGCAGAATGCCAGCTTTGACCTTGGCTAACCTATACTACAACTCTCAACAGATTGCAAGATGTTATTACGAACACGAGTCCACTACTCACCACATCTATACACTACCGAGGATCCTCTTCCGTCATCCTACGGAAGGCCATCCACGGCACTCACACTTATCTTGAGGCTTTTAGTAGTATCCATCAACTTGTCTATGAACTGTAAGAGTAACCAAGTAGTCCGTACCGCGAACAACGGCTATTCGAATAGTTTGATAACCCTGCAGGGGTGTACTTCTTCACACACGCTTCCACCACTTATCGCCGTTTACTCGGCGTGTACTCGGCAACCTTCAAGCGGAAGCCCAGCGAGGGTGTCGGCCACGACCTGACTAACTACTCAAGTCTCTCGTCCAGGTTTATTGCCTATTTGGGTTCCATCCGTGGGGAGATCCGGTCGGGGTGTCGCTCACGGCCCCAAACGATGTGTACAGGGTTCCCGAGTCACCAAACGGGCAACCGGTACACCGTGCCACGTACCTGTCGCATCACAACCCACCCCGAGGGTCAGCGTTGTGCACGACCTCCAGTAAGCTATAAACACCAGAAACTAGTTGCAACTCCTGGACAGAGATCGAGGGTAATTAATAAGCCGAGAGGGTCCATTGGTTTCGGGCCCAATGCATGGTAGTAACTGCAACTTGAACCACACATACAGATCTCAGGTCCTATGGACGATTCCAATGAAACAACCCACCATGTACTCCTACATGGCCTTTCATCGATACCTTTACCAAGCGTATTCCACACTTCCTTCTCTTTACCGGTATGATCATTTCACTCTGATCCATCACCCAGATGAACCAGACCAGACACAACTCTAAGCATAGCAGGCAACATAAACAAATAGCATGGTGGATCACACATCACATGGCTCAATCAACTCCTACACATGCTAGTGGGTTTCAACTATTTACTGTGGCAATGACAGGTCATGCAAGGGAATAGGGTTCATCTACCGCAGCAAGTAGCAGTTCACACGCTGTTGCCTTAATGCAGTAAAAGAGAGCAGGAGCGAGAAGATTGGGTTTGTATCGGAATGATCAATGATTGCTTGCCTGACAAGGTAGGTGTCGGGTACTGCTCTTCAACTGGATACGCAACAGTATCCTCGGGAGCAGGACCTAACACAGAGAATACCGGCGATACAATCATTAACAAACAAATGCAACAATATGATGCATGCTCATGACATGGCAAGATGCATGTGTGTTGGCTAATGCAACTAAAACCAGAAGGGTTTGAGCTTATTTGAATCAAAGATTCAAATTGAAGTTCAAACTATCATTTAAATAAGTGCATTATCATGTTCTTGATGTAAACAACAAGTTAACTTGTTCAAACATGCATGAAACCAGTGCCATTGGAAAGATTGGATTTTTCTGATCATTTTTCATATATAAATCTTTTCCATCTGAGCTATGGTTGATTTTATATGATTTTTAGAAGTTTTGGGTATTTTCTGGAATTTCCTGAATTATCTTTAAACATAAAATCCCAGAAAAACCTTTACTGCATCAGCATGACATCATGCTGACGTAGGCAGTCAACAGGGCCAGTCCAAGTCAAACCTGACCAGTGGGACCCACTGGTCAGTGTCACAGCTAATTAACTAAGTTAATTAGAGTTAAACTAAAACTAATTAGCTGTCAGTGGGGCCTGGGCCCACGGGTCAGTGACTAAACTAATTAGCTAATTAAAATAACAGAAACTTAATTAAACTAACTAATTAGCAGGGGGTGGCCCACACATCAGTGACCCAGGGGTAGTCAACCCCCTGGTCAAACAGGTCAAACCCGATGCCGACATGACGCCGGCGAGGCAGAACGCGGCGGCGTGCTTCGGAAAACGGCTGTGGGGCACGGCTCGAGCTGCGGTTGGACGCGTTGGAAAGCCCTTGTTGTTGCGCGTCGGATGGTGGTGGTCGCCGGACCTGGGGTGGCCGGAGACGACGGCAACAAGCTCGACGGCGGCGACCGGCGTCGCGCGTGTGTGGAGATGCGGCTGTAGGGGCCTAGGCGACGCGTGCGTAGTACCTTTCGCACCTACGCGCTGCGGCGAGTGTGATGGACGGGTGCCCGTGACCAAATGGTCACCGGAGCATCGTCGGCGGCGAGCACGGCGGCGGTGCGTTTCGGTGATCAACAGAACGGCGGCTACACGGTGCAAAAGGAACGGAGGAAGGAGGGGTTCGACGTAGAAGCTCACTGCGGTGCTAATGAGCTCGACGGCGGGGTCGGGGACGCGCTGTAGCTTTATAACGGCGGCGAGGTACTCCGGCGATCCGAGGAAGGGGACGACGGCGTGTAGGCGTTGCAGGGCTTCCGGCGGCTCGTGGCTCAGCGAGGAGGAAGAGGGCGACGCGGCGGACCTTCTGGACACACTCACGGGGCGAGGGGGTGGCTCTGGGTGCGGCTACGGCGAGCGGCGGCGACGACGGCTCGGTGATGGAGGAGGAGAGAGCCAGGGGAGGCGACAGGGACGAGGGGGAGAAGAGTGAGCGGTCGGGGCAGCTGCGTAGCGTCGCGGGGAGTCGTCCAGGCCATCGTGATGCAGGCAGGCAGGGTGGAGGTGGCCGGACGCGTGCCGGCGTGCGGCGACCACGCGCGCGTCCTTCTGGCGCGAGGAGGAAGGCGACAGAAGAGGCCGTGGGCTGGGCCGGCTTGCTACAGGGCTGGGCCCGAGGTAAGTGTTCTTCGTATTTTCCTTTTCCTATTTTCTTTCTGTTTCATTTCTTTTGCAGCTTTGTTCAATTAATAAAAATGCCAAAACATTTTTATAACTCATGAAACTTGTCATGCCCACTGTATATAATATGAACAGTAGGAAACATTATAATTCATGATTATTTGAGCATTTAAAATATTTTTAAGTATTTAAATGCCCAAATACAAATACCATATCATTTAATCCAAAGCCCTAGAGTGTCCTAGAAAATTGTGCACCATTTTTGGCAGAGGTTTAAGACCAAGGCAGAAATGATGAACATTTTTGAAGGGCATTTTGGGTACATTGGAAAATATTTTATCAAACCCTAGTTGTTAGAAGAGGGGTGCTGGGGTTTCTGTTAATCCCATTTCAAGTTTCTTTGAAAGTAGACATGATGCACACTCTAGCTAGGTACTAAAGCAAGTGCTAACTAGGGATGTGACACCTATTAACTCAGTGCACCACAGTGCCAGTTCCTGTTTTCTGCTGTTTTTCTATTTCAGGTTTCCCCCATATTAAAAGTGCTCCAAAAATTCCAGGAAAAATATAGGAAAAATCAGCGTACAGGAAGCTTCGCGAAGAACCAAAGATGGGCCAGAGGGGAGCCAGGGGAGGCCCAGGCGGCCACCTGGCGCGGCCCCACCCCTGGCCACGCCAGGGGGGCGCCTGGGGCCCCTGCTCCGCCTCTTGCTGCCCCCCTTCGCATATATATCCCTCTCGTCCCGAAACCCTCGAGGACAGAACCCTTTTTCGCGATCTCGCCTCTGTTCCGCCGCCGCAGCGCTTCCAAGATCGGGAGCATCAGGAGAACTCTTCCCAACACCCTGCCGGAGGGGAGAACCACCACCGGGAGCTTCTCCACCACCATGCACGCTTCCCGGATGAGTCGTGAGTAGTCCACCTTGGACCATGGGTCCACGATCAATAGCTATGTGATGTTCTCCTCCCCTCTTTGATCTTCATGGTTTAGACCTCGTGAGCTGCCCTACATGATCGAGGCACATATGTAATCTTCCTGCTGTTGCTTTGCTGGGATCTGATGGATTATGAGACTATGTTCAGATTGTGTTTGAGTAATATATTTGATTCACCTCTTTTATATCTTTGTTCTTGAGTAATTCTTGCATGTTCACCGTTGCTGTTTATTGCTTTGGCCAAGTAGTAGGTAGTAACTCCAAGAGGGAGCGTTATGCTTGATTGTGGGTTCATGCCCCCTGATGACTAGCTTGAGTGACAGAAACATGAGTCTAGGGGATGTGCTGTTGCCACAAGGGAGAAAACAACGGTGCTTGTACTTGCGGGTGCAAGGATTGTTTACTTTACGCAAAGTTCTTTTAATGCAGTTGTGTGTTGCTTTGTGTTTACACTTTGGGTGGGATTCGCAACTTAATACCAGCGAGATGTTCTGGATAGATATCTCAAGGTGGATGATTAGTAGTAGATGCAGATGGATTTTGGTCTACTTGCCTTGGCGTACCGCCCATGCTTTTGAGCCTCTACCTTTCTTTGCATCATAGTTAGCATTGGTTTGCGCACATAATCCTGTCAATTGCCCAACTGTAATTTGTTTACCTCGCTTTGCTGTTTTATCATCTTTTGGGAGAGAGACATCACTAGTGAACATCATGGGACCCCGGTCCATATTACCACCGCTGATCACACCTTCTATTTACTTCCTGTTTTTATTTCCTAGTTGCAGTCATAGCTATCATTATTATCTCTTGTGTTTGATCCTTTGTAAACAACAAGGCCGGAGGGATTGACAACCTCTCTGTACTCGTTGGGAGCAAAGTTATCTGTATCTGTGTGCAGGTCCCGTCAACCTCTAAGTTTCTGGCGCCGTTGACACCTACTTGTCGACCCTCGGAGTCTCACGGGATTCGATCCTTGGTATATTTGCCAAGGGAAATTTGCCGCTACGCTACATCTCAACCTTCCACTTGGGGTAACCAACGAGGGGCGAGAAGCCATCAAGCAAGTTTCTGGCGCCGTTGCCGGGGACTCCACTCTTCAAGATAGGGGAGTTGCACGCTATCTTTTATCTTTGCCTTTTAGTCTTGTTAGTTTACCTTTCAGTTTTTGCTTTAGTATCCTTTACCAAAAATCACAAAAATAGTTATCATGCTTGCTGCTGCTATGGGTTCCACCGAGAACACCAAGTTGTGTGACTTCACTAGTCATAACAACAATGACTTTATCTGCACGCCTATTGCTACACCTGCCACTTCAGCACCTTCTTATGAGATTAAACCTGCTTTACTGAACCTAGTTATGAAAAATCAATTCTCCGGTGCTGGAGATGCTGCTGCTTTGCACTTAAATAATTTTGTTGAGCTCTGTGATATGCAAAAGTACAAAGAAGTAGATGGTGATATTGTTAAGCTTAAGCTTTTTCCTTTCTCCTTGAGAGGAGGAGCTAAAATCTGGTTTCAATCCTTGCCTAGGAATAGTATAGATTCTTGGGACAAGTGCAAGGATGCCTTTATTGGGAAGTACTATCCCCCTGCTAAAATAATCCAATTAAGGAGTAACATAATGAATTTTAAACAATTGGATAATGAACACGTTGCCCAAGCTTGGGAACGCATGAAATCTCTTGTCAAGAACTGCCCTACTCATGGTTTGACTACTTGGATGGTTATCCAAACTTTTTATGCAGGCTTGAACTTTACCTCGCGGAACTTGTTAGATTCGGCCGCGGGAGGAACCTTTATGTCAACTACACTTGGTGCTGCCACGAAACTTCTCGACGAGATGATGACCAATTATTCCCAATGGCACACCGAATGCGCTCCAACAGGTAGGAAGGTAAACTCTGTCGAGGAGATTTCCTCCCTAAATGAAAAAGTTGACTTGATCATGTCTCTACTTTCCAAGCAAACTTCTATTGATCCTCATGATGTTCCTTTAAATTCTTTGATTGCTCAAGATCAAGTAGATGTGAACTTTATCTCTAGAAACAATTTCAATAACAATGCTTATAGGAGTAATTTTGGTAGCAACCCTAGACCGTTCCCCTCTAATTCCTATGGGAACAACAATGCTTATCCTAGCACCAAGAACTCCACTTCTGAACTAGAGATTATGCTTAAAGACTTCATCACTACCCAAAAGGCCTTCAATAAGAGCGTAGAAGAAAAACTAGACAAACTAGATAATCTCTCTTCGAAGGTAGACAATTTAGCCCATGAGGTAGAGTTGCTTAAAATTAGAACTTCTCCTCTTGAGGAGAGGAAGACCACTCCTATGAATGCTATTCAAGTGCAAATTAATGAAAACATTAGGATGATGGCTAAACTTAAAAAGAGATGGGCTAGAGAAAAGGAGGAAGAAGATAGAATTAAGAGCCTTCCTACCCACCACACTGTTGCTACTATTCAAGTTGTTGAGGATATCCAAACTCTTAGCACCCAATGCACTCCTAGTCCCATTGGACCTATTAATGGTGATGCTATGACCTCAACCGTAGAAGAAGAAACTCCTATGACCATAGAAGCTACCAAACAAGTGAGCCTAAAGGACACCACTACCACTTTACTTGATAGTAGTGACCTTGATTTTGATAATTGCACCCTTTCTGAAGTTATTGGTTTTCTTCACAAGATGTCTAGAGATCCCCACACTAACACACTTAATCTTGCCTTCACGGAGCATATCACTAATGCTCTCATCAAAGCTAGGGAGGAGAAGCTTAGGGTAGAAGCCTCCATACCTAGAAAGCTAGAAGATAGTTGGGATCCTATGATTAAAATTAAGTTGAATAACTTCTCTTGCTATGCTTTATGTGAGCTAGTACCTCCGTTATGCCCAAAAGAATGTATGATATGTTTGAATTGAAACCTTTTGACCCTTGTTCTTTTGGTGTTCGTCTTGTTGATTCTTCCATAAAGAAACCTTTGGGGAAGATCGACGATGTTCTTATCATTGTCAATGACAATTATGTTCCCCTTGATTTTACTATTATGGATATTGAATGTGAACCTTCATGTCCAATTATTTTGGGACGTCCTTTTCTTTGCACCGTTGGTGCTATCATTGACATGAAAGAGGGGAATATAAAATTCCAATTCCCTCTCAAGAAAGGGATGGAACACTTCCCTAGAAAGAAGATTAAGTTGCCTTTTGAGTCCGTTACACGGGCTAGCTATTCTCTTATTCTTGATAAAACTTGATCTTCTCTTTTTGCATCATGCCTAGCTTAAAGGCATAAAAGAAAGCGCTTTTGGGAGGCAGCCCACAACGAATTAGGTTTTGTTTTGCTTTTGTTGTGTCTTGATGTTTGTTACTATAGTAGCATCATCATTGTATCTTTTCTTTTCAGCTTTGTGCCAAGTTTAGCCTCCGATTGCAAGAAAGTTCAAAAGTTGTGACGTGCTGTCCAGAAAACAGATTCTGTCCTTGGACAGAAAAATTCGAATAAAATCACCAGATCATCTTTTTGATCTGAAGTTTTTTGACAGCATGCTCTATACAATTGGCTTTTGAGCGTCTGTTCTGAGTTTTTTGATTTGAGTTGCAGAAGTGCCCCGAAAAAATTATTTACTACCTGCTGGTCTGTTTTTCACAGATTCTGTCCTGTTTTGCCTTTTCTTCGTTTTGCAAACCTTGAGCTTGCTTTTTCTTTGAAAAAACCTTTTGGCAATCTTGAGAAACAGTAGCTCTTCAAGATTATCTTTATTTACAGTAGGGAAAAATTATTTTATTGTGGGTACTAACCTCGCTAATCAGATTATGATGAGTTATGTATGAAGGGAGTTTTCAAGTGTGCGAGGGAAGATGATAAAAGAAGATTCAGGAGGGTCAAACGCTCAAGCTTGGGGATGCCCCCGTGCACCCCCAAGAAATATTCAAGAAGACTCAAGCGTCTAATCTTGGGGATGCCCCCATGCATCCCCTTCTCCATCAACAATTATCAGTTCGTCTTTTGTTCCACTATATTTATCACTTCATGCGTTATGTGCTATGCTTGGAGCATCTCGCTCTTAGTTTCCTTTTTTAGTTTTCTTTAGCTTTGCTTGCTATTCATAACAAGTTAGAACCCAACTTTCTTTGTGTGGGAGAGAAACACGCTCCACTTCAACCTAGAACACAACATATGATTTTCATGCTTATCTTTGCTGTGTGTGTTCTTTGTCTTTCCATAGCTGCTGTCATGTTTAGCTCTTAGTTTTCATGCTTTTCTTTTTAAAGAGCTTTTGTTTAGTTGGTTGCTGAACTCTCTTGAGTTTTCATGTTTATCTTGTTAAGAGAGTTTGCCTGTTGCACTGAGTTGTGTGTCTTAACTTAAAGTAGGTAATTGAGGTTGCTATTTAATTTTAGTAGTAACTTGCAATAGTTTTGAGGTATTGCCATGAGTAATGTCTGAACTTTTGGTGTCAAGAGCTTTAGCCTATTAGTGATAGATGTCGTATTTTGGGCAATCCGTGTTTATTTTCGAAAACCTACAAAATAGTTGAGAACTTTAGCTACTAGATGGATCACTAATCTTTGGAGGGATCGAATATTAGAGTACACTCACGTACCATGAGTCGAGGATGCGCAAGGATAACCAAACCCCCATACACTCCTCCTCGGGGTACTTGTCTCTTTGTGAACCTCCTAATTAGATTGAGAGTTACCGGTAATAAGTGCATGAGTTCTTCAGACTAATGTGAGTATTCGAAAGTTGACACTTCCACCTAGCCATATTTTTCTAGCCTCTTCGGTACCGTGCATTGCCCTTTCTCACCTCGAGAGTTGGCGCATACTTCGCCGGTGCATCCAAATCCTTGGCACGATACGCTCTGTCATCATAAGCCTCATTATATCCTTCTTCAAAACAGCCACCATACCTACCTATCAAGGTATTTCCATAGCCTTTCCGAGATACATTGCCATGCAACATCCATCTTCTCATGACTTGATCTTCATGTCATACATGCTTTTGCTTGATCGATGATCCGCATGCTAGTTGGGCCTTGCCCTAATCATTGCTACATGACGCGCTAGTATCATTGCATATCCTGCTACACTGGCAGAGGCATACATTTGCATACATCATGATAGTTTCATCTTCTTTATGTTGAGTACTTTTGTAAAGTGTGAAAGATCTTCTATACTTCTTGTAATATATAGAGTGTTGCCTCTAAAGTGAGGAAAAGATCCCAAAGAGGACAAAATCAAAAGATCCCAAAGAGGACAAATGAGAGTTAAATAGAAAGAGCCATTGAGGCCACAAAAAAATTAAAAAAAATAGAAAAAAGAGAAAAAGAAATAAAAAGAGAGAAGGGGGCACACTACTATTCCTTTTGAGAGATCCACACTCGTACTCCATCTTATACCTTGTACTCCATAGAGATTATCATTCATGCATATAGCTATGTGGGGACCTTTACACTATAGAACTTAGCTTGTATATTCCAATGATGAGCCTCCTCAAAAGAGCTCTAGGTCTTCTTGAGCGAGCAAGTTGGATGCACCCCCACTAGTTCCATTGGAGAGCTTACCTTAGCTCATATGTGCATCCGTTGCATGGCAATCCCTACTCCTCACATCATATCTATCATTTGGCTTTCTCTCGCCTATGATTGTCCTCATTGATGTGAGCCTTTCACACCTTTTTTGTCTTCCCCCTTCATCATTTTTCTCTCTTTGCCATCCTACGTGTCAACTTTCTTGCTTACGCTCATCCATTGCACGAGTGCTCAAAATATCGAAAGGGAGTGGATCATTTTGACTTGTACCTGGCTAGCGGTCTGGGGATGAGTCAAGATAAGATTCCAAAGAATACCAAGTGTGAAACTTTAGTAGATTAAGTTCTCAACAATACAAAAACTATGTTTTACTCTCTCGTATATCCCTATCCCTTTCTTGCACGCAAACACCATTTGGAGACATTCGAGTCACGGACAGCGAGAGCTCTTGCACCTTTATGTTCTTATGTTGCTTGTTGCAATGCTAATATAGACTCTTGCTTGTTATGACTTGAATTGAATTACATGCCTTGATTGCTTTACTTAAAAGTTCTTATATGGTTGATAGCATGTCACCACAGAAATTATGCTTGTTATCATTTACCTACTCGAGGACGAGCAGGAATTAAGCTTGGGGATGTTGATACGTCCAAAACGTATCTATAATTTCTGCTTGCTCCATGCTTCTTTTGTGTGATATTGCTATGATATTGATGCACTTCCATGCACTTTTGATCATATTTGGACTAACCTATTAACTCAGTGCACCACAGTGCCAGTTCTTGTTTTCTGCTGTTTTTCTATTTCAGGTTTCCCCCATATTAAAAGTGCTCAAAAATTCCAATAAAAATATAGGAAAAATCAGCGTACAGGAAGCTTCGCGAAGAACCAAAGATGGGCCAAAGGGGAGCCAGGGGAGGCCCAGGCGGCCACCTGGCGCGGCCCCACCCCTGGCCGCGCCAGGGGGGCACCTGAGGCCCCTGCTCCGCCTCTTGCTGCCCCCCTTCGCATATATATCCCTCCTGTCCCGAAACCCTCAAGGACAGAACCCTTTTTCACGATCTCGCCTCTGTTCCGCCGCCGCAGCGCTTCCAAGATCGGGAGCATCAGGAGAACTCTTCCCGGCACCCTGCCGAGGGGAGAACCACCACCGGGAGCTTCTCCACCACCATGGACGCTTCCCGGATGAGTCGTGAGTAGTCCACCTTGGACCATGGGTCCATGATCAGTAGCTATGTGATGTTCTCCTCCCCTCTTTGCTCTTCATGGTTTAGACCTCGTGAGCTGCCCTACATGATCGAGGCACATATGTAATCTTTCTGCTGTTGCTTTGCTGAGTTTGCTGGGATCTGATGGATTATGAGACTATGTTCAAATTGTGTTTGAGTAATATATTTGATTCACCTCTTTTATATCTTTGTTCTTGAGTAATTCTTGCATGTTCACCGTTGCTGTTTATTGCTTTGGCCAAGTAGTAGGTAGTAACTCCAAGAGGGAGCGTTATGCTTGATTGTGGGTTCATGCCCCCTGATGACTAGCTTGAGTGACAGAAACATGAGTCTAGGGGATGTGCTGTTGCCACAAGGGAGAAAATAACGGTGCTTGTACTTGCGGGTGCAAGGATTGTTTACTTTACGCAAAGTTCTTTAATGCAGTTGTGTGTTGCTTTGAGTTTACACTTTGGGTGGGATTCGCAACTTAATACCAGCGAGATGTTCTGGATAGATATCTCAAGGTGGATGATTAGTAGTAGATGCAGATGGATTTCGGTCTACTTGCCTTGGCATACCGCCCATGCTTTTGAGCCTCTACCTTTCTTTGCATCATAGTTAGCATTGGTTTGCGCACATAATCCTGTCAATTGCCCAGCTGTAATTTGTTTACCTCGCTTTGCTGTTTTATCGTCTTTTGGGAGAGAGACATCACTAGTGAACATCATGGGACCCTGGTCCATATTACCACCGCTGATCACACCTTCTATTTACTTCCTGTTTTTATTTCCTAGTTGCAGTCATAGCTATCATTATTATCTCTTGTGTTTGATCCTTTGTAAACAACAAGGCCGGAGGGATTGACAACCTCTCTGTACTCATTGGGAGCAAAGTTATCTGTATCTGTGTGCAGGTCCCGTCAACCGCTAAGTTTCTGGCGCCGTTGACACCTACTTGTCGACCCTCGGAGTCTCACGGGATTCGATCCTTGGTATCTTTGCCAAGGGAAATTTGCCGCTACGCTACATCTCAACCTTCCACTTGGGGTATCCAACGAGGGGCGAGAAGCCATCAGCCACCGCTTCAAGGATTATAGTGGAACCCTTTTTTTGGCCGTGGAATTGCCCATGCCATGCCTTTGGACAATTCTTCCAACTCCAATGCGTGCAATCTATTGAGCCAAGCATACCTCGGAATTCGCAAGCTTTGTTCATCTCCAATATCCTTGCGACGTATTCAACATTAGGAGATCTCAAATAATCTTCGCCAAACACTTGGACAGTTCCGACTGCGAAGCGCTTGACACACATGATGGCTTGGCTCTCACCCATAGCCAAGTGATCATCAACTAGATCTACCGGTGTTGGGGAACGTAGTATTTCAAAAAAAAATCCTACGATCACGCAAGATCTATTTACTAGAAGCATAGCAACGAGTGGGGAGAGTGTGTCTACGTACCCTCATAGACCGAAAGCGAAAGCGTCTAGTGACGCGGTTGATTTAGTCAAACGTCTTTCCGATCCAACCGATCCAAGCACCGAACGTACGGCACCGTTGGCGTCCTGGGAACCAGGGTACCCAGACTTGCCTGCCTGTGAACCATGACGCGCTCCTACTACGGCATGGTACGGCCCAGCTGATTGACCAGCTGCCCAAGACGCTCACGAGGGGGGGGGGGGGCTAGACCTCGCGAGGAGAACGACACCAAGACCCCCTCAGGAGCGGCCTCGGCTAGGTTGCTCCGGAGAGGCGGAGAATCCAAGGCCAAGCCTGCCTTAGGAAGAGGTAGTGACGCGAGCAGTGACGCACCACGCCAGCGGGTGCCAGCGAGTGCCAGCGGCGCAGTTGCCGTTTTGGTGCAAGGGAGACAGTGCAGGCGCAGGTTTCCGAGGGGCGGGACAAAGGTTTCCCGTTTGGTGCAACAAGATCGAAGACCGCAAGGACGGCAGGGAGGATGTCACCACCGAGCCCACCAACGCGTCATCGCGTGACCCCTTTGTAGGCGAAGACCGCTTTTGTCAGGATAGGATCTTCCTTTTGTTCCCGCTCAAAATGGCCGTTGTGGGATACCTTCCCGTCTAAAACATTTCGGGGGAAGAGGACCCTGGCCACCTATATAAGTAGCTAGAATTCCCACCGTGCGGGGAAGGATCAGATCCAGAGAGACTCCGCCCTCACACCAAGGAGCAAGAACCCTTGCCTCCTGATCCTCCTGAGCTCTCCTCCTAAGCTCAGGAACCACTATACCTATTCATACTCAAGCCCTCCCAAGGCTAATCCACCAAAGCAGGACGTAGGGTTTTACACCGCAAGGTGACCTGAACCTGCGTAAATTCGTGTGTGCTTTACTTGGTGCTTGCTTGAATCTCTTCATTGGACGAGGGTGAGGCGCTAGGTAGACGTGAGTGGGAGAGATCTTCGTTCACACTCCTGTGTTCGAACTTCTTGGGTTTGCGGAGCCCGTAATCCGATAGGCACCTTCGCGTTCAGCACACGTTCAGCTCGATGATGTCCCATGGACTCTTGATCCAGTTGAGCGTCACAGGAGAGTTTCTTCAGCACGACGGTGTGGTGACGGTGATGATGAAGCTATCGGCGCAGGGCTTCGCCTAAGCACTGCAACGATATACCGAGGTGTGTATCTTTGGAGGGGGGCACCGCACACGGCTAAAACTTGATGTTAACTTGTGTGTCTATGGGGTGGCCCTGGCCACGTATATAAAGGATGGAGGGAGGAGGAGGCCGGCCCTCATAGGGCGCGCCCGAAGTGTGGAGTCCTACTAGGACTCCCTAGTCCCAGTAGGATTCCACCTCCCACATGGAATAGGAACAGGGGAAGTGAGAGGGAGAAGGAAGGAAGGGGGCGCCCCCTTTCCCTAGTCCAATTCGGACCAGTCCATGGGGAAGGGGCGCGACCACCCTTGAGGTCTTTCTCTCCTTCCCCGTATGGCCCGTTATGGCCCAATACAAATTCCCGTAACTCTCCGGTACTCCAAAAAATACCCGAATCACTCGGAACCTTTCCGATGCCCGAATATAGCCTTCCAATATATCGATCTTTATGTCTTGACCATTTCGAGACTGTTCATCATGTTCGTGATCTCATCCGGGACTCCGAACAAACGTCGGTCATCAAATCACATAACTCATAAATACAAATCGTCATTGAACGTTAAGCGTGCGGACCCTACGGGTTCGAGAACTATGTATACATGACCGAGACATATCTCCGGTCAATAACCAATAGCGGAACCTGGATGCTCATATTGGTTCCTACATATTCTACGAAGATCTTTATCGGTCAAACTGCATAACAACATACGTTGTTCCCTTTGTCTTCGATATGTTACTTGCCCGAGATTCAATCATTGGTATCATCATACCTAGTTCAATCTCGTTACCGGCAAGTCTCTTTACACGTTCCGTAATGCATCATCCCGCAACTAACTCATTTGTCACATTGCTTGCAAGGCATATAGTGATGTGCATTAGCGAGAGGGCCTAGAGATACCTCTCCAACAATCGGAGTGACAAATCCTAATCTCGATCTATGCCAACTCAACAAACACCATCAGAGACACCTGTAGAGCATCTTTATAATCAACCAGTTATGTTGTGACGTTTGATAGCACACATAGTGTTCCTCCGGTATTCGGGAGTTGCATAATCTCATAGTCATAGGAACATGTATAAGTCATGAAGAAAGCAATAGCAACATACTAAACGATCAAGTGCTAAGCTAACGGAATGGGCCAAGTCAATCACATCATTCTCCAATGATGTGATCCCGATCATCAAATGACAACTCATGTCTATGGCTAGGAAACTTAACCATCTTTGATTAACGAGCTAGTCAAGTAGAGGCATACTAGTGACACTCTGTTTGTCCATTTATTCACACATGCACTAAGTTTTCGGTTAATACAAATCTAGAATGAATAATAAACATTTATCATGATATAAGGAAATAAATAATAACTTTATTATTGCCTCTAGGGCATATTTCCTTCAGTCTCCCACTTGCACTAGAGTAAATAGTTCTCATCTTCATGTGATTAAACACTTTATAGTTCACATCGCCATGTGACCATTACCCAAAAGGTTTACTATAGTCAATAATCTAGTTCACAGCGCCATGTGATTAACACCCAAAGAGTACTAAGGTGTGATCATGTTTTGCTTGTGAGAGAGGTTTAGTCAATGGGTCTGCCACATTCAGATCCGTATGTATTTTGCAAATTTCTATTCTACAATGCTCTGCACAGAGCTACTCTAGCTAAATGCTCCCACTTTTAATATGTATCCAGATCGAGACTCAGAGTCATCCAGATCGGTGTCAAATCTTGCATTGATGTAACTCTTTATGACGAACTCTTTATCACCTCCATAATTGAGAATTATTTCCTTAGTCCTCTAAGGATATTTTGACTGCTGTCCAGTGATCTACTCCTTGATCAAAATTGTACTCCCTTGCCAAACTCAGGGCAGGGTATACAATAAGTCTAGTATACAACATGGCATACTTTATAGAACCTATGGCTGAGACATAGGGAATGACCTTCATTCTCTCTCTATCTTTTGCTGTGGTCGGGCTTTGAGTCTTACTCAACTTCACACCTTGCAACACAGGCAAGAAGTCTTTCTTTAACTATTCCATTTTGAACTACTTCAAAAACTTGTCAAGGTATGTACTCATTGAAAAAACTTATCAAGCATCTTGATCTATCTTTATAGACCTTGATGCTTAATATGTAAGCAGCTTCACCGAGGTCTTTCTTTAAAAAACTCCTTTCAAACACTCCTTTATGCTTTCCAGAAAATTCTACATCATTTCCTTGGCCTCTTGAGTCCTTACCAACTGAGCCCACATGTTTCTCTATGGCCAATAAATGTTCCATTTGGCGTTCAGTTATTTGCATAAAGTTGGCCTCTTTCGAGAAAATTGTACATCATTTCCTTGGCCTCTTGCAGTCGATCGACAATATGTCATTCACATATACTTATCAGAAAGGCCGTAGTGCTCCCACTCATTTTCTTGTAAATACAGGTTTCATCGCAAGTATGTATAAAACTATATGCTTTGATCAACTTATCAAAGAGTATATTCCAACTTCGAGATGCTTGCACCAGTCCATAGATGGATCGCTGGAGCATGCACATTTTGTTAGCACCTTTAGGATTGACAAAACCTTCTGGTTGCATCATATATAAATCTTATTTAATAAATCCATTAAAGAACATAATTTTGTTATCCATTTGCCAGATTTCATAAAATGCGGCAATTGCTAACATGATTCGGACAGACTTAAGCATCGCTACAAGTGAGAAAATCTCATCGTAGTAAACACCTTGAACTTGTCGAAAACCTTTCACAACAAGTCGAGCTTTGTAGACAGTAACATTACCATCGGCGTCAGTCTTCCTCTTAAATGATCCATTTCTTTTCAATGGCTTGCCGATCATCGGGCAAGTCAACCAAAGTCCACACTTATTCTTGTACATGGATCCCATCTCAGATTTCATGGCCTCAAGACATTTTGCGGAATCTGGGCTCATCATCGCTTCCTCATAGTTCGTAGGTTCATCATGGTCTAGTAACATGACTTCTAGAATCGGGTTACCGTACCACTCTAGCATGGAACACACTCTGGTTGATCTACGAGGTTCAGTAGTAACTTGATCTGAAGTTTTATGATCATCATCATTAGCTTCCTCGCTGATTGGTGTAGGAATCACTAGAACTAGTTTCTGTGATGTACTACTTTCCAATTCGGGAGAAGGTACAATTACCTCATTAAGTTCCACTTTCCTCCCACTCACTTCTTTCGAGAGAAACTCCTTCTCTAGAAAGTATCCATTTTTAGCAATGAATATCTTGCCTTTGGATCTGTGATAGAAGGTGTACCCAACATTTTCCTTTGGGTATCCTTTGAAGACACATTTCTCCGATTTGGGTTCGAGCTTATCAGGTTGAAACTTTTTCACATAAGCATCGCTGCCCCAAACTTTAAGAAACGACAGCTTAGGTTTATTGCTAAACCACGGTTCATACGGTGTCGTCTCAACGGATTTAGATGGTCCCCTATTTAACGTGAATGCAGCTATCTCTAATGCATAACCCCAAAACGATAGTGGTAAATCGGTAAGAGACATCATAGATCGCACCGTATCTAATAAAGTGCGGTTACGATGTTCGGACACACCATTACGCTGTGGTGTTCCAGGTGGTGTGAATTGTGAAACTATTTCACATTGTTCTAAATGAAGGCCAAACTCATAACTTCAAATATTCGCCTCCGTGATCTGATCGTGGAAACTTTTATTTTCTTGTTACGATGATTTTCCACTTCACTCTGGAATTCTTTGAACTTTTCAAATGTTTCAAACTTATGTTACATCAAGTAGATATACCCATATCTGCTTAAATCATTAATGAAGGTCAGAAAATAACGATACCCGCCGCGAGACTCAACACTCATCGGTCCACATACATCAGTATGTATGATTTCCAACAAATCGGTTGTTCGCTCCATTGCTCCGGAGAACGGAGTTTTAGTTATCTTTCCCGTGAGGCATGGTTCACAAGCACCGAGTGATTCATAATCACGTGATTCCAAAAGTCCATCTGCATGGAGTTTCTTCATGCGCTTTACACCAATATGACCTAAACAGCAGTGCCACAAATAAGTTGCACTATCATTATCAACTTTGCATCTTTTGGCTTCAATATTATGAATATTTGTATTACTACGATCGAGATCCAACAAACTATTTTCATTGGGTGTATGACCATCGTAGGTTTGATTCATGTAAACAGAACAACAATTATTCTATGACTTTAAATGAATAATCGTATTGCAACAAACATGATCAAATCATATTCATGATCAACGCAAATGCCAAATAACATTTATTTAGGTTTTACACTAATCCCGAAAGTATAGTGAGTGTGCAATGACGATCATATCAATCTTGGAACCACTTCCAACACACATCGTCACTTCACCTTTAACTAGTCTCTGTTCATTCAGCAACTCTCGTTTCGAGTTACTAATTTTAGCAACTGAACCGGTATCAAATACCCAGGGGTTGCTATGAGCACTAGTAAAGTACACATCAATAATCTGTATATCAAATATACCTTTGTTCACTTTGCCATCCTTCTTATCCGCCATGTATCTAGGGCAGTTCCACTTCCAGTGACCATTTCCTTTGCAGTAGAAGCACTTAGTTTCAGGCTTGAGTTTAGCTTTGGGTTTCTTCACGGGAGTGACAACTTGCTTGTCATTCTTCTTAAAGTTCCCCTTCTATCCCTTTGCCCTTTACTTGAAACAAGTGGTCTTGTTAACCATCAACACTTGATGCTCTTTCTTGATGTCTACCTTCGCCGATTTCAGCATCGCGAAGAGCTCGGGAATTACTTTCGTCATCCCTTGCATATTATAGTTCAACACGAAGTTCTACTAACTTGGTGATAGTGACTAGAGAACTTTGTCAATTACTATCTTATTTGGAAGATTAACTCCCACTTGATTCAAGCAATTATAGTACCCAGACATTCTGAGCACATGCTCACTGGTTGAGCTATTCTCCTTCATCTTGTAGGCAAAGTACTGTCAGAGGTCTTATACTTCTCGACACGGGCATGAGTATGAAATACTAATTGCAACTCTTGGAACATCTCATATGCTCCGTAGCGCTCAAAAGGTTTTTGAAGTCCTGGTTATAAGCCGTAAAGCATGGCGCACTAAACTATCAAGTAGTCATCATACCGAGCTTGTCAAACGTTCATAATGTCTGCATGTGCTCCTGCAATAGGTTTGTCACCTAGCGGTGCATCAAGGACATAATACTTCTGTGCAGCAATGAGGATAATCCTCAGATCACGGACCTAGTCCGCATCATTGCTACTAACATCTTTCAACTTAGTTTTCTCTAGGAACATATCAAAAACACAGGGGAGCTATAACTCGAGCTATTGATCTACAACACAATTTGTAAATACTATCAGGACTAAGTTCATGATAAATTAAAGTTAAATTAATCATATTACTTAAGAAGTCCCACTTAGATAGACATCCCTCTAGTCATCTAAATGATCATGTGATCCAAATCAACTAAACCATGTCCGATCATCACGTGAGATGGAGTAGTTTTCAATGGTGAACATCGTATGTTGATCATATATACTATATGATTCACGCTCGACCTTTCGGTCTCCAATGTTCCGAGGCCATGTCTGTACATGCTAGGCTCGTCAAGTTTAACCCGAGTATTCTGCATGTGCAAAACTGTCTTACACCCATTGTATTTGAACGTAGAGCTTATCACACCCGATCATCGCGTGGTGTCTCGGCACGACGAACTTTCGGAATGGTGCATACTCAGGGAGAACACTTGTACCTTGAAATTTTGTAAGGGATCATCTTATAATGCTACCACCGTACTAAGCAAAATAAGAAGCATAAAAATATAAACATCACATCACTACAAAAAAATACACTTCCGTGATGATACGTGTTTGTCACAGTAGGTCACATTTTCTGTCATGCATGTACATCCATGACGATTTTATGACAGAATCAAGATAGTCATACCTGTGTTGTCGTAGAAGTGTTCCATGACATTACCAAAATTATCATCATGGAAGTGTCCACTTCCATGACGATAAATCGCGCGTCATAGAAGTGCTTTCGTCAAGGGTGACCGACACGTGGCATCCACCGTAACGGAACACCGTTAAGCTATCGGGTCCGGTTTTGGATCCGATAACCCATTAACAGCCCCGACCAATGGGGATTTTCCACGTGTAAAATTCTAATTGGCTGATGGAAACAGGTGTGAGCTTCGCGTTGGCACATGTGTCACTCATCTCATGGGCGAGATGCGCCTATGATATGTTGACACGTGGACCGGCCCAAAAGTGGCCCATAAAGTTTAAATGGGCCGGCCCAACTAAAGGCCCGTAAGATTTTGCAGACCATAATGGGCTAGCCTAACTAAAGGCCCATAAGATTTTGCGAACCATAATGGGCCGGCCCAGCTAAAGGCCCACAAGATTTTGCGGGTCATAATGGGCCGGCCCAGAGGCCCACAAGATTTTTGCGGACCATAATGGGCGGGCCAGGTGAAGGCCCACAAAATTTTTGTGTACCATAATGGGCCGGCCCAGCTAAAGGCCCATGAGATTTCGCCGACATTAATGGGCCGACCTAGCTATAGGCCCACAAGATTTTGAGGACCCTAGTAGGCCGACCCATTAACTGGCTGCCATATTTTGGGCCAAATGCCAGCCCATATTTGATCCGGTCCATTAATGGTTTGCCACGTTCCGAGCCTAATAATGGCCCATATGATATCCGGCCCGTTAAAATCCTACCACGTTTTGGGCCAAATTACGGCCCAGATCAGGTCCGGCCCTTTAAGAGGCTTTGGGCTAAATTATGGCCCATATCAGATTCGGCCCGTCAACTGGACGCTATGCTTTTGGGCCCACTTGCTAAAGGCCCATTTAGTAATTCGGCCTGATATTAGTTTTGGCCTGTTAAGGGCCCGTTTAACATTTCGGTCTTATACTAATATCAGCCTGTTAAAAGCCCATCATATAGTTGGGCCTAACTACGACCCAGTTTGCATCCGGCCTGCTCGCAGCCGATAATCGGATTGGGCCAAACAAGGACCGAGACAATTTTGGCCTGTTATAAGCCCGTGATTTGATTGGTGCATTCATGGGCCGGGGTCTATTTCGGCCTGCTGCCGGCCCGTGAGCTGTTCGGCACGATTCATGCCCAACCTACTTTTCAGCCTCCTGAAGGCCCATTGAGTTTTCTTGGGAAAATAGGGCCGGCGGTTTACTCGGCCTATTAAAGGCCCGAATCTACTAGTGGGCCAGTTTACATTTAGGCCTATTAACGGACCAAGATGACGGGGCCCATGATGCGGATCATACATGGTGATTTGCATGACGGCCTGATTATGTACCGTAATTTTATGGTTTGGCCGGTTTACTGCGAAGACATGATATATATACAATCAAATAACTGCAGCATCATGAATACGAAAAAACCCTAGACTATACAATAAATAAATTACGGCATATTACATCCACTAGGCATCAAAGTTCGCCACTATGATAATAAAGCACAAGCAGACATCAGATTACATACACTGGGCATCAAAGATCGCCACCAGTGCAACTAAACATGCCGACAAAATAATATACAAAACCGACATCACTTCAATAGAGTTCAAGAAAGGTTAGCCCTGCTCGGGAGCTGCAGCACAAGCAGCTGATCAAGCTGGTGAGACTGCACTTGTTTGACACTTATATCCTCCTCACTCTGAAAGATAAACAAGCAGACATATGACATGTTTTGCACATATAAGTATCAGTGCTGACGATTCATCACATTTCTTACTGACGAATAAAGTGACATAGTTTAAAATAGCATTAACACAATATGGTATTGTTCGGGTCAAGACATGGCAGGAAATGGCATTGTGAAGGAGTTGGCAGCTTCATGACACCATTGGATTACAGATCAAGAACTCATAAGTATCAATGGTTAGTGTGATGTCAATTTATCCCATTTCAGATTGGCAAAATAAGATCACTTGCTCTGTATAGTTTAATTTACATGGTATGAAGAAGGAACTTGGTTGTACAACTGAAAACTAAATTGAGAAGGACAAACTTTTGTTTATGAACTAGAGTACATAATAAACTTTAAACATGCAATTTGCTGCAAACACCAAAAATAAACAGTTGTTGCAGTCATGCCTAACCAAATATACACAAGAAAGTTTGAAGGCTTGAGAAGGACAAACTTACATTATTGGTGAAGGCAGGCTCTATAAAGCCCTTGTCCATTCTGATGGGGGGGGCAATTCAAGAAGTTTACCACAGAATCTTCTTCATAAGCATTGCCTTTATTGTACATTTTGTTAAGAGTAAATATAGATGTGACAATGGGTGATGCAGCAAAGTAGAGTAAGTATTTCCCTCAGTTTTGAGAATCAAGGTATCAATCCAGTAGAAGATTACACACAAGTCGCCAAATACCTGCACAAACAAACAACAAACTTGCACCCAACGCTATAAAGGGGTTGTCAATCCCTTCTAGGTTATTTGCCAAAGTGAGATCTGATAGAGATAGATGAACTAGTAAAGTAATTAATTTTGGGTTTTGGTTTATAGATTGAAAAGTAAAAGATTGCAAAATAGTAGATCTGAAACTTATAAGATGTAAAATAGACCCGGGGGCCATAGGTTTCACTAGAGGCTTCTCTCATGATAGCTAGTATTACGGTGGGTGAATGAATTAATGTCAAGCAATTGATAGAAGAGCGAATAATTATAACAACATCTATGGAAATGATCATGAATATAGGTATCACGTCCATGACAAGTAGACTGACTCCTGCCTCCATCTACTACTATTACTCCACACATCGATAGAAATGATTCTGCATCTAGAGTATTAAGTTAATAAGAACAAAGTAACACA
This sequence comes from Secale cereale, assembly GCA_902687465.1. NCBI lineage: Eukaryota > Viridiplantae > Streptophyta > Magnoliopsida > Poales > Poaceae > Secale > Secale cereale. Next base: position 482,127,008 of record LR738714.1, read on the forward strand.
TTAAGCAAGATGACATGATGTAGCGGAATTAACTCAAGCAATATTATGAAAAACCCATCTTGTTATCCTCGATGGCAACAATACAATACGTGTCATGTCCCTTTCTGTCACTGGGATTGAGCACCGCAAGATTGAACCCAAAGCAATGTTGGAAATATGCCCTAGAGGCAATAATAAAATGGTTATTATTATATTTCATTGTTCATGGTAATTGTCTATTATTCATGCTATAACTGTATTAACCGGAAACTATAATACATGTGTGAATACATAGACCACAACATGTCCCTAGTGAGCCTCTAGTTGACTAGCTCGTTGATCAATGGATGGGTACAGTTTCCTGACCATGGACATTGGATGTCATTGATAATGGGATCACATCATTAGGAGAATGATTTGATGGATAAGACCCAATCCTAAGCATAGCACTAGATCATGTAGTTCGTCTGCTAAAGATTTTCTAATGTCAAGTATCATTTCCTTAGACCATGAGATTGTGCAACTCCCGGATACTATAGGAATGCTTTGGGTGTGCCAAATGTCACAACGTAACTGGGTGGCTATAAAGGTACACTAAGGGTATCCCCGAAGGTATCTGTTGGGTTGGCATGAATCGAGACTAGGATTTGTCACTCCGTGTGACGGAGAGGTATCTCTGGGCCCACTCGGTAAGACATCATAATAATGAGCTCAATGTGACTAAGGAGTTGGTCACATGATGATGTGTTACGGAACGAGCAAAGAGACTTGCCGGTAACGAGATTGAACAAGGTATAAGGATACCCACGATCGAATCTCGGGCAAGTATCATACCGGTATATAAAGGGAATTGCATATGGGATTGATTGAATCCCCGACATCGTGGTTCATCCGATGAGATCATCCTGGAATATGCAGGAGCCAACATGGGTATCCAGATCCCGCTGTTGGTTATTGGCCGGAGAGATGTCTTGGTCATGTCTGCATGGTTCCCGAACCCGTAGGGTCTACACACTTAAGGTTCGGTGATGCTAGAGTTGTTATGGGAATTTGTATGTGGTTACCGAATGTTGTTCGGAGTCCCAGATGAGATCCGGGGCATCACGAGGAGTTTTGAAATGGTCCGGAGGTGAAGATTTATATATGGGAAGTCATCATACGGCCACCGGAAGTTTTCGGGGGGTTGCCGGTATTGTACCAGGACCAACGAAGCGGTTCCAGAGGTCCACCGGGAGGGTCCACCTGCCCCGGAGGGCCCTATGGGCTGTATGTGGAGGGAAACCAGCCCCTAGGTGGGCTTGGCACGATCCCCGCTAGGGCCCATGTGCCTAGGGTTGAGGGGAAACCCTAAGGGGGGCGCCCCCCTTGGCTTGGGGGGGGGGGAGCCCCCTCCCCCTGGCTGCCCTCCCCCTTAGATTGGATCTAAGGGGGCCGGCCCCCATCTCCCTTGCCACTATATATAGTGTGGGTGGGAGGGCAGCCGTACCCCTTGCCTGGCGTAGACCTTCCCCCTCCCAACTCCTCCTCTTCCTCCGTAGTGCTTGGCGAAGCCCTGCCGGAGAACTGCAAGTTCCACCACCACGCCGTCGTGCTGCCGGAGCTCTTCCCCAACTTATCCTCCCCCCTTGCTGGATCAAGAAGGAGGACGTCCCCGGGAAGTACGTGTGTTGAACGCGGAGGCGCCGTTGTTCGGCGCTTAGATCGGAATCAATCGCGATCTAAATTGCTGCGTGTACGACTCCACCAACCGCGTTCTTGTAACGCTTCCACATAGCGATCTTCAAGGTTATGAAGATGCACTCCCCCTTCTCGTTGCTGGTTTCTCCGTAGATTGATCTTGGTGATGCATAGAATTTTTTTGATTTCTGCAATGATCCCCAACAGTGGTATCAGAGCTAGGTCTATCCGTAGTTTCTATGCACGAGTAGAACACAAGTTGTTGTGGGCTTTGATTTTGTCAATTTGCTTGCCGTTACTAGTATTATCTTGATTCGGCGGCATCATGGGATGAAGCGGCCCGGACCGAACTTACACGTATGCTTACGTGAGGCAGGTTCCACCGACTGACATGCACTAGTTGCATAAGGTGGCTAGTGGGTGTCTGTCTCTCCCACTTTAGTCGGATCGGATTCGATGAAAAGGGTCCTTATGAAGGGTAAATAGAAATTGGAATATCACGTTATGGTTTTGGCGTAGGTAAGAAACGTTCTTGCTAGAAACCTATAGCAGCCACGTAAAAAACTTGCAACAACAATTAGAAGACGTCTAACTTGTTCTTGGAGCATATGCCATGTGATGTGATATGGCCAAAAGGATGTGATGAATGATATATGTGATGTATGATATTGATCATGTTCTTGTAATAGGAATCTCGACTTGCATGTTGATGAGTATGACAACCGGTAGGAGCCATAGGAGTTGTCTTAATTTATTGTATGACTTGCGTGTCAATGAAAACGCCATGTAATTACTTTTCTTTATTGCTAACTGTTAGCCATAGTAGTAGAAGCAACAGTTGGCGAGACAACTTCATGAAGACGCGACGATGGAGATCATGGTGTAATGCCGGTGACGATGAAGATCATGGCGCCCCGTAGATGGAGATCAAAAGGAGCAAAATGATATTGGCCATATCATGTCACTATTTTATTGCATGTGATGTTTATCATGTTTTACATCTTATTTGCTTAGAACGACGCTAGCTTAAATAAGATGATATCTCACTAAAATTTCAAGAATTGTGTCCCCCCTAACTGTGCACCATTGCTAAGGTTCGTTGTTCCGAAGCACCACGTGATGATCGGGTGTGATAGGCTCTAACGTTCGCATACAACGGGTGTAAGCCAGATTTAGACACGCAATACACTTAGGTTGACTTGACGAGCCTAGAATGTACAGACATGGCCTCGGAACAAGGAAGACCGAAAGGTCGAATATGAGTCGCATAGAAGATACGATCAACATGGAGATGTTCACCATTGATGACAAGTCCGCCTCACGTGATTATCGGACACGGCCTAGTCGACTCGGATCATGTATCACTTAGATGACTAGAGGGATGTCTATCTGAGTGGGATTTCATTAAATAATTTGATCAGACGAACTTAATTATCATGAACATAGTCTCAATATCTTTACAATATGTCTTGTATATCAAATGGCCCACACTAATGTTGCCCTCAACTTCAACGCGTTCCTAGAGAAAACCAAGTTGAAAAACGATGGTAGCAACTATACGGATTGGGTCTGTAACTTGAGGATCATCCTCATAGCTGCCAAGAAAGCACATGTCCTTGAAGCACCGCTAGGTGACGCACCCATTTTCCCAACAACTCAAGATGTTATGAACGCCTGGCAGTCGCGTAGTGATGATTACTCCCTGGTTCAGTGCGGCATGCTTTATAGCTTAGAATCGGGGCTCCAAAAGCATTTTGAGTAACACGGAGCATATGAGATGTTTCAAGAGCTGAAAATGGTTTTCCAAGCTCATGCCCGGGTCGAGAGATATGAGGTCTCCGACAAGTTCTACAGCTGTAAGATGGAGGAAAACAGTTCTGTCAGCGAGCATATACTCAAAATGTCTGGGTTGCACAACCGCTTGTCTCAGCTGGGAGTTAATCTCCCAGATGACTCGGTCATTGACAGAATCCTCCAGTCGCTCCCACCTAGCTACAAGAGCTTTGTGATGAACTACAATATGCAAGGGATGGAGAAGTCCATTCCCGAGTTATATTCAATGCTGAAATCAACGAAGGTGGAGATCAAAAAGGAACATCAAGTGTTGGTGGTGAATAAGACCACTAAGTTCAAGAAATGCAAGGGTAAAAAGAACTTCAAGAAGGATGGCAAGGGAGCTGCCACGCCCAATAAACTAGTTGCCGGGAAGAAGCCAAAGAATGGACCCAAGCCTGAGACTGAGTGCTTTTATTGCAAGGGAACGGGTCACTGGAAGCGGAATTCCCCAAGTACTTAGCGGATAAGAAGGCCGGCAATGTCAAAGGTATATGTGATATACATGTTATTGATGTGTACCTTACCAGCGCTCATAGTAGCTCTTGGGTATTTGATACCGGTGCAATTGCTCACATTTGTAACTCTAAGCAGGAGCTGCGGAATAAGCAGAGACTGGCGAAGGATGAGGTGACGATGCGCATCGAGAATGGTTCCAAGGTAGATGTGATCGTCGTCGGCACGCTACCTCTACATCTACCTTCGGGATTAGTTTTAAACCTCAATAATTGTTATTTAGTGCCAGCTTTGAGCATGAACATTGTATCTGGATCTCGTTTAATGCAAGATGGCTACTCATTTAAATCTGAGAATAATGGTTGTTCTATTTATATGAGAGATATGTTTTATGGCCATGCCCCGCTGGTCAATGGTTTATTTTTATTAAATCTCGAACGTGATGTTACACAAATTCATAGTGTGAATATCAAAAGATGTAAGGTTGATAATGATAGTGCCACATACTTGTGGCACTGCCGCCTTGGTCATATTGGTGTCAAGCGCATGAAGAAACTCCATGCAAATGGACTTTTGGAGTCTCTAGATTATGAATCATTTGACACATGTGAACCATGCCTTATGGGCAAGATGACCAAGACTCCGTTCTCCGGAACAATGGAGCGAGCAACCAACTTGTTGGAAATCATACATACTGATGTGTGTGGTCCGATGAGCGTTGAGGCTTGCGGTGGCTATCGTTATGTTCTCACCCTCACTGATGACTTAAGTAGATATGGGTATGTCTACCTAATGAAACATAAGTCTGAGACCTTTGAAAAGTTCAAGGAATTTCAGAATGAGGTAGAGAATCAGCGTGACAGGAAAATAAAGTTCTTACGATCAGATCGTGGAGGAGAATATTTGAGTCACGAGTTTGGTACGCATCTAAGGAAATGTGGAATTGTTTCACAACTAACGCTGCCTAGAACACCTCGGCGTAATGGTGTGTCCGAACATCGTAATCGCACTCTGTTGGATATGGTGCGATCTATGATGTCTCTTACCGATTTACCGCTATCATTTTGGGTTATGCTTTAGAGACTGTCACATTCACTTTAAATAGGGCACCGTCTAAATCCGTTGAGACGACACCGTATGAATTATGGTTTGGGAAGAAACCTAAGTTGTCGTTTCTAAAAGTTTGGGGATGTGATGCTTATGTCAAGAAACTTCAACCTGAAAAGCTCGAACCCAAATTGGAAAAATGCGTCTTCATAGGATACCCTAAGGAAACTATTGGGTATACCTTCTACCTCAGATCCGAAGGGAAGGTCTTTGTTGCCAAGAATGGATCCTTTCTGGAGAAAGTGTTTCTCTCGAAAGAGTTTCTCTCGAAAGAAGTAAGTGGGAGGAAAGTAGAACTTGATGAGGTGATTGTAACCCCTCTTGAACCAGAAAGTAGCGCAGAACAGGAAGATGTTTTTGTGGTGCCTGCACCGACTAGAGAGGAAGTTAATGATAATGATCATGAAACTTCGGATCAAGTTGCTACTGAACTTCGTAGGTCCACGAGGACACGTTCCGCACCAGAGTGGTACGGCAACCCTGTCCTGGAAATCATGTTGTTAGACAATGGTGAACCTTCGAACTATGAAGAAGCGATGGCGGGCCCGGATTCCAACAGATGGCTTGAAGCCATGAAATCCGAGATAGGATCCATGTATGATAACAAAGTATGGACTTTGGTGGACTTGCCCGATGATCGGCAAGCCATAGAAAATAAGTGGATCTTTAAGAAGAAGACTGATGCAGATGGAAATGTGACCATTCATAAGGCTCGGCTTGTCGCTAAGGGTTATCGACAAGTTCAAGGAATTGACTACGATGAGACTTTCTCTCCCGTAGCGATGCTGAAGTCCGTCCGAATCATGTTACCAATTGTCGTGTTCTATGATTATGAGATCTGGCAAATGGACGTCAAAACGACATTTCTTAAAGTTTCCTAAAGGAAGAATTGTGTATGATGCAGCCGGAAGGTTTTGCCGATCCTAAGAATGCTGACAAGGTATGAAAGCTCCATCACTCCATCTATGGGCTCGTGCAAGCATCTCGGAGTTGGAACATTCGTTTTGAAGAAGTGATCAAAGTGTTTGGGTTCATATAGACTTATGGAGAAGCCTGTATTACAAGAAAGTGAGTGGGTGCTCTGTAGCATTTCTCATATTATATGTGGATGACATATTGTTGATGGGAAATGATATAGAACTTTTGGAAAGCATAAAGGCCTACTTGAATATGTGTTTTTCAATGAAGGACCTTGGAGAAGCTGCTTACATATTAGGCATCAAGATCTATAGAGATAGATCGAGACGCCTCATTGGTCTTTCACAAAGCACATACCTTGACAAGATATTGAAGAAGTTCAATATGGATCAGTCCAGAAGGGGTTCTTGCCTGTATTGCAAGGTGTGAGATTGAGCACAGCTCAATGCCCGACCTCAGTAGAAGATAGAGAAAAGATGAGTGGCATCCCCTATGCCTCAGCCATAGGTTCTATTATGTATGTCCTGCTGTGTACCAGACCTGATGTGAACCTTGTCATAAGTTTGGTGGGGAGGTACCAAAGTGATCTCGGAATGGAACACTGGACAGCGGTCAAGACCATCCTGAAGTACCTGAAAAGGACTAAGGATACGTTTCTCGTTTATGGAGGTGACGAAGAGCTCGTCGTAAAGGGTTATGTTGATGCCTGCTTCGACACAGATCCGGATGACTCCAAGTCACAAACGGGATACGTGTATACTTTGAATGGTGGGGTAGTCATTTGGGGCAGTTGCAAGCAAAGCGTCATGGCGGCATCTACATGTGAAGTGGAGTACATAGCTGCTTCTGAAGCAGCATATGAAGGAGTCTGGATGAAGGAGTTCATCACCGACCTAGGAGTCATTCCAAACGCTCGAGCCCGATGACTCTCTTCTGTGACAACACTGGAGCTATTGCCATTGCCAAGGAGCCCAGGTTTCACAAGAAGACCAAGCACATCAAGCATTGTTTCAACTCCATTCGTGGTTATATTCAAGATGGAGACATGGATATTTGTAAAGTACATACGGGTCTGAATGTTGTAGATCCGTTGACTAAACCTCTTCCATGAGCAAAACATGATCAGCACTAGAAATCTATGGGTGTTCGATTCATCACAATGTAACTAGATTATTGACTCTAGTGCAAGTGGGAGACTATTTGAAATATGCCCTAGGGGAATAATAAAATGGTTATTATTATATTTCCTTGTTCATGATAATTGTCTATTATTCATGCTATAAATGTATTAACTGGAAACTGTAATACATGTGTGAATACATATACCCCAACATGTCCCTAGTGAGCCTCTACTTGACTAGCTCATTGATCAGTGGATGGTTACGGTTTCCGGACCATGGACATTGGATGTCATTGATAAAGGGATCACGTCATTAGGAGAATGATGTGATGGATAAGACCCAATGCTAAGAATAGCACTAGATCGTGTAGTTCATCTGCTAAAGCTTTTCTAATGTCAAGTGTCATTTCCTTAGACCATGAGATTGTGCAACTCCATGATACTGCAGGAATGCTTTGGGTGTGCCAAACGTCACAACATAACTGTGTGGCTATAAAGGTACACTACGGATATCCCCGAAGGTATCTGTTGGGTTGGCACGAATCTAGACTGGGATTTGTCACTCCGTGTAATGGAGAGGTTTCGCTGGGCCCACTCAGTAAGAAATCAACATAATGAGCTCATTGTTACTAAGGAGTTGGCCACATGATGATGTGTTACGAAGCGAGTAAAGAGACTTGCCGGTAACGAGATTGAACAAGGTATAGGGATACCAACGATCGAATCTCGGGCAAGTATCATACCGGTAGACAAAGGGAATTGTATACGGGGTAGATTGAATCCCCGACATCATGGTTCATCCGATGAGATCATCGTGGAACATGCAGGAGCCAACATGGCTATCCAGATCCCTCTGTTAGTTATTGGTCGGAGAGATGTCTCGGTCATGTCTGCATGGTTCCCGAATCCGTAGGGTCTACACACTTAAGGTTCGGCGACGCTAGAGTTGTTATGAGAATTTGTATGTGGTTACCGAATGTTGTTAGGAGTCCCGCATGAGATCCCGGACATCACGAGAAGTTCTGGAATGGTCCGGAGATGAAGATTTATATATGGGAAGTCATCATACGATCACCGGAAGTTTTCGAGGGGTTGCCGGTATTGTATCGGGACCACCGAAGGGGTTCCAGGGGTCCACCGGGAGGGTCCACCTGCCCTGGAGGGCCCTATGGGCTGTATGTTGAGGGGAACCAGCCCCTAGGTGGGCTGGGCGCCATCCCCCATAGGGCCCATGCGCCTAGGGTTGAGGGGAAACCCTAAGGGGGCGCCTTCCTTGGCTTGTTGGGCAAGCCCCCTCCCCCTAGCCACCGCCCCACCCCCCTAGATGGGATCTGAGGGAGATGGCCCCCATCTCCATTGCCCCTATATATAGTGGGGGTGGGAGGGTAGCCGTACCCCTTGCCTGGCGTGGTGCTTCCCCTTCCCAACACATCATCTTCCTCCACAATGCTTGGCGAAGCCCTACCAGAGAACTGCGAGCTCCACCACCACGCCATCGTGTTGCCGGAGCTCTTCCCAAACTTCTCCTCCCCCCTTGCTATATCAAGGAGGAGACGTCCCCGGGCAGTACGTGTGTTGAACGCGGAGGCACCATTGTTCGGCGCTTAGATCGGAATCAACCACGATCTGAATCGCTGCGTGTACGACTCCACCAACCGCGTTCTTGTAACGCTTCCGCATAGCGATCTTCAAGGGTATGAAGATGCACTCCCCCTTCTTGTTGCTGGTTTCTTCATAGATTGATCTTGGTGATGCGTAGAATTTTTTTTTGATTTCTGCAACAATCCCCAACAAGCAAAGGACTTCTCCAATTGCAAGAAAAACCAATATAGTTGGCCAAATCAAACCGATAGTTCGAAGCGAATTACTAAGATATTAGATCATGCATAAAAGAATTCAGAAGAAACTCAAATATTATTCATAGATAATCTGATCATAAACCCACAATTCATCGGATCTTAACAAACACATCACAAAAGAAGATTACATCAGATAGATCTCCAAGAACAACGAGGAGAACATGGTATTGAATATCAAATAGAGAGAATAAGCCATCTAGCTACTAGCTATGGACCCATAGGTCTATGGTAAACTACTCGCACTTCATCGGAAGGGCATTAGGGTTGATGTAGATTCTCTCCGTGGTTGATTCCCCCTTGGTAGATTACCGGCAAAGGCCTCCAGATGGTATCTCGGGAGAACAAAAGGTTACGGCGGCGGAAAAGTGGTTTTGATGGATGTTTTGATGTTTCTGGAATATATGAGAATATATAGGCGGAAGAAGTAGGTCAGGGGAGGCTCGGGGGCCCGCAAGGTAGGGGAGCGCGCCCTACCCCCTGGGTGCGCCCTCCACCCTTGTGGCCGCCTCGAGGATCCCGTGGCATGTACTCCAAGTCCATCTGGTGTCTTCTGGTCCAAGAAATATCTCCGTAAAGTTTCGTTCCGTTTGGACTTCGTTTGATATTCCTTTTGTGCGAAACTCAAAAACAAGGAAAAACGGGAACTGGCACTTGGTTAATAGGTTAGTCCCAAAAATCTTATAAAATAGCATATAAATGCACATAAAACATCCAAGATAGATAATATAATAGCATGGGACAATCAAAAATTATAGATAAGTTGGAGACGTATCAAGCAACCCCAAGCTTAATTCCTGCTCGTCCTCGAGGAGGTAAATGATAAAAACAACATTTTTGATGTGGAATGCTACCCAACATATTTATTAATGTATTATTCTTTATTTTGGCATGAATGTTCAGATCTATAAGACTCAAAATAATACTTTATCAATATCAAAACAGTAATACTTCAAGCATACTAAAAGCAATCTACGAAGCTTCAAAAATAACATCGCTAAAGAACGTTATCCCTACAAATCATACAGTCCTTATGCTCCCTTTTCTTAACACAAAATACCCCTCATGCCCATCCCGGAGTCAGCCAAGAAGTTGCTTTCATACTCTACTTTTTCAAGCCTTTTTCAACTCTTCATGCAATATATGAGCGCGAGCCATGGACATAGCACTATGGGTGGAATGGAGGTGGTAATAGACAATGGAGATGTCCATCAATCGACATCAATGTGAGTGAGTAGGGATTGCCATGTAACGGATGCACTAGAGCTATAAGTGTATGAAAGTTCAAAAAGACAACTAGTGGGTGTGCATGAACTTGCTTGCTCATGAAGACTTAGGGCATTTGAGGAAGCCCATCGTTGGAATATACAAGCCAAGTTCTATAATGAAAAATTCCCACTAGTGATATATGAAGGTGACAACATAGGAGACTCTCTATCATGAAGAACATGGTGTTACTTTGAAGCACAAGTGTGGAAAAGGATAGTAACATTGTCCCTTCTCTCTTTTTCTCTCATTTTTTGGTGGGATTCTTTGGCCTCTTTTGTTTATTTGGGCTTCATTGGCCTCTTTTATTTTTGATAACCTCACATGGGACAATGTTCTAATAATGATGATCATCACACTTTTATTTACTTACAACTCGATATTACAACTCGATGCTAGAACAAAGATATGACTCTATATGAATGTGTCTGGCGGTGTACCAGGATGTGCAATGACCAAGAGTGACATGTATGAAAAATATGAGCGGTGGCTTTGCCACAAATACTATGTCAACTACATGATCATGCAAAGCAATACGACAATGATGAAGCATGTCATAATAAATGAAACGGTGGAGTTACATGGCAATATATCTCAGAATGGCTATGGAAATGCCATAATAGGTAGGTATGGTGGCTGTTTTTAGGAAGGTATAAGGAGGGTTTTATGCACCGGCGAAAGTTGCACGGCACTAGATTGGCTAGCAAGGTGGAAGGGTGAGAGTGCGTATAATCCATGGACTCACATTAGTCATAAAGAACTCACATACTTATTGCGAAAAATCTACTTAGCCCTCAAAGCCAAGCACTACGACGCATGCCCGTAGGGAGGAGGTTGTTAGAAGTTAATCATCACGCGCCCCCAACCTTCCTGCAAAGAGGAAACCATTGTTAGAAGTTTTTATTATATCTCCTTTGGATATCTATCATATTAGGACTAATTTCAAAACCCAAGCAAATTACCATGCTGTTCTTTAAGACTCTCAAAATAATACTCCCTCCGTCCCATAATGTAAGACGTTTTTTGACACTAGAGTAGTGTCAAAAAACGTCTTACATTATGAGACGAGGGAATATAAGTGAAGCAAGAGAGTTCAACAATTTGTACAAAATAAAACCACAATCATGCTCTAAAAAGATATAAGTGAAAAACTAGAGCAAATATGCCTAGCTCAAAAGATATAAGTGAAGCACATAGAGTATTCTAATAAATCACGATTGAAGCGTGTCCCTTTTAAAAGGTGTGTACAGCAAGGATGATTGTGTAAACTAAAAAGCAAAGACTCATATCATACACGACGCTCCAAGCAAAACACATATCATGTAGTGAATAAAAATATAGCCTCAAGTAAAGTTACCCATAGATGAAGACGAAAGAGGGGATGCCTTCCCGGGGCATCCCCAAGCTTAGGCTCTTTGACATCCTTGAATTTTACCGTGGTGTGCCTTGGGAAACCCCAAGATTAGGCTTTTGCCACCCTTTATTCCATAGTCCATCAAATCCTTACCCAAAACTTGAAAACTTCACGACACAAAACTCAACAAAAAATCTCGTGAGCTCCGTTAGTAAAACAAAGCAAATAACCACTCAAGGTACTGTTCTGAGCTTGTTCTAATTTTATATTGGTATAATATCTACTGTATTCCAACTTCTCCATGGTTCATACCCCCCGATACTAGCCATAGATGCATCAAAATAAGCAAACAACACATAGAAAACAGAACATGTCAAAAATAGAACAATTTGTAGCAATCTGAAAATTTCTCATACTTATGCAACTCTAAAAAATCCAAAAAAATTGGACGATGTGGGGAATTGTATATCATATTTGTGTAAAAATTTCATATGGTTTCGACATTCCAGTAAATTATTGAATTTTCTGCACTGTGCGCAAAAGTTTCTGTTTTTCAGCAAAATCAAGTCAACGATCACCGTAAGCCATCACAAAGGTCTTACTTGGCTCAAACACTAATTAAAACACCAAAATACAATTATCAAAGAAGTAATAATGTGTAAAACTTGAAAAACATAACCAAAAAGCAAAAGCAAAAATATAACTGGGTTGCCTCCCAACAAGCGTTATTGTTTAACGCCCTTATCTAGGCATAGAACGCAAACAGATCTAGGTATTATCATCTTTGGTATGCAATCCATAGGTGGCTCTCATAATAGATTTATAAGGCAATTTAATTTAATTTATTGGAAAGTGTTCCATGCCCTTCCTTAATGGAAAGTGAAATCTAATGTTTACTTCTTTCATATCAATAATTGCACCAATTGTTCCGAGGAAAAGTCTACCAAGAATAATAGGACATGTAGGATTGCAATCTATATCAAGAACAATGAAATCTACGGGCACATAATTCCTATTTGAAAAAATAAGAACATCATTAATCCTTCCCATAGGTTTCTAAATAGTGGAATCCGCAAGATGCAAATTTAAAGAACACTCATCGATTTCACGGAAACCTAGCACATCACATAAAGTTTTTGGAATCGTAGAAACGCTAGCACCAAAACCACACGAAGCATGGCACTCACAATCTTTAATCTTGATCTTAACAGTAGGTTCCCACTCATCATAAAGTTTCCTAGGAATAGAAACTTCCAATTCAAGGTTTTCTTCAAAAGATTGCATCATAGCATCAACGATATGTTTAGTAAAAGCTTTATTTTGATTATAAGCACGAGGAGAATTCAACATGGATTGCAAAAAGGAAATATAATCTATTAAATAACAATTATCATAATTAAATTCCTTGGGATCCAATCTAGTGGGTTCATCGCTACTTCAAGTTTTGACCTCATCATCAGGATCTAAAAACTCTGAATTATTGGGACGGCTCTTAACTAAAGTATACCCATCTCAAGTCCTATCTTTATCAAGTTTTATTTTGGAAAACAAAGATTCAATAGGAGTCACATCAAGCACTTTAAGATCTTCATCATTATTTTAAGATTCCGGTTTAGCAGCCATCTTATTTACTAAGGTGGCTTGCTTATCTGATATTTTCCCAACTAAATTTTCAAGATGAGTAAACTGAGATTTCAAACCATAAAATTCCTTAGACATATCGTCAAGCTCTTTATTCATATATTCCAAAAAACTTATCTGCTCCTTGAACTCGTTTCTAAAGAAATTATTGTGTTCAATTTGTAAAAACATAAAGCTTCTAACATTGTTCTCAATTTCTTCCAACTTTCTAGAGTAAGGATCAACATTTTTTGGTTGAGCCGTTGTGACAAATCAAACAATCCAACACAAATCAAACAATCCAACACACAATTACACAAAAAGCAAGCGAACAAGACGAATGAAAGAAGGGCGAAGAAAAGGCAAATCTTTTCAAAGATCGTTTTAGATGTGGGGGAGAGGAAAATGAGAGGCGCATGGAAAATAATGTAAATGCAAGAGATGGGAGTTTTAATGAAGGGTACTTGGTGGGTCTTGACTTGACGCGGATCTCAACGGCACCAAAGATTGGCGAGTTGAAAGAAAAGAAATCTTGACTTGACTTGGTGCAGATCTCCCCGGAACGGCGCCAGAAATTCTCCCTGCTACCTCTTAAGCTTGCGTTGGTTTTTCCCTGGAAGAGGAAAGGGTCATGCAGCAAAGTAGAGTAAGCATTTCCCTCAGTTTGAGAACCAAGGTATCAATCCAGTAGGAGATTACGCACAAATTGCCAAATACCTGCACAAACAATCAAACAACTTGCACCCAACGCTATGAAGGGGTTGTCAATTCCTTCACGGTTATTTGCAAAAGTGAGATCTGATAGAGATAGATAAACTATAAAGTAAATATTTCTGGGTTTTTGGTTTATAGATTGAAAAGCAAAAGATTGCAAAATAGTAAATCTTTATAAGATGTAAAATAGACCCGGGGGCCATATGTTTCACTAGAGGCTTATCTCATGATAGCAAGTATTACGGTGGGTGAACGAATTACTGTCAAACAATTGATAGAAAAGTGAATAATTATGATGATATCTAAGGCAATGATCATGAATATAGGCATCACGTCTGTATCAAGTAGACCGACTCCTGCCTACATCTACTACTATTACTCCACACATCGAACAAAATGATTCTCCAACTAGAGTATTAAGTTCATAAAAATAGAGTAACACATTAAGCAAGATGACATGATGTAGCGGGATTAACTCAAGCAATATGATGAAAACCCCATCTTTTTATCCTCGATGGAAACAATACAATACGTGTGATGTTCCTTTATGTCACTGGGATTGAGCACCGCAGGATTGAATCCAAAGCAAAGCACTTCTCTCATTGCAAGAAAAAGCAATCTAGTTGGCCAAACCAAACTGATAGTTCAAAGAGAATTACTAAGATATTAAATCATGCATATAAGAATTCAGAAGAGATTCAAATAATATTCATAGATAAACTGATCATAAACCCACAATTCATCGGATCTTGACAAACACACCACAAAAGAAGATTACACCGAATAGATCTCCAAGAACATCGAGGAGAACATGGTATTGATGATCAAAGAGAGAGGATAAGCCATCTAGCTACTAGCTATGAACATGTAGGTCTGTGGTAAATTACTCACACTTCATCGAAAGGGCAATAGGGTTGATGTAGATGCCCTCAGTAGTCGATTCCCCCTTCTACAGAGTACTGAAAAAGGCCTCCAGATGGGATCTCACGAGAACAGAAGGTTACGGCGGCACAAAAGTGGTTTCGATGGATGTTCTGATGTTTCTGGAATATATAAGAATATATAGGAGGAAGAAGTAGGTCAGGGGAGGCTCGAGGGGCCCACAAGGTAGGGGGTGCGCCCTCCACCCTTGTGGCCGCCTCGAGGATCCCCTGGCATGTACTCCAAGTCCATCTAGTGTCTTTTGGTCCAAGAAAAATATCCATAAAGTTTCATTCTGTTTGGACTCTATTTGATATTCCTTTTCTGCGAAACTCAAAAACAAGGAAAAAAATAGAAACTAGCACTAGGCTCTGGGTTAATAGGTTAGTCCCAAAAATCATATAAAATAGCATATGAATGCATATAAATCATCCAAGATAGATAATATAATAGCATGGAACAATAAAAAATTATAGATATGTTGCAGACGTATCACTCCTCTACGCCAACACTAGTCACGCCTAAATTGCAAGAACCGTTGCTGCTATGCCTAGCCGCGACAAATCAAGTGGTCAGCGTTGCGCTAGTGGCACAAAGAAAAGTTGATGAAGAAGCAGCAGCAGTGGCAAGACTGTCGGATGACGAGCCAGAGCTCTCCCCGATAGGTCTACTGCCGGCAAGGCAGGACCCCCGACAGAGTCTGGTGCCGGCAAGGGAAGACCCCCAGCAAAGTCTGGTGCCAGCAAGGCGGAACCTGTGCAAGCAAATGAAGTAACGCAGAAGAAGAAGATGGTGCAGCACCCAGTTTATTTTGTCAGCTCCCTCTTATAGGGGCTAGATCAAGATACTCTGGTGTGCAAAAGTTGCTCTTCAGCCTCCTTATGGCCTCGAGGAAGCTGCGCCACTATTTCCAAGCGCATGAGATCACCGTCATCACTCGCCTCCCGTTGCAACGTATCATGCACAACCCATATGCAACTGGAAGGAATGTGGAGTGGGTGCTGGATCTGTCAAGGTTTGGTCTCAGATTTGAAAGTACTTTGATAATTCAGAGTAGAGCCTTGGCGGAATTCATTGCAGAATGGACCCCAACGCTTGACGAGGAGATTCGGGAAACCACTCTCCCTAGCAAGCAAACGAGCCATGATTGGGTTATGTATTTTGATTGGGCTTTCTCACTACAAGGCGCCGGTGCTAGTGTGCTGCTTGTCGCACCCACTGGAGAGCACCTTAAATACATGATCCAGATGAACTTTCCACGGGAGAGATCAACAAACAACACTTGAGAGTACGAGGGGCTGCTTGTTGGTCTCAGGATCGCGGAAGACATTGGGATTAGGAAGCTCATTATCAAAGGTGATTCACAGCTTGTCGTCAAGCAAGTCAACAAATATTATCAGAGCCCATTGATGGAAGCTTACGTAGATGACGTGAGGAAATTGGAGGAGCATTTTGACGGTCTCCAAGCAGAGCATCTTCCTCGAGTAGAGAACAGCATTGCTGGCCATCTGTCAAAATGTGATGCCCTCAAGTTACCTGTGGAACCAGGGACTTTTGTTCTCCGACCGAGTCAGCCATCTGTTGAACCATCAGCAAGGTAAGATAAGCGAAGGACGTTGGGGCCCAGCAAGTTCTTTCCCGCTGAGATGCCAGGAGCCGCCGACAAGGAGGTTGTCGGGGACGACGACAAGCTTGCCAGGGGCAACAAGCTTCGGCAGGGCCTCAGGCCCTTGTTGTAGAGACAACCGCTCCCATGGTAGAAGACATGCCTTTAGTCCTCGCTGTCGAGCCTCGGGCTCCAGCATGGACACAGCACATCGTCCAGTTCCTCCAAAAAGGGGACCTCCTCGAGGAACAGGAAGAAGCAGAGAAAGTATCATGTCGGTCTAACATGTACCGGTTTGTGGACGATGTCTTGTATAGAAAAAGACCAAATGACGTGAAATTGAAGTGCATTCCTCGGGAGGATGGACTGGTGCCGTTGTCAAATATACATGGAGGCATATGTGGCTCTCGCATAGGATCAAGGGCACTTGCCGGCAAGGCATTCCGGCATGGTTTCTTTTGGCCCACTGCTCTCCAGGATACAATTGCACTAGTAACCAAGTGTGAAGCATGCCATTTCCATTCAAAGAAACTCCATCAGCCAGCTCAAGCTCTTCAAATGATCCCTCTTTCCTAGCCATTTTTGGTCTTGGAGCTCGACATATTGGGCCCTTTTCCCTATGCTGTCGAGGGCTTTGAGTACTTGTACGCTGCGATTGACAAGTTCACAAAGTGGCCGGAAGTGGAAGCAGTCAGAAAGGTGACAGCATAGTGAGCCGTCAAGTTCTTCAAGGGACTAGTTTGCCGTTTTGGTCTGCCAAACAGAGTCATCAGCGACAACAACACGTAGTTCACAAGCCGCACCTTCATGCAATATATCCAAGACCTCAGCAGGAAAATCTGTTTCGCTTTTGTTGTTCATCCGAGAAGCAACGGCCAGGTAGAAAGGGCAAATGCTGAAGTGTCGCGGGGCCTCAAAACAATGACTTTTGACAGGCTGCACAAGTGCAGAACACGCTGGATTGATGAGTTGCCGGTAGTTCTTTGGTCAATCAGAACGACACCAAATCGAGCCATCGGCCAAACACCTTTCTCCCTGGTATACGGGGCAGAAGCAGTTCTCCCCACATAACTCATATACGGGTCGCCTCGAGTGCCCGCTTATGAAGAGCTTGAGCAAGAGCAGTTGCGCCAAGATGATGCGATGCTCCTTGAGGAAGATCATCTTCAGGCTGCTGTACGAGCCGCGCGCTACCAGCAAGCCTTGCGCTGCTACCATAGCCACAAGGTTCATACCCAAAGCCTTGAGGAAGGCGACCTTGTTCTTCGGCGCGTTCAGTCGGCCAAGAATTCCAACAAGTTGACGCTAAAGTGGGAAGGCCCTTATCGGGTATTACAAGTCACCAGGCCCGGTGCAGTTCGCCTGGAGACCCAAGATGGAATTCTAGTGAGCAACTCCTGGAATATAGAACATCTTCGCAAGTTTTACCCGTGAGGCATGGTCGCCCGGTCCCCCGGTAACCCCCTTTTGTACTAGCCTTGCCGACAAGGCATATAACTCTATGTACAAAGCCAGGCGCAGACCCTGTGCGCAGTTCAATAAAGTTAAGTATGTACATTTCTTGTTGATTTCCATGTTTATTTATATGCATGCATGTCCAGGATATTGTGCTACGTTTCTTTCCAGCAAGTACTTATGAACCGCCAAGGTTTCATATCCCTATTTTATGTTCTTTCTTTTTTCTCAAAGGATAGAAGGTTCCCTCACATACAAGTTTGCTGTGGGATGATGGTATGGAGTATGGACGCCAATCGGCGACGTTCGAAGTGGCATCTTGCGGGAAAGAGTACAGCGGCTAAAAGCTAAGTTGTGAAACCTTGAGTGAATTTTTTTTAAATATGAAGTTATTTTTTCTTGGACAATTTCGGTTCTTGTATGGAAAACCTGAACACGAAGGAACCTTGTCATAATTGGTCGTGCCCTTGCTCTGTTTCGAGTTCGCTCAACAGTTCAAGTGGTTGCGCTAAGAACGACATGGTGTCTTGTCGGCAACGACTCCCCTGGCAGGCTGCTAAGGATCTGTTCCTCTAAGCGCTCGCGGCAAGGGTGCGCGCACCGGCAAGCTTTTTCCAATAAAGCATAGGGCGTATGCCATACAAAGAGAAATCAGACGAGAAAGATAGGATACATTCATCCAAAGCACATCAAGTTATATTACATCAATGATTGCCACAGTTTTAACTTAAGATGAATTGTCTTGGGTAAGAATTCGTGGCAGCAAGAGGAAGCGAAGTGGCTAGTCCCTGCGTTGGCCTTCCACCCTCTTGACTTGGTCCACCGCATCGATGATAGGCGCGCCGAGCTCTTCAAGCACCTTGCAGTCCATGTTACCCGGCAGGCTGTCAAGCATGTTGGTGAGGTCGAGGCCGGGGTTCCTGTATGCCACCTTGGTGAGCACCTTGAGAAGGACGGCCCAACAAAGCATACGGGACTCATGGGCCGGTTGTTTTGCTCGGTTGGAGTGGAGCAGCTTTAGGGCATCAAGGAGGGCCTCGAAGAACATGGTGAGTCTGGCGCTCTCAGTTACCCTCTCCTCATGGGAATAGTTGAAGTTCGACAGGCCCATGATGGATAGTTGCATGGTGAGCCTCTCCACGATGTCGACGAGGCGTGCTGTCTAGATCCCCACGCCTTTCACATAATCGTTGTAGGTGGCAGTGGTGCTCTCGAGCAGTTTCTTCTCCGCCTGGAGGTCCTTGGCCAGGGTCTTCTCACTAGCTCTGCTGCCCTTAAGGGACTCCTCTAGCGTGGTTAGCTTCAGTGTCAGATCAGCAATGGAGTTGTTGGCGGTAGAGACCTGTTTGGTCTTGTCAGATATGGTGGTCTGCAGCTCCGCCGAGGTATAGGAAGTTTTGTCTCTGTCATCCTTGAGCTTCCAGATCTACATGCCGCGATCTTCCATATCTGCCTCCAGCCTCTTCACCTTGTCAGCTAGCTCGCTCTCGGCAGCCTCTGCAGCTTTGGCGGCATCGACGGCTTCCTTCAGCTTGCCGGCATGTTCCAAGACCAGAGCATTGAGCGCTTCTTCGTGCTTCTGCTCCAGCTCTTGGGTTTGCTGCGGGACGAGTTTCTCAATTTCTTCATCCTTGCCACGGAGCTGGGCGGCAAGCGCCTCCTCACAAGCGACAAGGTCCTCCTCCTGAGCATCGAGCCCGACGCGAAGCTCCGTTAGGCGAGCCTCTTTTGCAGTAGCCTATTGATTGGCCTCTTCTTGTGCCTTCTCGACGTTGGACTGCTTCAGAAGGAGCTCATTCCAACTCTGGCTTAGCTGCTCCTGGCTGGTCTTCAGATCTTGCCAAGCCTCGGCAAACCAGACTTGCGTCTGTTCAACGCGCTTCTGGAGGTCTGACTCTGCGGCGTCAACAACAGCGACCCTGGAGTCCAGCTTCTCCTTTCGGCTGCGGTGGAGCGCCTGGAGCTTCTGGAAATTGTTGCTCATGGCCCGGAGGAGCTGGTCTTCTTGGGATCCGCTGCTACTGGCGCTTGGTTCATCAAGAACCTTGAGCCCGGCAACGGCGATGACTTCTTCATCAAAAGCCTCCCCCTCGGTTAGCGCTCTGGTGCTTGCCATCCCTGGGATGCTGACAAACAGATCATCGCCAACCTTCAGGTATCTTCCTTGGGAGGGGGCTTCGGATGTTGACGGTTGGTCCTCGAACACCATCTCCCCGGCGGTTGAGGACTCCGGGACTGATGTAGCGCCGGGTGCTCCTGAGGTAGGAATGCCATCAGTTCGGTCGCCGGTCTCCTTGCCGGCCTCCCCAGCAGACCCCTTGGCGGCCTCTTCATGAGCACCCTTGGCGGCCTCATCTGCAGTGACGTTGGCAGTAGCATCCTTGGCAGTCTCCACAATGATGACGTCAACGTCCATCTGATCCGCCAAGGGGAGATCTGAAAGCCAAGGAAGAGAAGCGAGATGAAGCCAAGATTGAAGTTCAGAGCAGAAGGAAAAGGAAAAACGAATCATGCAAGAAAACCGACAAGTCCCAGGAAGCGGGCGGTTTACCTATTCAAGCTGATGAGAGGTGGCCACCTCCCCAGCAATAGTTGTTGCCGGTGTAGGACTGCCGTCGTTTTTGCTTACCAGCTCTTCCTCCCTACAGGAGGGCTCGTTAGTAGAGGCCCTTGCCGAGGACCCCCCCTCTTGGTGGTGTGGTTGACGGAGGCGGCATGTCGGGAGTGGCCCTCAGCGGTTCCCCCTATTGTCGTACTTCTCCTTCAGACCCAACAAGGTTAGCAGTAAACATACGCACCCAACACCCGCCGACGGGAAATGAATAATGGACTCACGCTGGGGGCTGAGTCGTGGGCTACATCGCGGGCTGGGCTCTGGGCTAAGTATGATCGTCTCCAACGCACCTGAGGTGCTTGCCGGGGGCTCGTCGCCCGTCAACACTTTGGCCTTCTTCGCCATCCTCTGCGCCAATGTCTCCATGTCCCTACAGAGACAGACCAGAACAAGATCAAGTAAGATAAGATAGGCAAAACCAGAGCTCAAGAGATGAAGGAAGCGGCAACCACTTACTCGTCGTCGCCTTCTTCTTCTTCCTCTTCTTCTATCCTCTCTTCCCTCTTCAGGCTCAAAGAGGACAGGTCAAAGTTGACCTCTGCTATGATGCCCGCGCCCGGGGGTGGAGACGGAGACCTGGGCCACTTGGCCATGGCGGGGGTGGCGGCTGCTGCTTTCCTTGCTGCCGTGGTTAAGGATGGCAATGGGTCGGGTTTGGATTGGGTTGAACAATATCAAATCCATATCCATATCCATGAAGACAGTCTTTGCCCGCCCATGAAAAAATCCATGGGTGAAAAATTATGTCCATGTACAAACCCGATGGATATCCATACCCACTGTATATCCATTGGGTCCTCTCTAGACATATAAATAAGACATAACACAATGTTAACACAAGATCTTCCATTCTTCACTTCGTGGCAGGCTAGGCTTCACTTATGGTAAATCAACGTCCACTAACAACATAAGATCATTTAGTATTTTTGTAACAAATGAGAATGACGAGTCATTTAATAAGGAGATAAAAATAAGGGAAGGTGTCGTGGAAATAACACGGCAGATGTCTGGGTTAACAGACTTAGTGATGGAACCATCGCACGGGTTAGCTTGAAGGGGTTAAAAGCACACAAAGGACACAAGGGATTTTATACTAGTTCGGCCCCTTCGATGAAGGTAAAAGCCTACGTCTAGTTTGGTTTGGTATTACTTGGGCGTCAATGAACAGGGAGCGGATCGCTTGCCTGTGTCTCGACGGGTTGTTTCTTGTACCTGAACCGTCGCCGGGTCGTCCCTTTATATAGAGGTAACGCCTGGTCCGGTTCACAGAGTCCCGAGGCCGGCTCATACTTGTGTCCGCCTCGGTCTATGCTCTTCCTTTCTTATCTTTCAAGTTACATGATCAGGCGGTTTACAAACCATAACGTTACAAACGGGCCCTAAGCCTTCATGGGCCGTAACTCCTACAGGATATTCAATTATACAACTAAACTACCATAATCCGGTTTACACTAGCCGGTTTATACCTGCTAGTAATATCCCTGACATTAGGCCCCAGAATGATTTGAATTTGTTCACATCAATCTTTCCAGTCTTGTTTGATCTTCTTTTCTTGTGTCTTCCCATTTTTGTAAACCGGCCCTGACGTCATCCTTGAAAATCACTTAATTTGACCGTGACATCACTTCCGCATTTAACGCACCCAGCTGTCTATCACCTTTGTTTAAAGGCCATCCCGAGAATCGAGGCGACAGGGGATCTTTATCCAATCTTCTGCCTCCTCAAATCTCGCGCCTATCGTTTCGACTCTGCTCCTCTATAAATACTGCTGCTTCTGTTCTTTATCTCCTTCCGTTCGTTCTTCTTCCTCCATCGCCCGAGCTCAAGTCTCCGCCGTCGTCCGTCGAGCTTACTTCCGCCGGCCGCTGCATCAACCTGAGTGCGACCAGAGAGACTCCGCCGCCACTTCTCGCTGTTCCAGGCACTTCATCTTCCTTGCTGTAGATCTATAGTTTTAGGGTTCTTCCCGCGCCTCCGCCATTAAACCTTGGAGAAAGCTTCCTCTGTTCTTCCTCAACACCAAGTTCGAAATAGTTTCAGCCTTTAGATCTTGCCCTTAAAACTTGCCTCTGTTCCGCTGCCGTATATTTTAGATCTCGTCCTTTAGATTCAACCTTTAAATTTGTCTGCTTTGTATATGATCCCCCTAGTTTTTCTTGCAATAGCAGCGCATTTGTTTTTGTTTTTCCTAGGCGCTCAGATCTGTTTTATTTTAACTGTCTGTAAAACTTGTTTCTTCATCCTTGTAGATCTGTAAAATACTCTCCGGTTTAACCAGTCATATGTTGCTTCTGTAATAATTCATCGACGAACGCGACAGTTTAGCTCTTTCTCTTTTGTTATCAGGAACCGTTAATAATACGCCTTCCTGCTTACTGCCGGGTTAGCCATATCATTAGTCCATTGTCTAAACCGTTGCGTGATCTTTGCATATGTCTTTCGGTTTATGCCACCATACTTGAATAATCCGGGTTTACACTTTACCCTTTCAGCACTGCTCTTCTGTTGCTAATGGCCAAACAGTTTGTCTCTTGCAACTGGGTCCCTTCCATCATTACGGAACAAGATTTAGTCAACGCTGCTGCAAACGGCACTTTAGGCCCTCAGTCCGTTTTAAAATGGCGGGCCCCAGGAGATGAATGTCCTCTTACTCCCAGAGAGGGGGAGGTTATTGTCTTCTTTGACCACATTGCTCGAGGCTTCACTCCTCCCGGTTCAAAGTTCTTTCGGGACGTACTTGCTGCTTTCCAACTCCATCCTCAGGACATAGGTCCCAACTCTGTTTCCAATATCTGCGATGTTCAAGTTTTCTCAGAGGTGTATTTGCAAGAAGAACCATCAGTCGATCTGTTCAGGGAATTTTTCCACTTAAACCGGCGAACTGAGTTTACCAGCGGACCTCATCAAGAACTGGGCGGGGTCAGCATTCAGAAGAGAAGAGACGTAGTCTTTCCTCACGCCGCTCTCCACACGCACCCCAAGGATTGGAACAAGCCTTGGTTTTATTGTATTGACACTTCACCTGAAGGGGAAAACCCACTGCCGAGTTATCGCGAGCACCGTCTTCCGGAGGATCACCCTTTGCCGCAGCGCCTCAGCTCCTCAGAGCGACCCCGGTTTGCTTCTCAACTTGCCAGGTTGAAAGCCTTTATGGCCAACGGTTTGATCGGAATTGATTTTATGCGCTGCTGGCTTTCTTGGAGCATCCTTCCCCTGAGTCCACGCCCGAGTCTGATGTGTAAATATTCTGGTAAACCGGATGCACCTCAACGGTTTTCTAAAGACAAACTTTCTGAATCGGAAGTCATTGAGTCTGCTAAAAAGATGCTCAATGTCTCTTTAGAAGAATCTAGCCAAACCGGATTGGCTCCGTATTATAAGAAGAACAAGCTGCCTGCAGTAAGTCTTGCTTTCTTTCGTATGTTGTAATCCGTTCCTTTAAATCATTCTTTCAATTACCTTTCACCTTTTGAACAGGCTGATGATCCTTTTTGGAAGAGGAAGCCTCTGGAGAAGGCTGGAAAACTGCCACGCCGGAAGGCTTACGCCATCAAGAAGAAAAAGGCGGCTGCTGGCTCCGGTTCACATGCCAAGGATGATGATCCGGACTCTGAGGTATGAGTTAATTCGGTTATGCCTTGTTCACTTTTATCCAGATTTATGTTAATAGTATCTTTTCACAGGAGTTGTGTCAGGGATATGACTAGCAGGTATGAACCGGCTAGTGTAAACCGGCTCAGTTATATTATACTTAGTTGTAATATTTTAGTAAAGGCTACGGCCCATGAGATCTTAAGGCCCATGTATAGAAGTGTGTTTTGTAAACCGCCAAGCGATGTAACTTGAGGGATAAGAAAGAAAAGACAGAGACCGAGGCGGACACAAGTATGAGCCGGCCTCGGGACTCTGTAAACTGGACCAGGCGTCACCTCTATATAAAGGGACGACCCGGACGGTTCAGGGACAAGCAACAATCAACCCGTCGAGACACAGGCAAGCGAATCCGCTCCCTGTAATCCGACGCCCAAGCAATACCAAACCAACTAGACGTAGGCTTTTACCTTCTTGAAAGGGGCCGAACTAGTATAAACCCTCTGTGTCCTTTGTGTGCTATGAATCCTTTCAAGCTAACCCGTGCGATGGTTCCATCATCAAGTCCGTTAAACCGGACATCTGCCGTGTTATTTCCACGACAGTTGGCGCCCACCGTGGGGCCTGCGCACGATGGTTTCGAGTTCTTGAAAGGCGGCTTCGAAGGGCTCAAGGGTTACGCAGTCGGCCGGATGACCAAGAGTCGCCGCGGCCGGATCTACATCGGCGACGCAGGTTGGGGACCGGAGGCCGATTCGATCGAGTACGGGTACCGGATCCCCTTCGGCAGCATCCAAGTCTTCATCGGCAAAATCGGCGAACCGGGGCCTGAGCCGGACATCATCCCCAACATCGTCGAGCCGGCTCAGCGTGCGAGATTGGCCCGGATTCAGCCCGCCGTGAAGCACGTGTTCGTTGGAGCGATCCACGGAGGTCGAACCGAGAACGGATCGGAATCTGATGATGCAACAATTGTCTACTCAGATGACGAGTCTTCATCCGGGGAAACTGAATCTCTGTATCAGTTGCGGGACGGCCGGTCTGAGGGCGAGTCCGACGGAAACAGTATTCCGGGCCCCTTTGATCCGCCAAACCGGGTGGCGGTCTTCATGGCCGGTTCACAGCCCCCGATGAACGGAACGACAGCGGGAGCTGGTGTAGGTGGAAGCGGTTCAAACCCCTCCCTTACTGAAATTCTATCCACCTTGATCGAGGAGTTCACAGCTAAAGCGGTGGAAGAAGTAGCTCCGGCAAACAAGGCGCATCATGATGCAGAGCTCCTTCAGTTGAAAGGCCGGATCGATCCGTTAAAGGAGGACCTAAAGGCAGAAAGAGAGATGATAGCGACGAGGCAAGCAGAGTTGGATGATCAAGCTTTTTATCTGAGGATGGAACAAGCTTCTATGGAAGGTGTAAGGGGACGAAAGTACCGGTCCCGTATACCGCCGGTTTATGAATCAACGAATCTGTTCAGGACACCTGGGGCTGGGGCTAGTAATCATCCGGCTTTGAACCGAAGGACGCCTCCGGCCCGGGAGGAGCCGGTTCAGCAGCCCGCCGCAGAGCAGGAGCGCCGGATTACGTCGGCACCTTATGTTCCTGTTCCTCCAGGGCACTACTCAAACCCTTTGGATAATATTGCTGCGGCGGCGGCACGATTGGCCGCTTTACCTGCGGAAGAAACGTCTCCGGTGGCGATAGAGGCGCGCAGGGTCCAGAAGCTACTTAATACGGTGTTAATGCAGCAGCAAGCGTATTCTCATAGCAGGGAAAGGTTACATTCAACACCGCGTCCCAACCGAAGTTATTCTAGACATTGGGAGGAGCCAGAAGTATCTAGCAGGGAGCGCAGGAGACATCAACACAGGCAGGATAATCCGGCTGGGGCGGCGATGCCAGCTCCAGACATAAACCGGGCCAGATCAGGTGCCAGGGAGGAAATTCGTCAAACAACGCCGGTTCACACAGCCACTGCGGGAACAGGAGCTACGGCGAGTTCTTTCGGGGTACAATGTCTCGTCCCAGCTCTACGGAGTGTTAAGCTGCCCAAGGACTTCAAAGGGCCCCGCAAGGTACCTAACTACACAGCCGATTTACCGCCAGAAGCTTGGGTTGAAAGTTATGAGATGGCCATGGAGATGCTGGATGTGGATGAATCAGCTTGTGCCAAATATTTTACTATGATGCTCGAGGGCACAGCACGTACCTGGTTGAAAGCTCTACCCCCGAATTCTATTGGATCGTGGGGGGAACTGCGCAGTCAGTTCATCAAAAACTTCAAGGATACGTGCAAACAGCCGATGTCGGTGATAGACCTAGCAGCCTGTGTGCAAGGAGAGCAGGAGTCTACAGCAGCTTGGGTACGGAGGGTAGCAGAGATTTTACACTCTTCGAACGGTATTAATCCTAGTACGGCAATTGTGACATTGGAGAACAATTGCCGGTTTGAATCTTTAAAATTGAAACTCGGACGGCTTAAAAGGGACTGCAATGACATGGGAACTTTAATGAGTGCCCTGGTGAAATACGGAGACTCTGATAACACAAAGTATCCAGAAGCAGAAGGAGATAAAACTGGGAAGGCCAGCAAGTCTGGTAAACCGGTGCCGGTCAATCCGGTTACTTCAGGCTTTTTGGGCAAACGGAAGGCAGAGGGTGGTTCAGACTTCGTGGCTAACACTCAAGTTCAAGGTGGTTTTTAGGGTAATCCGGAGGATTCTGCTTTACAAACCGGCGGAGGAGCTCTGGGCTGGGAGCAGGAGTTGGATCGACCTTGTCCAAAACATAGTGGAAAGGGGAAAGTAGCGAAGCATACCATGAGAGAGTGCATACCCCTTATGAAGGCAGTAGCAGGCCGTTTGAATCCTCCTAATCGGCCCCCACATGGCGGTTCAGGGCCTGGATTTTATGGTTCGGGTCATCAGGGGAACAGTTCCGGATCAGGATATAGGGGCAATAACGGTGGTTATCAACCCCGGGCAGGCGGCCAAAATAATCAAGGAAACTACAATGGTCAGGGAAGTCAATCACATCATCAAGGTGGTTACCATGGTCAGAATAATCAGCAGCAGGGCCAAGGAGGTTATAATAATCAGGGAAATCAGCAGCAACAGCGTCAGCAACAGCAGCCGCAATCCGGATATCAGAGTAATCCGAAGGAGTTAAACAGCGGGCAGTATCATGTTTTCACCACAAGTCTGTGTAAGAGAGACCAGAAGGTTTTGAAGCGGGCTATCAATGCAGTAGAACCGGCGACGCCACAATTTCTTCGATGGTCAGAGCAGCCCATTGTGTGGAGCAGAGAAGACCACCCCATGCGGGTGGATAATCCGGGACACTTAGCCTTGGTAGTGGCACCACAGGTGGGGGGATACAAGTTTACTAAAGTCCTCATGGATGGTGGTAGCAGTATCAATATCTTATATTACGAGACTTTCCGTCGTATGGGTCTGACAGATAAAAAGTTAAGATCATCAAACACAGTGTTTCACGGAGTGGTCCCAGGTAAGTCAGCTTATCCGGTTGGTAAGATTGACTTAGAAGTTACCTTTGGAGATGAGTATGATTCCAGGTCAGAGATGATCACTTTTGAGGTCGTCAAAATTAAAAGTCCATACCATGCTCTATTTGGAAGGACGGTTTATGCTAAGTTTATGGCTAGGCCATGTTATGTTTATTTGCAGCTTAAGATGCCGGGTCATAAAGGCACGATCACGGTTCATGGCAGTCGCAAGATAGCAGTGGAATGTGAGGAAGGTGATGCAGCTTATGCAGAAGCAGTATGTGCCACCGAGGAGCTAAAGTTTTATAAAGATAACGTTGATCCGGTAGATATGACTCCGCTGAAGAAACCAACCACCGAGCATGATCCGGCGTTGAAGTTTAAGTCAGCTGAAGAGACCAAGCAGGTTGATTTTGTGCCTGGAGACTCGTCTAAACAATTCACTATCAGCGCTAACCTTGATCCCAAATAGGAAAGCGCGCTCATCGAGTTCATCCGTGAGAACCGGGATATCTTTGCATGGAAGCCTTCTGACATGCCAGGTATACCGAGGGAACTCGCTGAGCACAAGTTAAACATTGATCCGAAGTTTAAACCGGTTAAGCAGTATCTGCGCCGCTTCAATGAAGAAAGGCGCAAGGCTATAGGAGAAGAAGTGGCCAGACTTTTGGCCACAGGGTTCATAGTGGAAGTTTTTCATCCGGAGTGGTTGGCTAATCCGGTACTGGTCTTAAAGAAGAATGGGAAGTGGAGGATGTGTGTGGACTACACGGGCCTCAATATAGCTTGCCCAACTGATCCTTTTGCTCTACCTCGCATCGATCAAATCATCGATGCCACGGCGGGGTGTGAGCGGCTGAGTTTTCTGGATGCATATTCAGGGTATCACCAGATTAAAATGGCAGTGGAAGACCAAGAGAAGACGACCTTCATAACTCCTTTTGGTGCTTTTTGCTATGTATCTATGCCTTTTGGGCTTAAGTGTGCACAGGCAACTTTTCAACGTTGCGTTCAGAATTGTTTGAAGGGGCAGATAGGGAGGAACGTTCATGCCTATGTGGATGACATTGTGGTCAAATCGAAGAAGGAAGAGACAATGATAGAGGATCTCAAGGAAACCTTTGATAATCTTTGGGCTTACAGGATGATGCTTAATCCGGAAAAATGTGCTTTCGGTGTTCCGGCTGGTAAGCTTTTGGGATTTTTGGTCTCAAACAGGGGAATAGAAGCTAACCCGGAGAAGATCAAAGCCATCATGTCTTTGACTAAACCGGTTTGTATCAATGATGTTCAGCGCATAGCTGGCTGGATCACAGCGTTAAGCCGGTTCATCAGTCGCTTGGGAGAGAAGGCGATCCCGCTTTACCAGATGCTGAGGAAAACAGATCGGTTTATCTGGAGTGATGAGGCAAATGCAGCGTTTGAGGATCTGAAAAGGCAATTAGCAAACCCACCAGTTTTGGCTGCGCCCATTGACAGGGAACCTTTGCTGTTATACGTTGCTGCGAATACACGAGCGGTCGGCGTTGCTATTGTGGTTGAACGCAAGGAAGCAGGGAAGGAGCACCCGGTTCAGCGCCCGGTTTATTATATAAGCGAAGTACTCATTGAGTCCAAGCAGAGATATCCTCACTGGCAGAAGTTGGTATATGGGGTGTTCATGGCAAACCGGAAGCTGAAGCATTATTTCCAAGGACATCCGATAACTGTGGTTAGTTCAGCTCCATTGGGGGATATAATCCAGAACAGGGAAGCTACAGGCAGGGTAGCTAAGTGGGCCATTGAGCTCAGCCCGCATGAGTTGAAATATGTGCCACGCACTGTTATGAAATCTCAGGCATTAGTGGACTTCATCAATGACTGGACAGAGTTGCAAACTCCTGAAGAGAAGCCGGATCTTACCTATTGGACGATTCACTTTGACGGTTCCAAACAGTTGGAGGGCTCAGGGGCTGGAGTTGTCTTAACTTCCCCCAGAGGTGATAAATTTTGCTATGTCCTCCGCTTATTATTTCCTTGTACTAACAACGCAGCAGAATATGAAGCATTACTTCACGGTTTGCGGTTAGCAAAGGAGATGAATTTGAGCCGGGTTAAGTGCCTAGGTGATTCAGACCTAGTGGCACAGCAAGTGTCTGGCAAGTGGGATTCGAGAGATCCCCTCATGGCGGCTTATCGACGAGAAGTTGAAGCAGTTGCATGACACTTTAAGGGATATCAGGTGGATCACATAGACCGGCGGAGGAATGAAGCGGGCGATGCTCTGAGCCGGCTAGGGTCGCAGCGTAAACCGGTACCACCAAACACCTTTTTGGACGAATTGCACAGTCCTTCGGTTCAGGTACTTTCGGAGGAAGAATTAGCTGTTCCGGACCCAGAGGCGCAACTAGTTGCAGCACTCCATGTTATTCCGGACTGGACGCTACCCTATTTAGCATACCTGGGTAGAGGAGAGTTGCCGGAAGACGAAGAAGAAGCGCGACAGATAATCCGGCGCTCTAAGTCCATGACAATTACAAACAGAGAACTTCACCATCGTAGTACTTCGGGAGTATTTCAGCGATGTGTTTCAGCTGAGGAAGGTTGTGAGATTTTAAGGGAGATTCATGAAGGGGATTGCGGTCATCATGCCGGTTCAAAATCATTGGTAGCAAAGGCATTCCGACATGGTTTTTATTGGTTAACCGCACATGCAGATGCGGCAGATCTGGTCCGGAAGTGTGATGCTTGTCAGAAATTCTCAAGGCGTGCTCTGGTGCCGGCACAGGAACTTCGGATGATACCAATAACTTGGCCTTTCGCAACTTGGGGGCTTGATATGGTTGGGCCTTTCAAGCGGTCCAAAGATCAAAAAACTCATCTACTAGTGGCAGTAGACAAGTTTACAAAGTGGGTTGAAGCGGAGCCTATAAGCAAGTGTGATGCGGCAACAGCGGTTAAATTCATCAAAAAAGTGATATTCCGCTTTGGCTTTCCACACAACATCATCACAGACAATGGTACTAATCTATCTAAGGGTGAAATGAAGGAATTCTGTCAAAGAGAACATATTCGGTTAGATGTATCTTCTGTGGCTCATCCTCAGACCAACGGCCAGGCCGAAAGGGCAAATCAAGAGATTTTGCGAGGCATCAAACCCCGGCTTATGACACCTTTGCAGAGAACCCCAGGTTGTTGGGTTGAAGAATTGCCATCTGTCCTTTGGAGTATTAATACTACACCAAATCGGTCTACAGGCTACACGCCTTTTTTCATGGTTTACGGCGCTGAAGCAGTTCTTCCAAGTGACATACGCCATGACTCACCAAGGGTAACGGCCTATTTGGAAGCAGTCAACGAGGAGTCAAGACAAGACGGTTTAGACCGGTTGGATGAAGAGCGTGATATCGCTGCGGCGCGGTCGGCGATTTATCAGCAAGATCTGCGCAGATATCATAGCCGCCGGATTAGAACAAGGACATTCCAGGAGGGTGACTTGGTACTCCGGCTCATCCAAGATCAAACAGATATGCACAAGCTATCCCCACCATGGGAAGGGCCCTTTTTGGTCAGCAAAAATCTACACAACGGTTCATATTACTTGGTGGACATTCGAGAACACAAGGATTCACGGACATCAGAAGAGGAGATGAAGAGGCCATTGAACATCGCCCATTTACGGCCATACTATACTTGAGCTATGTGCTCCAATGTATCCTATGTATATATTATGAATAATGAATAAACCGGCACCCTCGGTAAACCGAGGGCTCAACCCTTTTTCCATATACAAAAATCCTGTGAAAAACAGCGATACAAGTTTACTATCAAATACTATATTTCAATATTGGCCGGTTCAGAAACTAATTTTTTGCAGAATATGTGAAGGAGCAATAGAACTCTCAAGAACAGGAGATCATATCCGGTTCAAGAAGAGAAGACTCCATAAAAAACCCACAGGTTCAGATGGAACACTGGAGGCCCTCTGGGAGTTGGTATCATCTACTCCCAGTGATCGGATTAATTTGATATGTTCTATCAACCCTCTGGAAAGTTGGACAAGTCCACGTTCAGAGATTGGTTTACATTGACCCACCGGTTCAGGAGGAACCCTGGAGGCCCTCTGGGAGTTGGTATCATCCACTCCTAGTGATCGGATTAGTTTCATAGTTATGTCGACCCTCTGAAAAGTTGGACAAAGTCCACATTCAGTGATTGGTTTAGATTGACCCACCGGTTCAGGAGGAACCCTGGAGGCCCTCTGGGAGTGTCGGCCAATCCGCGTCCCAGTGATCGGAATAATCTTTTCTTTCGACCCTCTGAAAAGTTGGACAAAATCCACGTTCAGTGATTGGTTTAGATTGACCCACCGGTTCAGGAGGAACCCTGGAGGCCCTCTGGGAGTGTCGGCTAATCCGCGTCCCAGTGATCGGAATAATCTTTATATACGGTTCTTTCGGCCCTCTGAAAAGTTGGATAATTCCACGTTCAGTGATTGGCTAGGCCCTCTGGGAGTGTCGGCCAATCCGCGTCCCAGTGATCGGAATAATTTTTATATACGGTTCTTTCGGCCCTCTGAAAAGTTGGATAATTCCACGTTCAGTGATTGGCTAGGCCCTCTGGGAGTGTCGGCCAATCCGCGTCCCAGTGATTGGCTGAACCTTGCTTTGAGCCTGGCAGCTCTTTGAAAAAGCCTCGACTACATGGTCTTATTTGCAAAATCGCATATTTTTTGGTGTTTTTTGTGTTCTATAACCTTTTAAACCGGAGTGGGACAGCTACACAAGTTGACCACATATCTATAAAATAAAAGTCTGGATCATGCATATCAGACCAAGTAAACCGGCGTTCATTAAAACCCGGATCGCGTATCAGGCAAAAGTTACAACTTTCTGAAACAAGATGAACCGGATTTATCATAAAGATGGACCGGAGAATTTCAAGTTTCTATTTGGGTTCATAAAGATCTTCATAAAGTGAATTTAAAGTCCGGCCGGTTTTAAAGTATATTGGCCGCATAAATCTCAGGTATAAAAGTTATCTTTAATATAAGGATATGCTTATTTGATGTTTTAAGAGAACAAATTAATCCGTCCAGTGGTAAGCCACTAGGACATATTTTTCGATATTGTTTTCTGTATGAACAGAAGAAGGCAACCACATCAGACAACAAGTCAACCGGAGAGTATTTCATGAAGACAAAATATTCGGATTGAAGCACATTATGTTTCGGCTAACTTATTACAAGGCATGACGAGCCCAACGGTTTGGAAACATTGTTTCAAAGGAATATCAATTACAGCGATAAAATTCAAGATTATGCTTCTCCTTGCTGGGACGGATGGCCATCGCCTTGTTCCGGAACATCTTCATCTTCATGAAGCGGTTGGAAATCCGGCGCACGCCAGTCAATCTTCGCCAAAGCCCGGAAATACACTTCATCGTTGATAAGTTTAGAAGGATCAATGTCAGGAGCAAAGGTGTGAGGACGAACCGGCGGGATTAAGTTGACGGTATCGTAAACCGGTCGCTCCACCCGCTCGTTCTGCAGATTGTATCCTGGATGATATCTAGAAAAATCCGATTCAGCGGCAAGCTTGCTGGCGAGGGGACGCATCTCTTTCGTCAAAGTATAGAGATCAGTTTCGGTGAAAGGTGAGCCGTCCTCCTTCGTATCTGGGAATCCTGTAAAAGCCTCCTCCGGATCAAGATCCGGGACCCAAGCCTTAGCCCTCGTAAGGGCCAGAAGAGCACCACCCCGCGCAGCAGACCTCTTGACTTCTTCGAGACGAGCCGGCAGAACAGACAACTTGTTTAAAGTATCTTGTATTGTAGTAGGGGCCGGCTTACCAAAAGAAGTAGCACTGATGATCCTCTGCGCCCCGGAGTACAACTGCTCGACCAAGGTGTAGCAGGCTTTGAGCTTTTTCCGCAAGTCGTCCCCAAGATGGGAGACACGGCGCCCTACATACAACAATCATAGTTAAACTGGTACAAGGCACAGATTACAAAGATAAAGGCAGGATTATACTTACCAAAAACAGCAGAGGTCATTAAGTCAATTTGCCGTCTTAATCCGGACAGTTCTTCCGTCACCGGATTAAGTGCTCCTTCAGCATCCTGAACCCGTTTTTCCAGATCTTTTTTCTGGACCTCAAAAGTAGCCCGCTCCTCTTCAAAGTATTTCTTCAAGTCTTCAGCGGTCTTTAAGCTCACTTGAAGTTCTTTTTTCGCCTTTGAAGCGGCAGACTCTGTTTCAGTAAGCCGGCTTCGAAGTTCGTTAATCTCAAGAGCATTCCGGTTCAACTCAGCCTGCAGACAAAGTTCAAAAACAAGAAGTGAAGTTTAGTCAAGTCTCAAGCACACAGCCAAGTTGTCTACTTGACACTTGGGGGCTAATGGCAGTTGAAGCAGTAAAGCAAGGACAATTTAAAGGTTACAAGTCTCAAGCACACAAACCAGTTGTCTGCTTGACACTTGGGGGCTAATGTATAATTGAAGTATTGACAGCAACTATTACAAGTATCAACTACATAAGCAAGTTATCTACTTGATACTTGGGGGCTAATGTAAAGACCAATGGTTCAAATCTACAAAGTTCCGGATCAACTTCAGTAAGCAGCTAAACCGGAACTTGGGGGCTGTTAGGAGATAGAAATATAGCAAAGGAACAAAGTCAGGAAAGGAAGTTTACCTCATATTTTTCCTTCATTAAGTTCACCAAGCTGGCTTCATAATCCCGACTGCTGTGGAGCCGGTTCAGATACCCAGAGTAAATGTCTTGAGCACTCATGCCGGAAAGGCTGGATATTTCAGTACTCCACTTCCCCTTTTCTTGAGATAATTTTTCCGCTTTAGCCGTATGTTTGGCTAAAACGGTGGGTTCAGCAGGAGCAACGTAAGCAGTCCCTGTTACTACAACATCAGGAGAAGTTGGTACATTGGGGGGAGGGACAGTGTGAGCCGGATCAGGAGACGCCGGATTAACCTGAGGAGAGTTAACCCGGGCCGGACTTGGCCGATTCTGGGCATCTTCAGCAGTAGGATGTTCAGGAGCAGAAGCGTGATCTGTTGGTGCAGGATCTTCAATAGGAGCTACGGGTTCACCTTCTGGAGGAACAATTGTTGACGGATTAGCAACCGGATCACCCGCAGTAGGTTCGGCAATAGGCTTATTCGCCTTGGGCTTCTTGCTGGGTTTCGGTTTGCTGGGAAGAAATGCAAAATGAGTTAGCATTATAAAGAAAAAAGGAGATCATAAACCGGAGAGGTGAGGAAAGTTACCCTGGGACGGTTTTCAGGGGAGGAAGCTGCGTGGCAGTTGATTCACCAGAGGAAGACAATGGAGTTTCCTGATAGTCAGGGTCAGACGGTTTAAGAGGTTTTCGGATAAGACCGGCCTTGGGATGAAGGAGGGTCGGAGAAAGTATCACCTCAGCACGGCGCTTTCGAACCGGAGTTAAGGAAATTCCGGATGACTCCACCGCCAGGCCGTTGTGGCGAGTGGTCCGGCGAAAAGCTTCGTGTTGTTGCTTCTTCAAAGTAAAGTTAGGGTCTAACTGAGCATAAGGATGAGAAAATTGATATTTCCGGACGGTCCGACGACTTTTGTGGGGAAGAGGTTCTGAGTCAGAAGAAAGAAGGGTTACCTCAATTTCAGCCGGGTTATCACTTTCAGGCAATTCCTGTGGAGAGATATCATTAGATACGATTACAAGTGCATGAAAGCAAAAATCTAAACCGGATTAAAGCATACCTCAGAGTCCGGATCATCATCCTCAGTGGGAGAACCAGCGTCAACGGCTGCTTTCCTCTTTTTGTTTGCAGGGGTTTTTCGCCGGGCCTGTTTGACGGTTTTCTCCTGAGGCTTTCTCTTCCAGAAAGGGTCATCAGCCTAATTACAAGAAATAAAGACAATTGAAAGACGGTTCAAAAGAAATGGATTCCAAATACAGGGTGAAGAGAAACTTACCGCGGGCAGCTTATTCTTCTTGTAGTATGGAGCTAAACCGACCTTAGCACAGTCTGCCAAAGAAACATTGAGAATTTTCTTGGCTGATTCCACAACTTCCGATTCAGAAAGCTTTTCCTTGGTAAACCTTTGAGGATCATCCGGTTTACCAGAATATTTGCACATCAGATGTGATCGCCGGCTCAAGGGAAGTATGCTCCAAGATAGCCAGCAACGAAGGAAATCCGTCCCAATTAAACCGTTTGCTATGAAAGCTCTTAGCTTGGAGAGCTGTGGTGAGAACCGGGTCCGTTCAACAGCGCCGAGTCGTGGTGGTAAGGGATGATTCTCCGGAATACGGGTTTCACGGTAACCCGGCGGAGGGTTCTCCCCTTCAGGAGAAGTGTCCACACAGTAAAACCAGGTCTTATTCCAATCTTTGGGATGAGAATGCAAAGCGGCGTGGGGAAACACCACATCTCTCCTCTTCTGAATGCTAACGCCACCGAGCTCCTGATGCGGTCCGCTGGTAAACTCGGTGCGCCGGTTCAAATGAAAGAAATCCCGGAATAGATCGACGGAAGGTTCCTCCTGCAGATACACCTCAGAAAATACTTGGAAGTCGCAGATGTTTGAAACAGAGTTGGGTCCAAGGTCTTGCGGGTGCAGTTGGAAAGCAGCAAGAACATCCCGGAAAAACTTTGAACCGGGGGGAGAGAAGCCTCGAGATATATGATCCAAAAACACAATGACCTCCCCGGATCTGGGAGTAGGGGGACATTCGTTACCCGGAGCCCG
Source organism: Secale cereale (assembly GCA_902687465.1). Taxonomy (NCBI): domain Eukaryota; kingdom Viridiplantae; phylum Streptophyta; class Magnoliopsida; order Poales; family Poaceae; genus Secale; species Secale cereale. The sequence goes on from LR738714.1 coordinate 482,163,325, forward strand.
CCACTTTAATTCGGACTGAGATCCTAAAGTGCCAATTTCAGACAGTTTGATTAAATCATCCTCAGTGATGACTGAGGGAACCCAATCGCAGGAGACATACTGTTTAGCCATTGCAACGAAGGAGCAAAGTACTGGAAAAGGTAAGATACAGAAAACGGATTATGAAAGTACAACGGTATAAACCGGAAGCTATTTATGAAAGTTACGCAACGGTTTACACTGAGGACTAATGGCGTGGCTAAACCGGCAATTATAACAAACTATATCATTTCCGGTTAATGGCAGTTGAAGAGGAACGGCTAAACCGTTGCGTTAAGTTACAGAGTTTTGCAAAGAACAAGGCATGTCAACTTAAACCGGAACATACTTAGCAGATCTACCGAGGAGAAAAACAGGTTTTCAAAAGACTGTGCTGAAGAAATAGATCTGAGCGTGCTAGGAAAGATAAACTAATATAAGAGTATACGGGAAGGATCTACAAGGACCTTATACTAAGTGGATAAATCTATAGTCTAGACAGGGACAATGGAGATTCGAAGTATTTATAGCAGGGTAAAAATGCAATTTAAAGACAAGATCTGAAGGACAAAGTTATTAGAAATCACTGGTTCTAGGTCGAGCAAGACGAAGCTTCTGTTAAGGCTCTAATGGCGGAGGTATAGGAAGAACCCTAGAGGTTGCAGACCAATATTAAGGAAGAAGGACATACCTGGAACGGCAGGAATCGGCGGCGGAGGTTTTCTGGTCGAGCTCAGGGTGATGCAGCGGCCAGGCGAGGACTTGGATCGAGCGGTCGTCGGCAGCGGTTCGAGCTCGGGCAGCGACGGAGGAAGAAGACGGAAGAAGAAGACGGAGCGAGAAGAAGATAATGAATGAGGGGGACGGTATTTATAAAGGAGAGTCAGATCCGAAGCGACAGGCGCGGGATTTGAGGAGGCAAAAAATCGGATAAAGATATTCTGGCGCCTCGATTCTCGGGATAGCCCTTAAACAAAGCTACTGTACAGCTCACGGCGTTAAATGCGGAGATGATGTCACGGTCAGATTTAGTGATTCTCGAAGATGACGTCAGCGCCGGTTTACAAAAATATGAAGACAAAGAAGAAAATTATACAAGACGAGGAAGACTGATATGAACAAGTTCAAATCATTCTGGGGCCTAATGTCAGGGATATGACTAGCAGGTATGAACCGGCTAGTGTAAACCGGCTCAGTTATATTATACTTAGTTGTAATATTTTAGTAAAGGCTACGGCCCATGAGATCTTAAGGCCCATGTATAGAAGTGTGTTTTGTAAACCGCCAAGCGATGTAACTTGAGGGATAAGAAAGAAAAGACAGAGACCGAGGCGGACACAAGTATGAGCCGGCCTTGGGACTCTGTAAACCGGACCAGGCGTCACCTCTATATAAAGGGACGACCCGGACGGTTCAGGGACAAGCAACACTCAACCCGTCGAGACACAGGCAAGCGAATCCGCTCCCTGTAATCCGACGCCCAAGCAATACCAAACCAACTAGACGTAGGCTTTTACCTTCTTGAAAGGGGCCGAACTAGTATAAACCCTCTGTGTCCTTTGTGTGCTATGAATCCTTTCAAGCTAACCCGTGCGATGGGTCCATCATCACGTCCGTTAAACCGGACATCTGCCGTGTTATTTCCACGACAAGTTGGCTGAAGGAGATAAACCGACAGAAATTGAGGTAATATTCTTTCTTCAGATTCAGAACCACCTCCACCAAAAGTTCGTCGGACAGTCCGGAAATATCAGTTTTCTCACCCTTATGCTCAATTGGATCCCAATTTTCTTATGAAGAAACAGCAACATGAAGCTCTTCGCCGGACCACCCGCCATAGCGACCTCGCAGTGGAATCATCCGGAATATTCCTTACTCTGGCTCGGAGGCGCCGCTCCGAGGTTATACTCTCTTCAACTCTTCTTCATCCCAAGGCCGGGCTTATACGCAAACCGCTTAAACCGTCTGACCCTAATTATCAGGATACTCCCTTATCTTCTTCCGGCGAATCAACTGTCACACAGCTCCCACCCCTGAAAACTGTCCCAGGGTAAGTCTTTTAATTTATCCGGTTTATGATTGTACTTTTCTTTACAGTTCTGATTTCTTTTCCAATTTCTCTCAGCAAGCCTAAGCCCAGCAAAAGGGCAAAGGCTAACAAGCCAACTGCTGAGGCTGCCATTGATGATCCGGCGGTTGATCCGGACACAACTATCCCTCCGGAAGGCGAGCCCACAATTCCACTTGAAGATCCTGCTCCTATGGATCATACTACTGCACCTGAAAATCCCAACATTGAGAACGTCCATGAACCGGCAAGTCTTGCCCGGGCCGATCCTCCTCGGACTAGTCCGGCTCCTGCTAGCCCGGTTCACACTGCGACCCCACCACCAACAACTGCTTCTCCGGAAGTTCAAATAACCGGCACCACTTATACCGCTCCTGCTGAGCCCACTGTCTTAGCCAAACATACGGCTAAAGCGAAGAAGCTGCATCAAGAAAAGGGTAAATGGAGTACCGAACTATCTAGCTTCGCTGACATGAGTGCCCAGGAGCTCTATTCCGGGTATTTGAACCGGCTTCATACTAGCCGAGATTATGAAGCGGGCTTGGTTAACATGATGAAGGATAAGTATGAGGTAATCCTTTGCTTTTTTGATTTTTGCTCTTGATGTTCTTCTGTCTATATCATAGTAGCCCCCAAGTTCCGGTTTAGCTACGTTTAGAAGGTGAACCGGTACTTCCTGATTAAGCAAATGATCTTACATTAGCCCCCAAGTGCCAGGGGCATAACTCGGTTTATGTGCCTGGGACTTGTTTGACTTTTTCCTTTGATACTTCAACTACCCATTAGCCCCCAAGTGTCAAGGAGACAACTTGTTTGTGTGCTTGAGACTTGTCTTTTGAATGGCTACTGTTTGACGCTTCAACTACCATTAGCCCCCAAGTGTCAAGTGGATAACTTGGTTATGTGCTTGAGACTTGTCCGACTTTTGCTTCATTCCACTTGATTTTCCTTGCAGGCTGATTTAAACCGGAGGGCTGAAGAAATTATCGAACTCCGGAACAGACTTGCTGAAACAGAGTCTGCTGCTTCTAAGGCTAAGAAAGACTTGGCACTGAGCTTAAAAACTGCCGAACAGCTAAAGAAATTCTTTGAAGAGGAACGGACAGCCTTTGAGGTACAAAAGAAGGATCTGGAAAAGAGGGCAAAGGATGCTGAAGAAGCCCTTAATCCGGTAACTGAAGAGTAAACCGGGTTAAAGCGGCAAATAGAATTGATGACTTCTGCTGTCTTCGGTAAGTAGTAAATCTGTATTCCTGCTTTCATCCTTGCAATCTTCAATCCGTGCCGGCTTAACTGTGATAATCATATGCAGGGCGCCGTGTCACCCATCTTGGGGATGATTTACGGAAAAAACTCAAGGCGTGTTATACTCTGGTCGAGCAGTTGTATTCCGGAGCTCAAAGGATCATAAGCGCAACATCTTTCAATAAACCGGCCCCCACCACTATCCAAGGCACATTAAAGAAGCTGTCTGTCTTGCCAGTGCGCTTGGAGGAAGTGAAGAAATCTGCTGCTCGAGCCGGTTCTCTCATGGCGCTTACCAGAGCCAAAGCGTGGGTTCCGGATTTTGATCCGGAAGAAGCCTTGAATGGGTACCCCAATACTAAAGAAGACGGATCAGCCTTCACCGCCAAAGATCTTCACGCCTTGACAAAGGAGATGCATCCTCTCGCTAGCAAGCTTGCTGCCGAATCAGATTTGTCCAGGTATCATCCAGGGTATGATTTACAGAACGAGCGGGTGGATCGGCCGGTTTATGACACTGTCAATCTAATCCCACCAGTGCGCCCTCATACTTTCGCCCCAGATATTGACCCGTCTGAACTTATCAATGAAGAGATGTACTTTCGTGCCTTAACGAAAATCGACTGGTGCGTCCCCGACTTCCAGCCGCTTCAAGAAGAGGAAGAAACTCCGAAACAAGTTGATCTTCAGCCATCACAGCAGGAGGAAGTGTAGGCCATATATTTATCTTTGTAGCTGTAGTCTCATTTTGCTGGAAAGACTTTGATCGTTCAGGCCTTTTGTGCCTTGTAATAGGATAGATTAAAACATTGTCCGCCTTGATCCGGATGCTCCAACTTCTTGCTTTAACGTTACCAATTTAAATTTGGTCTGATATGGCTTATCCTGCATATCATCTATTCCTGCATAGATAATACTGAAAATATGTCCTAGCGGTTTACCGCTGGACCAATTAAATTGCCCTCACAATATATCAAACAAGTGTATGTTTGTATCAGAAATAACTTTATACCTGAGATCAAGTATGCTTGATACTCTTAATCCGGCGAAATTTGCCATTTTTTAAGGGAGCCTTTTGATAGACCCAATAATAATCCCGGGTCTTATAGAAGCTACCGTTTTAGATCATGCTTGGCTTCTTACTTTGTTTCTGCCTAATGATTCTGCTGAAGCTCTTGGCTTTCTGACTTGGCTTCTGCCTAATGATTGTTCCGGTTTATGATGAACGCCGGTTTAACTCTTGCTGGTGTTTATGACCCAGCCTTTGAACTTATGCTGGTGTTCATGACCCAGACTTTTTGAACTTATGCTGGTGTTCATGACCCAGACTTTTGAACTTATGCTGGTGTTCATGACCCAGACTTTTGAACTTATGCTAGTGTTCATGACCCAGACTTTTGAAGATACATGGTCAACTCTGGAGTTGTCCCACTCCGGATCAAAGAACCATAAAACATAAATACCAGAAATGCAAATTTGCAAATAAAACCATGTAGTCTAGGCTTTTTATGAGCTGCCAGGCTCAAAGCAAGGTTCAGCCAATCACTGGATGCGGGTACCATCCAGAGGGCCTTATGGATGCGGGTACCATCCATAGGAACCAGATATAACCAACAGGGGTTAAGCTAGGATTCGGGTACAATCCTGCCCCCTGCTGGCCATATAAAACTTTAGCCAATCACTGGATGCGGGTACCATCCAGAGGGCCTTTATGGTTCGGGTACAACCATAGGAAAAACTTAGCCAATCACTAGATGCGGGTACCATCCAGAGGGCTTTTATGGTTCGGGTACAACCATAGGAAAACTTAGCCAATCACTGGATGCGGGTACCATCCAGAGGGCCTTTATGGTTCGGGTACAACCATAGGAAAAACTTTAGCCAATCACTGGATGCGGGTACCATCCAGAGGGCCTTTATGTCATGTCTTCTTTGGTTCGAATACGACCTATGTTTGAACAGTAATCCCTTCGGTGAGTTATTGCTCCAGAGTATATAGGCCCTGCACAATTAGTTTAAACCGATCAAAGTGTTTTGAAATACGACATATGATAAGAAATGTATGGTTGTCACCATAATATACTTGTATTGGAAAAAAGGCTGAGCCCTCGGTTTACCGAGGGTGCCGGTTTATTCATTAATCATAATATATACATAGGATACAGTGGAGCTCATGGCTCAGGTATAGTAGGGCCGCAAGAGGGCGATGTTCCACGGCCTCTTTGTCTCTTCTTCCGATGTCCGTGAGTCCTTGTGTTCTTGAACGTCCACCAGGTAATATGAACCGTTGTGCAGATTCTTGCTGACCACAAAGGGCCCTTCCCAAGGTGGGGATGGCTTGTGCATATCTATTTGATCTTGGATGAGCCGGAGTACTAAGTCTCCCTCCTGGAATGTCCTGGTCTTGATCCGGCGGCTGTGATACCTGCACAAGTCTTGTTGATAAATTGCAGACCGTGCTGCTGCTATGTCACGTTCTTCATCCAGCCGGTCCAAATTGTCTTGTCTCGCCTGCTCGTTGGCCGCTTCAACATAGGCCGTCACCCTTGGCGAATCATGACGGATATCACTTGGAAGGACCGCTTCAGCCCCATATACCATAAAGAAAGGTGTGTAACCTGTGGACCGGTTTGGTGTAGTATCGATACTCCAAAGGACAGATGGTAACTCCTCAACCCAGCACCCTGGTGTTCTTTGCAAGGGAGTCATAAGTCAGGGCTTGATACCTCGTAAAATCTCCTGATTTGCTCTTTCAGCTTGACCATTGGATTGAGGGTGCACTACGGAAGACACATCCAGGCGAATATGCTCTGTTTGACAAAACTCTTCCATCTCTCCTTTAGATAAATTGGTGCCATTGTCTGTGATGATGCTGTGTGGAAAGCCAAACCGGAAAATTACCTTTTTGATAAATTTAACCGTTGTTGCTGCATCACACTTGCTCACAGGCTCTGCCTCAATCCACTTCGTAAACTTATCCACCGCCACCAGTAAATGAGTTTTCTGATATTGGGATCGTTTGAAGGGCCCAACCATATCAAGCCCCCAAGTCGCAAACGGCCAAGTTATGGGTATCATCCGAAGCTCCTGCGCCAGAACAAGAGCACGTCGTGAAAACTTCTAACAAGCATCACACTTCCGGACTAGATCCGCCGCATCAGCATGAGCTGTCAACCAATAGAACCCATGTCGAAAAGCTTTAGCCACCAAGGATTTTGAACCGGCATGATGACCACAATCCCCTTCATGGATCTCACGAAGAATATCACAACCTTCCTCAGCTGATACACACCGCTGAAATGCTCCAGAAACGCTGCGATGATGAAGCTCCCCGTTTGCAATTGTCATGGACTTAGAACGCCGGACTATCTGTCGTGCCTCGATCTCGTCGTTCGGTAGCTCTGCCCGGTTCAGATACGCCAAATAGGGTAGCATCCAATCCGGAATAACATGAAGTGCCGCAACTAGCTGTGCCTCCGGATCAGGAACATCCAGGTCTTCCTCTGATGGTATTTGCACTGATGGACTGTGCAGCTCATCCAAAAAGGTATTCGGTGGTACCGGTTTACGTTGAGAACCTAGCCGGCTCAGAGCATCAGCCGCTTCATTCCTTCGCCGGTCTATGTGATCCACCTGATACCCTTTGAAATATCCTGCAACTGCTTCAACTTCTCGTCTGTAAGCTGCCATGAGAGGATCTCTTGAATCCCACTTGTCGGATACTTGCTGTGCCACTAAATCTGAATCGCCGAAGCACTTGACCCGGCTCAAGTTCATCTCCTTTGCCATCCGCAAGCCATGAAGCAACGCTTCATACTCCGCTGCATTATTAGTACAAGGAAACAATAAACGGAGGACATAACAAAACTTGTCTCCTCTCGGGGAAGTTAAAACAACTCCAGCCACCGAGCCTTCTAACTGCCTTGAACCGTCAAAGTGAATCGTCCAATATGTAAGATCCGACTTCTCCTCTGGTGTTTGCAGTTCTGTCCAATCATTGATGAAATCTACCAATGCTTGAGATTTGACAGTTGTACGTGGCACATATTTCAATTCATGTGGGCTCAGCTCAATGGCCCACTTTGCTACTCTGCCCGTAGCTTCCCTGTTCTGGATTATATCTCCCAACGGTGCTGAACTAACCACAGTTATCGGGTGGCCTTGGAAATAATGTTTCAACTTTCGGTTTGCCATGAACACACCATACACCAGCTTCTGCCAATGTGGGTACCTTTGCTTAGACTCAATGAGAACTTCACTGACGTAGTAAACCGGACGCTGAACCGGGTACTCCTTCCCTGCCTCCTTCCGTTCAACCACGATTGCTACGCTGACTGCCCGTGCGTTGGCGGCGATGTATAACAGCAATGACTCATTATCAACAGGGGCAGTAAGAACCGGTGGTTTTGCCAGCTGCCGCTTTAAATCCTCAAACGCAGCATTTTCCTCATCACTCCATATAAACCGGTCTGTCTTTCTCAGCATCTGATAAAGCAGAATCGCCTTCTCCCCCAACCGGCTGATGAACCTGCTCAATGCTGTGATCCGGCCAGCGATACGCTGAACATCATTGATGCAAACCGGTTTAGTCAAAGATGTGATCGCTTTGATCTTCTCCGGATTAGCTTCTATCCCTTTGTTTGACACCAAAATCCAAGGAGTTTGCCCGCCGGAACACCAAAGCACACTTCTCCGGATTAAGCATCATTTTATAGGCTCGAAGATTATCAAAAGTCTCCTTGAGGTCCTCTATCAGTGTTTCCTCCTTCCTTGACTTCACCACAATATCATCCACATAAGCATGAACATTCCTCCCTATTTGCCCCTTAAGACAATTTTGTACGCAACGCTGATAAGTTGCTTGGGCACTCTTGAGCCCAAAGGGCATAGAAACATAGCAAAAAGCACCAAAAGGTGTTATGAAGGATGTCTTCTCCTGGTCTTTAACTGCCATCTTGATCTGGTGGTACCCCGAATATGCATCCAAAAAACCTAGCCGCTCACATCCCGTTGTAGCATCGATGATCTGATCAATGCGAGGGAGAGAAAAAGGATCAGTTGGACAAGCCTTGTTTAGGTCCGTGTAATCCACACACATTCTCCACTTTCCATTTTTCTTTAGCACCAACACCGGATTAGCCAACCACTCCGGGTGAAAAACTTCAACTATGAACCCTGCAGCCAAAAGCCTGGCCACCTCTTCTCCTATAGCCTTGCGCCTTTCTTCGTTGAAGCGGCGCAGATACTGCTTGACCGGTTTAAACTTTGGATCAATATTAAGACTGTGCTCAGCGAGTTCCCTCGGTATACCTGGCATGTCAGAAGGTTTCCATGCAAAGATATCCCGGTTCTCACGGATGAACTCGATGAGCGCGCCTTCCTATTTGGGATCAAGGTGAGCGCTGATAGTGAACTCCTTAGATGAATCGCCTAGCACGAAATCAACTTGCTTGGTCTCTTCTGCGGATTTAAACTTCAATGCCGGATCATGCTCCGTAGTTGGCTTCTTCAACGGGGACATATCTGCCGGATGAACATTGTCTTTGTAAAACTTCAATTCCTCTGTAGCGCACACTGCCTCCGCGTAGGCAGCGTCTCCTTCCTCACACTCCAATGCAATCTCGCGGCTTCCATGAACCGTGATTGTCCTTTTGTGACCCGACATCTTGAGCTGTAGATAAACATAACACGGCCTGGCCATAAACTTGGCATAAACCGTCCTCCCAAACAGAGCATGATAAGGGCTCCGGATCTTGACCACTTCAAAGGTTATCATCTCTGACCTGGAATCCTGTTCATCTCCAAAGGTAACTTCTAGGTCAATTTTTCCAACTGGGTAGGCTGATTTACCTGGCACCACTCCGTGAAACACTGTGTTTGATTGCCTTAGATTTTTATCCGTCAGCCCCATGCGGCGGAAAGTCTCATAATATAAGATATTGATGCTGCTGCCGCCGTCCATGAGAACTTTAGTGAACTTCTAGCCACCCACTTGTGGTGCTACCACCAAGGCCAAGTGACCCGGATTATCAACTCGTAACGGGTGATCCTCCCTGCTCCACACGATAGGCTGCTCTGACCAGCGCAGGAATTGTGGTGTCGCCGGTTCAACCGCGTGGACCGCCCGCTTCAAGACTTTCTGATCTCGTTTACACAAACTTGTAGTAAACACATGATACTGCCCACTACTCAGCTCCTTCGGATTACTCTGATATCCGGATTGCTGTTGTTGCTGTTGCTGACGCGGCTGACTGCCTTGGTTATTGTGATTACCTTGGCCCTGCTATTGGTTTTTTTGGTTATTGTAACCACCTTGACCACGCTGCTGATTGCCTTGGTTATTATAACCGCCTTGGCCATACTGATTATTGCCTCGGTTATTATAACCACTGTTGTTGCCATGATATCCCGATCCGGAGCCGTTCCCTTGGTGACTCGGACCATAAAACCCTGGGCCTGAACCGCCGTTTAGAGACCCGTTGTTAGAGCCGAACCGGCTCATTATGGCTTCCATCAAAGGCTTGCATTCTCCTATAGTATGTTTTGCTGGTCGTTCCCTCGTGCTATGTTTCGGACAAGGCACATTTAACTCCTGCTCCCAACTAACGTTTCCTCCGCCGGTTTCTGGAGGTGGTTTACCCCTATTGCACTGGAAACCTCCTTGAACTTGGGTATTGGCCACGAAATCAGAGCCACCCTCCGCTTTTCGCTTGCCTAAGAAGCTTGTAGCAGCCGGATTAACCTGCGTCGGTTTACCAGGCTTGTTGACTTTTCCTGCTTTGTCTCCCTCTGCTTCTGGATACTTAGTGTTGTCAGAGTCCCCATACTTCACCAGAGCGCTCATGAGAGTTCCCATATCATTACAATCCCATTTAAGTCGTCCCAATTTTAACTTGAGAGACTCAAACCGTCAATTGTTTTCCAGTGTCACTATTGCCGTACTGAGATTGATACCGTTCGAAGAGTGTAAGATTTCTGATACTCGCCGTACCCATGCGCTTGTAGACTCCTGTTCTCCTTGTATACAGGCTGCTAGATCTACCACTGACATCGGCTGCTTGCACGTATCCTTGAAGTTTTTGATAAACTGGCGACATAATTCTCCCCATGATCCGATAGAATTAGGGGGTAAGCCCTTTAGCCAGGTCCGGGCTGTACCCTCAAGCATCATGATGAAGTATTTCGCACAAGCCACTTCATCCACGTCCAGCATCTCCACGGCCATCTCATAACTCTCGACCCAAGCTTCTGGAGCCAAATCTACCGTGTAATTAGGCACTTTTCATGGGCCTTTAAAATCCTTGGGCAGCTTCACGCTCCGTAAAGCGGGGATAAGACACTGCACCCCAAAGGAAGTCGTTGTGACTCCTGTCTCTGCTGTGGCTGTGTGAACCGGCGTCGTCTGACGGACTTCCTCCCGGGCCACCGATATAATCCGATTTGCATCCTGAGCTTGTGCATCCATGCCTGCCGGACTATTTTGTCTGTGATGGTGTCGCCTGCGTTCACTGCTAGACACTTCTGGTTCCTCCCAATGCCTAGTGTAACTCCGGCTGGGGCGTGGTGTTGAATGGAGCCTCTCCCTGCTATGAGAATACACTTGCTGTTGTACTAACGCCGTATTAAGTAGATCCTTGACCCTGCGTGCCTCCAACGCCACCGGGGATGTCCCCTCAATGGGTAAAGCGGCCAAGCGTGAAGCAGCGGCAACGATGTTGTCCAAAGAATTTGAATAATGACCCGGAGGGGTAGGAACGTGAGGTGCAGACGTGATCCACCGATCTTGCTTCGCAGTAGGCTGCTAAACCGGCTCATCTCTTGCTGGGGGTGCCCTCCGGTTTAAAGCCGGATCATTGCTGGTCCCCGCTCCTGGTGTCCTGAAAAGATCCGTCGCCTCATAAACCGGCGGTAGATGAGACTGGTACTTTCGACTCCTTACTCCCTGTGCAGAGGCCTGCTCCATCCTTAGATGAAAAGCCTTATCATTCAGCTCTGCCTACCTCATTGCTATCATAGCCTTCTCTGTTTTCAGACTTTCCCTCGGTTGATCAATCCGGCCCTTTAGCTGAAGGAGCTCTGCATCATGTTGCGCCTTGTCTGCTGGAGCTACCTCTGCCATGGCTCAGGCTGTGAACTCCTCGACCAAGGTGGATAGAACGTCAGCGGGTGAGAGGGCCTGGCTGCTCCCCCCTATACCAGCTTCTGCTATCGCCCCGATCACCGTGGACTGCGGCGTAGGTTGTGAACCGGCCATAAAGACAGCTACCCGGTTTGGCGGGTGAAAGGGGCCCGGAATACTGTCTCCGTCGGACTCACCCTCAGATCGGCCGTCCCGCAACTGATACAAAGACTCAGTCTCTCCGGATGAAGATTCATCATCAGAGTAGATAACTGTCTCGCCACCGGACTCCGATCCGTCTTCGGCTTGAACCCCGTGAACAGCTCCAACGAAAACGTGCTTCATGGCGGGCTGAATCCGGGCCGATCTCGCATGCTGAGCCGGCTCGACGATATTGGGGAAGACGTCCGGCTCAGGTCCCGGTTCGCCGATCTTGCCGATGAAGACTTGGATGCCGCCGAAGGGAACTCGGTATCCGTATTCGATTGAATCGGCCTCCGGTCCCCAACCTGCGTCGTCGATGTAGATCCGGCCGTGGCGACTCTTGGTCATCCGGCCGACCGCGTAGCCCTTGAGCCCTTCAAAGCTGCCCTTCAAGAACTCGAAACCATCGTGCGGACGCCCCATGGTGGGCGCCAACTATCGTGGAAATAACACGGCAGATGTCCGGGTTAACGGACTTAGTGATGGAACCATCGCACGGGTTAGCTTGAAGGGGTTAAAAGCACACAAAGGACACAAGGGAATTTATACTAGTTCGGCCCCTTCGATGAAGGTAAAAGCCTACGTCTAGTTTGGTTTGGTATTACTTGGGCGTCAATGAACAGGGAGCGGATCGCTTGCCTGTGTCTCGACGGGTTGTTTCTTGTCCCTGAACAGTCGCCGGGTCGTCCCTTTATATAGAGGTAACGCCTGGTCCGGTTCACAGAGTCCCGAGGCCGGCTCATACTTGTGTCCGCCTCGATCTATGCTCTTCCTTTCTTATCTTTCAAGTTACATGATCAGGCGGTTTACAAACCATAACGTTACAAACGGGCCCTAAGCCTTCATGGGCCGTAACTCCTACTGGATATTCAATTATACAACTAAACTACCATAATCCGGTTTACACTAGCCGGTTTATACCTGCTAGTAATATCCCTGACAGAAGGGCATTGGGGTATGTTACAGTGGGGATTGAATGTCGACTAATAAAAGTTATGACGAGGATTGTGTAATTTCTTTTGCATGTTTTGGATAACAAAGTGTCAAATTGCAGTGGGACATGTGATTGCGGGGTAGGGATGGCAGATTTTTGCCATTAAGTCATACTATCAGGTCGGGTTTGGATATACCCACGGGTACAAGATTATATCCATGTCCTACCCACGAGTAATCGGGTCGGGTTTGGGCGTTGCCCATGGACACAAAAGCATATCCAAACCCTATCCATTCGGGTCGGATATCCATGGATATCCATGTCCATGAATAAAATTGCCATCCTTAGCCGTGGTCGTGCGCCTCGTCTGGCGCACAAGTTGCGGTCGGACCTCTTGCCGCTATGCAGCCTTGCCGGTCGCCCCCTTGGCAGGGACCTCTTTGCGCGAGGGAGCCGGACGGACTGGCTCGCCGGAGACGGTCCGCTGAAGAACGTGTTTCTTCTTCCTCGGGACTGGGGGCTCCTCATGCGGCTCTTCTTTAGCCGTCTCTTCAAGAGAAGGGCCTCCGGCAGGCTCCGCCTGTTCGGTGTAATCCTCCTCTGCGCTGGCTTAGTCCTCCACAAAGCCAACATTATCGGCCTCCATAGCGAGGGTTAACTCTTCCGCCCTACTGGTAGTATATGTCATCTCCTCATCGGTGGTGGGGCGGATGAGGTTCGCTTCTTCCCGGATGGCCCTCTTCAACAAGTTGTCGAAGAACTCTTGCGCCTGATCCACGGATGGCTCGGCCCAAGTCTGATCAAGGCCATGAGCGTTGAACAGCGACATCATGGCAATGATCGAGGTCAGGGCAGAGTTGTTGCACAAGGGGATCACGCCCGTCGGCAACGTCTGCGGCGTGTCGGCGGCCCTGTAGTGGAATAGCCTTTGGTAGAGGGTCGCGTGTTGCATGACCGTCAGATTATTTTTTAGGCCGGGGCGCAGCCTCATGATACCTTTCGCATTCCGATACTCCAAAGATGGTCTCCCCTTGTTCTGCAGAGGGGCGATGCGGCGGCGAAGGAAATCGGCACCAATCATCTCGACTGTGAGCCCGGCAGCCTTGAGGCGCTGGATCCTGGTGGTTGCGACTATGAGCTTCTCGTCTTGAGGGTCGAGGTCGCCCCAGTCGCTGCCACGGATCAGTTTTGTCTGCAGGGGCATACAGAACGACCGCGGGTCCTTCTCCACGATCCAGCACCACCTGCCTCGCTATTCATCCCACTTTTCACGGACGCCCTCCTCTGGGTACATCTTCTTGGCCAACACCCTTGGGATCCAAGTGACACGGCCATAAAGGGACCCTCCTGGCTGGATGTGGGGATTAAAGTAGCGGCAGAAGAGGGCCGTGTTGGGGATCACCCCGGCGAAATTCTAACATAGGTGGGCAAAGATGGACATACATGTGATGGGCCTCTAACCCCTCGTTGGTTACCCCAAGTGGAATGTGTGAGATGCAGTGTTGTGGAAGTTTTTCCCTTAGCAAAGATGCCAAGGATCGAATCCCCAGAAACTCCTAGGTTCAACAAGTAGGTGTCAACTGCTAACGGCGCCAGATATTAGCAATCAACGTGGACCTGCACACAGATACAAATAACTTTGCTCCCAACAAGTATAGAGAGGTTGTCAATCCCTCCGGCCTTGTAGTTCACAAAGGATTAAACGCAAATGATAGTAGTGATAGATAATGTTTGCAATAGTAAGTAAAAGCGAAAAGTAAATAGCGGATGTGATCAATGATGGTAATATGGACCGGAGTCTCATGATGTTCACTAGTGATGTCTCTCTCCCAAAAGACGATAAAACAGCTATGTGAGGTAAACGAATTACAGCTGGGCAATTGACAGGACCACGAACGCAAACCAATGCTGACTACATTGCAAGAAAGGTTGAGGTTCAAAGCATGGGCGGTACGCCAAAGTAAGTAGACCGAAATCCATCAATATCTACTACTAATCATCCACCTTGAGATATCTATCCAGAACATCTCACTGGTATTAAGTTGCGAGCCCCACCCATAGTGTAAACTCAATGCAACAGACAACTGCATTAAAAGAACTTTGCGTAAAGTAAACAATCCTTGCACCCGCGGGCACAAGCACCGTTGTTTTCCCCCTTGTGGCAACAGCACATCCCCTAGACTCATGTTTCTGTCACTCAAGCTAGTCATCGAGGGGCATGAACCCACAATCGAGCATAACGTTCCCTCTTGGAGTCACTACCTATTACTTGGCCAAAGCAATAAATAACAACGGAGAACATGCAAGAATTACTTACGAACATAAATATAAAAGAGGTAGATCAAATATATTACTCAATCACAATCTGAACTTAATCTCATAATCCATCGGATCCCTGCAAACTCAACATAGCAACAGCATAAGGATTACATATGTGCCTCGATCATGTAGGGCAGCTCACGAGGACTAATTAGTGAAGCACAAGAACGGGAGGAGAACATCACATAGCTACTGGTCATGGACTCATGGTCCAAGGGAGACTACTCACAACTCATCCGGGAGGCGTCCATGGTGGTGGAGAGGCTCCCGATGGTGATCCTCCCCTCCGGCAGGGTGCCGGGAAGAGTTCTCCTGGTGCTCCCGATCTTGGAAGCGGCGGCGGCGGCGGAACAGAGATCAGATCGCGAAAAAGATTTCCCGTCCCGAGGGTTTCGAAGGACGCTCTAAATATATGCCAAAGGGGGGCACCAGACGGGGCTCGGGGGGCCCAGGCGCCCCCCCGGCGTGGCCTAGGGGGGTGGCGCCGCCAGGGCGCCTGGGGCCCTGGTGGCCCCCCCCCGGCTGTACTTCGGGCGCAAGGTAGGTTCTGGAACGCTGATTTTTTATATAATTTTTCTGGATTTTTCCTGGCAGTTCTCGTAATGTGAAAACCTGAAATACAAAAACAGCCGAAAACAGAAACTGGCACTGGGGTGCACTGGATTAGTAGGTTAGTCCAAACATGATCAAAAGTGTATGGAAGTGTATAAATATCATAGCAATATCACCCAAAAGTGGCATGGAGCAAGCAGAAATTATAGATACGTTTTGGACGTATCAACATTCCCAAGCTTAATTCCTGTTCGTCCTCGAGTAGGTAAATGATAACAAGAATAATTTCTGTGGTGACATGCTATTAACCATATAGGACTTTTTATAGTCATATGACAAAAGCTTACTGAGACAATGATTCTATAGTAATTAAGTTGCCTCATGAGAAAATTACAAAGGACTGAAAGTTTTACAATATGAAACTGAAACATCAAAAAGATTTGCAATGAACATGGTGTGCAAATATGATAAAGTGATATCTAGCTTGCCCCCTTTAGTGAAGCAAAACATAAATGCAGGGGCACCTTCAAGGTTTAAGTGATGACTAGATACAATGATTTCAAAATAAACGATATCTCAATCATGCAAAAGACAATGCTACTTTGGAACAATGCACATTACACTTCGAATGACAATCATGCTCTCAGTAGTTGGTGCTTTAAAAGAAGGTGGAGACTCAACATAAAAGTAAAAGAATGGTTATGTGCTAGAACTTTTTTTTTATTTTGAAAACATAGAAGCAATTTTGTCAACGGTAGTAGTACTTCATATGTGTCATGCATAAGACATCCTATAAGTTGCAAGCCTCATGCATCGAATACCAATAGTGCTCGCACCTTGTCCGAATGAGCTCAGATTTCCATGGGTTATCATTGCATTACATATGTTTCAACCAAGTGTCACAAAGGGGTACCTCTATGCCACCTGTACAAAGGTACAAGGAGATAAATCGCATTTGATTTCTCGTTTTTGATAGATCTCAACTTGAGGACATCCATACCGGGACAACATAGAAAATAGATGATGGACTCCTCTTTAATGCATAAGCATATTCTCATAAGAGATTGAGTATTAATGTCCAAGCTAAAACTTCCACCATGATACATGGCTTTGGTTGGCGGCCTAATGTTCTTCTCTAACAATATGCATACTCATTTAACCCAATGGCAAATCACCCTTACTTCAGACAAGACGAACATGCATAGCAACTCACATGATATTCAACAAAAGTGTAACAGTTGATGGCGTCCCCAGAAACATGGTTACCGCTCAGCAAGCAACTTATAAGAAATAAGATACATAAGCAACATATTCTTTACCACAATAGTTTTTAAGCTACTTTCCCATGAGCTATGTATTGCAAAGTTAGTTCGCTTAGTACAGGTGGAGGTTAGCAAAAGACTGGGAGCGACCAACTAAGAGAGCAATGACAGTCATAATCATGCAGAGCATCAAAGCAACATTGAATCAGGCATGGTAGTTATATCACTACTCAGAAATAAAAGATCATCAAGGCTTGACAGACTTTCTTTACAGTCTTAAATATGCGTGAGCATACGCCAAGTCAATCAAAATAAATTCTCGAAGGAAGATATTACTAAACCATACCACATCATAGGCAAACAAATCATGTTGGTACTCCAATAACACATTGGGAACCCCCCCAGCTATTTGAGACTAACCATAAGAAAACCTGAACTACTAAGCGCCATTATGCACGTAGCATCTTTATCATAGACATATTAACCAATGCAACGGAAGCAAACTCTCTTAATAGGGTGAGCATGGTAATTAAAGAGAGTTCAAGCAACCAACTAAACAAAAGCTCTTTGAAAAGATAAGCATGAATACTAAGAGCTGAACATGATAGTAGCTATTAAAAGACAAAGAACACACACAGCAAAGATAGACATGAAAATTCTATGTTATGTTCTAGGTAGAAGTGGAGCGTGTTTCTCTCCCACATAAAGAACGCTGAGTTCCGACTCGTTATGAAAAACTAAAAAGGAAACTAAAAGCAAGACGCTCCAAGCATAGCACATAACACATGAAGTGATAAAAATATAGTGGAACGAAAGACGAACTGATAATGTTGATGGAGAAGGGGATGCACAGGGGCATCCCCAAGCTTATACGCTTGAGTCTCCTTGAATATTTCTTGGGGGTGCACGGGGGCATCCCCAAGCTTGAGCGCTTGACACTCCTGAATCTTTTTATCATCTTCCCTCGCACACTTGAAAACTCCCTTCATACATAACTCATTATAATCTGATTAGCGAGGTTAGTACCCTTAATAAAATAATTGTTCCTTGCTGGAAATAAAGATATTCTTGAAGTTCTACTGTTTCTCAAGATTGCCAAAAGGTTTTTGCAAAGAAAAAGCAAGCTCTTGGTTTGCAAAATGAAGGAAAGGCAAAACAGGACAGAATCTGTGAAAAACAGAACAGCAGGTAGTAAATGATTTGTTCGGGGTACTTCTGCAACTCAAATCAAAAAACTCAGAACAGACGCACGAAAGAAAATTATATAGAGAACGATGTCGAAAAAATTCAGACCAAAAAGATGATCTGGTGATTTTATACGAATTTTTCTATCGAAGGACAAAATCTGTTTCCTGGACAGCACCTCACAACTTTTGAACTTTCTAGCAATCAGAGGCTATACTTGGCACAAATATGAAAAGCAAAGATACAATGATGATGCTACTGTAGTAAACAACATCAAGACACAACAAAAGCAAAAATTTTATTCATGTGGGCTGCCTCCCAAAAGCACTTTCTTTTATGCCTTTAAGCTAGGCATAATGCATAGAGATCAAGTTTTATCAAGAGTAAAAGAATAGCTAGCCCGTACAACGGACTCAAAAGGTAACTTGATCTTCTTTCGAGGGAAGTGTTCCATCCCTTTCTTGAGAGGAAACTGAAATTTTATATTACCCTCTTTCATGTCAATGATAGCACCAACGGTGCGTAAAAAGGGACGTCCCAAAATAATTGGACAAGAAGGATCACATTCAATATCCATAATAGTGAAATCAACGGGAACATAATTATCATTAACAACGATAAGAACATCGTCGATCCTCCCCAAAGGTTTCTTTATGGAAGAATCAACGAGATGAACACCAAAAGAACAAGAATCATAAGGTTTCAATTTAAGCATATCATATATTCTTTTGGGCATAACAGAGGTACTAGCACCAACATCACATAATGCATAACAAGAGAAGTCATTCAATTTAATTTTTATCATAGGATCCCAACCATCTTCTAGCTTTCTAGGTATGGAGGCTTCTACTCTAAGTTTCTCCTCCCTAGCTTTGATGAGAGCATTAGTGATATGCTCCGTGAAGGCAAGGTTAAGCGTGCTAGTGCGGGGGTCTCTAGACATCTTGTGAAGGAAATCAATAACTTCGGTAAGAGTGCAATTATCAAAATCAAGGTCATTAGCATCAAGTAAAGTGGTAGTGGTGTCCTTAAGGTTCACTTGTTTGGTAGTTTCTATAGTCATAGCATCACCATTAATAGGTCCAATGGGACCAGGAGTACATTGGGTGCTAAGAGTTTGGATATCCTCAACAA
This sequence comes from Secale cereale, assembly GCA_902687465.1. Lineage (NCBI taxonomy): Eukaryota > Viridiplantae > Streptophyta > Magnoliopsida > Poales > Poaceae > Secale > Secale cereale. The sequence goes on from LR738714.1 coordinate 482,182,365, forward strand.
CTTGGATAGTAGCAATAGTGTGGTGGGTAGGAAGGCTCTTAATTCTATCTTCTTCCTCCCTTTCTCTAGCCCATCTCTCTTTAAGTTTAGCCATCATCCTAATGTTTTCATTAATTTGCACTTGAATAGCATTAATAGGAGTGACCTTCCTCTCCTCAAGAGGAGAAGTTTTAATTTTAAGCAATTCTATCTCATTGGCTAAGTGGTCTACCTTCAAAGAGAGATCATCTAGTTTATGTAGTTTTTCTTCTACACTCTTATTAAAGGCTTTTTGGGTAGTGATGAAATCTTTAAGCATAGTCTCTAGTTCAGTAGTGGAGTTTTTGGTGCTAGGATAAGCATTGTTGTTCCCATAAGAATTAGAGGGGAATGGTCTAGGATTGTTACCAAAGTTACTCCTATAAGCATTGTTATTAAAATTGTTTCTAGAGATAAAGTTCACATCTACTTGTTCTTGAGCAATCAAAGAATTTAAAGGAACATCACGAGGATCAACAAAGGATTGGTTCGAAAGTAGAGACATGATCAAGTCAACTTTTTCATTAAGGGAGGAAATCTCCTCGACAGAGTTTACCTTCCTACCTGTTGGAGCGCGTTTGGTGTGCCATTAGGAATAGTTGGTCATCATCTCATCGAGAAGCTTCGTGGCAGCACCAAGTGTAGTTGACATAAAAGTTCCTCCCGCGGCCGAATCTAACAAGTTCCGTGAGGTAAAGTTCAAGCCTGCATAAAAAGTTTGGATAACCATCCAAGTAGTCAAACCATGAGTAGGGCAGTTCTTGATAAGAGATTTCATACGTTCCCAAGCTTGGGCAACGTGTTCATTATCCAATTGTTTAAAATTCATTATGTTACTTCTAAGTTGGATAACTTTAGCAGGTGGATAGTATTTTCCGATAAAAGCATCTTTTCACTTGTCCCATGAATCTATGCTATTTCTAGGCAAAGACTGAAACCAAATTTTAGCTCCTCCTCTCAAGGAGAAAGGAAAAAGCTTAAGCTTAACAATATTACCATCTATTTCTTGGTACTTTTGCATATCACAAAGTTCAACAAAGTTGTTTAAGTGTAAAGCAGCATCATCTCCAGCACCGGAGAATTGATCTCTCATAACTAAGTTCAGTAAAGCAGGTTTAATTTCATATGAAGGTGCTGAAGTGGCACGTGTAGTGATAGGTGTGCTGATAAAGTCATCGTTGTTGTGACTAGTGAAGTCACACAACTTGGTGTTCCCGGTGGAACCCATAGTAGCAAGCAAGCAAGATAACTATTTTTGTGATTTTCGATAAAGGATACTAAAGCAAAAACTGCAAGGTAAACTAACAAGACTAAAAGCAAAGGTAAAATATAGCGTGCAACTCCCCTATCCTGAAGAGTGGAGTCCCCGGCAACGGCGCCAGAAAAACTCCTTGATGGGCCTCTAACCCCTCGTTGGTTACCCCAAGTGGAAGGTGTGAGATGCAGTGTTGTGGAAATTTTTCCCTTAGCAAAGATGCCAAGGATCGAATCCCCAGAAACTCCTAGGTTCAACAAGTTGGTGTCAACTGCTAACGGCGCCAGATATTAGCAATCAACATGGACCTGCACACAGATACAAATAACTTTTCTCCCAACGAGTACAGAGAGGTTGTCAATCCCTCCGGCCTTGTAGTTCACAAAGGGTTAAACGCAAATGATAGTAGTGATAGATAATGTTTGCAATAGTAAGTAAAAGCGAAAAGTAAATAGCGGATGTGATCAATGATGGTAATATGGACCGGAGTCTCATGATGTTCACTAGTGATGTCTCTCTCCCAAAAGACGATAAAACAGCTATGTGAGGTAAACGAATTACAGCTGGGCAATTGACAGGACCACGAACGCAAACCAATGCTGACTACATTGCAAGAAAGGTTGAGGTTCAAAGCATGGGCGGTATGCCAAAGTAAGTAGACCGAAATCCATCAATATCTACTACTAATCATCCACCTTGAGATATCTATCCAGAACATCTCGCTGGTATTAAGTTGCGAGCCCCACCCATAGTGTAAACTCAATGCAACAGACAACTGCATTAAAAGAACTTTGCGTAAAGTAAACAATCATTGCACCCGCGGGCACAAGCACCGTTGTTTTCCCCCTTGTGGCAATAGCACATCCCCTAGACTCATGTTTCTGTCACTCAAGCTAGTCATCGAGGGGCATGAACCCACAATCGAGCATAACGTTCCCTCTTGGAGTCACTACCTATTACTTGGCCAAAGCAATAAATAACAACGGAGAACATGCAAGAATTACTTACGAACATAAATATAAAAGAGGTAGATCAAATATATTACTCAATCACAATCTGAACATAATCTCATAATCCATCGGATCCCAGCAAACTCAACATAGCAATAGCATAAGGATTACATATGTGCCTCGATCATGTAGGGCAGCTCACGAGGACTAATTAGTGAAGCACAAGAACGGGAGGAGAACATCACATAGCTACTGGTCATGGACTCATGGTCCAAGGGAGACTACTCACAACTCATCCGGGAGGCGTCCATGGTGGTGGAGAGGCTCCCGATGGTGATCCTCCCCTCCGGCAGGGTGCCGGGAATAGTTCTCCTGGTGCTCCCGATCTTGGAAGCGGTGGCGGCGACGGAACAGAGATGAGATCGCGAAAAAGAGTTCCCGTCCCGAGGGTTTCGAAGGACGCTCTAAATATATGCCAAAGGGGGGCACCAGACGGGGCTCGGGGGGCCCAGGCGCCCCCCAGGCGCGGCCCAGGGGGGGGGGCGCCGCCAGGGCGCCTGGGGCCCTGGTGGCCCCCGGCTGTACTTCGGGCGCAAGGTAGGTTTTGGAACGCTGATTTTTTATATAATTTTTCTGGATTTTTCCTGGCAGTTCTCGTAATGTGAAAACCTGAAATACAAAAACAGCCGAAAACAGAAACTGGCACTGGGGTGCATTGGATTAGTAGGTTAGTCCAAATATGATCAAAAGTGTATGGAAGTGTATAAATATCATAGCAATATCACCCAAAAGTGGCATGGAGCAAGCAGAAATTATAGATACGTTTTGGACGTATCAACATGCCACAACATTCAACGTGAAATCCAAGATATGGAGGCCAAATGTGTACATAATGTCGTTGAAGAAATCAGAAAATGGGGGACAGAGCCCGCAGTAGAAGTAATCGGCAAAAAAAGGATATTTATCTGGAGCAGGCTCGACGCGAGAAGCTAGGATGACGCGGGTAGCAGGGTGCCCGTCATCGCTCTCCTCCACATGCACAAATATCGCTCCTTCAGAGCATGCACATCGAGCGTCGAAGCGAAGACGATGTTCTCCCTCCGCATCTTCGACAACTCGCTCTCCGGCACCTCTTCCCCCATGCTCGCTTTGGGCGCCTCCTTGCCCTTGCTCGCTTTGGGCGCCATGGCAAACTGGAGAAGAGCGGGAGGCCGAGGATGGTGGGAGCGCAGGGGCGGCGGATTGATGAGGAGGCTCTGGTTTGGGCTCAAGGAAGGAGACGACGACGGTTTTTAGATTGGAACATGCAAGAGGTAAATAAGCAGAGCCTCTGCAGATTCCTATTTTTCTATGGGGAAGGCGGGGGCCGACCCTTTACTGTTTGATGTGAAAGAACTTTCGCGAGCGTGCTGCTGCTGCGGCCGCTTGATACGTCCAAAACGTATCTATAATTTCTGCTTGCTCCATGCCTCTTTTGGGTGATATTGCTATGTTATTTATACACTTCCATACACTTTTGATCATAATTGGACTAACCTATTAACTCAGTGCACTCCAGTGTCAGTTTCTATTTTCGGCTGTTTTTGTATTTCAGGTTTTCACATTACGAGAACTGCCAGGAAAAATCCAGAAAAATTATATAAAAAATCAGCATTCCAGAAACTACCTTGCGCCCGAAGGACAGCGGGGGGGAGGGGGGGCACCAGGGCTCCAGGCGCCCTGGCGGCGCCCCCCCTGGGCCGCGCCGGGGGGGCGCCTGGCCCCCCCGAGGCTCCTCCGATGCCCCCCTTTGGCATATATTTAAAGCGTCTCCCAAAACCCTCGAGACAGGAACTCTTTTTCGCGATCTCATCTCTGTTCCGCCGCCGCCGCCGCTTCCAAGATCGGGAGCACCAGGAGAACTCTTCCCGGCACCCTGCCGGAGGGGAGGATCACCACCGGGAGCTTCTCCACCACCATGGACGCCTCCCGGATGAGTTGTGAGTAGTCTCCCTTGGACCATGGGTCCATGACCAGTAGCTATGTGATGTTCTCCTCCCGTTCTTGTGCTTCACTAATTAGTCCTCGTGAGCTGCCCTTCATGATCGAGGCACATATGTAATCCTTATGCTGTTGCTATGATGAGTTTGCTGGGATCCGATGGATTATGAGATTATGTTCAGATTGTGCTTGAGTAATATATTTGATTCACCTCTTTTATATTTATGTTCGTGAGTAATTCTTGCATGTTCTCCGTTGTTATTTATTGCTTTGGCCAAGTAATAGGTAGTGACTCCAAGAGGGAACGTTATGCTCGATTGTGGGTTCATGCCCCTCGATGACTAGTTTGAGTGACAGAAACATGAGCCTAGGGGATGTGCTGTTGCCACAAGGGGGAAAACGACGGTGCTTGTGCCCGCGGGTGCAAGGACTGTTTACTTTACGCAAAGTTCTTTTAATGCAGTTGTCTGTTGCATTGAGTTTACACTATGGGTGGGACTCGCAACTTAATACCAGCGAGATGTTCTGGATAGATATCTCAAGGTGGATGATTAGTAGTAGATATTGATGGATTTTGGTCTACTTACTTTGGCGTACGGCCCATGCTTTGAACCTCAACCTTTCTTGCAATGTAGTCAGCATTGGTTTGCGCACATGGTCCTGCCAATTGCCCAGCTATAATTCGTTTACCTCACATAGCTGTTTTATCGTCTTTTGTGAGAGAGACATCACTAGTGAACATCATGAGACTCTGGTCCATATTACCATCATTGATCACATACACTATTTACTTTTCCGCTTTTTATTTACTATTGCAATTATATCTATCACTATTATCACTTGCGTTTGATCCTTTGTAAACTACAAGGCCGGAGGGATTGACAACCTCTCTGTACTCGTTGGGAGCAAAGTTATTTGTATCTGTGTGCAGGTCCACGTTGATTGCTAATATCTGGCGCCGTTAGCAGTTGACACCTTCTTGTTGAAACTGGGAGTCTCTGGAAAATCGATCCTTGGTATTACCAAGGGAAAACTTCTGCTACACTGCATCTCAAACCTTCCACTTGGGGTTACCAACGAGGGGTGAGAAGCCACCTAGCAAAGCAATTTCTGGCGCCGTTGCCGGGGACTCCACTCTTCAGGATAGAGGAGTTGCATGCTATCTTTTACCTTTGCTTTTAGTCTTGTTAGTTTACCTTTCAGCTTTTGCTTTAGTATCTTTTATCGAAAATCACAAAAATAGTTATCTTATTCTTTAGTTGTCATTATGTCGGGTCCTTTTGTCTTTGACGAGGCAAAAGTTCTCACCTTTAAACAAAGAGGTGGGGAAAGTCCGAAAGATGCTTGGTATAGAATTAATGATTCTCAAAAAAGAGCCACCAAGAAGCAACCTACTACTATCCTGCTTAGAAATTTTTATGTTGGAATAACTTCTTGGAATAGGTTTATTCTAGATACTGCTATCAATGGGAATTTCCTAGAAGCCCTAGTTTGGGAGTCTCTTAGTATTATTGAAAATCTTGTTGGGAATCCTCCTGTTGTTAGCATTCAAGAGGACATCACCCTAGCTCACATTATGAAAAAACTTGAAAAAATAGAGCTAGAGATGCCAAGCATTAATAAGATAAACGAGTTGGATCGTAAGATCCAAGGGAATTTGAATAGGCTTGATAGCTCCATGCATAAAATTTTCAAAACTTTGGAGACCATCAAATTCCATGACTTGGACTCTTCTAGGATAGATAAGATTGAGGAAATATTTGATACTCTAGGAAATACTTTCTCCTCAATCAAAACCAAAAAGGTAGAAACTCTGGCAAAGAAGGAGCCTAAGTTCGTTCACGTTCCAAAGGCTCCCCGATCTAAAAGTAATCCATCTATTGCCAAAGGGGTTGAAACTGTAAAGACTTTGGAAGAAACACCTCTCTTTGATGAATTTATAAATGAATCTTCCCTTGACTTTTATCCTTTTGGTCTTCTTCCTAGAAGTATCTCTATGAGGCCCTTGTTTGAAAGTCCTCTTAAGACTAGTTATATTATTGAAGAGCTTTTTGATGATCTTGATGATGGTCCAGTAGATACAACTTGATCTATATGCATTATGCCTAGCTTAAAGGCATAAAAGAAAGTGCTTTAGGGAGGCAGCCCAATGAATAAATTTATTTTGTTTTTGTTGTGTCTTGATGTTGTTACTACAGTAGCATCATCATTGTATCTTTTCTTTTCAATTTTGTGCCAAGTATAGCCTCTGATTGCTAGAAAGTTCAAAAGTTGTGAGGTGCTGTCCAGGAAACAGATTCTGTCCTTGGATAGAAAAATTCGTATAAAATCACGGATCATCTTTTTGGTCTGAATTTTCTCGACAGCGTTCTCTATATAATTTTCTTTCGTGCTTCTGTTCTGAGTTTTTTGGTTAGAGTTGCAGAAGTGCCCCGAACAAATCGTTTACTACCTGCTGTTCTGTTTTTCACAGATTCTGTCCTGTTTTGCCTTTCCTTCATTTTGCAAACCTAGAGCTTGCTTTTTCTTTGCAAAAACCTTTTGGCATTCTTGAGAAACTGTAGATCTTCAATAATATCTTTATTTCCAGCAAGGTACAATTATTTTATTATGGGTACTAACCTCGCTAATCAAATTATGATGAGTTATGTATGAAGGGAGTTTTCAAGTGTGCGAGGGAAGATGATAAAAAGATTCAGGAGTGTCAAACGCTCGAGCTTGGGGATGCCCCCGTGCACCCCCAAGAAATATTCAAGGAGTCTCAAGCGTCTAAGCTTGGGGATGCCCCCGTGCATCCCCTTCTCCATCAACATTATCAGTTCGTCTTTCGTTCCACTATATTTTAATCACTTCATGTGTTATGTGCTATGCTTGGAGCGTCTTGTTTTTAGTTTCCTTTTTAGTTTTTCATAACGAGTCGGAACTCAGCTTTCTTTATGTGGGAGAGAAACACGCTCCACTTCTACCTAGAACATAACATAGAATTTTCATGTCTATCTATGCTGTGTGTGTTCTTTGTCTTTTAATAGCTACTATCATGTTCAGCTCTCAATTTCATGCTTATCTTTTTAAAGAGCTTTTATTTAGTTGGTTACTTGAACTCTCTTTAGTCATCATGCTTACCTTATTAAGAGAGTTTGCTTCCGTTGCATTGGTTGATATGTCTATGATAAAGATGCTACATGCATAATGGCGCTTAGTAGTTCAGGTTTTCTTATGGTTAATCTCAAATAGCTGGGAGGTTCCCAATGTGTTATTGGAGTACCAACATGATTTGTTCGCCTATGATGTGGTATGGTTTAGTAATATCTTCCTTCAAAGAATTTATTTTGATTGACTTGGCGTATGCTCACGCATATTTAAGACTGTAAAGAAAGTTTGTCAAGCCTTGATGATCTTTTGTTTCTGAGTAGCGATATAACTTCCATGCCTGATTCAATGTTGCTTTGTCGCTCTGCATGATTATGACCGTCATTGCTCTCTTAGTTGGTCGCTCCCAGTCTTTTACTAACCTTTGCCTGTACTAAGCGGACTGACTGCTTGTGCATCCACATCCTTTTAATCCAGTTATGCCATATGAGTCCACCATATCTTCCTACATGGTATTTACCTGCCATTCCTAATGGAGACTTGCATGTGCCATCTCGAAATTATTCAAAGAAAAGCATTCTTATTTTGTGCCTCTGTTGTAAGTTCATGAGGAAGTAGTGGTTAATTCATGATCTTTTTAAGTTGGATAAGCTTCACCCCGGGATTGCATGTATAATGTGCAAACCCATAATACGAGAAGGAACTGGCATTGAGTGCGCCTGGCTCAAAAAGATAATATAACAAACAAACCCTCCTTCACGCTTTGTTCATGAGAAATCAGAAAACTTTGGCAGTGATAAACAAAGGAGATTAAGAGGATGTGATCGTCCTCATTCGGGAGCCGTTCCTCGAAACTTGTCCATCTCAAGAAGTGATTGAGTTATCTGCTAGCATTCGTTAATGAAACATGCATGATCTAAAAATAATAATTATTACCTCTGTTTTAAAGCCAAGAGCTCTGGTACATGTTTTGTCTTTGTTACCGACTACGGGTTTTCAACCTTGCCAACAAAAGCCACGGTTCGAGAGTCTCCACCTTCTTTTAAAAGCACCAACTACTGAGAGCATGATTGTCATTCTGAGTGTAATGTGCATTGTCCCAAAGTAGCATTGTCTTTTGCATGATTGTGATATCGTTTATTTTGAAATCATTGTATCTAGTCATCACTTAAACCTTGGGGGTGCCCCTGCATTTATGTTTTGCTTCACTAAAGGGGGCAAGCGAGATATCACTTTATCATATTTGCGCATCATGTTCATTAAAAATCTATTTGATGTTTCAATGTCATATTGTAAAACTTTCAGTTCTTTGTGATTTTCTCATGAGGCAACTTAATTACTATATATTCATTATCTCAGTAAGCTTTTGTCATATGACTATGAATAAGTCCTATATGGTTAATAGCATGTCACCACAGAAATTATTCTTGTTATCATTTACCTACTCGAGGACGAGCAGGAATTAAGCTTGGGGATGTTGATACGTCCAAAACGTATCTATAATTTCTGCTTGCTCCATGCCTCTTTTGGGTGATATTGCTATGTTATTTATACACTTCCATACACTTTTGATCATATTTGGACTAACCTATTAACTCAGTGCACCCCAGTGCCAGTTTCTGTTTTCGGCTATTTTTGTATTTCAGGTTTTCACATTACGAGAACTGCCAGGAAAAATCCAGAAAAATTATATAAAAAATCAGCGTTCCAGAAACTACCTTGCGCTCGAAGGACAGCCGGGGGGGGGGCACCAGGGCTCCAGGCGCCCTGGCGGCACCCCCCATTGGGCCGTGCAGGGGGGGCGCCTGGGCCCCCCGAGGCTCCTCCGATGCCCCCCTTTGGCATATATATAAAGCATCTCCCGAAACCCTCGAGACGGGAACTCTTTTTCGCGATCTCATCTCTGTTCCGCCGCCGCCGCCGCTTCCAAGATCGGGAGCACCAGGAGAACTCTTCCCGGCACCCTGCCAGAGGGGAGGATCACCATCGGGAGCTTCTCCACCACCATGGACGCCTCCCGGATGAGTTGTGAGTAGTCTCCCTTGGACCATGGGTCCATGACCAGTAGCTATGTGATGTTCTCCTCCCGTTCTTGTGCTTCACTAATTAGTCCTCGTGAGCTGCCCTTCATGATCGAGGCACATATGTAATCCTTATGCTGTTGCTATGATGAGTTTGCTGGGATCCGATGGATTATGAGATTATGTTCAGATTGTGCTTGAGTAGTATATTTGATTCACCTCTTTTATATTTATGTTCGTGAGTAATTCTTGCATGTTCTCCGTTGTTATTTATTGCTTTGGCCAAGTAATAGGTAGTGACTCCAAGAGGGAACGTTATGCTCGATTGTGGGTTCATGCCCCTCGATGACTAGTTTGAGTGACAGAAACATGAGTCTAGGGGATGTGTTGTTGCCACAAGGGGGAAAACAACGGTGCTTGTGCCCGCGGGTACAAGGACTGTTTACTTTACGCAAAGTTCTTTTAATGCAGTTGTCTATTGCATTGAGTTTACACTATGGGTGGGACTCGCAACTTAATACCAGCGAGATGTTCTGGATAGATATCTCAAGGTGGATGATTAGTAGTAGATATTGATGGATTTCGGTCTACTTACTTTGGCGTACCGCCCATGCTTTGAACCTCAACCTTTCTTGCAATGTAGTCAGCATTGGTTTGCGCACATGGTCCTGTCAATTGCCCAGCTGTAATTCGTTTACCTCACATAATTGTTTTATCGTCTTTTGGGAGAGAGACATCACTAGTGAACATCATGAGACTCCGGTCCATATTACCATCATTGATCACATCCTCTATTTACTTTTCCGCTTTTTATTTACTATTGCAATTATATCTATCACTATTATCACTTGCGTTTGGTCCTTTGTAAACTACAAGGCCGGAGGGATTGTCAACCTCTCTGTACTCGTTGGGAGCAATGTTATTTGTATCTGCGTGCAGGTCCACGTTGATTGCTAATATCTGGCGCCGTTAGCAGTTGCCACCTTCTTGTTGAAACTGGGAGTCTCTGGGAAATCGATCCTTGGTATTACCAAGGGAAAACTTCTGCTACACTGCATCTCAAACCTTCCACTTGGGGTAACCAACGAGGGGTGAGAAGCCACCTAGCACCGCTCCGCGCACATCTCCCACGTCACGCACTCAATGAGGGTCATGAGCAAGCACAACAGACAAGATGATTACAGCAGTTAATCCCTGTCATGCATGCATCTGCACTGTTTGGGCCTGGCACAATGACACCTCGCATTCGTGTATGGCCCAGGCCCGAGGGCTCCTATCAGCGCACTAAAGATTGGGACCTTTAGTATCCCGTACTTGTGCACGGGCAGTTGCATCCACTCCCGCGGTGAGGCCTGCCGGGGATAGCTGGGAGCAAATACAAGGCGACCAAGATAGCGTCCGAGTGAGTAATCAAAGAACATGAGACACAATTGAGCCCCTGGCGAGGCATTTGCCGGGGCGGCTCGTGTGGCCCCGGCAAGGCCCTTGCCGGGATGATTTGCGAAGCACTAGCAATACCATCACCCTTGGGGTTGAGAGCTCTGACACAATCGACAATGTCAATACCAAGATCCAGGGGGCATCTGCGTTGTGGCATGTAGATCTTTGTGAAGACCAAAAGGCAAGGTTCCAAGCAAGATTCTTGCTGGGGATGTTTGTGAGGCCTCTGCGAGACTCTTATCGGGGACGTTTGCGAAGCCGCGGCAAGGCTCACGCACAGCAAGGTCCCGCCGCCTTGCCACCGCTCCAGCATAGCAAGCAGCCATCCTGACAAGCACCTGCGTGGCGGCATGCAGATCTTCGTGAAGATCCCTCCACCGCTCCAGTGCAGCGGCTAGCTAGTGAGTTTGGCATTGCATGCCTCGTCATTCTGGATGCGTGTCAAGACAGGGTGAGGCGGCGACGGACGGGACGGGATCTTTTTCCGTCCCTGATAAAGTTAGGGGGCACATAACCAGCGCATTTACTATGTTTGTCCTAAGACGTCGGTGATAAGCACATACACTGTAGTAGCATTACACCTCTTGTGTGCATGTACGCCACTGTGGACGCCCCTTAGTATAAAAGGAGGCCCAAGGCGATACATGGAGGGACTTTTGGACTTTCGGGCCCAGTTTGCATGTACAGCAGCTAGCCGAAGCTCAAGAACACTGAATACACACTCAAAGCAGGACTAGGGTATTATGCTTCTCAGCGGCCCGAACCTGGGTAAAAATCCCTCGTGTTGATCGTTAGAAATGCTCTTTGTGCACTCCTCTTCCCCGCCAAACCATAGAAGGGATCCACGCGATCTCGTAGGTGTCGTTTCCCCAACAGTGAGAGTGCGTATAATCCATGGACTCAACATTAGTCATAAAGAACTCACATACTTATTGCAAAAGATTTATTAGCCCTCGAAGCAAAGTACTACTATGCATGCCCCTAGGGGGGAGGTTGGTAGGAGTTAACCATTGCGTGCCCCCAACATTCACACAAAGGTGAACAATCAAGACACAAGCATTTCATTTTGGTTGCATTTTTTGGAGACCATATGTGCATGCTACTGGAATCATGAACCTTAACACAATTATTTTCTCTACCCTACAATTTACTACTAGCGTGATTCTAATATTACCATCCTCATATCTCAAAATGATCACATTTATCATATGGAAGTTTTTATTATACCTACTTTGGATGTCTATCTTATTAGAAATAAATTCATAACCCAAGCTAATTACCATGCTGTTTTAGAGACTCTCAAAATAATATAAGTGAAGCAAGAGATCTCAACTTTCTATAAAATAAAACCACCGCCGTTCTCTAAAAAGATATAAGTGAAGCACTGGAGCAAAATTGCCTACATCAAAAGATATAAGTGAAGCACATAGAGTATTCTAATAAATCATGATTGAAGCATGTCCCTCTCGAAAGGTGTGTACAAAAAGGATGATTTTGACAAACTATAAAGCAAAGACTCATATCATACAAGACGCTCCAAGCAAAACACATATCATGTAGTGAATAAAAATATAGCCTCAAGTAAAGTTACCGATGGATGAAGACGAAAGAGGGGATGCCTTCCCGGGGCATGGTCGTCCTTGAATTTTACCTGGGGGTGCCTTGGGCATCCCCAAGCTTAGGCTTTTGCCAATCCTTATTCCATAGTCCATCAAATCCTTACCCAAAACTTGAAAACTTCACAACACAAAACTCAACAGAAATCTCATGAGCTCCGTTAGTAAAACAAAGCAAATAACCACTCAAGGTACTGTTGTGATCTTATTCTAATTTTCTATTGATGTTATATCTACTGCATTCCAACTTTTCCATGGTTCATACCCCCATATACTAGCCGTAGATGCATCAAAATAAGCAAACAACACATAAAGAACAGATTCTGTCAAAAACAGAATAGTTTGTAGCAATCCGAAAACTTACAATACTTTTGTAACTCTTAAACTTCTCAAACATTAGGACGATGTGGGGAATTTGTATATCAATTTTTCGTAAAAAAAAATCAGAAGGTTTCGACATTCCAGCGAATTATTGAATTTTCTGCATTGAGCGCTGTTTTTTCAGCAAAATCAAGTCAACGATCACTGTAAGCCACCCCAAAGGTCTTACTTGGCTCAAACACTAATTAAATCACCAAAACACAATTACTACAGAAGTAATAATGTATATTTATTGAAAAATAGAAGCAAAAAGTAAAAATAAATAATAAAATTGGGTTGCATCCCAACAAGCGCTATTGTTTAACGCCCTTAGCTAGGCATAAAACGCAAATAGATCTAGGTATTATCATCTTTGGTATGAAATCCATAGGTAGCTCTCATAATAGATTCATAAGGCAATTTAATTTAATTTCTTGGAAAGTGTTCCATGCCCTTCCTTAACGGAAATTGAAATATAATGTTTCCTTCTTTCATATCAATAATTGCACCAATTGTTCTAAGGAAATGTCTACCAAGAATAACAGGACCTGTAGGATTGCAATCTATATCAAGAACAATGAAATCTACAGGCACATAATTCCTATTTGCAACAATAAGAACATCATTAATCCTCCGCATATGCTTCTTAATAGTGGAATCCGCAAGATGTAAATTTAAAGAACACTCATCAATTTCACAGAAACCTAGCACATCACACAAAGTTTTTGGAATCATAGAAATGCTAGCACCCAAATCACACAAAGCATGGCACTGATAATCTTTAATCTTGATCTTAATAGTAGGTTCCCACTCATCGTAAAGTTTTCTAGTGATAGAAACTTCTAATTCAAGCTTTTCTTCAAAACATTGCATCATAGCATCAACGATTTGTTTAGTGAAAGCTTTATTTTGATTATAAGAATGAGGAGAATTCAACATGGATTGCAACAAGGAAATACAATCTATTATTGAAAAATTATCATAATTAAATTCCTTGATATCCAATCTAGTGGGTTCATCACTGCTTAAAGTTTTGACTTCATCAATCCCACTTTTATCAATTTTTGCATCAGGATCTAAAAACTCTGAATCATTGGGATGCCTCTTAACTAAAGTAGACTCATCTCCAGTCCCATATTTATCAAGATTTATTTTGGAAAACAAAGTTTCAATAGGAGTCACATCAATCACTTTAAGATCTTCATCATTATTTTCACTGAAGCTAGAAGAACATGTTTTTATAAAACCAATCTTTTTTAGCACGTATCTTAGCGATTCTTTCTTTGCACTCATCAATGCAAATTCTCATAGCCTTGATAGACTCATTGATATCATGCTAGGGTGGAATAGATCTAAGCTTCAAATAATCAACATCAAGAGAAATTCTATCCACGCTCCTAGCCAAATCATCAATCTTTAGCAATTTTCTTCAATCATAGCATTAAAATTCTTTTGAGCACTCATAAATTCTTTAACACTATTCTGAAAATCAGAGGGCATCTTATCATAATTTCCATAAAAATTGTTGTAGGAATTACCATAATTATTAGAGGAATTACTAGGAAAATTTCCTCTATAAGCATTGTTACCAAAATTGTTCCCACCAACAAAATTCGCATCCATAGATTCATTATTATTATCAATCAAAGTGGACAAGGGCATATCATTAGGATCTATATTAGTACCCTTGCTAGCAAATAATTTCATAAGTTCATCCATATTTCCACTCAAAACATTAATCTCTTCAATTGAATGCACTTTTTTACTAGTGGAAGATCTTTCGGTATGCCATTGAGAATAGTTAACCATTATATTATCTAGGAGTTTAGTAGCTTCTCCTAACATGATTTCCATAAAAGTACCTCCCGCAGCCGAATCAAAAAGATTTCTAGAAGCAAAGTTCAATACGGCATAAAATTTTTGTATAATCATCCATCAATTCAAACCATGTGTAGGACAATTTCTTATCATAAGTTTCGTCCTATCCCAAGATTGTGCAACATGCTCATGATCAAGTTGTTTGAAATTCATAATATCGTTCCTAAGGGAGATGATCTTAGCGAGAGGAAAATATTTGGCAACAAAAGAATCTTTGCACTTATTCCATGAATCAATACTATTTTAGGCAAAGATGAAAACCAAGTTTTAGCCCGATCTCGTACTGAGAACGGGATTAGCTTTAATTTAACAAGATCATTATCCACATATTTTTTTGGCATATCACACAAATCAATGAAATTATTAAGATGGGAAGCGACATCTTCACTAGGAAGGCCAGAAAATTAATCTTTCATGACTAGATTCAATAAAGCAGCGTTAATTTCACAAGATTCCGCATTAGTAGCAGGAGCAATCGGAGTACTAATAAAATCATTATTATTTGTGTTGGAAAAGTCGCATAATTTGGTATTTTCTTGAGCCATCGTGACAAAGCAAGCAATCCAACACACAAGCACACAAAAAGCAAGCGAACAAGACGAACGAAAGAAGGGTGAAGAAAAGGAAAATCTTTTCGAAGAACCTTTTAGAAGTGGGGGAGAGGAAAATGAGGGGTGAATGGCAAATAATGTAAATGCAAGACATGAGAGTTTAATGAAGGGTAATTGATAGGTCTTGACTTGGCATAGATCTCCCGGGCAATGGCGCCAAAAATTCTTCCTGCTACCTCTTGAGCTTGCGTTGGTTTTTCCCTTGAAGAGGAAAGGGTGATGCAGCAAAGTAGAGTAAGTATTTACCTCAGTTTGAGAACCAAGGTATCAATCCAGATTACGCACAGATTGCCAAATACCTGCACAAACAATCAAACAACTTGCACCCAACGCTATAAAGGGGTTGTCAATTCCTTCACGGTTATTCGCAAAAGTGAGATTTGATAGAGATAGATAAACTATAAAGTAAATATTTTTGGGTTTTTGGTTTATAGATTGAAAAGTAAAAGATTGCAAAATAGTAGATCTGAAACTTATGAGATGTAAAATAGACCCGGGGGCCATAGGTTTCACTAGAGGCTTCTCTCATGATAGCAAGTATTACGGTGGATGAACGAATTACTGTCAAGCAATTGATAGAAAAGCGAATAATTATGATGATATCTAAGGCAATGATCATGAATATAGGCATCAGTCCGTATCAAGTAGACCGACTCCTACCTGCATCTACTACTATTACTCCACACATCGAACAAAACGATTCTCCATCTAGAGTATTAAGTTCATAAGAACAGAGTAACGCATTAAGAAAGATGACATGATGTAGCGGGATTAACTCAAGCAATATGATGAAAACTCCATCTTGTTATCCTCGATGGAAACAATACAATACGTGCCATGTTCCTTTCTGTCACTGGGATTGAGCACCGCATGATTGAACCCAAAGCAAAGCACTTCTCCCATTGCAAGAAAAATCAATCTAGTTGGCCAAACCAAACCGATAGTTTGAAGAGAATTACTAAGATATTAAATCATGCATATAAGAATTCAGAAGAGACTCAAATAATATTCATAGATAAACTAATAATAAACCCACAATTCATCGGATCTTGACAAACACACCGCAAAATAAGATTACATCGAATAGATCTCGAAGAACATCGAGGAGAACATGGTATTGAGGATCAAAGAGAGAGGATAAGCCATTTAGCTACTAGCTATGGACACGTAGGTCTGTGGTAAACTACTCACACTTCATCGAAAGGGCAATTGGGTTGATTTAGATGCCCTCCGTGGTCGAATCCCCCTCTGGCAGAGTACCGAAAAGGCCTCCAGATGGGATCTCGCGTGAACAGAAGGTTACAGCGGCGGAAAAGTGGTTTCGATGGATGTTCTTATGTTTCTGGAATATTTGGGAATTTATAGGCAGAAGAAGTAGGTCAGGGGGTCTTGGGGGGCCCACAAGGTAGGGGGCCACGCCCTACCCCCCAGGGTGCGCCCTCCACACTTGTGGTTGCCTTGAGGCTCCCCTGGCGTGTACTCCAAGTCTTCTGGATGTCTTATGGTCCAAGAAACATCCTCGTAAAGTTTCGTTCCGTTTGGACTCCGTTTGATATTCATTTTCTATGAAACTCAAAAAACAAGGAAAAACAGAAACTCGCACTAGGCTCTGGGTTAATAGGTCAGTCCCAAAAATCATATAAAATATCATATTAATGCATATAAAACATCCAAAACAGATAATATAATAGCATGGAACAATCAAATATTATAGATACGTTGGAGACATATCAGTAAACTACTCACGCATCGTTGGAGAGGCACCAGTGAGGATGATGAACCCCTCCGTGATCTTGTTCCCCTCCGGTGGAGTGCCGGAAAAGGGCTATATATTGGATCTCGTGGTTTTGGAACTTGCGGTGGCTGGAACAAAATTTCGTCGACTCCCCTAGGGTTTCTAGAGGTAGGAAGTATTTATAGAGCGGCCAGGCGGTGCGGGAGGACATCGAGGTGGGCACAACCCAACTGGGTGTGCCTAGGGACCCAGATGCGCCCTGGTGGGTTGTGCCCCCTCTGCGCACCCCCCCCCAGGTGCTTCTCTGGCCCATCTGATGTCTTCTGGTAAAAAAATCCACAAAAAGTTTCGCTGCATTTGGACTCCGTTTGATATTGATTTTCTGCAATGTAAAGAACAAGCAGAAAACAACAGCTGGCACTTGGCACTATGTGAATAGGTTAGTCCAAAAATGATATAAAATGACTATAAAATGATTGTAAAACATCCAAGAATGATAATATAACAGCATGGATCAATCAAAAATTATAGATACGTTGGAGGCGTATCAGTCTTTTTTCATAAAAGAACCATTACAAGAAGTATCAAGCATGGATTGATCATCACGAGAAAGCCAAGCATAAAAGTTTTGAATAATAATTTCTCTTGAAAGCTCATGATTGGGGCATGGATATAACATTGACTTAAGCCTCCCCCAAGCTAGAGCGATACTTTCTCCTTCACGAGGCCAAAAATTATATATGTAATTCCGATCACAATGAACCTGATGCATAGGATATTTTTTTGGTGAAATTCCAATTTCAATCGATTCCAGTTCCAAGATTCAATTTCATCACATAGCCTATACCATGTCAATGCCTTTCCCTTCAAAGATAGAGGGAAAACCTTATTCTTAGCTTCATCTCCGGGTAAACCTGCAAGCTTAAATAATCCACAAATTTCATCCACATATATCAAGTGCATATGAAGATGTTCGGTTCCATCTCCTGCATAAGGATTAGCTAGCAGTTGCTCTATCATACCCGAAGGAATTTCATAACCCATAGTTTTAGTAGGTGAAATAGGTTGAGGAGCAACTAATTGTGCTTCTGTTCAAGGTGAAGATACCACGACCAAACCCCTCAAAGGATTGTTTCCATAGTAACAAGTGATAATAAATTTCAGCACCTAGTAATAATTTTTCCTTACCAAGAGCGCTTCACTCCTCGGCAATGGGGCCAGAAAAGAGTCTTGATGACCCACAAGTATAGAGGGTCAATCATATTCCTTTCGATAAGTAAGTGTGTCAAACCCAACGAGGAGCAGAAGGAAATGACAAGTGGTTTTCAGCAAGGTAAATTCTGCAAGCACTGAAATTGTAGGTAATGAGCAGTTTGATAGCAAGATAATTTGTAATGAGCAAGTAACAGTAATGGTAAATAGTATACAGCAAGGTATCCCAATCCTTTTGTGGCAAAGGACAGGCCAAAGCGGTTTCTTATAATAAGCAAAGCATTCTTGAGGAGACACGGGAATTTCATCCAGTTACTTTCACCATGTTGGTTTGATTTGTATTCGCTACTTTGATAATTTGATATGTGGGTGGACCGGTGCTTAGGTTCTGTTCTTACTTGAACAAACCTCCTACTTATGATTAACCCCCTCGCAAGCATCTGCAACTACGAGAGAATATTAAGATAAAATCTAATTAAATATTTGGATCCAAATCGGTCCCTTATGAAGTAGCGCATAAACTAGGGTTTAAGCTTCTGTCACTCTAGCAACCCATCATCTAATAACTACTCCACAATGCATTCCCTTAGGCCCAAATATAGTGAAGTGTCATGTAGTCGATGTTCACATGACACCACTAAGGGAAGCACAACATACATATCATCAAATTATCGAACATATATCAAGTTCACATGATTACTTGCAACAATATTTATCCCGTGACCTCAAGAACAAAAGTAACTACTCACAAATGATAAACATGCTCAAGATCATAGGGGTATTAAATAGCATAATGGATCTGAACATATAATTTTTCACCAAATATGTTGGGGAATGTAGTATTTCAAAAAAAATCCTACGGTCACGCAAGATCTACCTACTAGATGCATAGTAACGAGAGGGAAGAGTGTGTCTACGTACCCTCGTAGACTGAAAGCGGAAGCGTCTAGTGACACGGTTGATGTAGTCGAACTTTCTTCGCGATCCAACCGATCAAGCACCGAACATACAGAGCCTCCGCGTTCAACACACGTTCAGCTTGATGACGTCACATGTGCTCTTGATCCAGTAGAACTTCGCGGGAGAGTTTTGTCAGCACGACGGCGTGGTGACGGAGATGATGAAGCTACTGACGCAGGGCTTCGCCTAAGCACTACAACGATATGACCGAGGTGTGTGTCTGTGGAGAGGGGCACCGCACATGGTTGGGAGAGATCAACTTGATCAAATTGTGTGTCTAGAGGTGCCCCCCTGCCCCCGTATATAAAGGAGCAAGGGGGGAGGCCGGCCGGCCCCTATGGCACGCCTTAGGAGGGCTACTCCTACTAGGAATATGATTCCAATCCTATTCCTAGTAGGAGTCCAGCAAGAGGGAGAGGGGGAAGGAAGGAGAGGGAGAGGGAGAAGGAAAGGGGCACGCCCCCCTCCTTTCCTTGTCCAATTCAGACCAAGGGGGAGGGGCGCGTGGCCCAGCCCTGGCCGGCCCTCTCTCTCACCACTAAGGGCTCAAGTGGCCCATTAGTTCCACCGGGGGGTACCGATACCCCTCCGGCACTCCGGTTTAATCCGAAACTTGTTCGGAACACTTCTGGTGTCCGAATATAGTCGTCCAATATATCAATCTTTACGTCTCGGACATTCTGAGACTCCTCGTCATGTCCGTGATCTCATTCGGGACTCCGAACTGCCTTTGGTACATCAAAACTCATAAACTCATAATGCTGATCGTCATCAAACATTAAGCGTGCGGACCCTACGGGTTCGAGAACTATGTAGACATGACCGGGACTCATCTCCGGTCAATAACCAATAACGGAACTTGGATGCTCATATTGGCTCCTACATATTCTATGAAGATCTTTATCGTTCAAACCGCATAATAGCATACGTTGTTCCCTTTGTCATCGCTATGTTACTTGCCCGAGATTCGATCGTTGGTATCTCAATACCTAGTTCAATCTCGTTATCGCAAGTCTCTTTACTCATTCCGTAATGCATCATCTCGTGTCTAACTCATTAGTCATTTGCTTGCAAGGCTTATTATGATGTGCATTACCGAGAGGGCCCAGAGATACCTCTCCGACACTCGGAGTGACAAATCCTACTCTTTATCTATGCCAACACCACGAACAATTTCGGAGACACCTATAGAGCATCTTTATAATCACCCAGTTACGTTGTGACATTTGATAGCACACAAGGTGTTCCTCCGGTATTCGGGAGTTGCATAATCTTGTAGTCATAGGAACATGTATAAGTCATGAAGAAAGCAATAGCAGTAAAACTAAACGATCATACTGCTATGCTAACGGATGGGTCTTGTCCATCACATCATTCTCCTAATGATGTGATCTCATTGATCAAATGACAAATCATGTCTATGTCTAGGAAACATAACCATCTTTGGTCAATGAGCTAGTCTAGTAGAGGCATACTAGGGACAGACTGTTTTGTCTATGTATTCACACATGTACTAAGTTTTCGGTTAATACAATTCTAGTATGAATAAAAGACATTTATCATGATATAAGGAAGTACATATAACATCTTTATTTTTGCCTCTAGGGCATATTTCCTTCAGTCTCCCACTTGAACTAGAGTCAATAATCTAGATTACAAAGTAATGATTCTACCACCCATGGAGTCTTGGTGCTGATCATGTTTTGCCCGTGGAAGAGGCTTAGTCAACGGGTCCGCGACATTCAGATCCGTATGTATATTGCAAATTTCTATGTCTCCCTCCTTGACTTGATCGCAGATGGAATTGAAGCGTCTTTTGATGTGCTTTGTTCTCTTGTGAAACCTGGATTCCTTCACCAAGGCTATTGCTCCAGTGTTGTCAGAAAAGATTTTTATTGGACCCGATGCACTAGGTATCACACCTAGATCGGATATGAACTCCTTCATCCAGACTCCTTCATTTGCTGCTTCCGAAGCAGCTATGTATTCCGCTTCACACGTAGATCCCGCCACGACGCTTTGCTTGGAACTGCACCAACTGACAGCTCCACCGTTTAATAAAAATACATATCCAGTTTGTGACTTAGAGTCATTAGGATCAGTGTCAAAGCTTGAATCGACGTAACCGTTTACGACAAGCTCTTTGTCACCTCCATATACGAAAAACTAATCCTTTGTTCTTTTCAGGTACTTCAGGATGTTCTTGACCGATGTCCAGTGATCCACTCCTGGATTACTTTGGTACCTCCCTGCTAAACTTATAGCAAGGCACACATCGGGTCTGGTACACAACATTGCATACATGATAGATCCTATGGCTGAGGCATAGGGAATGACTTTCATTTTCTCTCTATCTTCTGCAGTGGTCGGGCATTGAGTCTTACTCAACTTCACACCTTGTAACACAGGCAAGAACCCTTTCTTTGACTGCTCCATTTTGAACTTCTTCAAAACTTCATCAAGGTATGTGCTTTGTGAAAGTCCAATTAAGTGTCTTTATCTATATCTATAGATCTTAATGCCTAATATGTAAGCAGCTTCACCGAGGTCTTTCATTGAAAAATTCTTATTCAAGTATCCTTTTATGCTATCCAGAAATTCTATATCATTTCCAATCAACAATGTGTCATCTACATATAATATCAGAAATGCTACAATGCTCCCACTCACTTTCTTGTAAATACAAGCTTCTCCAAAAGTCTGTATAAAACCATATGATTTGATCACCTCATCAAAGCATATATTCCAACTCCGAGATGCTTGCACCAGTCCATATATAGATCACTGGAGCTTGCACACTTTGTTAGCACCTTTAGGATCGACAAAACCTTCTGGTTGCATCATATACAACTCCTCTTTGAGATATCCATTCAGGAATGCAGTTTTGACATCCATTTGCCAGATTTCATAATCATAAAATGCGGCAATTGCTAACATGATTCGGACAGACTTAAGCATCGCTACGGGTGAGAAAGTCTCATCGTAGTCAACTCCTTGAACTTGTCGAAAACCTTTCGCAACAAGTCGAGCTTTGTAAACAGTAACATTACCGTCAGCGTCGGTCTTCCTCTTGAAGATCCATTTATTTTCGATGGCTTGCCGATCATCGGGCAAGTCAACCAAAGTCCACACTTTGTTCTCATACATGGATCCCATCTCAGATTTCATGGCCTCAAGCCATTTTGCCGAGTCTGGGCTCATCATCGCTTCATCATAGATCATAGGTTCATCATGATCTAGTAATATGACTTCCAGAACTGGGTTCCTATATCACTCTGGCGCGGAACGCACTCTGGTTGATCTAAAAAGTTCAATGGAAACTTGATCTGAAGTTTCATGATCATCATCATTAGCTTCCTCACTAATTGGTGTATGAATCACTGGACCAATTTCTGTGATGTACTACTTTCCAATTCGGGAGAAGGTACAATTACCTCATCAAGTTCTACTTTCCTCCGACTCACTTCTTTCGAGAGAAACTCCTTCTCTAGAAAGGATCCATTCTTAGCAACGAATATCTTGCCTTCGGATCTTTGATAGAAGGTGTACCCAACAGTCTCCTTTGGGTATCCTATGAAGACACATTTCTCCGACTTGGGTTCGAGCTTATCAGGTTGAAGCTTTTTCACATAGGCATCGCAGGCCCAAACTTTAAGAAACGACAACTTTGGTTTCTTGCCAAACCACAGTTCATAAAGCGTCATCTCAACGGATTTAGATGGTGCCCTATTTAACGTGAATGCAGCTGTCTCTAAAGCATAACCCCAAAACGATAGTGGTAAATCGGTAAGACACATCATAGACCGCACCATATCTAATAAAGTACGGTAACGATGTTCGGACACACCATTACGTTGTGGTGTTCCGGGTGGCGTGAGTTGTGAAACTATTACACGTTGTTTCAAATGAAGACCAAACTCATAACTCAAATATTCACCTCCATGATCAGATCGTAGAAAATTTATTTTCTTGTTACGATGATTCTCTACTTCACTCTGAAATTCTTTGACCTTTTCAAAAGTTTTAGACATGTGCTTCATCAAGTAGATATACCCATATCTGCTCAAATCATCAGTGAAGGTTAGAAAATGACGATACCCGCCGCGAGCTTCAACACTCATCGGTCCACATACATCAGTATGTATGATTTCCAACAAATCTGTTGCTCGCTCCATTGTTCCGGAGAACGGAGTTTTAGTCATCTTCCCCATGAGGCATGGTTCACAAGCACCAAGTGATTCATAATCAAGTGATTCCAAAAATCCATCACTATGGAGCTTCTTGATGCGTTTTACACCAATATGACCTAAACATAAGTGCCACAAATAAGTTGCACTATCATTATTAACCTTACATCTTTTGGCTTCAATATTATGAATATGTGTATCACGACGATCGAGATCCAACAAAAATAGACGACTCTTCAAGGGTGCATGACCATAAAAGATATTACTCATATGAATAGAACAATCATTATTCTCTGATTTAAATGAATAAGCGTCTCGCAATAAACAAGATCCAGATATAATGTTGATACGTCCCAAACGTATCTATAATTTCTGCTTGCTCCATGCATGTTTTGGGTGATATTGCTATGCTTTTGATACACTTTCATACACTTTTGATCATATTTGGACTAACCTATTAACTCAGTGCACCCCAGTGCCAGTTTCTATTCTCTACTGTTTTTGTATTTCAGGTTTTCCCATTACTTAAATTGCTAGAAAAATTCCGGGAAAAATATATAAAAAATCAGCGCTCCAGAAGCTTCCACGCGCCAGAAGTAGGGCCAGAGGGGAGCCAGGGGCAGCCCAGGCGGCCAGCCCACGCGGCCCCACCCCTGGCCGCGCCGGGGGAGCGCCTGGGCCCCCCTCTCCGCCTTTGGTGACTCCCTTTGGCATATATTTACCACCCGTCGCGGAAACCCTGATTCCAGACCCCTTTTCTCCAGAAGCAATTCGTATCTCCGTCGCCATCGCCACCAAGTTTCGGGGGACCGGAATTCCTGTGCCGGCATCCTGCCGGGACGGGGAAGTGCCCCCGGATTCATCTCCATCGACGTTGCTTCCTCCCTCCATGATGCGGGAGTAGTTCCTCCTCGGGGCTGAGGTTTCTACCAGTAGCTATGTGGTCAATTCTCTCTCCCATGATGTGATCTTCGTTGTGATCATAGGCTATGTTAATCTAGGGTGATCCCATGATATTTCCCCTTCCTCTATGTATTGGATTGATGTACTCACTTGTCTTTATCTTGTATAATATCCGAGACCTAGGTGACAGCGGTCTATTGGACATGGATTAGAAGAATATTTTCATGAGTGATTTCCTCTTTTGTGTGTTGATTGAAGATTGAGAGTCTCTTGGTGCTTGTCTTTGACTATCCTTGAGATATGTTGTGGTGATTGTGGTACTCTCTTTGGATGGCCGCGGTGACATTGGGAAATCCATAGATTGAGAACTACGAACTTTGAGGTGTGCTTTTGTAGCCCTACATAATTCTCGTCCTCTCTTGACCACAAAGGAATGACCTCCGAGTGCGTCCCCCTTGCATGTTTTATGGGAAATATCATGTGATTCAATTATGTTAATGTTGTTGGGAGTTGCCACTAGTGAAAGTATGAAGCCTAGGCCTTGTTTCCACCTTTGCAATACCATTTGTGCTCACGTTTACCACTTGTTTGCTTGCTGCACTTTTTATTACAGATTTATATTACTTTGCTTTGCCATCCATATCACTTGCCATTTAGCATCGCTTCGCCGAACTAGTGCACCTATACATCTGACAAGTGTATTAGGTGTGTTGGGGACACAAGAGACTTCTTGTATCTTGATTGCAGGGTTGCTTGAAAGGGGTACGTTCAACCTCCACTTCCCTGAGTTCGATAAACCTTGGGTTACTCACTTAAGGGAAATTTGCTGCTGTCCTACAAACCTCTGCTCTTGGAGGCCCAACACTGTCTACAGGAATAGAAGCGTGTAGTAGACATCAAGCTATTTCTGGCGCCGTTGCCGGGGAAATGAGGTAAGTGAAGGTACCTTCTCTAGATCTTGCAATTAAATCTTTTTGTTTCTTGTTTTTATTTTCACTAGTTTTGCTTAATGGAAGACGACAAAAATATGAGAGAGCTTTATAAGCTCTATCTTGCTTTGGGACATGATGTGTTTGAAGAGAAAATTCAAAAACCTATGGAACTTTATTATTTGCATAACAATCATGATGGTGGTGATGTTATTAGTATGCTTTCTTTGAATATCAATATTGCTAATGACATGGAAAGCTCTAAGCTTGGGGATGACACGTTTGATGAACATGATATTTTTAGTCCCCTAACTTTTGAGGAGAAAATTTACTTTGATGATACTATGCCTCCTATATATGATGATTACAATGATGAATATGATATTTTCAGTCCACCTACTATTGAGGATAAAATTTATTATGATTATGATATGCCTCCTAAATACGATGATTACCATGATGGTTATGATAGTCTTACTCTCACTATTCCTAATAAGAAAGATTTTGCTTATATGAAGAGTAATGACACTTTTATGCTTTTGGATCATGGAAATAATGCCTTATGTGATAGTTATATTGTTGAGTTCATCCATTATGCCACTGAAATTTATAATGAGAGAGGGAGACATGGTTCTAAATATCTTAATAAGAAGAAGTTTCCTCTCTTTATGGTGAATATTTTGAAGTTATGCTTGTTTTGCCTTCCTATGCTAGTTGCTTTGTGCTTCAATGAATTATTCTATTGCGATATTCCTATGCATAGGAAGCATGTTAGGCTTAAATGTGTTTGGTATTTGCTTCTTGATGCTCTCTTTTGTTCTTCAACTCTTATTCCTACGAGAGCATCATTAAAGTCTTAATCCTATCTTTATGGCTATAAAGAAAGAGCTCTAGGGAGACAACCCTTGTTATCTTTGCTTTCAGTTTATTCTTTCAGTTTTTAGTGGTCTTGATGTTTGTTACTACTGTAGCAACATCATTGTATCTTTACTTTTCAGCTTTGTGCCAAGTTAAGCCTCTGATTGCAAGAAAGTTCAAAAGTTGTGACGTGCTGTCCAGGAAACAGATTCTGTCCTTGGACAGAAAAATTCGTATAAAATCAGCAGATCATCTTTTTGATCTGAATTGTTTTGACAACGTGCTCTATACAATTGGCTTTCGAGCGTCTGTTCTGAGTTTTTTGATTTGAGTTGCAGAAGTGCAACGAAAAAATTATTTACTACCTGCTGGTCTGTTTTTCACAGATTCTGTCCTGTTTTGCCTTTTCTTCGTTTTGCAAACCTTGAGCTTGCTTTTTCTTGAAAAACCTTTTGGCAATCTTGAGAAACAGTAGCTCTTCAAGATTATCCTTATTTCCAGTAGGGAAAAATTATTTTATTATGGGTACTAACCTCGCTAATTAGATTATGATGAGTTATGTATGAAGGGAGTTTTCAAGTGTGCGAGGGAAGATGATAAAAGAAGATTCAGGAGGGTCAAACGCTCAAGCTTGGGGATGCCCCCATGCACCCCCAAGAAATATTCAAGAAGATTCAAGCGTCTAATCTTGGGGATGCCCCCGTGCATCCCCTTCTCCATCAACAATTATCAGTTCGTCTTTCGTTCCACTATATTTTAATCACTTCATGCGTTATGTGCTATGCTTGGAGCGTCTTGCTCTTACTTTCCTTTTTAGTTTTCTTTAGCTTTGCTTGCTGTTCATAATAAGTTAGATCCTAGCCTTCATTGTTTGGGATAGAAATACGCTCCACTCCACTGTAGAACACAACATAGGCTTGCATGCTTATCTTCTTGTGTGTGTTCTTTATCTTTTCATAGCTGCTGTCATGCTTAGCTCTTAGTTTTCATGCTTATCTTTTCAAGAGCTTTTGTTTAGGTTGTTGCTTATGGAACTCTCTTGAGTTATCATGCTTATCTTGTTAAGAGAGTTGGATTCTGTGGCACTGGTTGATATGTCTATGATAAAAATGCTATGTGCATAATGGTGCTTAGTAGTTCATGTTTCCTTATGGTTAGTCTCAAATAGCTGGGGGTTCTTAATGTGTTATTGAAGTACCAGCATGATTTGTTTGCCTATGATGTGGTATGGTTTAGTGATATCTTCCTCCAAGAATTTATTTTGATTGACTTGGCATATGCTCACGCATATTTAAGACTGTAAAGAAAGTCTATCAAGCCTTGATGATCTTTAATTTCTGAGTAGTGATATAACTTCCATGACCGATTCAATGTTGCTTTGTCGCTCTGCATGATTATGGCCGTCATTGCTCTCTTAGTTGGTCGCTCCCAGTCTTTTGCTAGCCTTCACCTGTACTAAGCGGACTGACTGCTTGTGCATCCAAAATCCTTGAAACCAGTTATGCCATATGAGTCCACCATACCTTCCTATATATGGTATTTACTTGCCATTCCTAACGAAGACTTTCTTGTACCATCTCAAAATTATTCAAAAGCATTTCTCTTTTGTGCCTCTGTTTTATCTCATGAGGAAGTAGTAGTTAATTCATGATCTTATTAAGTTGGACAAGTTTTACCCCGGGATTGCATGTCTAATCTGCAAACCCCTAATACGAGAAGGAACTGGCATGAGTGCACCCGGCTCATAAAAGAGAATACAACAAACAAACCCTCCTTCACGCTTTGTTCATGAGAAATCAGAAAACTTTTGGCAGTGATAAACAAAGGAGATTAAGGGGATGTGATCGTCCCCGTGCGGGAGCCGTTCCTCGAAACTTGTCCAGCTCGAGAAGTAATTGAGTTATCTACTAGCATTCGTTGACGAATTATGCACCTCCCAAAAGCTTTTTATCTCTGTTTTTAAAACCACGAGCTCTGGTACTTGTTTAGTCTTTGTTTCCAGCCACGGGTTTTCAACCTTGCCATCAAAATCCACGGTTCGAGAGTCTCCACCTTCTTTTTTCAAAGCACCAACTATTGAGAGCATGATTGTCATTCTGAGTGTAATGTGCATTGTCCCAAAGTACCATTGTCTTCTGCATGATTGTGATATCGCTTATTCTAAAATCATTGTATCTAGTCGTCACTTAAACTTCGGAGGTGCTCCTGCATTTATGTTTTGCTTCACTAAAGGGGGCAAGCGAGGTATCACTTTGTCATGTTTGCACACCATGCTCACTACAAATCTATGGGGTGTTTCAGTATCATATTGTAAACTTTCAGTTCTTTGTGATATTCTCATGAGGTAACTTAATTACTAAAGATTCATTATCTCAATAAGCATTTGTCATGTGATTGTGAAAGACTCTTTGGTAGCATGTCACCACAGAAATTATGCTTGTTATCATTTACCTACTCGAGGACGAGCAGGAATTAAGCTTGGGGATGTTGATACGTCCCAAACGTATCTATAATTTCTGCTTGCTCCATGCATGTTTTGGGTGTTATTGCTATGCTTTTGATACACTTTCATACACTTTTGATCATATTCGGACTAACCTATTAACTCAATGCACCCTAGTGCCAGTTTCTGTTCTCTGCTGTTTTTGTATTTCAGGTTTTCCCATTACTTAAATTGCCAGAAAACTTCCGGGAAAAATATATAAAAAATCAGCGCTCCAGAAGCTTCCACGCGCCAGAAGTGGGGCCAGAGGGGAGCCCACGCGGCCAGCCCACGCGGCCCCACCCCTGGCCGCGCCGGGGGGGCGCCTGGGCCCCCCTCTCCGCCTCTGGTGACCCCCTTTGGCATATATTTATCACCCGTCGCGGAAACCCTGATTCCAGACCCCTTTTCTCCAGAAGCAATTCCGATCTCCGCCGCCATCGCCACCAAGTTTCGGGGGACCAGAATTCCTGTGCCGGCATCCTGCCGAGACGGGGAAGTGCCCGCGGATTCATCTCCATCGACGTTGCTTCCTCCCTCCATGATGCGGGAGTAGTTCCTCCTCGGGGCTGAGGTTTCTACCAGTAGCTATGTGGTCAATTCTCTCTCCCATGATGTGATCTTCATTGTGATCATAGGCTATGTTAATCTAGGGTAATCCCATGATATTTCCCCTTCCTCTATGTATTGGATTGATGTACTCACTTGTCTTTATCTAGTATAATCTCCGAGACCTAGGTGACAGCGGTCTATTGGACATGGATTAGAAGAATATTTTCATGAGTGATTTCCTCTTTTGTGTGTTGATTGAAGATTGAGAGTCTCTTGGTGCTTGTCTTTGACTATCCTTGAGATATGTTGTGGTGATTGTGGTACTCTCTTTGGATGGCCGCGGTGACATTGGGAAATCCATAGATTGAGAACTACGAACTTTGAGGTGTGCTTTTGTAGCCCTACATAATTCTCGTCCTCTCTTGACCACAAAGGAATGACCTCCGAATGCGTCCCCCTTTCATGTTTTATGGGAAATATCATGTGATTCGATTATGTTAATGTTGTTGGGAGTTGCCACTAGTGAAAGTATGAAGCCTAGGCCTTGTTTCCACCTTTGCAATACCATTTGTGCTCACGTTTACCACTTGTTTGCTTGCTGCACTTTTTATTACAGATTTATATTACTTTGCTTTGCCATCCATATCACTTGCCATTTAACATCTCTTCGCCGAACTAGTGCACCTATACATCTGACAAGTGTATTAGGTGTGTTGGGGACACAAGAGACTTCTTGTATCTTGATTGCAGGGTTGCTTGAAAGGGGTACGTTCAACCTCCACTTCCCTGAGTTCGATAAACCTTGGGTTACTCACTTAAGGGAAATTTGCTGCTATCCTACAAACCTCTGCTCTTGGAGTCCCAACACTGTCTACAGGAATAGAAGCGTGTAGTAGACATCAAATGTTCATGCTTAACGCTGGCACCAAATAACTATTATTCAGGTCTAAAACTAATCCCGAAGGTAGATGTAGAGGTAGCATGCCGACGGCGATCACATCGACTCTGGAACCATTTCCCACACGCATCATCACCTCGTCCTTAGCCAATCTTTGTTTAATCCATAGTCCCTGTATCGAGTTACAAATATTAGCAACCGAACCGGTATCAAATACCCAGGTACTACTACGAGCATTAGTAAGGTACACATCAATAACATGTATATCACATATACCTTTGTTCACCTTGCCATCCTTCTTATCCGCCAAATACTTGGGGCAGTTCCGCTTCCAGTGTCCAGTCCCTTTGCAGTAGAAGCACTCAGTTTCAGGCTTGGCTCCAGACTTGGGTTTCTTCATGGGAGTAGCAACTGTATTGCTATTCTTCTTGAAGTTCCCCTTCTTTCCCTTGCCCTTTTTCTTGAAACTAGTGGTCTTGTTAACCATCAACACTTGATGCTCCTTTTTGATTTCTACCTCCGCAGCTTTGAGCATAGCGAAGAGCTAGGGAATTGTCTTCTTCATCCCTTGCATGTTATAGTTCATCATGAAGCCTTTATAGCTTGGTGGCAGTGATTGAAGAACTCTATCAATAACACTATCTTCGTCAACTTTGCATCCAAGTTGAGTCATATGATTCTAGTACCCAGACATTCTGAGCAAGTGTTCACTGATAGAACTATTCTCCTCCATCTTGGAGCTGTAGAACTTATTGGAAATCTCATATTTCTCAATCCAGGCATTTGCTTGAAATATTAACTTCAACTCCTGGAACATCTCATATGCTCCATGACGTTCAAAACATCGTTGAAGTCCCGGTTCTAAGCCGTAAAGCATGGCACACTGAACTATCATGTAGTCATCAGACCACGTCTGCCAGACGTTCAAAGCGTCTACATTAGCGGTAGGGGGCTTGTCACCTAGCGGTGCTTCAAGGACATAATTCTTCTGTGCAGCAATGAGGATAATCCTCAAGTTATGGACCCAGTCCGTGTAATTGCTACCATCATCTTTCAACTTAGCTTTCGCTAGGAATGCATTAAAATTCAAAGGAACGGTAGCACGGGCCATTGATCTACAACAACATAGATATGCAAAAACTTTCAGGACAAAGTTCATGATAAATTAATGTTCGAGTAATCATATTACTAAAGAACTCCCACTTAGATAGACATCCCTCTGGTCATCTAAATGATCACGTGATCCAGATAAACTAAACCATGTCCGATCATCATGTGAGAGGGAGTAGTTTTCATTGGTGAACATCTTATGTTGATCAATCTACTATATGATTCACACCCGACCTTTCGGTCTCCAGTGTTCCGAGGCCATATCTGCATATGCTAGGCTTGTCAAGTTTAACCCGAGTATTCTGCATGTGCAAAACTGGCTTACACCCGTTGTATGTGAACGTACAGCTTATCACACCCGATCATCACATGGTGTCTCGACACGATGAACTTTCGCAATGGTGCATACTCAGGAAGAACACTTATACCATGAAATTTTGTAAGGGATCATCTTATAATGCTACCATCGTTCTAAGCAAAATAAGAAGCATAATAAGATAAACATCACATGCAATCAAAAATATGTGACATGATATGGCCATCATCATCTTGTGCTTTTGATCTCCATCTCCAAGGCACCGTTATGATCACCATCGTCACTGGCATGACACCTTGATCTCCATTGTAGCATCGTTGTCGTCTCACCAACTATTGCTTCCACTACTATCGCTACCGCTTAGTGATAAATTAAAGCAATTACATGGTGATTGTATTTCATACAATAAAGCGACAACCATATGGCTCCTGCCAGTTGCCGATAACTTTACAAAACATGATCATCTCATACAATAACGTATAACTTATCATGTATTGACCATATCACATCACAACATGCCCTGCAAAAACAAGTTAGACATTCTCTACTTTGTTCTTGTAAGTTTTACGTGGCTGCTACGGGCATAGCAAGAACCATTCTTACCTATGCATACAAAACCACAACGATTTTTCGTCAAGTATGTGTTGTTTTAACCTTCACAAGGACCGGGCGTAGCCACACTCGATTCAGCTAAAGTGAGAGAGACAGACACCCACCAGTCACCTTTAAGCAATGAGTGCTCATAACGGTGAAACCAGTCTCGCGTAAGCGTACGCGTAATGTCGGTCTGGGCCACTTCATCTCATAATACCGCCGAAAAAAAGTATGACATGCTGGTAAGCAGTATGACTATTATCGCCCACAACTCATTGTGTTCTACTCGTGCATATCATATACGCATAGACCTGGCTTGGATACCAATGTTGGGGAACGTAGTATTTCAAAAAAATTCCTACGATCATGCAAGATCTATCTACTAGATGCATAGTAACGAGAGGGGAGAGTGTGTCTACATACCCTCGTATACCGAAAGCGGAAGCGTCTAGTGACGCGGTTGATGTAGTCGAATTTTCTTCGCGATCCAATCGATCGAGCACCGAACGTACGGAGCCTCCGCGTTCAGCACACGTTTAGCTTGATGACGTCCCACGAGCTCTTAATCCAGTAGAACTTCGCGAGAGAGTTTCGTCAGCACGACTGCGTGGTGATGGAGATGATGAAGCTACCGACGCAGGGCTTCGCCTAAGCACTGCAACGATATGACCAAGGTGTGTTTCTGTGGAGGGGGGCACCGCACACGGTCGGGAGAGATCAACTTGATGAACTTGTGTGTCTAGAGGTGCCCCCTGCCCCCGTATATAAAGGAGCAAGGGGGGAGGCCGGCCGGCCCCTATGGCGCGCCCTAGGAGGGCTACTCCTACTAGGAATAGGATTACAAGAGGGAGAGGGGGAAGGAAGGAGAGGGAAAGGGAGAAGGAAAGGGGCGCCACCCCCCCTCCTTTCCTTGTCCAATTCATACCAAGGGGGAGGGGTGCGGCCCAGCCCTGGCCGGCCCTTTCTCTCACCCCTAAGGGCCCAAGTGGCCCATTAGTTCCCTCGGGGGGTACCGATACCCCTCCGGCACTCCGGTTTTCTCCGAAAGTTTTCAGGAACACTTCCGCTGTCCGAATATAATCGTCCAATATATCAATCTTTACGTCTCAGACATTCCGAGACTCCCCGTCATGTCCGTGATCTCATCCGGGACTCCGAACTGCCTTCGGTACATCAAAACTCATAAACTCATAATATCGATCGTCATCAAACGTTAAGCGTGCGAACCCTACAGGTTTGAGAACTATGTAGACATGACCGAGACTCATCTCCGGTCAATAAACAATAGTGGATCCTGGATGCTCAAATTGGCTCCTACATATTCTATGAAGATCTTTATCGGTCAAACCGCATAACAGCATACGTTGTTCCCTTTCTCATCGGTATGTTACTTGCCCGAGATTCGATCGTTGGTATCTCAATACCTAGTTCAATATCGTTACCGGCAAGTCTCTTTACTCGTTCCGTAATGCATCATCCCGTGACTGACTCATTAGTCATTTGCTTACAAGGCTTATTATGATGTGCATTACCGAGAGGGCCCAGAGATACCTCTCCGACACTCGGAGTGACAAATCCTACTCTTGATCTATGCCAACACCACGAACACTTTCGGAGACACCTGTAGAGCATATTTATAATCACCCAGTTATGTTGTGACATTTGATAGCACACAAGGTGTTCCGGTATTCAGGAGTTGCATAATCTCATAGTCATAGGAACATGTATAAGTCATGAAGAAAGTAATAGCAGTAAAACTAAACGATCATAGTGCTAAGCTAACGGATGGGTCTTGTCCATCACATCATTCTCCTAATGATGTGATCTCATTGATCAAATGATTACTCATGTCTATGGCTAGGAAACATAACCATCTTTGATCAATGAGCTAGTCTAGTAGAGGCATACTAGGGACATATTGTTTTGTCTATGTATTCACACATGTACTAAGTTTCCGGTTAATACAATTCTAGCATGAATAAAAGACATTTATCATGATATAAGGAAATACAAATAACATCTTTATTATTGCCTCTAGGGCATATTTCCTTCAAAATAAACCATATAGTAATCAACTACAAGATGTAATCAACACTACTAGTCACCCACAAGTACCAATCTGAGGTTCTAGTACAAAGATTGAACACAAGAGATGAACTAGGGTTTGAGAGGAGATGGTACTGTTGAAGATGTTGATGAAGATTGGCCTCATAAATATGAGAGGGTTGTTGGTGATGACGACGGCTTTGATTCCCCCTCCGGGAGGGAGGTACCCCCGGCGGAATCGCTCCGCCGAAGGTCAAAAGTTCTCATGCCCAAGTTCCGCCTCGAGACATTGGCGCTCCGTCCCGAGAGTTCCCCCCCTATTTTTTCTAGGTTAAAATGACTTATATACCAGAAGAGGGGCACCGAAGGTGGGCCGAGGAGGGCACAACCCACCAGGGTGCGCCTGGGGGGCCTGGCGTGCCCAGGTGGGTTCTGTCCACCTGGTGGGCCTCCTTTGGTAGTTATTTTCTCCGGTATTTTTGCAAATGTTACAAAACAATTCTCCGTAAATATTCAGCTCATTTGGAGTTGTGCAGACTAGGTAACTCTGATGTAGGTTTTTAAGGTCTAGAATTCCAGATGTCGGCATTCTCCATCTTTCTGTAAACCTTGCATATTATGAGAGAAACGACGTTAGAATTACTCCATAAAGCATTATTGTGCATAAAAACATTATAAATAATAGTAGGAAAACATGATGCAAAATGGACTTATCAACTCCCCCAAGCTTAGACCTCGCTTGTCCTCAAGCGAAAACCTAAATTGAAAAACATGTCCACATGCTTAGAGAGAGAGGTGTCGATAAAAAACAAAATACGGACATAGAAGCATCATGCATATTATTGTAATAGCAATAAACTTTATTATAACACTTTATCACATAGCTTTATCATATAACTTCTCATGCACAAGTAACAATTTATCACAATATCGAATTGGAAGCATAAACTCTATTGAAAACCAACAAACTATGTTCTCAGCCAACTTTGCAACTACAATTCATCATCTTTTCAGGAAGAGTCTCGTATCGAAGCCATTAGGTGATACGTCCAAAACGTATCTATAATTTCTGCTTGCTCCATGCCTTTTTAGTGTGATATTGCTATGATATTTATGCACTTCCATACACTTTTGATCATATTTGGACTAACCTACTAATGGTTGCAAAAGTGCACAATGTTATTGTTTTACACTTTATTGTGTAGGAATTACTTGGAAATTGACAAAACCACAAAAGGAGTCGTATTGGAGTAGGACTCTGACTTTCCTGAAATCTGTCTGAGAACGTTTTCTAAAGATGGTCACGTTCCGGCCTGAAGACGACGTCAAACGGAAAACGTCTAGTTGCGAAAGTTGTGGGGAATTTCGAGGCGATGCTTCTGGATATAAAATTCATCTAAATCGGAGTCCGGGCAGCCGAGTAAAGCCCGTTTTACTGAGGCCCAAAATCTGATGGCGGGAATCCGAGAGTCTATATAAAGAGAGGAAACCTAGGTCACCCAGGACCACGAATTTTCCTCCTCCCAAGCCGCCGTCTTGGAGGGGAGGACCAGCACCATTGCAGCACCATCCACAAGGAAGAAGGGGGACCAAGGAGCCGCTGCCCCCTAGGGCCGCCGCCGCCCCGAGGGCCGCCGCCGCCGCCGCCGCCCCCAAGGGCCGCCGCCGCCGCCTCCGTGGCTGCCGCCGGCCGTCTCCTCCTCGCGGGGCTGCACCTCTCCATCAACACCATCATCAACCTCCTCCTCACCATGTCCATGTGTGAGTAGTCTTCTTCGGGGCTGAGGGCTCGTACGTGTAACTATGTGGTTCTCTCTCTCTCCCATGATGTGATCTTCGTTGTGATCATAGGCTATGTTAATCTAGGGTGATCCCATGATATTTCCCCTTCCTCTATGTATTGGATTGATGTACTCACTTGTCTTTATCTAGTATAATCCCCGAGACCAAGGTGACAGCGGTCTATTGGACATGGATTAGAAAAATATTTTCATGAGTGATTTCCTCTCTTGTGTGTTGATTGAAGATTGAGAGTCTCTTGGTGCTTGTCTTTGACTATCCTTTAGATATTTTGTGGTGATTGTGGGACTCTCTTTGGATGGCCGCGGTGACATTGGGAAATCCTTAGATTGAGAACTACGAACTTTGAGGTGTGCTTTTGTAGCCCCACATAATTCTCGTCCTCTCTTGACCACGAAGGAATGACCTCCGGGTGCGTCTCCATTGCATGTTTTATGGGAAATATCATGTGATTCGATTATGTTAATGTTGTTGGGAGTTGCCACTAGTGAAAGTATGATCCCTAGGCCTTGTTTCCACCATCGCAATACCATTTGTGCTCACGTTTACCACTTGTTTGTTTGCTGCACTTTTTATTACAGATTTATATTACTTTGCTTTGCCACTCCTATCATCCATATTTTACCATCTCTTCGCCGAACTAGTGCACCTATACAACTCCTAGTTGTATTAGGTGTGTTGGGGACACAAGAGACTTCTTGTATCTTAGTTGCAGGGTTGCTTGAGAGAGACCATCTTCAACCTCTACTTCCCTGAGTTCGATAAACCTTAGGTCATCCACTTGAGGGAAATTGCTGCTGTCCTACAAACCTCTGCGCTTGGAGGCCCAACATAGTCTACAAGAGTAGAAGCGTGTGTAGACATCAAGCTATTTCTGGCGCCGTTGCCGGGGAGGTGAGTGCTTGAAGGTATATCTTTAGATCTTGCAATTAAATCTTTTTGTTTCTTGTTTTTATTTCACTAGTTATGCTTATGGACAACCTTGCTATTGGATCGTTGCTTGCGGGAAGACGCCCCACACCTGTGGTGGTTGCTCCTCCCCCTACTGAAATTGTGCCCTATAAAATACCAGCTGGTATTATCGATTATGTTTTGGCTAATCGTTATGCAGGAGACAAACATCCCGGTGAACACTTGCTATATCTGTCACAACTATGTTCATTATTTAAGCTTGCAGGTGTATCAAGGGAGTTTGTCATGAGGAAATTGTTCGCCGTATCACTTATAGATAAAGCTTCAGATTGGTATAAGCTTCTCGATAACTCGCACTTTCTTGATTGGCAAGAGCTTATGTCTCTCTTTTATACTAAGTTTTATCCTCTTCATGAAATTCATCGAGACAGGAACTATATCTATAACTTTAGGTCTCGTGACGGAGAAAGCATTGCTCAAGCTTGGGGGAGACTGAAAACGTTAATGCTAAAAAGTCCTAACCATGGGCTCCCCAAAGATGCTTATGTGGAGAGTAAGAGTACCTTTTTGCATGTGGATCATGGTAACAATGCTTTATGTGATGCTTATATTGTTGAGTTTATTCGTGATCCCACTGAAAATTATTATGAGAAGGGAACATATGCTTATAGATATTTCAATAATATCAAGTTCCCTCTCTTTATGTTGAAGGTTTTGAAGCTGCACTTGTTTTGTCTTCCTATGCTTATTGCTTTGTGATTCAATGAATTATTCTATTGCAATATTCCTATGCATAGGAAGCATGTTAGGCTTAAATGTATTTGGTATTTGCTTCTTGATGCTCTCTTTTGTTCTTCAACTCTTATTCCTACGAGAGCATCATTAAAGTCTTAAGCCTAGCTTAAAGGCATAAAAGAAAGCGCTTTTGGGAGGCAGCCCACAATGAATAAAATTTTATTTTGCTTTTGTTGTGTCTTGATGTTGTTACTACAGTAGCATCATCATTGTATCTTTACTTTTCAGCTTTGTGCCAAGTGTAGCCTCTGATTGCAAGAAAGTTCAAAAGTTGTGACGTGTTGTCCAGGAAACAGATTCTGTCCTTGGACAGAAAAAATCGTTTAAAATCACCAGATCATCTTTTTGGTCTGAATTTTTTCGACAGCGAGCTCTATACAATTGTCTTTCGGGCGTCTGTTCTGAGTTTTTTTATTAGAGTTGCAGAAGTGCCCCGAAAAAATCATTTACTACCTGCTAGTCTGTTTTTCACAGATTCTGTCCTGTTTTGCCTTTCCTTCATTTTGCAAACCTTGAGCTTGCTTTTTCTTTGCAAAAACCTTTTGGCAATCTTGAGAAACAGTAGACCTTCAAGAATATCCCTATTTCCAGCAAGGAAAAATTATTTTATTATGGGTAATAACCTCGCTAATCAGATTATGATGAGTTATGTATGAAGGGAGTTTTCAAGTGTGCGAGGGAAGATGATAAAAAGATTCAGGAGTGTCAAACGCTCAAGCTTGGGGATGCCCCCATGCACCCCCAATAAATATTCAAGAAGACTCAAGCGTCTAAGCTTGGGGATGCCCCCGTGCATCCCCTTCTCCATCAACAATTATCAGTTCGTCTTTCGTTCCACTATATTTTTATCACTTCATGTGTTATGTGTTATGCTTGGAGCGTCTTGCTTTTAGTTTCCTTTTTAGTTTTCTTTAGCTTTGCTTGCTTTTCATAACGAGTTGGAACTCAGCTTTCTTTGTGTGGGAGAGAAACACGCTCCACTTCAACCTAGAACATAACATAGAATTTTCATGTCTATCTTTGCTGTGTGTGTTATTTGTCTTTCAATAGCTACTATCATGTTCAGCTCTTAGTTTCCATGCTTATCCTTTTAAAGAGCTTTTGTTTAGTTGGTCGCTGGAACTCTCTTTAGTTATCATGCTTATCTTGTTAAGAGAGTTGGCTTCTGTTGCACTGGTCGATATGTCTATGATAAAAATGCTATGTGCATAATGGTG
This sequence comes from Secale cereale, assembly GCA_902687465.1. Lineage (NCBI taxonomy): Eukaryota > Viridiplantae > Streptophyta > Magnoliopsida > Poales > Poaceae > Secale > Secale cereale. Next base: position 482,221,090 of record LR738714.1, read on the forward strand.
CTTAGTAGTTCATGTTTTCTTATGGTTAGTCTCAAATAGCTGGGGGGTTCCCAATGTGTTATTGGAGTACCAACATGATTTGTTTGCCTATGATGTGGTATGGTTTAGTGATATCTTCCTCCGAGAATTTATTTTGATTGACTTGGCATATGCTCACGCATATTTAAGACTGTAAAGAAAATCTGTCAAGCCTTGATGATCTTTTATTTCTGAGTAGCGATATAACTTCCATGCCTGATTCAATGTTGCTTTGTCGCTCTGCATGATTATGACTGTCATTGCTTTTTTAGTTGGTCGCTCCCAGTCTTTTGCTAACCTCCACCTGTCCTAAGCGGACTGACTGCTTGTGCATCCAAAATCCTTTAAACCAGTTATGTCATATGAGTCCACCATACCTTCCTATACATGGTATTTACCTGCCATTCCTAACGAAGACTTTCATGTACCATCTCGAAATTATTCAAAAAAAAACATTTCTCTTTTATGCCTCTGTTTTAGCTCATGAGGAAGTAGTAGTTAATTCATGATCTTTTAAAGTTGGACAAGCTTCACCCCGGGATTGCATGTCTAATGTGCAAACCCATAATACGAGAAGGAACTGGCAAAGAGTGCGCCCGGCTCAAAAATAATATAACAAACTAACCCTCCTTCACGCTTTGTTCATGAGAAATCAGAAAACTTTGGCAGTGATAAACAAAGGAGATTAAGAGGATGTGATCGTCCTCATTCGGGAGCCGTTCCTCGAAACTTGTCCATCTCAAGAAGTGATTGAGTTATCTGCTAGCATTCGTTGACGAAACATGCATATCCAAACAAAAAAAATTATTACCTCTGTTTTTAAAACCAAGAGCTCTGGTGCATGTTTAAGTTTTTGTTTCCGACCACGGGTTTTCAACCTTGCCATCAAAAGCCACGGTTCGAGAGTCTCCACCTTCTTTAAAGCACCAACTATTTAGAGCATGATTGTCATTCTGAGTGTAATGTGCATTGTCCCAAAGTACCATTGTCTTTTGCATGATTATGATATCGTTTATTCTGAAATCATTGTATCTAGTCGTCACTTAAACCTTGGAGGTGCCCCTGCATTTATGTTTTGCTTCACTAAAGGGGGCATGCGAGATATCACTTTGTCATATTTGCACACCATGCTCACTACAAATCTATTGAGTGTTTCAGTATCATATTGTAAAACTTTCAGTTCTTTGTGATTTTCTCATGAGGCAACTTAATTACTACAGATTCATTGTCTCAGTAAGCACTTGTCATGTGACTGTGAAAAGTTCTTATATGGTTAATAGCATGTCACCACAGAAATTATGCTTGTTATCATTTACCTACTCGAGGACGAGCAGGAATTAAGCTTGGGGATGTTGATACGTCCAAAACGTATCTATAATTTCTGCTTGCTCCATGCCTTTTTGTGTGATATTGCTATGATATTTATGCACTTCCATACACTTTTGATCATATTTGGACTAACCTACTAATGGTTGCAAAAGTGCACAATGTTCTTGTTTTACACTTTATTGTGTAGGAATTATTTGGAAATTGACAAAAACACAAAAGGAGTCGTATTGGAGTAGGACTCTGACTTTCCTGAAATCTGTCTGAGAACATTTTTTAAAGATGGTCACGTTCCGGACCGAAGACGACGTCAAACGGAAAAAGTCTAGTTGCGAAAGTTGTGGGGAATTTCGAGGCGATGCTTCTGGATATAAAATTCGTCCAAATCGGAGTCCGGACGGCCGAGTAAAGCCCGTTTTACTGAGGCCCAAAATCTGATGACGGGAATCCGAGAGTCTATGGGCCTGTTTGGGACTGCTCTGCTCCTTAAAATTCAGCTCTGCTCCGGAAAATACAAGCCAAACAGGAGTGGCTTCACGATATGCCGCTTCGCAAAAAACTAGAATCTCGGGTACAACTCCTAGTTTTTTATGAAGCTCTCCCTGGGGTGCTCCAAAAAACACTAGAAGCTGGAGTTGGGTGAAAATTACCCACCACTACCACCAGTAAGTGGATACCTCTTCGTTTCTCTGCCCTCAACCAATCAAATAGATCCTTTCCACCGAATTTCCCATTCTTGAAGCTGGAGCTAGATGGAAGCCAAACATCTCTTTGGTAGTGCTACAACTTCTGGTTGAAACTGCTCCAAAGTGAATTTAGTGGAGCGAAATTGATTTTGGCAAAGCGGAGCAGTCCCAAACAAGCCCTATATAAACAGAGGAAACCTAGGTCACCAAGGACCACGAATTTTCCTCCTCCCAAGCCGCCGTCTTGGAGGGGAGGACCAGCACCATTGCAGCACCATCCACAAGGAAGAAGGGGGGCCAAGGAGCCGCTGCCCCCTAGGGCCGCCGCCGCCCCGAGGGCCGCCGCCGCCCCCTAGGGCCGCCGCCGCCGCCGCCCCCAAGGGCCGCCGCCGCCGCCTCTGTGGCTGCCGCCGGCCGTCTCCTCCTCGCGGGGCTGCACCCCTCCATCAACACCATCATCAACCTCCTCCTCACCATGTCCATGTGTGAGTAGTCTTCTCCGGGGCCGAGGGCTCGTACGTGTAGCTATGTGGTTCTCTCTCTCTCCCATGATGTGATCTTCGTTGTGATCATAGGCTATGTTAATCTAGGGTGATCCCATGATATTTCCCCTTCCTCTATGTATTGGATTGATGTACTCACTTGTCTTTATCTAGTATAATCCCCGAGACCAAGGTGACAGTGGTCTATTGGACATGGATTAGAAAAATATTTTCATGAGTGATTTCCTCTCTTGTGTGTTGATTGAAGATTGAGAGTCTCTTGGTGCTTGTCTTTGACTATCCTTTAGATATGTTGTGGTGATTGTGGGACTCTCTTTGGATGGCCGCGGTGACATTGGGAAATCCTTAGATTGAGAACTACGAACTTTGAGGTGTGCTTTTGTAGCCCTACATAATTCTCGTCCTCTCTTGACCACGAAGGAATGACCTCCGGGTGCGTCTCCATTGCATGTTTTATGGGAAAATATCATGTTATTCGATTATGTTAATGTTGTTGGGAGTTTCCACTAGTGAAAGTATGATCCCTAGGCCTTGTTTCCACCATTGCAATACCATTTGTGCTCACGTTTACCACTTGTTTGCTTGCTGCACTTTTTATTACAGATTTATATTACTTTGCTTTGCCACTCCTATCATCCATATTTTACCATCTCTTCGCCGATCTAGTGCACCTATACAACTCCTAGTTGTATTAGGTGTGTTGGGGACACAAGAGACTTCTTGTATCTTAGTTGCAGGGTTACTTGAGAGAGACCATCTTCAACCTCTACTTCCCTAAGTTCGATAAACCTTAGGTCATCCACTTGAGGGAAATTGCTGCTATCCTACAAACCTCTGCGCTTGGAGGCCCAACATAGTCTACAAGAGTAGAAGCGTGTGTAGACATCATTAGGCAAGTCCACATACTCAACCATCATATAGTCTTGTATGATTTCTAACACTCACTACATACACATGAGCAATTGGTTTCAACCGGACACATCGAAAGATAGCGGCTTATAGTTTATCCTACCAATGTATTCACCTCAAGGGTGATGTCAACAATAATAATTCATGCTCACCCATATCCAACTGGATATATGTGCCTAGATCTTTCCTCACCACACAATGCTTGCAAAAAAAGATAAAATAAAAAGGAATGGGGAAGAATACTTTGACTCTTGCATAAAAGTAAATACATAAAAGTAAAAGATAGACCCTTAGCAGAGGGAATCAGAGGTTGCCATGCGCTTTTTTGTTTGCACGCTCAATCTCTTAGTGCAAAAGAACGTCACGTTATATTGCCCCTTATGATAGCAACCTTTATTATGCAGTATGTTGCTTTTATTGTTTTGCCATCACAAGTTCGTACAATGCTCAATTTTCTCTTACACTAAATGATCAAACATATTTAGAAGCAATATTTATTGCCTTATTGCACCGACCACAACTTACTTGAAGGATCTTACTCAATCCATAGGTAAGTACGGTGGACTCTCTAATAAGATTTTGGGTTTACGAGTTTTTGGATGCACAAGTAGTATCTCTACTTAGTGCGGAATTTTTGGCTAGAAAAGATATTGAGCAAGCACCACATGTTAAAGGATCTATGACAATATAACTTTTATGTGCATATGAACAAGCATAAGTCATTACGTTTGAGAGAGTCCTGGATAAAGGGGTCCTCAGGTGACCGGATCATTCATTATGGGCCGGACTAGTGGGTCGTGAAGATTATCGATGAAGACTATCTCCCCTATCTGGATAAGACTCCCCATGTGTAAAAATAGCAAGTTTAGAGTCCGGGTGTAATACTTTCCTTCCTCTGCAAGGTGATCATGTACAAACCCTAGGTCCCTCTGGTGCATATATAAACTGGAGGGTTTAGTCCGTAGAGGCAACAGCAGAATCATAGTCATCACATAGGCTAGACTTCTAGGGTTTAGCCATTACGATCTCGAGGTAGATCAACTCTTGTAACCTATATTCATCAAGATCAATCAAGCAGGAAGTAGGGTATTACCTCGATTGAGAGGGCTTGAACCTGGGTAAACATCATGTCCCATGTCTCCTATTGCCATCGATTCTTAGACGTACAGCTTGGGCCCCCTACCCGAGATCTGCAGGCTTTGACACCGACAACATTGTCTTCCTTGTCCAACGTCAAAAATTTTGGCATTAATATTTTGGTGGGGGCTTACAATCATAAAATATGTCCAAGAAAGTGTATTTTCATGTGAAACTTCTCTTCCCTTATTAATTCTTTCATGAATTGCATCATTGACCAATGCTATGTTTGTCGATCTCCAATAAATTTTACTACTTATACTTTTCCTTATGTGATGTCATTACTTAACATAACATTAGCATATGATCTCTTTCATTTACATTCCTTTATTTTGATTGCAACAAGGAAGTACGGAAAGAAAAAATCCAAACTAAACTTTATTATATATCTTGCACACGATTACATAGATAGATAGATAGATAGATAGATAGATAGGTAAATAGATCACTAAACAAACTCTCAAAGAAAGATCGAACTAAACTTTTATTCAACTAATGCAAAGGATAACTAAATATCGTACTAGGATAAATAAAGGAAAAGATGGTGGTGTGATACGATACCGGGGTACCTCCCCCAATCTTGGCTTAAGCCAAGGGGAGTGCCCATACCGATACTCAAGTGTCCTTTGGTGGTGAAGAAGGAGAAGGTGGTGATGGTGAGGTAGTAGCGAGCTTATCCTTCGGTTTCCAAGGTAGTGGTTCACCGTCATAAGAAGAAGCACGAGTCTCGCGAGTCCTGCAACTGGCAACCAAACTCATACCTGTAAAGCTTGCCTCATATTCGAAGACTTGGTTTTGGAGATCATAGATTTGGCTTTGTTGATAGTTGATCCGCTCGGTGAGGGCGATGACGCAGTCGGGAAGGTGCCCGAGGTGCGCACAACCCACCTGGGCGCGCTAGGCAAGGCAGGTGTGCGCTAGTGTCTTGTGCCCTCCTCGATTGCCTTCCAGGTTATTTCTTATTTTTCCTATTTTTGTAATATTCCAAAACTGACAAAAAATATTTTTGTGGATTTTTTGAAGTCTGTTTACTTACCGGATCACGTACCTCCTCTTTTTTCACGATTCTGGAGTGTTCCAAAAGGTTTCTTTTATGTGTCCCTCTGGTGTGAAGGTTTGGATAATATTGCTTTCAACATTAATAGGCGTACCCGAGATGTAGTGTTTAATTCTTTGCCCATTGACCACCTTCGGGTTAGTACCTTTGGCATTATTTATTTTAATAGATCCAGAACGATAAACCTCTTCGATAATATATGGTCCTTCCCATTTGGAGAGAAGTTTTCCTGCAAAGAATCTAAAACAAGAGTTGTACAAAAGAACATATTCACCCACTTTTAATTCCCGCTTTTAGATTCTTTTATCATGCAATCTTTGAACTTTTTCTTTGAATAATTTGGCATTTTCATAAGCCTGGATTCTCCATTCATCTAATGGGATAATACCAAATAACCTCTTTTCACCGGCAAGTTTGAAATCGTAGTTGAGTTCTTTAATTGCGCAATGTGCTTTATGTTCTAACTCAAGAGGCAGATGACATGCTTTCCTATAAACCATTTTATAGGGAGACATACCCATAGGATTTTTATATGTTGTTCTGTAGGTGCAAAGTGCATCATCCAATTTCTTAGACCAATTCTTTCGAGACATATTTACAGTCTTTTATAATAATAATTTTATTTCTCTATTGCTAAGTTCAACTTGACCACTAGATTGAGGATGATAGGGTGATGCAATTATATGGTTAACATCATACTTAGCAAGCATTTTATGGAAAGCACCATGAATAAAGTGTGAACCACCATCGGTCATTAAATATCAAGGGACTCCAAACCTAGGGAAATTAACTTCTTTAAGCATTTTAATGGAAGTATTATGATCAGCACTACTTGTTGGAATAGCTTCTACCCACTTAGTAATGTAAACAGGAACCAAAATATGAGTATACCCATTAGAGGAAGGAAAAGGTCTCATACAATCAAAACCCCAAACATCAAATGGTTCAACAGCAAGTGAATAATTCATAGGCATTTCTTGATGCTTACCGATATTACCAATTCTTTGACATTCGTCACAAGATAAAACAAACTTACGGGCATCCTTGAAGAGAGTAGGCCAATAAAAAGCATATTGCAATACCTTGTGAGTAGTTCTATCTCCTGCATGATGTCCTTCATAAGCTTCGTAGTGACATTTCTGTAGGATTTGTTCATGTTCATGCTCTGGTTCACAACGTCTAATAATACCATCTACTCCTTCTTTATAAATATGTGGGTCATCCCAAAAGTAATGTCTTAAATCATAGAAGAATTTTTTCTTTTGGTGGTATGTGAAACTAGGTGGTATGTATTTAGCAACAATATGATTAGCATAGTCACCATACCAAGGTGTGTTGTGAGAAACATTCATTGCAGCCAATTGTTCATCAGGAAAGCTATCATCAATAGGTAGTGGGTCATCAAGAATATTTTCTAACCTAGACAAGTTATCGGCTACGGGGTTCTCATCTCCTTTCCTATCAATGATATGTAAGTCGAATTCTTGTAGCAAGAGAACCCACCTAATGATTCTAGGTTTAGCATCTTTCTTTTCCATAAGATATTTTATAGCAGCATGACAGTGTGAACAATTACTTTGGAATCACCAATATAAGATCTGAATTTATCACAAGCAAACACAATAGCTAAAAATTCTTTTTCAGTAGTAGCATAATTTATTTGGGCATTGTCTAGAGTTTTGTTAGCATAATGGATAACATTTAAATTTTTATCAACTCGTTGCCCTAGAACAGCACCAATAACATAATCACTAGAATCACACATAATTTCAAAAGGCAAGTTCCAATCAAGTGGTTGAACAATAGGTGCGGAAGTTAAGGCTTTCTTTAGTGTTTCAAAGGCTTCTACACAATCATCATCAGAAACAAATGGAATATCCTTTTGTAAAAGATTTGTAAGAGGCTTGGAGATTTTAGAGAAGTCTTTGACAAACCTCCTATAGAAACTAGCATGACCAAGGAAACTACGAATACCTTTAATATTATTAGGACATGACATTTTCTCAATTGCATCAACTTTAGCTTTATCCACCTCAATACCTTGTTCAGAAATTTTATGACCCAAGACAATACCTTCATTAACCATAAAGTGGCACTTTTCCTAATTAAGGACAAGATTAGTTTCCAAACTTCTCTGCAAAACTCGATCAACGTTGCCTAAGAAATCATCAAATGCCTTTCCGTAGACAAAAAAATCATCCATGAAAACCGCAACAATATTTTCACAAAAATTAGAGAATATAGTTGTCATACATCTTTGAAAGGTAGCAACTGCATTGCATAAACCAAAAGGCATATGTCTATAAGCATAAGTTCCAAAAGGACAAGTAAAGGTGGTCTTCTCTTGATCAGGTTGTGAAACATGTATTTGCAAGAAACCAGATATCCATCAAGAAAAAAAGTGTGTTTGCTTAGATAGTCTTTCTGGCATTTGATTGATAAAAGGTAGAGGGTAATGATCTTTTCTAGTTGCTTTGTTTAATTTTTCGAAATCAATTACCATTCGATAGCCAGTGACAATTCTTTGTGGGATAAGTTGATTTTTATCGTGGGGAAAATAGTAATACCTCCCTTCTTAGGGGCACAATGAACGAGACTTACCCATATACTATCGGCTATGGGATAGATTATACATGCTTCCAGAAGCTTTAATATTTCAGTTCTTATCACTTCTTTCATTTTAGGATTCAAACGGCGTTGGTGATCTACAACGGGTTTAGCATCAGGTTCCATTTTAATCTTGTGCTTACGTAGATTGGGACTAATGCCCTTAAGATCATCAAGAGTATATCCAATAGCATCTCGGTGCTTCTTCAGAATTTTCAATAATCTTTCTTCTTTGTGTTCTGAAAGGTTAGCACTAATAATAACATGATAAATCTTCTTCTCATCAAGATAAGCATATTTCAAAGCGTCGGGCAATTGTTTTAGTTAAAACATAAGATCACCTTTAGGTGCAGGAGGACCTCTTAGAGTTTCAACGGGCAAATTGTGCTTAAGAAGTGGTTGTTGTTCAAAGAAAATTATATCTATTTCATTTCTTTCGTGCATGTGCATATCATTTTCATGGTGTAGCATATATTGTTCTAGTGGATCAGTAGGAGGCACGGCAATAGAAGCAAGACCAATTATTTCATCTTTACTAGGTAATTCTTTCTTATGAGGTTTTCTATTAAACTTGGAAAAATTAAATTCATGAGACTCATCACCAAAGCTAACACTGACAATCTCTTTATGACAATCTATAGTAGCATTGACAGTGTTCAAGAAAGGTCTACCAAAGATAGGGGGACAAAAGTCATCTTGCGGGGAACCAAGAACTAGAAAATCAGTAGGATATTTCATTTTCCTGCACAAGACTTCAACATCTCTAACAATCCCAAGTGGTGTGATGGTATCTCTATTAGCAAGTTTAATAGTAACATCTATGTCTTCTATTTTAGTCGGTGCTATGTCATCCATAATTTCTTGATATAAATTAAAAGGAATGTCACTTACACTAGCACCTAAATCACATAAACCATGATAACAATGATCTCCTATTTTGACTGAGACAACATGCATGCCAACAACCGGTCTATGTTTGTCCTTTTCATCAGGTTTGGCAATTCTACCAGCTTCATCAGAGAAGTAAATAACATGCCCAACAATATTTTCTACCAGGTGATCTTTAACCATAGCAACACTAGGTTCTACTTTAATATGCTCATGGGGTTTAGGTGCTTTAATATTACTTTTGTGAACCACAGTTGAAACCTTAGCATGTTCCTTTATCCTAACAGGGACGGGCGGGTTTTCAATATAAGTAGTAGGCACAACTGGATCAACATTGTAAATGATAGTTTCCTCTTTAGCTATTACCCGTTCTTTAATTTCTTCTTTAATAGGGGGTGATCTTTAAACCACTTCTCATACGGGAGATCAATATGAGTAGAAAATGATTTGCAAAGAGAGGCTAATATCTGAGAGTCAAGTTCATATTTAGTACTAAACTTTTGAAAAGCATCGGTATTCATAAAAGATTTAACACAATCAAACTCAAGCTTAATACATGACTCTTTACCTTTGTTGACTTCTCAATCTTCATTGTTACGTTTAATTCTTTCTAAGAGATCCCACCTGAATTCAATAGTCTTGTTCATAAAAGAACGAGTACAAGAAGTATCGAGCATGGATTGATCATCAAGAGAAAGCCGAGCATAAAAGTTTTGACTAATAATTTCTCTCGAAAGCTCATGATTGGGGCATGAATATAACATTGACTTAAGCCTCTACCAATGTGACACCAAGGTAATCAAGCTACAGTAATCCCCTACTAATGATGCCACGACACCACTATTACTGTTACTAAACTCACTCTGATTCAAATCATGTTCGAATTCAAAATTCAAAGTCAAGTCAAACAGTCAAAGTTTTCAAAACACTAAAACAGAAATGTTCGGTGTGTGACAAATATTGCTATGGTAATTATAGTGAAGAAAACATAATTTTACAAAGTGCCTAAGTGCTTTAAACTAAATGAAACAGAAAAGAGAAATAAATAACAGAAAAGAAAACTACTAAACACAAACACGAATAAAAAGAACCCCCAGGCCAACTGGGCCTCGGCCCAGCCTGTGGCCTGCCAGGCCGGCCAGTCCCCCTGGCCTATAACCCCCCGTGGGGGCCCCGAACCCCCACCGACACCCCACTCCCCCACCCCCACCCCCCCTCGAAATATCTCCCCCCTCTCTTCCCCGATTGAATCGGGATCGGAGGAGGAGGCCGCTGCCCGGATCGCCCGTCGCCGTCCATCGCCGCCTCGCCCCTGCCACTCCACGCCGACGCCGGAGCTGCCCCGCCGTCGTCCTCATCTCCTCACCAACGGCTACACCGAGCCTCGTCACCCCACTTCTCAGCAACGCCGGTGAGGCCCCCGGCCTCTTCTCCTCTCTGCCCCATATCATGCGCTCACCGGCCGTCGCACCACCGCACCACGCACACCCTCGCCGTCGTCTGTTGTGCTCGCGGCCACGCCGTCCCCCGCCGCTGCTTCTGCTCTGCTGCTGCTGTTGCTCCACCGCGCGCGCCAACCGCCGCCTCCCCTGTGCTGCGCTGCTGCTCCTGCACCGCAGCCGCACCGCGTCGCCGCAGCCCCCCCCCCACTGCCGCAGCCGTCCCCTGCGCTCGACCGCGCCGCCGGCGCGCTTCGGAGCCCGGGCCGCGCGCGACTGCGCCCGCGCCGCGCCTGGCCACGCCCGGGGTGCTCCAGTGCTCGCCTGGCCGCGTCGGCCCCCTCCTGCCGCTGCCAACTACCTGCGCCGTTTTCCCTCCGCCGCGCGCTCGCCGGCTCCGCCCTCCTCTGGCCCCGGCCATGGCCGCCGGCGCCGAAGCCAAGCGCCCGCCGCCCGCTCGCTGAGGCCGGCCTCCGCCTCGTGCCGCTGTCGCTGTGGCCGGCCTTTCGCCTCGTGTCGCCCGGCCCCGGCCTCCGGCATCGCTGCCGCCGTGCGCGCCAAGCGCCACTCGGGCACGCGCCCGTTCGGGCGATAACCATCGCCCCAGCGCCCAAAACCTGTTAAGGCCCCTTGTGCCTATGACAGGGGGGGCCCACGACCAGAACGAAAAAAAGAAGAAGAAAAGAAAAAAAGAAAAAAGAATAAAAAAGAATAAAAAAGAATTATTAAATTAATAAGTAATTAAGTAATTAATTAGTGAATTAATTAAGTTCATTAATCATGTTTAATTAATCTAATTAACTAGTTAGTTTAATTAAATAGTAATTATCCTAGCTAAATCCTAATTAAACTAAACAGTCAATGACACACGGGACCCGCACGTCAGTTTGACCCAGTCAACCCCCTATTGACTACTGACATCATGCTGACGTCAGACGTCATCATGACGTCAGCATACACTATTCTGGATAATGTTGATTTAAAATAATTAAATAAATTCTAAAAATGATTAAATCTTTTAAAATTAATATAAAAAAACTGTAACTCAGATGAAAATACTTTATATATGAAAGTTGCTCAGAATTTCGAGACGCATCCGAATACGGAGATCGTTCATCAACCACACGTCCCTAGCATACCGAATATGCAACTTTCCCCCTCTGTTTCATTCGCGCGAAAACACGAAACACCGGGAATACTTTCCCGGATGTTTCCCCCCTTCGCCAGTATCACCCAATACTGCGTTAGGGCACACCTAGCACCATTACATGTCATGTCATGCATCATCATGCATCTGTTTGCATTGTATTCATTGTTTCTTCCCCCTCTTCTCTTCGGTAGACTACGAGACCGACGCTGCTACTGCCTCGATCGACTATGGTGTTGACGACCCCACCTTTGCTGCCGAGCTTCCAGGCAAGCCCCCCCCCTTGATCAAACTGATATCGCCTATTCTCCTCTCTACTGCTTGCATTAGTGTAGTGTAGCATGTTACTGCTTTTGATAATCCTATTCTGCTGCATAGCCTGTCATTGTTGCTACAACTGTTGTTACCTTACCTGCAATCCTAAATGCTTAGTATAGGATGCTAGTATTCCATCAGTGCTCCTACACCCTTGTCCGTCTGACTTCTATTATATCGGGTCGTGATCACGTGGTGACTAAAGTCGGGTCGGCTCGTTGAGTACCCATGGTTGATTCACGGATTGGGGGCTGAAAGGACATACTTTCCCGATGGCCCTCTATGTGGATCTTTGTGGTGGAGCGACAGGGTAGGTTGAGACACCTAGGAGACAGGTGGGCCTGGCCCTGGTTGTTGTACGCGGTTATTTCAAAATAACATGCTTAACGAGTTTGGGTATTTGATCTGAGTCTGGCCGTTGGCCTATACGCACTAACCAGCTGCGTGGGAACAGTTATGGGCACTCGACGTCGTGGTATCAGCCGAAGCCTTCTTGACATCAGCGACTTAGCGGCGCACGCCGGATTGGACTGGAACGCCTACTCTGGTATTAGGAGAGGCGAGGTCTGCTTATCGGCCGCCCTCGCAACGTATAGGTGTGCATTGGGCGATGGGCCCAGACCCCTGTGCGCTTAGGACTTAGACCTGCGTGCTGACCTCTCTGTTGTGCTTAGGTAGGGCTCCGACGTGTTGATCTTCCGAGGCCGGGCATGACCCAGGAAAGTGTGTCCGGCCAAATGGGATCGAGCGTGCTGGGTTATGTGGTGCACCCCTGCACAGAAGTTAATCTATTCGAATAGCCGTGTCCCTCGGTAAAAGGACGACCCGGAGTTGTATTCCGACCTCATGACAGCTAGAACCAGACACTTGTTAAAACACACCCAGATGAGTTCCAGATATAACTCGATGGTTGCTCTCTCACAGGGTGATGTGCGGGAGGATCACCGAGTAGGATTATGATATTCGATGTTACTTGGTGAACTCACCATCTATTCTCTTCTACTGCTGCAGGATGGAGGCTGCCAGAAGCGTAGTCTTCGATTGGATTAGCTATCCCCCTCTTATTCTCGTTTTCTGCAGTTCAGTCCACAGATACTACCCATATCATTGTTACCATTGCATATGTAGTATAGATCCTTGCTTGCGAGTACTTTGGATGGGTACTCACGGTTGCTTTGCTCCCCCTTTTCCCCCTTATGTTCCTTCTTCTCGGATGATGCACCCAGATGGTGGAGCCCAGGAGCCAGACGCCACCTACGCCGACTCCTACTACACCGGAGGCGCCTACTACTACGTGCAGTCTGCCGACGACGACCAGGAGTAGTTTAGGAGGATCTCAGGCAGGAGGCCCGCTCCTCTTTCTATCTGTATCCCAGTTTGTGCCAGCCATCTTATGGCAACTTGTTTAACTTTATGTTTGTACTCAGATATTTGTTGCTTCCGATGACTCATCTATGATCGAGCACTTGTATTCGAGCCCTCGAGGCCCCTGGCTTGTAATATGAAGCTTGTATGACTTATTTTACTTTTAGAGTTGTGTTGTGATATCTACCAGTGAGTCCCTGATCTTGGTCGTACACATTTGCTTCCATGATTAGTGTACGGACAAATCGGGGGCGTCACAAGTTGGTATCAGAGCCGACTACCTGTAGGAATCCCCCTTTCCAACTCCTTGGCCGAAGTTGAGTCTAGTCTTTGAAAAACAAATTTACTAACTTGTTGTGTGGCTTATAGGCCCACAACACCAATGGGTGATGTTAGGATCTTTTATTCCTTTTCTATGCTCTGGGACTATGATCTCTCTTCTATTCGGGTTAAAAGATTTTACTATCTCCGACTCTAGGTTCTCGTAACTATGTCTCCCGGAGAGACCTCATTCCGGAAGATCACCTGCTCCGTCAGAAGACTCTGAGGATATCCCTCGATATTTTCCTGAGACCCTTGTGGTCATCGCCTTTGCAATTCACTGCCACCGATATATCCCTATGGATATCTGCATGCAGTTGTCATTCTCATGATCATTCCTCGTCGCTCTTGTTGTTACAATATGCCTCGAAATATTCTCCGTTGTCCCGAGAATCCTTTGAGTTTACTGTCTTGCAGTTTTATTTCGCATGAAAACCCTTACGTTTATTTCCTCACATTTATCGAGGATCCATTTTTCTCAATTGAACATGTGTCTCAGAAAATTATTTTTGAATACTTTTTCGAAAATCGTCTGCAACCGGTTACTCTTGAAATTCTTGCCTGCTTGTATTATGGTTAATTCCATATGACTAGTAGTCTTCGTTAATATCCCTTGTCTTAGCCATTTTGAGCCTATTGATTCAATGTGTGCGTATGCACGAAGTCATCAGGTTATCCTTTTTAAAATTATCTTTCCGGCTCAAACGTCATTCCGGACATGAGTTGGTTCTCGGCAATTCAAACCTTTATTGATTGTCCAACTAAGTGTTTTCAACTTATCATTCCTTGATCAGAGTGTCTGCTTCTGATCCTTCGTTTTGGAAACCATAATTTCTTTCTAATTAAGCATCAGACTAATCAGGTGATTCTTGGATCTGATGCCTCTGCATTCTTTCTTTCTCTGAGTGAGTACCGATACTCACATCAGCTCCGTTGTGGATTGCCCGATCCATAGATGGATTGTTATCCGACAGTGTCCTTCATATTCAATCACCTTGTGAGTTCTTTCCCTGATACATGATGGCTTTGGTAATTGTATCCTCTGCTTGGCCAACCATGATGTGCTTTCGTGCTTGAGTATTTACTTTTGAAACTTGTGGTATATGTTACTAAGATGCCCGATGGGTTGAACCTATGCCTTCCCCTAATCCGTGAGAACCCGAAAGTTTTCACAAGTCATACTCTTTCAGTGTTCTACCAAATAAAATTCCAACACTACAATTCGATCAAAGCGAGAGGTGAATGAAATGATATCCATTAAAGAAGTGGGAGTCGACCTTGAACTTTGAGTTCATGCCCATGAAAATGTTGTAGACCGTCTCAGAAGCTTCTTGCAAAATGATTATCCAGTTGTATGATTCTTTCGGTATTCTTGAATTGATTCCTTACAGATATGGTTTTGATCATGCTGTCCTGATCTAATATATCTGATGGGAATTCATTCTAGTGCCTCGTCTATTTTTGGCAAGGTTGAAGTATATACTATCATAGGTCAATGACCCGGTTCTACTTCTATCATGTCCTACCTTCGAGTATTACCCCCTGGTATCTCGAAGATGTCTTGCCATTGCACCACATCTTACTAACTTTGTTGAAGTAATGTCTTTCCTTGTCGTAATCACTCTACGGGTTCTGGGTGGTTGTCAACCGAGGACACCGACTAGTGAAATTATTCCGCACTACAAATCAAATACCCCTAGTATTTTATTGGGAAATTCTGAACCCAATCCGGTCATTCCTAGACTATCGGCTGCATCCTGGTCTTGCTATCTTTGACTGTGCTACCTCGTCCTTCTCTAGTGCACGATTTCTTCAGTGTGTGAGCACGACTTACGTCGAGCTTTCAACATCATGTTGCTTGTCTTGAAAGGCAACTTTGGTTCTGAGCTTGCATCTTATATATTGATCCTATAACTTACCACTTCGTCATTCCCTTGCTTGTTGCCGTTGTTGTTTGCTTGCATCCTCTTGAAACCTCCCGACAAATGTGTCGGATCACCTTCAACACTTTGACTTCTTCCGAGATGTAACTGTGTTTTTGTTGAGAAATACCCTCCTTGCCCTCGATGATCTTTATTATCATTGACAACACCCTTGACTTCCTTTCATGGCGAACTTGTCCACATTATGAATACAACTTGCTCTCCAACGAGTGTTGTGTTCTACCTTGAAGTATTAATGTCTTTTATGTCGAGAATGTTGTGGGGATTGCTCCACCTCTTAGAAATTCTCGGCATGATGATACATCTCACCATCACCATTCTTCCTTGGTCCCCGTGTTGTTTTTAACCGGGATACCAATATGCTAACGATGTTGCTTGAGTTATGTACTTCTATCAACCCTATTGCTTTGAAGTTAACGATCGATAGTTCGTTCTTAGACTGTTGGTTATTGAATCGTCACTCTAACATTGATCTTGCTGCCTAAGGTCATATTTCGGGCACACCTTTCAACTAATGATTAATGGTGTATGTTATCCTCGAGCATACAACATTATATCATTTGAATTGAAAAGTGTCATCTTCCTGTTCACATTATGGTGGAAATCCATCCGTTCGGAATTCTCGATGAATTGTCGCTGAGCCCATCAACCACCTCCTCATCCTTCCTTTGGTTTAATGATGAACTATTGTTTCGGGAACCCGCTCCCATAGTTCATTTCCCGAGAATCTTGCAATGTCATTTCATCAATTTGTGCTGCACCTTTTCTTCTCGAACATCCTGAGTCTGAGGTATCATGACACCAATCGGATCTGAATCTCTGACGGTTATGATGGTTGGGACAACTTCCGAGGAGTAATAATGTTGGTCCTTCGATAACCCAGTAATATGATGTCATGCCTAGCACCCCTGGCGGGAGGACCTATTATTATATTTTATTTTGCAAGGATAACCATTCTTCCAGGAGGAAATTTTAAGACTTATTTTTTTAGTTGCTCCTGATGGATCATTGTGTATCCAAAGTCTGGCCCTTGATTGAAACAACATACCATTGCTACCTCGAGGCATGACAATGATACCCCGCTCATCAACAAGAACATTGGAGGCGCGGTGCTAAGTGTTTCTTGGTCAGTTATCCAGACACCGTTTTATGGGTAACATCTTGATTAATCCTTGCCTCTTTATCTGAATGGTTGGGTACTTGCTCTCCTACCCTATATGCCTTGTTCTGCTTGTCCATGTGAAGGGTATACTCCTAATAATTGTGTGTAATCTCAGTTTTCCTTTCCATTTGTTTGTTTAACCTTTCTTTGATCTACATATAATCTAAGCAGTAATAATTTTCTGCTTACGTAAACACCTTGGTGTACAACTCTATCAGTAAGACCCTGTTACTATTGTTGATAACATTCCAGTAACCTCCGGTGGACGGGAACCTTGCCTATTGGTCCGCCTTGTTTAAACAAGCGAGAAAATGGTTCTCTTCGTCCCCCACCCTTGGTGCCGACATTGTTACCGACATAGTTGGCAGGCTATCCTCTGACATGCTTGCTTTCATGACTGTGCAAGATGTCACCACCCTTCCTACTTCTAACCCACATGGTGGGCCCATAACCCATGGGTCCACTGGATCGAAACCTGACTCTTCTTTACAACCCGAATTCTAATGTATCATTTGCACCTGGCTTTGTATGTGATTCATGAGCTAAATTCTATACCATTATTCACCGTGGAATCAAACACCATGTTTTTCTCGTTGCTCAAGCCCCCATTCCAGCTTCTGTCTAGGCATCGAATGATTGCCTACCCCTGTGAAACTTTGGTACCATCACTTATTGTTCTCAATGCATTCACTGAATTACTACTCGTAGGGTACTTCGTGTATCACTGTCTGAATTCGCCGTCAGATGCACAGACTTCGTGGAGATACGTTCCTCCAAAGTTTTCCCCCTTGTCGCGTTCGTAGGACGATGGAGATCTTGAAGAAAGGATGACGACTTGATCACGATGACTTGAAGTAGAGAAATGAAGGCATCAATGAAAAGGGATCAACCTCTTCGAAAGGGCAGCCAAGACCGAGAAGACTCGTTAGGGTTTCGCTACCAGCACTCCCCCCCCCCCCCTTGCTCCACCGCTTAAATCTCGGGACGAGATTTCTTGTAGTGGAGGAGAATTGTGACGCCCGGGTAATCAAGCTACAGTAATACCCTACTAATGATGCCACATCACCACTGTTACTGTTACTAAACTCACTCTGATTCAAATCATGTTCGAATTCAAAATTCAAAGTCAAGTCAAACAGTCAAAGTTTTCAAAACATTAAAACAAAAATGTTCGGTGTGTGACAAATATTCCTATGGTAATTATAGTGAAGAAAACATAATTTTACAAAGTGCCTAAGTGCTTTAAACTAAATGAAACAGAAAAGAGAAATAAATAAAAGAAAAGAAAACTACTAAACACAAACAGGAATCAAAAGAACCCCCCAGGCCAACTGGGCCTCGGCCCAGCCTGTGGCCTGCCAGGCC